>JAWWLV010000001.1:104162728-104295192 GCA_035041135.1 Platyrinchus mystaceus
TGAATACCCCCTCCCAGCCCCTCCCCCCCCCCCCAGGTGACAGGTAAAGGAAAACTGATGGGACCCTGCAAGGACTACATGATTTATCAAGTCAAGAAGGTGGTTTCAAAATGTTTGTTTATATTCACAAACTCATAGATTCTGTCAGCATTTACGGAAGCAGAAGAAAGCTTGGAACAGGAAGTGCTTTGGAAACCACACTCCCCCATCACCCAGCGACTAGCAGTATCAACCACCCTTTTTTGCCATGCTCAGTCAAACACATCAGTAACATGCTCTGTTCTACTCCTATCACAAAGGCCCTACAGTGTTTCTGACACCAATGCCACAAGAAGCGGAGCCAGCTGGAGGAGGAAGGGAAGAAATGAAGCAGAACTTTTCTGTGGCAGGTGTGTTTGCAGAGGAAAAACATGAATTCATCTCCAAACATAGTGCATTCCCCAAAGGTAAGTTACAGGAATAAATATATCTATGCTACCTCTACGCTACAAAGTGGCAGATTTTACAAAGTCTGTGTTTATCTTGACTCAGCCGTACTGCTTCCACTGGCTGACAACATTAGCAGCAGTCAGAAGTCAGGATGAAGTTCCTGTCAAAGCAGATGGCACCACCCAGCACTTCTCAACCTTTGCAGTCGGTGCACACACAGCTGACCCCACCAGTCTAGCCTCAGCAAAAGCCAAAGTGGAGAAGACTTCCCTAATTGGTAATTTTAATTATGGTCGTTCTGATCCAATCCCGCTTACAAAACAGATGCTTTCTCCAGCAAAGTTTCTTATGCTATAGATTTTCTGTCATGCATGACAAGCAATGCAATATATTTGTTAAAATGTCCCTGTAAACCACGAGGATAAAACTAACTGCTATTTTCACCAGCACAATATTGAACAACTGTTCCAGGAAGTTGTTGCTGGTGACAGGTATCTTGCTACAATATACTACACTAATTTTTCCAAGATATTGTTATGTTAGGTCATTTAAATAACAATGAGGTGTTTTATTACTACAAGCAAAAACAGACAAAACCTCCATAACCATTTCTAAACTGCTTTAGTGGCCTAAATCACTGTCTGCTTACACAACTGTAGTGCCACCGCAGCAATGACACCTTGCCTCCATCAAGCTCTTTGCCAAAACTGATCCATCCTTGTGGGCCTGGATATGGCATAACATGCAGGAACACAGCCTGTAGGGCAGGGGAGGAAAGGAAGGATTTAAGAGGTTTCCCCTTGTCCATGGTAAGCCCTACCCACTTCAGAAGAGCTGTACAGCAGAATGAATGTAGCCCAGTGTTTCTTTTATCACACTTTAACAGCATCATTTAATTTCATCAATTTAAACACCAAAATCAGCATTCAGTTCAAGTATTTAATCACTGGGCAAAGAAAGAAGGCTGCCTGTCTTCTCCATTTAGACATTGAAGAGTGATATATATTTGGATTTCGTCTTAGATTTCATTTATGAAATTTTTCATTTTTTAATCACTTTCAGAAGTCTTGAAAGGACAGCAGCAGCCAGAAAGTCTTTCTTGTTGCTCTTTTGAACTCTGTTCCATGTCTATATATACTTAATTCCATATGAACCTCAAATTAGTGCTATTAAACTAACATTACATTCTACAGATAAAACCCATTTTTGTCCTTCAGGATTTTTTCTGCTCACAAGAGGGCTGCTCTTTTTCTATTTTTACTGCATTGATTTTACTGTTTTTCTCTCTCATTTATAGGTATTTGGGAATATCTTTTGAATGAGGGATGTTAACGTTATGCAAAGTGCATACTTCAGAACTGCTCATTTTTTTCAGCTTCAAACTGTGTGACTACTTTTCAAATCACTGCCATTTCCTATGGCTCAAAACAGCAGCACGAAGAGCAGGGACAACCAATTTAACTTTCTCTGTGAACTCACAGAGGCCATGACTGTCACTTTTCTTACAAGCAGTAAGATTGAGGAAAGCTTGATATTAAATTCAGTGCTACTAGGGTTGGATCATGTAAGACAGTAATCTATCAACACATTTTAGCAAGCTTAAATGTAAAGCTCATCTCAATTTGAAATCAGTGGGAGTACAAAGATTGTTGAAGTGCTGTTTCCCACCGCAGTCAGAGTGCTCAACACGAGCAAATGGTTTTTGTTCATCCCCCTTTTAATTACATACCCTTGATGGGGAGGGGGGGAGAGGGGGAAGTCAAACTTAAACAGCAGCACTGAAAAGAATAAGTTTGATCCTGCTTCCAACATTTTAGGAGGTATAATCAGAGAATAGCCATCTCTGTGTGAAAAAAACAGGACAAGGGGATCTCATGTGCCATCAAGTCTATTTTGCCTGTAGGCAGACATTTAATAGTTTTTTTTGCAATTTCACACATGCTGATCAAGCCTGATAACTATGCAGGTATTTTACTCCCATAATTGTCAGAGGGTTGTTCCAGAGCCTTACCTTTCTGCTCCTCAGTAATCTTGAATCCCTTCAGGTGGGCAAATATGCCCAAAGAAGATTATTATTGTGACAGTAAGAATATGAATGGCATGATCCCTAACTTGTAGAACCTAGACTGGAACTTAAAGGCAAATATGACAAGAGATGGGAAAGAAAAGGAGCACCTTCTGGATAGAAGTCAGAGCTTTGGGAGCAAGGAACACTAAAATCACAAGGTTAAGAAGTGCAAGCATGCCCACAAGATCATGTTTCTCCCACTTCTGTGAATTTAATTTTGTGAAAAATATTTTTAGATATTTTTATATCTTTTTAGATAAGAGCGGATTCTCTTACAGGAAACCAGAAAAATAGTAGGATTTGTTCAAGACACAACATATAATGACAGGTGCCTCGCTAATCCCTTTCTTCTTTTACAGAGCTTGTATTCATCAAAAATGGCCCACAGCATTTCCTTTTGCCTCTGCTCTTCATGTTCTTGTTCTGTATCATTAAAAAAACAAAATAATGAGAGATAAATTGTACTGCCCATTCTGGCAAAGATACCATACCAGATGTACATACACACATTACGTGCCATACCAACGTGATCTAGTTGAAAATGACCCTGCCATTGCAGGGCTGTTGGAATAGATTATCTTTAAAGGTCCCTTCCAAACCAGACCATTTGATGACCCTATGAATTGAGGCACTTAGTACTTCATTTCTGTGTAACCACATTCCTAACACGGCCACCACGAGCACCCCATGGAGTTCATGTGTGAGTTGCTGCCCAGCTGGCAGTAATTCAACTCACAGCAATTCAAGATTTCGGGCCCAGGGCCCTTTTCGTGTTTTGTGTGTTCATGAGGCCAGAACGTACAAGCCGCACTCGGCACAGATGGGTACGACCGCGAGTGATGCCGTGCCCACAGAACCCACGGTGCCACAGATAAGAGAGATGATACCAGGCGGGAGGCCTCTCATATCGACAGAGAGTTTCCCTCCTGCGATCACACGCGCTGGACCGTGTGTGCGCTCCCTCC
Source organism: Platyrinchus mystaceus (assembly GCA_035041135.1). Lineage (NCBI taxonomy): Eukaryota > Metazoa > Chordata > Aves > Passeriformes > Tyrannidae > Platyrinchus > Platyrinchus mystaceus. Next base: position 104,166,191 of record JAWWLV010000001.1, read on the forward strand.
ACACACACGTGTGTTGTTTTCTCTCTTTCTCTACACGCCCAGGCCTGGGAGTGGCTGAGCCGAGCCCGGGGATGGCTGTGCCCGGTCAGGGGGTGGCTGTGCCCGGTCAGGGGGTGGCTGTGCCCGGTCAGGGGGTGGCTGTGCCAGGTCAGGACGTGGCGCTGCCCCGCGTCCCCCCCGCCCGCTGTCCCTCAGCCCGGGGCCCGGCGGTGCTGCGGGCGCCAGTGCGGGCGGGCCGGCCAAGCTCCTCCCCGGCGCCGCCGCCCCTCGCCGCCCCTCGCGGACGTGCAGTGGCTCGGCGGGACATGGAGACGGGCGGCCGGGCCGGGGTCCGGAGCCCTGCGCGGCTCCTGCTGCTGCTGGCGGCGGCGGCGCTGGGAGGCGAAGCGGGGGCGGAGGAGCCGCGCCCGGCGCGGCAGCGCGGGGACGAGCAGTGCCATTACTACGCGGGAGGGCAGGTGTACCCCGGGGAGGCGGCCCGGCTGCCCGTGTCCGACCACTCGCTGCACCTCAGCCAGGCCAAGAGTAGGTGCCGGGCGGGGCCGGGGGCGCGGGGGGCGGCGGGGCCGGGCGGGGATGTGCCCGCAGTGCGCTGCGGGAGCGGCGGCGGCAGCGGCAGCGCCACGTCAGGCGGAGCCCCGAGAGCTCCCCGGTCCTTCCCTTCCCCACGGCCCCGCTGCGGCCTCCGGGCAGGGAGCGAGGGAGGGAGGTGAGCTCCCGTCTCCCTCCCAGCCCCTTCCAGGCCTGCGTTTCCACCGTGGGCAGTTGGCTGCGAGTTGGGCGTTTCGCGGGCGTCCGGCGAGGCCCGCGCTCCCAGAAATGGCGAACGGGTTAAGGGAAGCGCTTTGAGCAATGCACAGAAGCGTTTTGTGCTCGCGGTGCGATTGGAAACCCTGAACGGGCACCTCGTGTCCGCGCTCTCTTGTGATTTAAAGCCTTTGTGGCAAACCTGGGTGCAAACACCTTAAATCACGCCGCAGTGGGATGTTCAGGGGGCACCTGCTTTCCAAAAATCCTGTTCTGCAGAACAGAGAATAGAGAGATCACACAGAAATTGTCTTCACTGTGAGAATTTACAGCTTTAAGATACTTTTCTGAGCTAGGGTATAAGTTCCGTTTTAAATGTTTGCAAGCAGATGCTACAAAAAATACTTACACTCAATGCTGTGTGGGTTTTCCTCCCTTTGCAATGTAAGTTAATACAGATAGGCATTTATAACTGCAAAACCAATCACCTTAATATAGAAAGAGATCAAGATAAAAAGTATTAAATTTCTTTTCCTTCTCCCTGCTAATCTGGAGGTCCTCACTGACCATATTCTACAGTGTGGGTTGGTTGTCCTAAGGAGAGCCATCTAGATAATAATTGAGATTCCATATGTTTTTCTCAGAAGCATTTGCCTAATTTTTTGGAGCTGCATGTCAATGTCCATGACATCACAAGTGTATTCAGATGACCTTGTAACTCCAGCATTCCCTGTCCTTTGTCTTGGAATTCCCATGGCTATGAAAATAGTACCTGGCAGATTAATTTTTAATATTTTAAATTCAAGGTTAATCCCTTAATATATTAATAGTAAATATATTTCGTGCATTTTAATTAGATTTTTTTTTAAATGCAGCTATCTTCAAGTTACAATTTGCTTAGGAGTTGTAATTTAATAAATATATACACTATATTTTTAGGCATTTGTCTCCAGACATGTCATAGCATTTTTTGTGGACTTGAATTTCAAATAGTTTTCCACGGCTAAAAACTAACAGCATGAATTTGAACCATCTTATGCTTCTGGTTCACAACAGCTATTCATAACAGAACAGTGGGAGTACCTGAAATATTAATCTGCTCCCCCTTCATTCCAGCAGCTGTTCTGCCTTGAGCTGGTGGTGCACACGTGGTTTGTTCAGTGTGCCCCGATAAGGTTTGTGGGGCCTTGATTATCAGTGATTCGCAGGGCTCACATATAAGCACAAGTTGGTCAAATTATTTACTTTCCATGTGTACTAAAACCTACATTTCTTCATGATCCTGTATCCCTGATTAGAGCGGCAAAGCGGCCTCATTTTGTAACTATGTGCAGGAGGTTGTTTTTCAAGGCAGAGGAAGAACAGCTGTCCTTGGACAGCTTGGTTTGAACGGGGGCTTCATATTCCAACGACTAATCGAACATTCTTTGCATTTCAGTCTCCAAGCCAGCACCTTACTGGGAGGGAACAGCAGTCATCAATGGAGAGTTTAAAGAGCTGAAATTAACAGATTATGAAGGAAAATATCTTGTCTTCTTCTTCTATCCTCTTGACTTGTAAGTAAAACCACAGTAGGCATACCAAGACTGAGTGCAGCTACACTTGATTCGTAATTCATTAATTTTTCTCTTTTTTTGAGGTCTTGTATTTTTGTTTGGTAAGGATTTGGGAGAGAAGAAAGGAGTGACAGAAGAAAATATATTCTTTGCATTTGTGTTTCCGTCATGCATTGGTAAAATTGTAGCACAGTCTTTGTCCTAATAAGTGTGTCCACTAATTTGTGTTTCCACACAAAAAAACCAACTTTGTATACCCATTCAGGCAACTTCTGTGTTCTGTTTGAAGTTGTAAATCACTGCTGCAAATAGAAGGCAGCATCCCATCTATATTTTCTAGAGTATATTATGGTGTATCCAAGTGGTGGCATTTTTGCTTTAAGCTCATCCTATAACAACTATTAACCTCCTCTGTTAGAATGCAATAAATTTACTGATTGAGTGAAAACATCTCTGCTTTCTGAGAGACAATCCTATTTTTTTCCACCAAATGAAGAGGACAGAGATGCATAACTACTTTAATATTATAAAATCATTAGCTTCAAAGCCCTGTAAATTGTAATCTTTACCACTTTATTTCTTCTGTAGTGGAAAAAGTGGAAGACAAAATAATTAAAACTTGCAGACATTCACGGTAAAAACAAATTATAGTCTCATCCTCTGAAAAATTGGCTCATTGTGCTTAAATTCAGCAATTTAATATTCATAAAATCTAAAAGAAAGTAACTGTAAAAAACTCTGAATCCAGATTGTAAGATAACTGTAGATTTATAATCTTCAGTAATAAACCATTTGTAACTAAGCCAGAGTCTGAGAGTGGAAGATTTGTCAGGCAGCATTTTAGTTAAATACTTGAAGAAGCAATGAAAATAAGCAAAAGCTGAAATAATTTATGATAAATCCACTATTTTAAGTTAAGCAGAGAACTTACTGCATTTTTAATGAAATTCTGACTTTATCTTGTCTTTAATTTTCTAGTACATTTGTCTGTCCAACTGAGATAATTGCCTTCAGTGACAGAATTGAAGAATTCAGAGCAATAAATACCGAAGTAGTAGCATGTTCTGTGGACTCAAAATTCACTCACTTAGCATGGTATGTACCTTACTTTTGTCTTTCACCAAAAATTATTCATGGATCCATCTTATGCAACAGTAAATCCCCAGATTTTTAGCCTGTGTAGGTATATCATATTGTGTGAAAGCGTGATGCTGTTGACACAAATGTTTAAAATCAAAAAATTTTAACCCTAGTGTGTGAAACTGCCTTTATCTTTGAAGCTTTTTTCATTTGTATTGCTTGAAATACGTCATGTCTCAGTTCAAAATTTAATACAAATACAGAAATAAGAGAATGCAAATATCTGTAAATGCTTCACACTGTCCCAGTTCGTGAGCACAGTGGCATAAAGCAAATGCAGCTGACAGGAAAGATGTGGCCAAAACCTGCAAAAGATCTGCTGAACGTTTTGCTCGAACCATAAATAGTGTTCATCTCCTTTGTATGCAGAACAAAAAAAATGTCACTTGCTCTAAATCCTTGTGTCTATACTGTTCTGGTTTGTGACTTCTGGCTTTGTGTAGGGAAGGTAAACCTTTAGGAGAAATACATCTGTATCTCATTTCTTTCAAAGGATTAATACTCCTCGAAAACAAGGAGGACTCGGACCAATGAAGATTCCCCTTCTTTCAGATTTGACACATCAGATTTCAAAGGATTACGGAGTGTATCTGGAAGATCAAGGACATACACTTAGGTATTTCACTTGGTTACAGTTCTGTTGGGTTTTTGCTGGGGTAGTACTTACTGCTTTATTTTGAAATTTGAAATGTATTTGAAATTTTTCTTTGAGATCAGACTTTACTTGGGGATTCTTTCCAAGAGACAAAATAAATATTGAAGAACACAAAAAAGTCATAATGAGTCAGAACAGGGGTCAAGGTTAATATCCTTTTTAACAGCAGTCATCAGCACATACCTTGGGCAGGGCAAATATGCAGGATTCCACAGAACTGCAGTTGCTCAAGGACCTCCCATGTCCAAGAGGAGTCAAGACTAAGGTTACCTCACAGCCCCAAGAGATACATCTTCCATAAAACGGAATAGTTGCTTTTGGTATACCTCTAATTCCATAGCATCTGCAGCATCCCCTGGCAGGGCCTATCAAAGCTTATGTTCTGCAGAGAAGTACCCTTTTCTGTTTTTAACTTACCCTCAGCTGAGGTTGTCTGAGGCAGTGGGTATTGTATGGTGTTTGCAAAGATCAAATTCCTCCCATCCAGCAGACATAAAATAGTGCATAAACACAACACAAAAATTAATTCTGTTTCCTAACACACACCTTTTTTTTTTCACAGAGGCCTTTTCATTATTGACAACAAGAGAATCCTTCGACAGATCACAATGAATGACCTTCCTGTTGGAAGATCAGTGGATGAAACACTTCGTTTGGTACAAGCATTCCAGTACACAGACAAACATGGAGAAGGTGCTCTTTTAAATATTGAAGATAGTTTTACTTGGACTGGAAGCTGTATTTGTAGCTTTTTGGAGGAAAGTGACTGGCCTCATGCCATGACTGAAGTGCTTTGATTGCCCTCCTACAAGGTTCTGGGGTTCCAGTACCTCCTTAGGTTGTTTCTGGAATAGTCATTCACGTTTTGCTTCACATCCATGAGAATGCAGAGCATAAAGCATTCCTTAGTCTGAATTAAGGCATTATGTACCATGTGTCAAAAGCATAAATTTGTAAAAAATGTGAGGCTGTGAAGAACCAGGCCCAATATTTCAGTACACTTTTGTATACTAAAATAATTGAGATGCAAGCCATCCTCGTACTGTGCCATTCACTGAGGACCTGTGACAAAGAACTGTGTTTCATGTCAGGATACATGGGGATACTGTGGAAGTTAAAGCACATTACTTGTGTTTTCTTTACAAGGGCTATGTGATCATCTTCCCTCAACAAAGAAGCTTTCACTGGCTTCAGATCATTACTTTGTCTCAAGGCTTCATATTCCTCCAGTTCAAGCACAGTGTGAACTTTTCACATTTTTTTAAATAATGTGTTTAAATAAACACATTCATTTATTTGAAGATTTGTTTAAATATGAATACACATGTTCAGCAGCTTAACTTCCAGTTCAACTCAATTTCACTGAACATTTGAAAGTACCTTTATATGAAGGTACAAATCATTATTATGCTTTACTGTACAGATTTGAAAAGATAAATGCTGGTACTTAGACTACACACATTTGACTAAGGAAATTTACCCTCATTTAGCTACAAAACCATCTTATAGAATATTGATCTGCAATGTGTGTTTCCAGAGTACCACATTTTTTCCAGCTTTTGTGTGAATGCTGAGAGGAGACTCCCTAGACATCCTATTGGTTTCTTTGCACAGAACAGGAAAAACAGTTCTCCACAATTCCTAATTGCATTGGTGGCATTTTGTCTGTCAGTGTGCCTTATAGCAGTGTAATATGGCATAACTCATTGGGCTGAAGACTTGGGGAGAGCTCTGAAGAGGTAAGAGCTTCCCTCCAGAACGTGCAGCTGTACAGGTGGTCGCAGGGCCCCCAAGCCACACTGTGCGGTAAACGTGTGCTACAACTTCTTTAGTTCTAAGCAAGGCTCCAAACAAGATCTCTCCTGGAATCTTTGAGCTGATCTCTTTACTTAAAACCAAACCTAGGGAAATTTTTTAAAGAAAGAGGGGTAGGCCTCTGTAGTCATCTGAATTTTACTAAGAAACTTCTGCTAGAACAGATGTTCATTCCCAGGTACTGCTTTGCCAGTCTGAAAGGCCAGAAGAATTAAAGCAAGGCACAGTTATCCATTCAGAGATCTTCAGTTTTCAGGTGGGGGGTGGTGTCATTGCACATTTAATAGTTTCAGATATTAAACTGGGACACTTGTGTGGTGTTTTACTTCAAGGTCAGAAAGAAAATATTAAGTGCACAAAAGTCAGCGTGTGCAAAAATACTTTGGCTAACTTTGTCCTTTTTTTTTCAGTTTGCCCTGCTGGTTGGAAACCTGGCAGTGAAACAGTAAGTCACTGTTTATATTTACATGCATTTACTGCTAACAAACACTCAGTTATTTCCCCTAGACCCAAATCAAAAATCTTTGCAACTTCCAATGAGAAGGTATGAGTAATCTCACATTGTTATAGTTACAGCTTTGGGATTACTTTTGATTTCATGAGGATCTCATTTCCCTCACAATAGACATGTTCCAGTTGTTTCAAATTCCCAGTGTGAGAGCAAAAATTCTCTTGATCAGCAATGAGTTCATGATCAAGAACTTTTTTTCCTGTTAACACCTGATGAGGGGAAGTTGGAAACTCTTGAGTTTTTTCAATCTTCTTGATTATTTGCCCATGTAAATTCCTGGTGCTGTTGGTTCTTACTGCAGATCCTAGGCACTACCCAGAAAAAGAAAGAAAGGAGTTCCCAGGCTGCTGTAGTATCTGCCAGAGCCAGTGTGTCACTGCCAGTGCTCCAGCAGAGAGCACTGCTTTGCTGTGCAATTGCTTTTCCTCTGTTATTCCTCGTCTCTGTGTGACTGCAAGCAGAGGAGCCAGAGTTCAGATAAACACCCACTGAGCTTGTTTGTGTTCTCTGGCCTGGAGCAGCCTCAGCAGAATAATGAAACTTTCACCAGAGGTCTGAACTGGCTAGTTGGGATGAGATCACTGTCATGTATTTGAGCATGCAGCTTCCTTCTGAACAGAATGCTGATGACAGAGCATTGTTGTTTAGGAGCTGTCTCAGCAAAAAGCAGGTCCCAGCAGCTTCTAAGCAGACTTAGTGAGCATTGTACTTGAAAGTGAAAAACTGGAATGTCAAACCATGTTTCTTTGCTGGATGTGAAAACTTCCCAGGATGACTGAGGCTAGGAGTCAATTTTTTCAGGCTAGCAGAGGAATGTTGTAGTGGGGGAAGCTGGATATTAAGACTGTAAAATCAAAAGAGAGCTGGCTGGCCTAATGTTCATATTTTGGCACCAAAAACTTCTGCCCTCCATAAATAGAATCACCTAAATAACATGACATTAACATGTTTTCTAAAAAACAGTTTTACAGTGCTGAGATTAATAGCTGCAATACTGCCAGTTTAAAAATATAAAACAAGCATTCTCTATCTCCTCTGTGCAAAAGTTGCAGATAATTTAAATAGCAGAGTAGTTCAAAAAGCCTTTCTCCAAGATGTAGTCATGCTTTCTAAATGTGTTTGATTTAATTAGATTAAACCAGAGGAAGCCATGAGAGTGTGGTGGCCAAGGGAAGAACTGTAAGTAAATTGTAAGACTCTGGATTACAGACATTATTTATTAAAATATCTTGCTTTTGGGGCAAGCTGTCAAAATTCTTCCTTTGGTAGTCTGCACTCTCTCTCATGCCTCAATTAGTTAAATCTCTCTGCTACTGCCATGAAGTACCTTTAGAGATCAACAGTAATCTAATACCAAGTCAACTGATAAATTATTCAGTGCTGCTAGTGAGTTGGCCATAGCACCTTACTATGAAATACTGTGTTGTTTTGGCTTTATAGTTTACTGTGTTTTCATGGCTTTTGACTAACACTGTCATTTTCTTTCTTGCACAGATAATACCAGATCCAGCTGGAAAACTGAAGTATTTTGATAAACTAAACTGAGGCTTGCTTCTGTTGAGTTACATAGGTCACATTCAACTTGATTTTTGCCAATAAAATTTCATTAATTTTGGTACTTCTGTGAGTTTGTCTAATACATAACTGTGGTAAAACATTAAAGATCTCATTGTTAAAACAGAAGTCTAACCTGTGTAAAGCACAGGTACTTCATTAGTTATCAGAGAATATTCTTACAAACTACATGTTTGTCCTTTAAGTCTTGTTTAGATGCTACGTCTTCCCCAGATTTTCTTATCTTAGCATCTTGGGCTTAGATTCATGGCTTCTGGTATTACTAGATTACTTCCACAAAACTCTTTTGTTTGGTCACATTCTAGGAGCTACAGCTAGAAAAGAGCCATTTGGTTATGGTACATTAGTCTGTAGTCCAGAGGCAACAACAGCTAACCAAAAAGCCAGAAATAAGTGATGGTTGCTGAATTAAATTTCCAGTCCGTCTGAAGCTGGAAAACATTTTAAAACTACTAAGAATATCCTGTATGCTTACATAAATCAGTACAACTGCTCTGAAAAAAATACAGCTATGCCAGTTCATGTGATTCAAGAGCTGAACCAGTGAATTTTCCACGCTTGAATTTGTAGTGTACTTGCTGATAAGATCAATTCTATTTTCACATGGTCTGAATTTTTTCCCTATCCCTACACTGTAAATAGATGAATGTAGTGGTTAGTGGCTCCCAGTTTTAAGGGAGTTATTGTAGTCTTTCCCAGGATTAGTACTGACATGTGCAATGATCACATGGCACTCTTGTGGCTCATGTGCATGAATTTCATCTTTCAAGGGAACATCTCCATGTAAGATTCACGTGTGTGCACTGGAAAACCCCAAAGTCTTGTCTTGCTCCTTCCCACCTCTCCCCTCTTTTTGATATGGTATTCCAGAGTCTGTGCAACTGGAAAAACAGCAACTGAAATGTGTGTTAGCTTTTCACCAGGGCCATCCTTGGGAAGGCAAAAGGTGCCTTCCTTTCTGCTCCAGTCTACACCACTACATCATTACTCTTGGTTGGACCCCACACACCTGAGAACTTGCTTCCCCTTTCCCCACCCCACCATACAATTCCCTGCCCTCTACACAGATACTTCAGTTCTGCAGAACTAGACCAGCAGTTGCATTTTCACTATGAAGTTATGTGATTGTTTAGACTGGGGTGACTACTGAGCAGTTCTTGGGGTTATTCACTGCAGACACAGAGCAGAAGTGGCTGCTTGACAAATAACCCCTAAGCACGTGCCTACTGCAGAGGGAACTACAGCCAGAGCACAGAGCTCCACCAAGCCCCAGCCTCCCTGTCCCTGTGAGGCCTGGGGAGAGGAGTCCCTCATCCCATCTAGAGTGCAAGGGGCAAAGCAGGACCAGTGCCAAACCCCACGGGCTGGTAAATGCTGCTCCAGTCCATGTGATCGCAAAGCCTGGAGGGCAGCACGTAGGGAGGCGGTTCCTCACTTCAGTGGGCTGTAAACCAGCTGCTTGAATTTTACTTGGGATTTTTTGAAACAGCAAAAATATCAACACAGAGAACATTCAAATAACTCCAAGCCACTGCAGCGTGACGAATGCAGGCCCAGCTGTTACATGGATATTCACAGTAGCTCAAGGCACAGCACAAGCCCAACACTTGTGCCTCCCCTAGAAATGGTGTCTGTGCTCTGCTCCCCAGAGGCTTTGCCCACTCTCCAGGAGAGGTCACTGAGCCAGCCAGTGAGACAGCATGAAGACAGAGATGAGTTACCACCCATGTGTTGAATATGCTCCACCCAGTCCACGGCTCCTTGTGGAGCCGAGCAAGTAGAGAGTTACAGCAACAAAACCACAGGGTGTATCGTGGTAGCACATACAGACAAAACAGCAGCAAAAACATCAAACTAAAGCAGATGTCAAAAGTTGTATGAACCCTGAGCCAAGAACAGAAAACAGGACAGAGAACACTTAGTGACTGAAGAAAACTGGGGCCATCTGCAGACTTTGACCATTGCAAATTTAGGCTCACAGCAGTGTAGTTTAGGCTCATTGTATCAGCTTAGAAGGCTTTTTAAATTCACATTGGTATTTTAAATGCATGCAGCAAGGAATGGGCTAAGGAATTATATTTTTTTTCTAAATGCAGTTCAATGGGCATAAAAATGCTTAAGGACTGTTTCCCTGAGACAAGACCTGAGTTGCCATGTGACCACACATATTTGAAATGAAGAAATGACAAAGCAGTCTGTTCTTCCAGTACTCTTCACCTGAGGTTTGAAAGAGGGGAAGAGTTAGATGTCACACACCTCTGCTTTCCCAAACCCTGGGATGTATTCAGGGGCCTCTCTTGGAAGTGCATGAAATGCAGATGTCATTGTGAACCTGTCTTCTCAACAGAAAAAGCAAAGAGCAGAACAGTTACCAGATAAAGAAGTGACACTGTGAGCAAGGACCAGAACCTGTACCGCTCTCCTTTAACCAGTCCCCAGAGCCGCATTCCCCCCTTCCAGCAAGCTCCCATCTGTGCTGTGTAACAGAAGGTAAGGAGCAGACAATTCCCAGCAGTGCCTTGAGCCTCAGGACAGGAGCCCTGCAGAGATAAGGATCTCTGCTGTCAGGGCAAGTGCTCCCATATCATCATCCAATTACAACTTCCACAAAAGGAATTCCCAGGTTCTCTTTCTTGAAAGTTGAATATTTACCCTTTCATTTTCCTGTTAACTAGTGCCTAGCCTGTGAATCCTCTCTCCCACACCTAGTTAAAAATGCATTCAGAGGAGGATCAGCAATCAAACCAGTCTGTTATCAGACAAAGGCTGGACTGAAATGTGCAGTAAAACCAACTGAGCATGCAGTAAGCTTAGAGCAGGTTTCTGAGCTAAAACCCTCTCTCAGCAGCCCATGCTGCACCAGCTCATCCAAGCTTCTTCCCAGAGTGCTGAACACCACGACGTGGCTGCAAAGGAGTGGCGCATATCGGAAAAAGGGGTATCAGAAGCTGTTACAGTAAGTTTGAGTAATAATTTTAATATATTTTTTAACCACAAAAAAATAAAAACATCTAAAAGCAAGTGCTTCCTTGAGTGCTGACTTCAGCCAGTCCCACAGAAACCTCCTTTTATATATCACCATTAAGTGGGCAGGTAAGGGGAGGCAATTCTGCTCCTCCTCCTCACAGTCCTCCAAGACATGATGGCCACAGAAACATTAACTTCCTGCTACAGAGCCACAGTCAGTTATATAGACAGGCTTACTATAAATACAAAGATTATCTACCAATTCCTTTAGGCTTCTGTGGTAATGGTTAGTCACCTACAGCAGTGATGGGTTGGACATTAAGTTGCAACATAAACCCAACATTACTACCATGTTAAAATATTTTAATTCTAAGTGTGAGATCGGAGAACAATTTTCTCTCACACACAAAGGTATAAAGCAGCATGCATACCCTTGAACAAAGATACATGTAGCCTATAACCAGAGAGGGTGACAACTTGGAGTTACCTTCTCAGAGCAAAAAAATACAGGAGCTCATAGATATAGTAATAAACAGAAAGACATATAATATTTTTTACATATGTGTATATATTTACACACACATTCTATATGTCTGTACATACATTTCTGTAAATACTGTCATTGTGGTATGTGATTAAGTTATCATGAAGTTTGAGAACATACTTTTTCTAAGCATCTTAATTTGAAGGATTCATCTTCTTCACTCTGTCCAGAGGTTCTGATATCATGCTTTCCTCCCTACCCTATAACCTTTTCTCCTCTGTCATCCCTTCCTGAAGGCTGAATTTAGAAATAATGATTTTTTTTTAAATGCAGCTGAAAAAGCAGTAGAGGAAGAACTTTGTATATCCCCTTAACTTACAAGTATTATAAAAAAGTAACCCAGATAGTACCACTGGGTCAATAATAAAAACCTGCAGATAGTCAGGAGTAATACATAGTTCTGAAATAGATTCCTCTACTTCCCACCTTCCTATTTATTTTTTAACAGTGAACACTGATCCCTGCAGCGAGTGGGGAAGAAGCTGAGACAGAATTTCAGTTTTTTATTTGTGTAGTCAGTCAAGTATATTCAGTTACCAAAGAGTTTTAAAAGGGAGAAACCCAGAAAATACAACATATCTCCACAGCATCATAACCATTAAAGAAAAAGATTATAAAATCATACAGCTGAGTCAGCACTGGTTAAAGAAAAAAACCCTACAGTAGGAACCAAGAGGTTACTATCATGGCAATGCACTGATCTGAGCAGGCAACACCCCTGTGCCTCCACTGGAAAGCTGTTGACTCTACTCATCAGTAACAGCAGCTGAGTCTTAGAAAGAAAAGGCTGATGTGCAACATGCTGGTTATTACAGCACTCACCCTTAGACAGCAAAAGTTGTAATGAGATCTCTCAAAGTAGAAAAAGAAGCTATCTAAAGCTAAAACTGTATTTTTTAGCCTTTTTTCGTAGCATCGGCATGCAAAAGTAGATTTCAACAAATTCCAGTAGTAAACAATAAAAAAATCCAAATATATGCAAATACAAAAAGAGTACTAAAAAGGTGGGTTTTGTTGTAGAGTTTGGGTTTGTTATTTTATGGTTTGGTTTGGTTTTGGGTGGTTGGTGGGGGGGTTTTGAGGATTAAAAGCACCTGTCCTTTAGCCATCTCTTTCCAAGACAGTGCTGCTACACTGCTGATGCAGCACCCAGTGCCTGTCAGATTTCTTTCATGACTGCATCGAAGTGTCGCTTCCCATCTAAATACAACATGGACTCTGAAATAAAGTGGAGAAAAGACAGAACCACATTAGAACTTAGTGCCAATACTGAGCAACTACAACTGAGCAACTACAACTACATAGATTGGCAAATGCAAGAAGCAATCCACACTGTCATCAAGGCATAAAATAAATGTGGTTTGCCATGAAATCCTGTTAAAATATTCAAATGCCAATAGTTCATCTATTAAAAATTACCAGTGTTTCAAGAGAAAGTCATCTTTTCTACAGAGTTATGATGACAACATATTCATTGGATACTTGCCTCCATATGTATTAGGTACAACCCGTGGGACCTCATTTTCTGATATAAATGTAAAATGGAAGATATTGGTAGTATGGTGCTCCCTGGTATTTGCATCATAAACTTCAGTGTGCACTCGAATCTGGATGTAGTTTTTTTCTGTGTAACAGACCTACACAGTTAAAACAAGAGTTATAGCTTGTAATTTATCACTGGTGCTGAAAACTGCGACAGACTTCAATACACCACTTAACAAGAAAAGTCACACGCTCTCATAGTGCACTGTTCATTATCAGTGATTAGCAGTGATCACATCGAAGATAAGGTTTGCTCCTTTTTGAAAAGAAATCAACTCCTACCTGTGCAGAAAGCAGTAATAAGGATCCAATCTCAACTGGCTTCTGAAACATGATATCATCAACAGATACAATAAAGGGTCTGGAACCCCTGAAGAAGCAAAAGAGAAATTTCGTCTCAAGAATAAAAAGGATGTTTGGAGAAATTTAAAATATTTTATTGCCAGCGTTTTAATGAAGGGTTGCTAGAGAACAAATCTCTTCCTTAAACATGAGGCCACAGGAAGTGCTAATGAGTTATGTTATCACCAAAGACAAAAATAACTGGAGGAAACCTTTCACACCAATAAAAGTACACAGTCTCTAAGGACATGTTATTGCATCGTTATTGTATCTTACGACTTACACTTGCAAGGCAATCTTCATGCCACCATTGCTCAGGCCTCAATTTTCCAAGCACTGACACAAACCACTTAACTTTGTATGAGACAATGCATACTGCATTTAATTTACACATAGACCTTTGCTGGGTGATGACTTCAGTCATGCTCAAGCAGTCACCAGAAGTTCAGAAACCGTTCCTCTTGCGTATGGAATGAAAGGATGTAATATTTATTTGATAGAACATCTATTTTATATGGTTACAAAGAAAATGAATCTTCAAAAGTTCATCTGAATACCTTGGTAAGTTAAAACAGAAAACAGATGTATTTTTTGTCTTGACAGGTGATGCTTAAAAACCAAGCTCCAAGGAGCAAGATGCAAATCTCTTTGTAAATACAACAGGTGCCCTAAGTAAAACAGCACTGTGCACTAATAGTTCAAGATTCTACTGGACACCTAGGTTTTCTCAGCTCAGATTGTCATTAGGTTGGTTAGCTTGGCCTTCCTGACCTACGTATATGTGCACAGTGATCTGGATTATATACATATTCCAGGCCTACAACTCACCCATAGCTGCAAGCAGTTGCCCATCCCAGTTCAAATGCCTTTCTCATGAGAAAACCCCCAAAGATTCTATTGAAGATGTTCCGTTCCTGTATGTAGAAACAAAAATCAAAATTCTGTTCAAAGCATTGTGCTGAAGTTTGCACTTCAGTTTACAGGATTTAACAGAAGTCCCAATACCTGAATATATAAAAAGCACTACTGAAATATACATGCAGAATTCAAAATGCCCAAGGCAACTTTACTTAATAGGAGCTCATCTGACTCATTTAAAAACATAAGATAACAACTCAAAATTGTGTCAGCAACCAAAAGCCAAACTTTTTGCAAGCACTTTACGTAGGAATTTCTTTACACAGAATGAATAGTTTAGTAAGAAAACAAGGTCACTAAAAATCTTCTATTTTGCAGTGGTAATCCATACAAATAACAAAAAACTGGCAAAAGAAACTAGAATCTAAATACATTGCAAGGACTGTAGATGTGAAACAAAATAATGGTTTGACTAATCTTACACAAAAATTCAACCTCTCCCCCTGGACCAGAGCTCAGAGCCCCATCCAGCCTGGCCCTGAACATTTCCAGGGATGGAACATCCACAGATTCTCTGGGCAACCCGTTCCAGTGCCTCACAACAGTCACAGTAAAAAATTTCTTACTACAGTCTAATCTAAATCTCCCCTCTTTCAGTGTAAAGCCGTTACCCTTTGTCCTGTCAATACATGTCCTTGTAAAAATTCCCTCTTAAAGTTACTTCTTAAGTACCTTTCTGTAATTCATTATTATTTTTCAAAATACCTGAGGATGGCAAATCTGTAGGCCTTTTAGCTTTGTATCTTCCATCCACACTGAATTGGGTGGTAATTTACGACTCCGGAAACTTACTGTCCTTTGGAAGAGACAAAAAACTTTATATTCCACAGAATTAGCAGAATTCAGCAGCCAAAAATGCATAAATAGCAAATGCAGACACACATTTTAAAAAACCCACAAAAATATAGAACACCAAAATAACCCCAAAGCAGAAAGAGTGTCACTAAACACTGTTCCAACAGACCTTGAAGCCTTATCTCAGGGAGTACTTTGGTTTGTTACTGCAATAAACCTACACCTCTGATCTTTCAAAAACTTCTGCTACTGTTCAAGTTTATGTGAATGTCGAGGCTCAAGAAAAGTACATGAAAGAAAAGATGAATCACAACCCCAAAGCACACACTTTGTCAGAAAAACCTTATTCTGTTTAAGGCATAATAGGAATTAAAAGCACACAGTGAGGTAACAGAATAATTCAACATCAAACACGCAGACAGTCTGAGATTCTCAAATCCAGACAGAAAGTGTACAAAATACATTTGCTAATTTTAAGGGAAAGCATGTCTCCTTTTAGTAAACAGCTTTAAAAATAACAAATGTATAATGTTAAAAAGTTTAAAAATTTATAAATTATCACAAATATAATACTGCACTACTGTTATTAGACACTGTTCTACCATTGGCATCAGATGATTTCACACATTCTCTCAAATAATGTTGTCAGGTATAATATTTAAAACACACTACAAGGTTATTTGGTCATAACATGGCCAGTTCCTGCCCTCACAGTTTTTTTAACTAGGTTTCATGGCAGAAAACTCTTAGACTGTAGAAGTCATGGCTGCAAAACCAATCCATTCCCTTATTTGGTTAAACATCATTTTTCCTTTTTCCTCAAGATCATTCCTAACAGCTTGCTCAGCTCTTTGTGCTTACAGTGTTGCTTTCACCATCTTGGCACAGCTAACACTATGTAACAACAGAAGACTCTTTTGAGAGCTGCAGATGTCACATTAAAGTTTGTACCTGCATTCCAAATAAAATGCCACAGAATTTAAATGTGTGCATTCATTCCAAACTACCCTCTTAAGAGCACCCACTCAAAAGACTTTTCTCTCTCATAATACATCAGTTCTCATCCCCCACTCCCCTTCTTACTTTGTGTCCAAAGTATTAAGGAATATGTCATGCACAATGTTTCTTTCTTCTGCAGTGGGAGCCATTTTCAGTAAGGAAGCAGTGCTGAAATCAATCCTCCTCAGCTTGTTCACTAAATATAAAAAAAACCCTCATAGTATCAGAGTTCAAAGTAAAAAACAAGTAATGGCTCTGACAATTTTAACTTGGAATCAACTATCTTTCCTTTTTTCTTTTTTTTCCCCTGTAAGTTAAAAGCTATAACTTCATGGTCCAATCAATTCAAACACAAATTTGGCTTTTAGAATTGACTGCATCAAAGGAAAAATAAAGCAGAAGTTTACTGCTACCTCACCACTTCGAGGAGGAATGTACTATGATACCCACTGCTTCTACATGAAACTGGAGTACTACCCTCAAAGTACAGAAAAACATATCTAACAAGAAACCCTACAGAACAATCACCTTTGGGTTCTGCCAATGGTACAAGAATGGAAATTTATAACAGAACTCATTACCACAGGCTGCAATGATTGAAACTTTAGCTTAAAAGATCTTCTGTCCCATTTATTCAGTCTTTAATGTTTCTCTAATTCTCTGCTTTAAAACTCCATCTTGGGACAAAAGAAGATGGAGCTACACACTCCTTCCCCTGCTCTCCCCCTTTTCTTTTTCTCAGTTTCTTTCCAAAGGGAACATGGGCACCCAGACAGTAAGGAGCTCTGATGCACTTAGCAGGTCCACCACGGGGTAATCCATCAGCCAGAGCATTAGGAGAGCAGAGGGAGCATCCTGCAAACACAGGAGTGCAGGGAGTGTGCCGAGCACACCAGGAGCGCCCTTCCCTGTCAGTTTAGCCAAAGAGTTTCCAAGCAATGTGACAGCAGGCTTTAAAACTCTCTTACACTACTGACACATATGAGCCAGAAAAAAAAATTGATTTTAAACAAATTAGGAGCATTTCTAAGTAGCAGAAATTCTGAAGTTTACTTCCTTCCAGCTCTTAAGTTGAACCTGAGGCAGAAGTACATACAGCCAGGAAATATGACATACATTCCCCTTGCTTGAAGATTTCTTCCTCCTCAGGACTCTCAGGAACGAGTGGATTAACAAATGCTGGCCTATGGGCAGGAATTTTTTTTTAAGTTACAAACTTCACAAGAATTTGTCCTATAAATACATTATAACTGTCTTCCATTTTTGCTTACATACATGCTACAAGATGAAAAGACATACTTCAGGTTATATCATAGAAATAATTGCATTATTTCATAATGTGGAGCTGCCAAAAGAATATCCCATTAGCTTTAACTCTGAAGAGGCAGTTAAGTGATCCAAACACTACCCAGTGTAATAAAGAAAGGGATGGGTCTCTGCTTCTTAAGAAGCTAAAATTGTACCTATAAATTAGAATGAAGATTATTCAAGCAGAAAGCTGCTTAGAAACTCAACAAATGAAGCCATGATGATCTAGGATAGACTAAAGCAAAAATTGAATGGTACCATTCCTCCTGGAATAGAAAGAGCACAGTGGCATAGCTAGCAAGTGTTTTTATAACCTACATGCTCCCATGACAGCCTTATCAACAGCCAAAAGCTGTTTACCACGTGTACTACTTATCAAAGAAGATTATGACATGCCTTGAGCACAAATTTGTGTGTTTATTTTACTGCACAAGTAAGTTTACTTTCACCTAATTATATGACATTTAATTATTTTCACAAGTGAAGGCAAATGCTTATTTTCCAGAGCCATTCTTCCCTGTAATTCCTAATTATTATTTTTCTATTGTCAACATTTATACAAATACTCCAGGCAACACATACATACACACACACACAAGTATATGTTGAAAAATCCACCTCTACCCCAAGCCTTTACTTGTGCTGGCAACAAGAGGCACAAGAGAAAGGACCTTTTCTCCTATTACTACTCTTTCCTGGTTTGCTAAACCTCTGGATTTTGAAGACAAAGCAGCTCCTTCTCCAATGTAGAGTTTATTTAACCTCTCCTCAGCTCAGGACACAACTACTTCAGCTCTCCTGCCCAAGCTTCTGAGATGCCAGTTTGCTCTGGTCCAAGAGCCACACAACCATGTTTCTGTGGCACTACAGCTAACTTATTGTACCCTGTACCTCTCTGAAGGGTTTGTACCTCACATAAATACTCTCCTTATATGGACAGAAACACAGCTGGCTTGTGGCCAGCTAGCCATCAAATCTGATGTAATTATTTTGCAAAATTAGTTCTTAGAATGGAAACCATAAATATAAATGGTTTTCTTAATGTATAGTATGTTCATTTGTTTAAAAAAAATCTGAAGGAAACCAATCTAAAAACTATTTCTAATGATATCAGGACTACATAATTAAACAAAGTAAACCTCCTTCATTAAACACATTCTTCTCCATTAAATATAAGCAATTATTTAAACTAGTTGGAAATGGGAAATAGTTGATTACTGTGGCAGGCTATACAGGAAAGAGGTTAAGAAATACAACCATTTTTCTGATGCTGGAGTTATAAAGCAAAACTGAAACTAAGCAGCCTGTTTGTTAGTTTAATGATTAAGGAATTATAGATAAAGTAAAACCAGAAAAATAACAAAACAAGTGTCTAGGGGTTTTTAAAGTTCTGTGGGAATACTTATCAGTACCATGCTAGTTACACATGCAAGTTGCAGCCTGAATTATTCTGGTGACACTTATCAAGTGTCTATTAGGGAATTAATGGTATTGTTCACTCAAAGACTATTTAACTACTGGAAATCTATCTTTAGTTCTAACAACTACTAGAATGCAAGTGGGTTTCTGGCAGATTTATTCACTTCTTGTGTTCAGTCAGGCCAGTCACTCAAACAAAGGGAACATCTGTTAAAGAAAAGGGTGAGATCCCAAGACTACCAGCAAATCATGATATCATCTGACTGCTGAAATCAATACTCTGAAGCTTGTCACAGGAAAGTTAACACTTGCCAGCAGAAAACACTGACTATGTGATTTATTTAACACCTACATTATAGGGCTTCCACACATACAGAGCAAGCTGCCACGTTTGCCATTTTCAGCACAGCAGGAGTCAGAAAACTATTTTCCTGTCCTGCAAATTACCGTTTATTCTCTGGATCCCGGGCCACCATGACAAAGGTTGCATCTAACACAGGGCTGTAATCACCATCATGTAGCTAAGACAGACAGAAAAAAAATGTATCATTAAACTTTAAAATTGTAAACATGCTTAGCAAGGTCTTTAGTTGACATCAACTATGTGACCATGCCATTCAGTTTGCTTACTTTCACATTCTGTCATCCCTACCAACATCTCTCACAATAGGTCAAAGATAAGGAAATAATGCAAATTAAAACTTTAGTTTCAGGAATTCTGCAATGAAACATTTAGCAGGGAATGCTTATTAACTGCTTTCAGCTGGGAGGGGAGAAAATCAACACAGGCACTGTAAAAGTACCCACTTAACATTTATTCTGAAAAAAGCCAAAAAATACTTTTTTGTTAATACCAGATTGCCACTAATGCCAGCACTGCAAGGAACTCAGACGATAAAGGTGTAACATTATCTTCTACACAGGAGATTTTATTTAAGGAGACCAAGTGAATAAAAAAATATTTATCCATTTTTCTGAATTATCACAGAATCAGAATCACAGAATGATTTGAGTTAAAGGGACCTTAAAGACCATCTAGTTCCAATCCCCCTGCCATGGGCAGGGACATTTTCCATTAGAACAGGTTGTTCAAAGCCCTGTTTAGTCTAGCCTTGAACACTTCCAGAGATGGGGCATCCACAGCTTCTCTGGGCCACCTGTTCCAGAGCCTCACAGTAAATAATTTCTTCCTAATATCTAATCTAAACCTACTCTCTTTCAGTTTGAAGCCATTGCCTCTTGTCCTGTCACTACAGGCTCTTCTGAGAAGTCCCTCTCCATCTTTCTTGTAGGCTCCCTTCAGGTACTGGAAGGCCACAATTAGGTCACCCCAAAGCCTCCCTTTTCCAGAATGATCAGTCCCAATTCTCTCAGCCTTTCCTCACAGGGGAGGTGCTCCATCCCTCTGATTATTTTAGAGGCCCTCTTCTGGACTCATTCCAAAGGAGCCACTAGTATCATTTAAGTGTTTATAGCATATCTTTTTTACTCTAAATAATTAAATAACTGAATTAATGTTTCAGTTAACTAATGAATTCACAGCAACTATTTATTAGAATGGTTAAGATTTTTTAAATTTAATTATTAATGTTCCTTTTACTTCCTGCACAGTGTAGACTAGTTACAGCCTTCATTTATATTCCATTATTATTTAATAACTCATTAAAAAAATTATGCTACACAGTAGATAAGATGACACATGAGATACAATTAAACACCAAGTCTGAACACCAACATTAAAATTCATAAATCTATAAAATGCAAAGGCATAAGGAAAATAAAGTTTTTCAAAAGCAGGGAGAAGCTTATTTGAGATCATGCAGTGCACAGACACCTATTTTTTTCTGTAGGAGTACTGTGCTGCACTTAAATACAAAATACTGGTTAAGAAAAATCCATGTCTTGAAACATTAGCAAGACTGCCTTGCTGCACTGAGATTACTGGAAGTTGTCTTGGTCTTCAGAACACTAGGGCTGTCTCAAGCCCTTCAGAAAGTTAATCTAGAATATATAATTTAGATTGCTCATGCCATCATCCAGAATTTCCCCTGAAGCACCTCCTGTCTGTCCTAAGATGGAGAGAAGTGACAGGAACTAACCTGCAGCATGTGCATCGTCACTTCCATTGAGGTCTTCCCAACCCAAGAAACATTGCCTGTGAATTTGATGTCACAGTCTGGATATATAATCTTCTTGCACAAATCTACAAGACAAACATTAGGGGTTACTGGAGACAGATCACTCACATCTATTACTAGAAAGACCAGATTCTCTGAGGCCTTTCTGTGTTGTGAAAGTGGCAACACATGCAGAGACAACCCAGAAAAGCTGGTTGTCACAAAGGACCAAACTGCTGGTCTGCAGTTTCTGCCTTTCCAGACTTCTCATACAGAACTGGAGTAGGAAGTAGTCACAGGGGTGGAGAGCAGACCCCTGGAGGTGTTCAGCAGAACATGTGACACAAGCAAGGTCCCAACTCCACCAGAACAAGCACTGTTCTATAATGAAGCTAAGAAACCCAGGTGTCAAGAGAAAACTAAACACAGAAGTGCAGGAAGCATGAAAGTTGTGTTTTGAAGTGACATACAAAATGCTAAAAAGCACTACAAAACCCACTTCTCTCCTCCCTTCAACAAAAGCCACAATATTTGAGAGTTCAAGGCCAAAACAAGATGAAGTGAACTAAACAGGAGAGTGAAGAAGGTATCCTCAATAGCAACCATGAGAAGGCAGTGGCTGCTGAAAGAGTAAGACAAACAGATGAAGCCATTTCTACTGACCAAATTGCCACTTACTGATTTTATCCACCAGAGCTGTGACTATGGATAAGGGAGACTTTGGCTGCATTTCCTGCTTGGTGTGAGTGTAGCAAATAAGAACTGTGGAGAGAACAAAAACATTAGTGGAGCAGATCAAAGCCATCTTTGCAAAGCATGAGAAGTACCTGCAAAACACAAACTAAAATGTCCTACTGTAGGAAAGCACAACTTCCACATTTTCATGCATGTAACACATGGGATTGCTATAAAGAAAACAGTGGTGCAGCCACTCAATTTTATGCGTTTACTCACTACAAAGAGAAATTTAGCTAAGCACTTTAAATCAACCCATCACTCTACTCCAAATTCCACATAATCTCTTTCCTCTACTCCTGAAGCCCACTGTCTCAGACTCTTCCTATCTTCTGTTTTGATTTCATGCAGGTTGTCCAAGGATACATGCCATTTGAGGACTTTTAAAATACTGATTCCTTTAAAGAGGTGAAGATGAAATGAGCTGTGCCTTACAGGCATGAAAGCACAGTCAGAGATATTTATCACACTGCAGTCACTACCAGCCAAACCACTATTTAAACTAATTAGCTTTGTTCATAAGAGCACATCCAAGTAAACAGACTCCTTTGAGTAATTCAAGGCTGCAAAACCAGAGTTTTTCCAAGTGCTCATGTGACTTTCACTCAAAACAGATTTCCATAATCAAAAGTATCTGTTTGGACTTAATGAGATAACAGAAGAAAGATCTCTGTCCTTCCAAGTAATCTATTTTTTTCCTTAAAATTACTAGAGACACAATTCTAAAACCTGTTATGCCTATCAACTCATTACATCAATATGGCCACCCTGAATATTGTGTAATTGGGACAGAATCTTGATTAACCCAAAACAATACATCCCCAGGGGAACTGACTGGAGCACAGTATGACTGCAAACAAAGCAAAGACATTCTGTTAAAAATAAGATCTTCACAGATTTCTAGGGAAAATAAGGCACAGAATGAAAAACAGGCTTATCTCATCTAATAGTGAAGGGTGGCCAACAGTTTGAAGTCTCCTTTTCTAATTCAGGACAGGTGCTGAAGCCAGTATCTTCCACCTCCCGGAAGGAAATATAAATCATCCAGCTATTGTGTCTATCCTAGATAGACATGCATTCACTTGTTTCTCTGCCTTCCTCAATTTTGTGTATCTGGACTCTCAGAAGGAACAGAAAAAACTGTTCTATTCACAGCTTTCCCTTAATAAGCACTTATTCTTTGTCAAAAACCTCCATTGAAAAGCTCACAACCAGCCACAGAACTCTGATGAAGAAGGAAGTCACCTCGTGACTTTTTAAGATAAAAGTATCTCCAAGTTCTATTAACAACCTAGCACTTATTTAACTGCAATACAAAAGTCAAAGATCTTGAACTTTTCAAGACCACAAATAAATGAAAAGAAGAAAAAAAATTAAGGATGCTTACTCATGAAATAACTGAGCTGGTTTTACCCTTAATATCAGTTTGGAGACAGAACCCAAGAATATACATCAGTTGTTTTTAATTTGTTCTCAGTGGTTACATTCTGTTCTTTCCAGATTATACTCTCTTCACCTCAAAGGGAAGATCAAAATATTTCCAATCTCTGCTGGGTTTGTGTCATTTTTTGTTGAGTTTTTTTCAAGAAAAAACAATCATAAGTTTTAATTTTCAATACACACTTTGCAAATTATCTCTGAGTTAACACTCAATGCAGATCCATAACCTAGAACCACTTTTCAGTAAATTATTCTTGTAACTGGTCCTTTAAAAATTTGACAGAGGCAAGAAGCTGAAGTAGAACAATTTTGCTTCTGTCTGTTCTTTATCATCCATCCTTTCTTTTCGGCATCAGTGTCTTCTTTTTTTCCTTCCCCTTTGAGATAGCACAATTATGGGATTCCCTGCCTGAGGTCATATTGTATCACACGAAACGGTGCTCAGCAGTACTCAAAGTCACTTTGTGGAGTGTTTAAAAGGGCACAGATACACACCTCCTAAACTGTCCAGATCTTCAAGTATCCTTCCAAACCTGTAAGACAGGGGTTTTGACAATTAAATACCTACTCACATAGCAAATGGAAGTCAACAGTTTCCTGTATGTGTAACATGGTTGCTTTGTTACCTTACACTGTTGTGTACATTCAGGTACTTTTCTCTTATTTCAGGCTGACTTCCTAGAGGTAGAATAACTTCCAAGTAGCTATCCTTCATTCTCCTAGGAGGGAGATCTTCCTGACGTTTTGCCAGTAAAGTATGAAGAGCTTTTCTTTCTTGCATTGCTTGCACATGATCACTGGTAAGAAAAAAAAAAAAAACATTCTGGAGTATGAGAACAGAAGTGCAACCCTAGCTAAAAGATGTCACACTGATGATTATCAAAACGAAAACCAAAATGTAGTAAAAATAGCAAGACACAGTGTGTCTTGAAAAGAAAGTGAGATGAACACAATGAGAGATGCTAAGCAAGACTACTGCAGAAAGCTTAGAAATAGCTCTGTGTACAAGTGGCAAGCACATATTCACACTTATGAACAAAATTAATCTAATTCTGAATGTTACCAAAATTACTCCCCTTGAAAAGAACAAATCAGACATAATTTAACCTATGAGTTTCTGTGCATACTCATGTCTTCCATAGCTACAGTATCACAACTCTTGCTACAGTGACAATTTTAAAGAACTGAACATCAATTTATAATCTCTCCCAAGAAGTAAAGCAGGTGTACAGTGTTGGCTAGTACTAAGAACAAGAGAACACACCTGCTAAGACTTGCTATCATCCACAGGAGAGTTGCCCCTTTACAGCATCAGTTCATAGAGCAAGCTAAAAGACAGGGAAAACTAACCTATTTCTTTCTCTCTCTCTCTTCCTTCCCAGACATCTTATGACTATACAGGAAGGTTGCAGAAAGAAACAATACAGAAAAGGCAGCACTGCTCCTTCAGAGCTGCTTTTCCAGTACCACCAACTTAGAGGGGCTGCAACTCTCACAGTCAAATAAGGGCCAACTTCTCTGCAATCTATCAAGTTGGTTCCTTGCACAGGTATCTACAAGATGTAACAGTCTTGCCCAGCACTCTCTCTTACCTGTTCCACCAAAACTCCCTCCTCTTAAGAGTGCAACCTAACTGAATAAAGCAAATATTTCATAACATCCCTAGAATCTATTAAAAACCTAAGGGCTAAACATGCAACAGCTCCAAGGAGTATGCAAAACTATGGATCCACTTCAAAGAGCAAGAGAGGGCATAAAACACTAAGCAACCAACGTTAAACTTCTGGATATGTGCCATTCCTTCAGCTGTGCATGGTGCATTGCTGAGATCAGTGACACTGTGTCCAACAAAACCAGAGAGGGAAAGAGAGGGGGGGAGAGAGAGGGAGAAAGGGGGAACCTTTTCATTAGAAAGAAAATTTATCTTAAGTTTTGACTTTGGGTGAATTCTGCGTATTAGCTATTTAAGATGAAGGCTTACTTGGCTTGAGTTTTCTTTGAGAAAGTCAAGCTTCACCATATTTATATTCCCTCTTTTCTGTTTAATTAGTTTTGGGGAACTATGAATAATCCATGATCAAAGAGAGTAAAAGTCTAGCAGAAAACTTCAGGTAGTTTCATTTGTTTGTTTGTTTCAAACAGGAGATATGGTTTACCTCATCAACATGACTACCACAGAGTTCAGAAGAAAGAGAAAGATAACAACCTTCTCCAGAGGGTTAATGTTTGAAGTTATGCCACTGCATAGAATTAGAACATATGAGATGATTAAGGAAAGATGTAATGTCCAAAAGGATGCACCTTCAGGCTTTTTAAAAAACCTTTTTCCAAGGTCTCTCAGTGAAAGGTTTAAGAGAAATAATCAGAGAGTAAATCAGAAATTTGTCTACAAATACAAAGAAACCAAACAATAAAAATTTAATTATATTCTGTTTTCACCAGTCCCATCCTGGCTCCTCTGAGGTCAGCAGCAGAACTCTTCTTGACTTCCACTTCAGAATTTGCACCTCAATATACAGAAGTATTGGGCTCAATGCAATAACATTTTGCAACAGACAAATACTGTTACACACTGCAGTACTAGTCATACAGTAACAATAATTCATCTAAGTATTAACTAACACCTGCCCTAAACATTCTTAGAAACATTTATTTCTGAAATGTCTACAACTCCATCTAGACTATATTTAATAATGAACAGATTAATAGTTTTAATTACAATTAAAGTACAAACCACAATAAACATTTAAGCAAGATATTTCTTTTTAACAACAAATTAATACAAAATGCCACTGGCCTTTACAAGAGAAATCACAAACTAAAGTTTACTTTTCACAAAATGTATGGCTGAAGGTGTTCCTCCAACATGCATCTCTCCTCTCTCCCAGCAATCCAGATGTATGTACATCAGTCCTTCCCTAGCTCCAATTTCAGGACCCCTATTATCCTATTCTCTCAGATTTGTCCTCTTCAGTCATTCTGTGGCCTCAATTTCATCCCCAGCTGTTCAGTCTCCACATGTATCAACTCTTTGTCAATGCATTTTAAAAGTGGGATTTTAAAGGCTACATGATCCATGCCCTCCCAACCTCCCCATATTAAACCTGTCATTCTCAAGAACTCCCAGCTATCGTCTCCCCGGCTTTACTTCTCCATGGCAGCTGAAGCATTCAGTACTCTGTAAACCATTTCTGCTGTTTCTTGTACAGCACAAAAGACATACCTATCTAAAAAAAACACTGCTGTGCTGATCCTGGCTTCAGTCTGCTCTCCTTCCAGGATGGGAGCAGTGGGACAGGTTTGACCAGAGCCCTCCAAAATCTCAGTCCTCTGATGGTAGTTCCACATGGAGTCATTCCTCTCCAGCCATTCTGGGCTGGGGGAAAGGCTTTTTCATAAAACAATTCTAGAGCCCTTTCTAGTTCACCCACTGAAAATTTCAAGCCCTCTCATGCTTGGACACTACTCTTCCTAAGCAAAAATCAGCTTCCTGGATTCAGGCACTTTTGTTAGCATGCCTAAAATTCTGTCTAGATAAACTGAATCAGAAGGCCTTCATCAGACATTCCACCCAGGTGAGCCTCTCTTCATTCCCCTATCAGTGCACAAAGTGTGAAGGAAGAGCAAACACAGCCATAAGAAAATTAACAATACACATGGGACTGATCAAGCTGCAATACAGAATACTGACTTTTCCAGAACTGTAACAGTAGAGGATTACAGTCAACTCTGGCTTATTCAATGTATTGGAGGTGGAGGAAGGTAACATGAATAATAACATGAATAAAGTCAAAACATCAATTATTTAAGTTATATGTAAATTAGTCAAAAATTAAGTTAGAGCAGACAAAGGAAATGCTAAAGATGCTCCTGATTAAGGAGACCCTGATACTGAGCTGACAATTTTCCAAAGTGACATGCAGCCTGCTTCACAGTGAACCAGCCTCTGAATCCAGTGCAGGATAAACTCACCACATGGGCAATCCACTTAGAGATAACTAAAGAGGTAACAGCACCATGACATTGCCAGCCAGACTCTACAGCTCT
This sequence comes from Platyrinchus mystaceus, assembly GCA_035041135.1. NCBI lineage: Eukaryota > Metazoa > Chordata > Aves > Passeriformes > Tyrannidae > Platyrinchus > Platyrinchus mystaceus. The sequence continues at coordinate 104,193,363 of JAWWLV010000001.1, forward strand.
TAAACTTCCATTGGATTCAAAGCTAATGGGACAATCTTTTACACATCAAGATCACATATTTTGTTCCTTTGGTGCTAAAGATCTTCCGCCAGAGAAATCTCAGAAGTTTGTGATCCACAAAGGACCAATTCAGAATCCTTGTTTCAACTACCTCAGTTTCACAAATAAAGTAAAATACATTTAATGCACACTGTACCTCCAGTTGGTAGATGCTCCCACTATATCCCTCAACTTGTTCCGCACTGGAAAAAAAAAAAAATCAAAGCAAATCAAGCTTAATTCTGCAAGTGATGAATGTGAGGTTGCCTGGTGTTAAAAGGCATAATCCTCATCCCAGAACAGGAAAATTAAACAAATTCATGCCAATAGCAGCCCAGAAACAAAAGTTTGGCCAAATTCACTGATGCTGTTAGTAGGCATATCACAGTAACGGGTTGAGTAACATGATGCCATAGCTTATTGTGTACAGCCAAGAAAGTGTTTGTTAGTGCAGTCACCTCCAGTGCTAATTAACAGCTGAAACAGAGAGTGGATTGAGATCAGACTGAGGAATTTTGGTATGAAAATATTACAGCCTAAACACAAACTGTGGAGATAAATCAGAAACTCATAAAAGAACATAAAAGGGAACAGTGCAGCTGGGAGAAAAGGAATGAGAAGAATATCAATTAAATAATCCCACCCACGAAGGCAAGTAATAGCAGCAGCCTGGCTCTTGCCAGCGTCGTTTTAGAGCTCAAATTTTTAGCAGTCTCCATGTTATGACACTGAAGACAGGCCTAAAAAATTTATTCTGGCCTTGTTTGCACTATCAGAGTTAATACAAGTTCTGCACAAGTCTTTCCTAAATTTCAAGTATAATCTGCACAAGCAGGTTTTCTACTCTTGCTCAGATGAGGTTAAGTGTGCCAAGGTCCCATCAAATCTATTGAACTACTCCATTGCTGTTAGGCAGGTAAATGTTGGCTATTTGGAAACATCTGAAAACAAGCAGCAACAATTCCAACACTCCAAACAGAAGTTGAGAATTGTATACTAGGGATTCCTTGCTTATTTGCAAATATTTTTTATACAAAGAAGTTCAAGTATTAGGACAAAATAGGGACACAACAAGCAAGGGCTACCAAAAAACATCCAAAATTTCACGGTGAAATAGAAAGAGGGCTGCTGGTGAGTCACAAGCTGATCCTTTATCAGGCTTGACATTTTTCAAGCTAAATGCCCTGTCAGAGTATTCAGTGATCAGCAAACTGTCCTGTGAACCCTGGAGCAAGCCTAGCATGATCTCCTAGGATTTAAACTCCCCTCTCTGAGTCAGACTCATTCAGCTCTGCCCCCCTCCTTCCCACACAGTTTCTGCCCAAGTTCCCCCCACAGCACCATCACAGCAATACCCCAAACCTCCCCTTTCTTGTTCCTTCCCCTGCAGCACCCTCAGCCCCTGCCCCTACACTCCCAGCCTGTTTCTGCTCTGCCTGCCTGAACCAGAGGCAGGCACAGGGCTGACTGCCAGCCAGCACACGGATCCCAATCACTCTCCAGCTGCCAGCAAACACCATGGTCTGTGGCTGACCCCAGCACTAGCTCTGGCACTGGAACAAACCTCTGATTTAGAAGCCAATTTCCACAAAGCTTGTGGAAACACGTTTCCCTTTGAAATAGGCGGCTCATCTATTTTGGCTGACATCAAGCAACAAAAGATTCTGGAAGGAGAGGGAGACAAGAAGATAGGCAGACAAAGACAAAATAAAATAGATTTTTTAGGCCTCCTTTATTTATGAAATTAGGTTAAAATATGTTTTGAAATGAGAAGACTTCCACTACTAATTCTAAGAACAAAAAAAGATTCCAGTGAAAGAAACTGATTAAAAATCTTAAGAGTTGATTTTTTTTGGAAGGGAGGAAGGTCTGATTCTTTTTTATTTAAGAAGCAGAAGGCTTATTTACAGAATAGGTACTACTTTCCTGTTACTCATACTCCACCTGTGAAGCTGCCATAGCATGCACTTGGTAAATACAGTGTTAGCAGAAACACTGTTACAGCTTCTAGAACACAAAACCTCGATTTTTCAACAGTGTGCAGACTGTGCTGGGATGGAGGGGCAATAAACAGCACTTTCTCTTTTTTTAAACTAAGTTCATCCTCCTTTTAAAAGCTCTGAAAAGCCTCACGTTCAAACCTGCAAAAATGTATATAAACCATTACTCCCATTTAATACTTCTGATTTCATTTTTAGACGTACAAACCTTTGCCAGGCTAAGAACATATAATCTTTATCTTAACAATAAAAGGGACTACATGCAAAAGTGTTTCTAAAATGTTGCCAAGCTAAATCTAGTCCATTTTATAGCTCACAAGTACATAGTTTTGCTCTTTTTTTTTTTTTTCTCCTCCCTGGAAAGACTATATTGCCCTTCTAGATATTACTTATCTTCCAACAGAAATTTAAGTAATTAAGCACAAAAATTCATAAACCACAAGTAAGATCAGAGCCATTCACCCAAGGCAAAGTGGCTGTAAGCAAGTGGACAGAGAAGAATAATAGCATTTCACTTTTCATGAATGCTAAAGTAAGGAAAAACAGTAGCTGAGTAAGTTTAGTGCTGTAGCAAATACTTTAATATGTACAGATTACCACAACACACCATTATTCACATGAATAGGTGAATGTCCTGTGGAGTAGAAAACATAGGTTAGATTACCAATCAAAAGAAACAATGCAATTTACATCTAATTTAATCTAGTAAGGAGTTACCTGGTTATTCTATCTGCTTCAGTTCCATTCAGGCACATGTTCCTTAATTTTAGTAACTGCAAGCAACCTGTCCTTGCCTGATTTACAGTCAGTATCTTGGTGTTTTCAACTCAGTTTGCCCTTTCCTTATAAGTTAGCTTCCCAGTTTCTTGTCTGCTGACTCTGTGATATCTGCTTGCTGCATAATCCCAAAGGGTTTTTCAAACCTGGTGCTACCATGTGCTGTTGACAAACACTATTAACTTTGGAAAGAATAACTGGAGCATTTTTCAGGAAGTGGGATGAGAGTTATCTCAGAGGAAAGTTCTAAAGTCCTGCTTCGTGTAGCCTTTGGGAGAACCATGGAAGAAGGAAGGGCACTCACAAGTGGGACCCAAAGCTGGGTGGAAGCATGTGAAAAGCTAGTAAGAAAAAGTATTTGGCTTTGTGAATGCATGGATACATAATTAAAGGAAAGTAGTTTATGTATCAGCAAAGATTTGTGTAACATTTAAATGCTACAATTTTGAAACAGAATCTCAAATGTTTACAGTTATAATCCTCAAAATATTAGTACCCCTTGAAGTAATAATATTGGAGTACTAATCAGAGGCAAGGCCAGGATGGCCTCAATGCTTCACTGTTTTTACAGGCCTTTTAAATATCTAACTAAGCAATTAGGGCAATATTTGCAAGTATGCAATATTCTGTACTCTTGCTTCTCTCCCTTAATGTCCTAAATTACCATTTATTAACAACAATGAAAATAAGTTCTCTAATAATGAATAACCCTCATTTACTCCTTTACTGGATAACTTCTCTTTAGAGAACAAAGGGGAAAAGAAGATCTCAGACACAAACAAAACTCCATGAAGGAATTATTTGTACCTTGCTCCAGCCTTTTTCCTCCTGCCCTTTTCTCAGTTCAAGGGATTAGAATGAAAAAAAAAAAAAATTTAAAGCTTCTGAAACAGGAACATTATGGTTTATTCTATTAGAGTGCTACAACAGTCTTTCAACACAAAGATCTATTGACAAGAGCAATTTCATGAGGTAATGTCGCTGATACGATTAAAAGATTTCTCCAAGTTTACAAAATTAACCATATTAACACATTAAAGTTCTGTAAGACATTATTTCCACTCAGTTCCCCCATTTCTTAGCCATTCTCTCCAGTCACATTGTACCTGTCTGTACTACACTGACTTTCTGTCTAGAGCCAACCTGAGCAGCAGTTATCCTGCCAGAAAAGAACCCACGCTCTTCCAAGACTAGAGAACCAGACAAGCCTTTAAATTGCAACTTAGTGATTACACTTGTGCCATTAATCCCCAAATAAATACAGTGACTCTTGCTGCTTCCTAAATACTTATACCATGAGCCAACAGCCAAGACCATGCTCATTATCCCAATAATATTAATACATGCAGGGACACCACCTGAAAGAATAAATTCCTTATAAACATCGCTAAATCTTCTGGAGTACAGCCAATTACTTTACCTTCAAACATGTCCAGAAGCACTGGGGAGCCAGTGGTCCTAGAAGTGAGTGTCCTAGCCAGAACAGAAGGAAGCTTCCTCATGATGCACAACCTAAAGGTAGAGCAGAAGAATTTAGTGTCATCAAAAATAATGCCATGAAAATAATTTAGGATTTAATTTTGGAATTATGCTGATTATTTCAGAAACACCTCCTTATTTTCAGGTTAATTTTTAGAACTAGATACAATCAATACAACGGTTCCAAGACAGGTAAAATTCCAACTGATACCTATCCTTATCTGAAAACAGGAAGGAAGGATGATTCACTGGCAGTAATCGATCTCTTCACTGACCATTCAGATGCCCTGGGACAACCAACTTAGGCCCAACACTAGCTTCTACCCTGTAGCATCTTAACACAGACAAGGTCCATGTGCATCTAGGAAATCAACCATGATCCTACCCATACACTTCGCTGGCATGCATGGCAGTGGAAGGAGGAATATCCCAAGAAGGATTTCTCAAGGTCTCCCAAACAGTCCCATTGAGCTAAGCCTGGTCTTCTCCTCCATGGCTTAGTACTGCAGCAATTCAGGACAAGCCTCAAGTACAGGATATAATCCTCTTAGACATTAAGCAAGAAGGGACAACCCTGAAACCCTACAGAGAATGTAATCCACTCACAATTCAGCAAGTGTTCTACCAGATAGTGGCCACTACTATTTCTCCAGCAAGCAAAACTGTGGTAACACAAAAAAACACAGGGTCGGCAGGTGTAAAACCCCTTGTGATGGTTCACAGCATCATCCTGACAGGGAACATGGATTACTGGTCGCTTAATTTTCTTCAGCTGGGACTGGGGTTTCACCTCAAAAAAGAAAAGGTGGCAGGTCCTCAGGCACCAGCAGAAAAGCAGGGCCATATCTATCTGCATATATACCAGAAGTACTTAAGAGGGTGACCGGGAACACACACAAAATCCCATCAAAATCCATCAGTCTCGTCTGCACCAGAGATGACGTGAATGGCAATGGTGAAACGCCTCCGTAACTGCTGGAGCCTCTGGATTCGTGTCCCCCGGCAGGGCCCGCAGATGCTGTCCCGCTCGGCCCGCAGTCCCACGGGAATCCCCTCCCGCCCGGTGCCCCGGACCGGCCCAGGCGCCGGCGGAGTTTCGGGTGCCCCGCCCCGGCCGCGCCCCGGGGCCCTCTCGGCGGCGGCTGCCCCGGGCCCCCGGCCCCGCCAGGGCACCGCAGCCGCCGCCCCTCAGGGCTGGCTCCCCTCCCGGCCGCCGTTCCCCACCCGGGCCAGGGGCAGAGGGTTCGGGGGCCGCCTTACCGGGAGGGCAGCATGGTGCTCGCCGGAGCCGGGACCGTCACAGCGGGGCCGCGCCTGCCCCAGGCACGCGGTCCTCCAGCGCCAGCGGCTCGCCGGGCACGGAGCGGGCCCCGGGTGTGCTGCTGCCGCTCGCAGCTGGCAGCCCTCGCCCTGCCCGCCCCCGGCCCGGCCTCCCCCTGTCCCGGTGCCCGCGCAGCGCGGCCGCTCCCCGGGGCGGAGGTTGGGGCCGGACACCGTTAGTCAGCGGGCGGGCCCGGCAGAGCGGGCGGGCCCTGCGTGGGGCTTGTGTTCAATAAACATCGTGATTTTTTTTTTAAATTATTTTTAATGCTCGGGGGTTTTTTCCCTGTGCAGTGAGAAGGGCGGGCCCGGGGCCGGGCGGGCTCCTGTCACACGGCCGCGGGGGGACGCGGCCTCCTGCCCCGGCCCGTCACTTGGGGGCACTGCGAGGGAGGTAATCGAGAGCCTCGGAGTTTCCTGGGCAGAAGAGGATTTAAGAAAACACAGCCGCGTTAAACGAGCTGTGCGCTTTGCACGGGGGAATAATCAACAAATTTAATTCGTCTGAATTGTTTTTACTCCTGGGAGCTGAAGAACCTTGGAGCAGAGAGGGCATCGGGCCTACACCAGGGTGCGCGGGGAGGGGCAGCCCCGGCTCTGCACAGGGACCGTGAGGACCAGACCTGGGAGCACTCGCCGAAACCGTGTCCGCACCTCCCGGGGACTGAGATCTATACCGGTGTTAGGAGTTAGCGATGAAGTTGCTAAGCACACCTTGCCAAAGACTTAATAAAGACACCACCGAGGCTCTATGAGGGCACAAGAAAACACGTTCTGGCAAACAGTGAAGTACGTTAACCAAATTATTCATTACTTGCAAGGGTAACATCTGATCACTCTTTTCACTGTCACCTTTTTGATAAATTGCTTCTAAACAAACAAAATAATTGAAAAAATAGGGTTGGTGTCTTTTTTATATGAAACTTGTGATAGATTGCAGTTTTGAATTGATTGGTGTTTTGAAAGACCAAGTGACTGATGTTTTGTGCCTTGGACACCGAGTGAAACCCACCTGGAACCGACCCTTGCTACTAGCACAGCTTTTCTGTGGTGGATGTGGTGCCAGCAGTTCCTTGCTGTGTCATGACTGCACACAGGCCTGGTGGGTGAACCTCGCCCCTGGAGGAGGCAGCAAGTGGGAGAGTTGCAGGCATGGCAGGATAGAGGAAAGGCTCCTCTCAGCCAGCCCACACCCCAAACATCTTACAAGTCCAGTCCCCAGCTACAGCCCCTGTATTTGCCAGCCCAGCCAGCCACACACATCTTGTGACATGGCCATGCATAGACCAGCTCTGTAGGTCTGCAGAGAAAAGTGTTCAAGGCCGGGTTGGATGAGCTTGGAGAAACCTGGTCTAGTGAAAGGTGTCCCTGCCCACGGCAGGAGGTTGAAACTGGATGGTCTTTAAGGTCCCTTCCAACCCAAGCCATCCTGTGATTCTATGAAAAAGCTGATAGTGCTATTGCAAAACTTCTCATTCATCTGTCACGCGAAAAAATGAGGAAACCCGTTATACATGTGTGCTGAAGGTCCAAAAATCAAGATGCCATGAAAAGAATCACCTCTGGGCAGTACAGAAGACTGTGCTAAAGACAAAACTCTGGTTGTGACACATAAGAAAACCACCTGCTCACTGTGAAAATCCACATTAGTATTAAGGAAACCTTTATATTCTGTAGGTTTCTTTTAGAAGCCTGAGAACCTTCCCCCTGATTTAAGTGTACTGCAGGATCAGAGCCAAAGGGACTTCTACTGTATACAAAACATAAAGTTATAAAGCTGAGGCCTGGCTTGATTTTTTTCCCAACTTTTATTTCTATAACTTTTATACCCCAAATTATTTGCACACATGAAATAGACAATTTGTGGATGCAGGCAGATAATTAGTTATGTCTAAATCCCAAAATCATTAAAATGCATAATTAAAAATGACAGATGAGATGTATTAGCTTATGGCAATAGGGTTCTAATGACCTAAAATATGTCTTCAAAGATAATAATGGAAAATTATGGTCCTTTTATTTCCAGCATATGGAAATTCATTTGGCTTTATTACGTGAAACTGTTAATTTTGTATTTGCCCTGAATTCTGAGCAGTGCTCCTGCATTATTTATTTAGTATTCTGTACTATTCTCACAGACATTAATATCTTTCCTATGTACAACCTAGTGTTGACAAACTGTAATTTAAAGTTACTTTAAAAAATATCTGGAAGCAACTATGAACTCACAAATATCAATGCAAGGTCTAAGTATGAGGAAGAAAATATTCAGTTGAAAATGCTAAGAGAATCCTGAATGTCATCCAAAGGCTAATCTGGAAAAACTACAGGTCAATGAGGAATATTAATTGCATTTTCTGTATTTTGCTCCAGAGATTTAACAGGAGATACCATTTGGATTGAAATACTTGAAAATATTTAATAGTGCAATCAAAAATTATTAACTTACTGCATTCTAATGTGGAATAAGGAGTTTTTCTCGTTCCCCTCTTATTACAAACAGAGAAGCTTTGAGGCATGAGAAAGGCATTCATACAGGAATTCAAGGAATCTTCCTAGAGAAGGAGGAAATCAGAAATTAAAATAGGAGAAGTAGAGGGAATTTGATTAGTTGGACAGTAAAGAAAGAAAACTGATGTCCACTTTGAGCCTTTCTGTCCAGCCTCTGAGAAAAGAGGACATTAGAAAATTAGATACAAATAAAAACATGCTTTTGGTATAAGTATGGATGAGGTCCCATAACTCTGCATAAATTGTTCAGTTGCATTGCCGTGGAAGGATCTGGAAGAACTGGCTTGGCTATTTCAGGTAGCTTCAGACTAGACACGACCTCCATCTCTGGAGAGGATGTGGGGAAAACATGTCTCAGTCACAACACAACACTTTGTGTGCTTTTATTAACAGCAGTTCCTGTTGCATGCTGAAAAATGAAGTGCAGCTTGATATTTTGCACAAAATGTTCTGTTTCTCCTCTTACAAGTAACATTTAGGGAGGAGATGCAGTGAGAATAATGTGAATTATGCACATGCTCATTTCACATAATTCTAACCATTCTACCTCTCAAAGACCAAAGTTCAACCCTCCTGGTGCAAATGCTGAAGGATTCACAGTTGGCAGGTTCTGCAGGGAAGAAGCTGCTGGCTGGTACAGAAAAGTGAGCTAATCCAGACTTCATTTCATTATAACAGGTTATTTCAACACTGGTTTACCTTAAACATTTTCTAACCACCTGCCAGCATACCTACTTGCATAATTTGAGAAAACCTTGATCCTTTTCAGGAGACTTGCCATTACTCCTTCCCTTGGAGAGAAGGGCAGATGAACAGGTTGTGACCACTCAAGGATAAAATCCGAGCCCTGTGCAGGTCATTAGAGATTTCATCACTGGTTTCAGCTATGTCAAGATGACACAAAACCTGCTCAAAGACAAACAGACCTGAGACAGAAGGAAGAAGCTGTAAAATACAAGCCCCATCAATCTGATTAATTCACAAAACTGAGTTATTTTAGAACCTCTTTGTAAAATATTCTTACCATTCTTATTATCTTACTTATTCTGGAAAAATACCTCTAGTAATATGTAACTAAATAATTGCACCATAGTCTCTGAGATCTAGATATCTTAATTAGGTATTTTTCTCTTTTTTTTCTTTCTTTCTCTTTCTTTCTTTCCTTCTTAATTCTCTGCATTTCCTATTGTTTAGGAAATTATTTTTTCCTTTTGTCTTGTGACTTTGAAAGCTAAATCCATTGAACTGTATGAACTGGGGTAACACAGTATCAGCATATTTCTGAGCAAGTTAAAGCAGGACTTTCAAAAACAGTCAAGGTGGAAAATGTTTGGGTTTGTTTTTTTGTTTTTTGTGGGTTTTTTTTCGGAAACGTCAGCTTTGAAAGTCATGTGACTTTTCTGACTTCAGAAGAAAGAAGCCAGGCACTTTCTGTTCTTATACAACAGTAGGTTTCCTGATAGCATGACTTCCTCATTGTGAAATGCAAAACAAGAGGAGTTGAGACAACACAAACACTGCTGTCTTTCACAGAGACAGTATCGCCCATTTTTGATCCCTGTCTGATCACTTCTAGGAACTGAAAAAATGTATATTAATTAAATGTATGTAGTTAGGTTCAGTCTGTTCTTTGGTAGTTTATTCAGATTCAGTCTCCCTACCAAAAGCCCTGTCCTGAGGGACCCACAACCCACGAAATAAATCTTAGCTGAACTAGCCATTGGCTGTTGCTTTGTGATTTGGAAATGCTTCCGTTCTTTGAGCATCTCCCTTTTTGCTCCAATAGAGGATAAACAGAGCCAGTTAGGGTGTTTGCATAAATCCTAAATTACTCTTCCAGGGCTCCAGGCACTTTCCACTGTGTGCCAAAGGGTTTTCCTGGCTAACACCAGCCACCAGAATGCATACTTCTTTATGCAATTCTCTTGTAGTATCATGTTTCGTGCTGCCCCTCTGTCTAAAAAAGGTGAATCTTGTCCGATATTGGATACACTGAAAAATAGGGTGTGAGTGTTGTGAGAGTCAGCAGCATGAGGTGCCTTCCCATATCCCAAACCACTCTTAAGTCAGATTAAGCTAAACCTAAGATCAAGAGCTCATTTACAGTATCTAAGGACGGATGTGATAGTTGCACAGCAGTAGAAGAGGGTGAAAAGAAAACCACATGTATGCCGAGGAATTGCACTTCTCCTCTGGGTGGCCCAGCTGGGTCCGTAGATCACAGGGTCACCTAAATCATGATCCAGCTCATTCCTCAGCATAGGTCAACATCTGTAGGTCATGTCCAGAGGAAGAGCAGGGCTGGGAATAATTCTTCCATCCTTTCATACTCCAAAGTCATTTTGGGGAGTCTATCTAAACGGAATTTCCCCATCTTACCCACCGCTGTCCTCAGGGACATCCATACCTCCGTCGGGATGGAGTCTCAGCCCCCCTTAGGGCAAACTATTGGCAGTTCCCCCCGTTTTGAAACCACTCCTGTCCTTTGTGCTTCTCCCAGCACTGCCCCTTCCCCTCTAGCCAGGGGAGTCACGGTGCCTGTGCCAGGCCGGAAAGCGTCCCGATCCCAAGGTTAAACTTCGGTGTTTTGAACCCTTTTCCATCAGGGGGCGCACCTTGGCGCTAGACACCCTCCCCCGCGCAGCAGGCTTGGATACGGACCTTTACTCCGTATTCCAAGCAAATACCGAGGCTTTTCCCCCCTTCTCTCCCCTCAGCGGTGCACAAAGCGCGCCATCACCGCCCCGCGGCCAGGGCGGCGCCGCGGCCCTTTAACACGATGCCCCTCCAGGGAGAGCCCCGAGACAGGGGCAGCGCCGGGCTCGCTTTTCGGGGTGTCGGCGGCAGCCGGTGGCGCTCCCGGCGCTCCCGGCGCTCCCGGCGCTCCCGGGTGCCCTGAGGCCGGTCCTGCCCAGGGATGAACGGGAGGTCTCGCCCCGCGGCTCCGCCAGGGGGCGCCCCCGCGCGGAAGGGGGGGGGTGAGTCACGAGACGCCGCGGCCGTTGCCGGCGGGGCCGGAGCAGAGTCCGGGCGGGGCTCGCCCATTGGCTGAGGGCGAGAGCAGCGGGCGCGCCCATTGGCTGAGGGCGAGAGCAGCGGGCGCGCCCATTGGCCCGCGCGCGGCGGGAGGCGGGGCGCGGGCGTCTATAAATAAAGCGGCCGGGGTAGGCGGGCAGCACTCTCCGAGCCGGGGAAGCAGCGGGAGGCGCGCAGGGACCGCAGCAGCCGAACGCCGCCGGGACATGCTCGCAGCCTGACTGACCGCAGGTGGCCGCCGCGCCCGGGACACGAATGAAGAAACAGCTGCTCCTCCTGTTCACACACCGGGGACTCGTCAGCCGAGGGGGCCGCAGGGGGAAGCGCCGCCGAAAATGGCATCGTTCAGTATCCGCGCCGCGCGTCCCGAGGACTGCCCTGACCTGCTGCGACTGATCAAGGTGCGGGTGCGGCGCAGAGCAGGGGGTACCTCAGTCCCGGCGGTGCGGGGGGGTCAGCGCTGACGAGGTCCGAGCAAAACAAGGTGTTGCGCAAGGGCGGGGGGCGGGGAGAGGCCGCTCACGGCTCCTTCTCTTCCAGGAACTAGCCAAGTACGAGGACATGGAGGACCAAGTGGTGCTAACTGAGAAAGGTATGAGGCGGCGTCAGCTCGCTGGGTGGGCGGCCGAGTGACGGTGTCTGTGGCTCAGGTGCCCGTGTGTTCTCCTCTTCCAGAACTGCTTGAGGATGGTTTTGGCGAGCACCCTTTCTACCACTGTCTGGTTGCAGAAGTGCCAAAAGACCAGTGGTCGTCTGAAGGTGAGGCTTCCCGATGCTTATTTTTGGATGCTAAAAATACAGAGGCATCACGTGCTCAGTGTTATTGATTGTACATAAGGTTCCACCAGCGAACTGGGGTAGGAGGAGTAGGTTAACTGGTAAATGCAGTAATGTATAGTGATGCTCTGCTGAAGTGGTTGCTAATCCTGGAAGCATGGAAAGATCAGGTATAACATAATGTACTTCACTCCAGTTAATTAAATGGTTTTTCTTGTTTGACCCTGACTTACCTTTATGTAATTCTGTTGAATCACATTTTTTTCTTTAATTTGTCCCCAATCTTCAGGTTACAGTCTCTAGCTTCGCCATGTACATGGCCCTTCCGTGTACATGGATGGGCGGGGAGGTAACTAAAAGATCCGTTACACAATAAAGTAGATGATCATAATATGAGGTAAGGTCTACAGGGACAAGTGCTGTTCCCAAACCTTTACCAAAGACACAGTAGATCAGAAACCTGTTTGCACGCTTCTCTTACAGTATGTGCAGAAATAGATAAAATACTCCAGGTTTATATTTGAGTGGGCTGTTGTTGGAAGAGTTGTTTATCTTCTCTGTTGAGCCACAGAGTTAAAATTGAAGCTGCAGCTTTACTTACCTTGACTTTATGGCGCTGAAGGTAAACAAAGCAGCATGATGCTCTCATGGAAGCTTAAGCTGAGGTGCTTGAAATGCTGCTGTAAAGGTGGCCTGGGATTAGGCCTTCTCACACAGTGTAGTTACTGACAAATGTACACAGAAAGATCAGTGTTCTTCAGAGTTTGACAGACTGTTCTGGTTGCTAAGGAAGCAGAGCTGGGGCAGTCATCTAGATTGTGAGCTTCTGTGTAAAGTTCTTACTTGTATTCCAGAGTGGAAATACTGATGAATCAGTAGGGTGTGCATTACTTTGTAGAAAAAAGCCCTGTGTTAGCACTTACTGTGATAGTGCTTTTGAGGATTTCAGGGTATGGCTAGGGCAAACTTTGTTCTGTTAGATTGATACAAGTATGTCAGAAATCATATTTTCAATTATGTGCTTACTTGTAAACTTCACTTTTAATTCTAACCTAATATCGAATATCTGCATGTCACAGAGAATACATATATTTAAAATGCATGTAAGACTTAATAATTTTGCCTTCTAAATTCAGACGAGCTGAAGTTACACCCTTTGTTTCAGAAACATGCGTTGTGGGCTTTGCCATGTATTACTTCACTTACGATCCATGGATTGGAAAACTGCTATATCTTGAAGATTTTTATGTGATGGCTGAGTATAGAGGTATATATTACAGAATTAGATGAGTTGCTTCTTATAAAGCTTTTTTAAATTTAAAACTTAAGTTTCTTGTTTCTTTTTATTTCTTTAGGACTTGGTATCGGGTCAGAAATTCTGAAGAACTTGAGTCAGGTATGTCTTAGTGATAAGCCTAAACAAGCAGAACTGAGCACAAAGCAGTGTTCTTGCTTTTCTCTTAACTGCATGGAGCTTCTCCTTCAGCACTACTTCAACTTAAAGGAGGTGACAGGACACTAGACAGCTTAAAACATTGTCTAGAGTCTGGTAAACAGTGAGAAGTGACTGACAGAATGAACTCGGTGACTGGTGATACAGTTGCTGGGCAATCTCACGGGCTCTTGCTGTGCTGGTGCCCCGGGCTGCTGTGTGAGCCGTGTGCTGTCCTGCCTTGCAGGTGGCTGTGAAGTGCCGCTGCAGCAGCATGCACTTCCTCGTCGCCGAGTGGAACGAACCGTCCATCAGGTTCTACAAGAGGAGAGGCGCCTCCGATCTGTCCACTGAGGAGGGGTGGAGGCTCTTCAAGATCGACAAAGAGTATCTCTTGAAGATGGCAACAGAAGAGTGAGAGATTATTCCAGCAAATAAATTCTTTCTGCGAATATATATGCTCTCTGAATAAACTCCTTCTTGCTTTCTGTGTATGTACATGTTATAGTGGAATAAAGTAGTGTGGATCCTAATAATGACAATGCTATGCAGGTGTGGTCATAGAGTAATTGGTACTGTGATCTGGAGTTGGCATCTGTGAAGTTCAGTATGTGCTTGTGTGCATCCTTTACCAGTGTGGGCTTGTAATCCTTGTATATGGAAACTTCATTCTTGTAAGTGTCATTCAAATGTGTACAATGTACACACTGGTAGGGTTTGTTTTAATTATTGCCTTTTATAAAAATAAATAGTGTTTTCACTTCATGGCAGTAGTTTTGACTTTAATTCTCACAAACAGTTTTCAGTTAAATAATATGCAAATTAATAAAAGACTTGCTGATTCACCCAAACATTTTCACGATGAGTGAAGCAATTTACCATGGTCCCAGTGGGGTAAAAGGTGTACTTGTGTGCCTGTGGGACCCAGTGGTGAGTTTTATGCACCTGAATGTTTGGTAGGGTTTGAGATCAACCTTTACTTCCTGTGTGGTGCAGAGCATCCTGTCTTGTGAACTACATTTTTCAGGTACAGCTGGGGTCCCTAAATCAGGCTGTTTCTCTCTGGAAAGCAGCTCCAGAAAATCTAGAGCTTGAGATTTCGAGTTACCTGTAGACCACCTCAGTTGGAAGAGCATAACCTTTAAGGGGAAGATGCATCCTGGTGTGGTTTCAAAGTCTAAGTAACAAAAAAATGGTTTTGACTGGTCACCTGTAAGAAAAAGTATTTTTACAAATCACAAAAAAAGCACCATTATGTGACTTTAAAACACCAAACTTACATGTTTCTGGTGACCTGGGTTTCTGTATGTGACTTCAGATAAGGTTCAGCCTTTCTGCCTGTACCTCAGTGCTGTGTAGTCAGTGGTGCTGAGCTGCCTGAAATTAAGTGCTGTGTTAAGCAATAGAAAACAGATAATGTGTGTTTAAACCTTTGCACAGCAGTAGGTGAAAACAATGCTGCTCAGCAATTTTTTAGTTGCCTTTGAAACAAGTTAACTTTGCGGTACTGTGTTGGCCCTTCTCTTAAACTGATGGTGAAAGTGGATGCATGCAAGATTTACGCTGCTCCCCTCTTGCTCTGTGGTGACCCTGCAATAAAAGGTTTCTTTTGGCCAGCACTGCTTTTGCTTCAAATAAAGGGAAGAGACTTATCTGCCTTATAACACTATTAACTGGTTTAAATAAAACAAGGTTTTAAACCTTTTGGTCACTGCATAAACCACGTATCACTTGGAAGATGTTTCCTCATCCTAGAGAGTAGAGGGCAGTGATTGCTTCAGCTACAGGTAATGCTGAACTAATTCTAAGAATAAGGTATTACTGCCTAGGGCCAACAGCAAGCTGTGCAGAGCATTTAGCATGAAACTGTCCTTATTTTCTGTTTTGTTTCTGTTTTTAGCTGAGGTGTAAGCAGCAGTGTGCCAGCTCTGCCCAGGTGTGAGGTGTGGCTGTCAACTGTTGCCTCAAGAATAAGAAGATTAATAAAAAATACAGGAGCTCTTAAAAAAGTGCAGAAGGTAGCTCTTCCTTGGGGGTGTCAGTGGATGAGAAGGTCGACACTGTTTTGGCAACATGTGCTCACCCCAGAAAACCAACCACGTCCTGGGCTGCATCAAAAGCAGTGCGGCCGGCAGGTTGAGGGAGGGGATTCTGCCCTTCTACTCTGCTCTTGTGAGATCCCACCTGCAGTACTGTGTCCAGATCTGGGGTCCCCACCATAAGAAGGGCACAGACCTGCTGGAGTGAGTCCAGTGGAGGCCAAAAATGATCAGAAGGCTGGAACACTTTACCTAGGAAGTCAAGCTGAGGGAGTTGGGACTGCTCAGCCTGAAGAAGGTTCTGGAAGACCTTCTAGCAGCTTTCTAATGCCTAAAGGGGCTACAGGAAAACTGAAGAGGGACTTTTCACAAGAGCATGTACTGACAGGACAAGGAGAAATGGCTTTAAGCTGTAGGAGGGCATGTTTAGATTGGCTGTTAGGAAATACTTCATTGTGAGGGTGGTGAGGCATTGGAACAGATTGCCCAGAGAAGCTGTGGATATCTCATCCCTGTAAGTGTTCAAAGCCAGACTGGATGGGGGTCTGACCAACCTGGTCTAGTGGGTGGCATCCCTGACCAGGTTAAAGAGTTGGAATTAGATGGTCTGAAAGGTCCCCTCCAACCCAAACCCTTCTGGGATTCTATGATATATCCATATATATGTGGTTGTCTGGACAAACTCCAGTTGTCAGCACAGAATCTGTCACAAAATTACCCTGACTGAGCAGGTCAGTTCCTGCATAAGAAACAGTCATTTCCAGACACCGTCCATGTCTGTGCAGCACCTCAGCTGCTGTGAGAGCCCTCATACCATGCACGGGAGCCTGAGATTCAAATCCCTCTCCTACCCAAGGGGAACAGAAATCTGTTTCTCACTTGGCCGAAGATTAAATGCCAGGCTACAAACCTCGCTCTTGCTGAGCCTGTACTCTTCTGCAATTCAGCAAGCCAAACGAGGTGAGAGTAAGCTCACCCAGTGAACCTGCCCAGGAGCTGGTGATGGAGGTGGAATGGGAAGGATGAGATAGTCTCCAGCAGCTCTTGCTGAGCACCAGGGTGTTGTCTCTTCTCCTTGGTGAAGCTGCAGTAACTTCACTGATTACTCTGTCAGCTACATTAACCTACTCGTGCATCCCAGTCCTACTGCAATCTGTTTTGGTTATTTTAAGCTGTGCTTCTGGCTCCGTGTATCAGACCAGAAGGTGATTGCTAGTAGAGCAGTTTAAGAATGTTTTTATTTTGAAATTAACAGTTCATTAGATATCTAGGCCAGACGTGCTTCAATCTCAGGCCCCAGACTTCTGGAGCACAATAAAGCTATCAAAGCTGCATGACTGAACGGAACAAGCCAACTAATTAGGCATTATAATTAGGAAAGAAAGCAGCTTAGTCAAATTTTCAATCAATTTAGACTTGTTTATCATGTTTTGTTCATCTTCTACCATTTCATTTTCTAAACAGATTTTGATGAAATAGATTCTCTGGGAGTCACAGAAAACAAGTGAGGCGATCCTAAATGAGAAGACCTTTTCTAGCCACTGGTGATAATTTTAAACATTTATACATGAAAGGAAAGACTGGGACTAACCTTTCAGATGTGACTTTTGTTGAGATCCTATTAAGCAGTAGGGTTTTTAAAACCAGCAAAGATATTCTCACAGTTTTGGTTACAGAGTCTCCAACAGTGATGTGGTAATGCCATGGGTCAAGACCAATTTTAAATTCCCTCAATAACTTTCTTAAGCTACCAGAGGACCAAAGTGACTCTGGTACTACAACTGAGACATGCAGCAGAGTATTTTCTGTGGCTTTAGGCGCTGGAGAAACTTCACCTGGTGTGACTTTTTTAGACTCCAGGACCACGATCACACCACCGAGCTGCAGTGTGAGCATATGATGGGGGCTAAGCAATGGCTTCGAGCTATTCACTGGTATCACACCAGTGGGATGCCATCACAGCAGGGGCACAGGGCTTGCGGGTGGCCTGCAGGTGTGTCAGCGTCACCCTGTTCCCCTGCCTGCCTCAGGGGAAGAGTTAGAGAGGCGGTGTTAATGACAGCGCTGATAACATCTCCAGGACGGTGAGGTGCAAAGCTCCTCCTCGCTCTCGCTCTCAAACTCATGACCCGGTAAATTCTCCTAACGCTGAGCAAGCCGGCAGAAGATTTCGCAATTGCGGTGTTTCCACGTCCCCGTCGGGTGGGGACAGAAAGGTGGCCTTGGACAAACTTGCGGCCGGCGGATGCGTCAGAGGAGCAGACCCGACTGCAAGCAGAAGGAGCGCCGGGCTCGCCGCCCCCTCTCCACTTGGCCTTTTCCTGTTCACAGGCTTCTGCATAATGATCTGAGCCGTAGCCATAGCGACGGCATGGAAGAAGGCTTTTTTGTCTACATAATTTAAGTTAAAAGAGAATATATGCGAGAAAAACAACCCTCCCCCCTCCCCTCTTCTTGTAAAGAGCCTTTGCTGTCAACGTAATTCAAAAAGCCAGTGCAGACTTTTCCTCCAAAGAGCATATGGGGGCTTTAACGCATTCCTGCACGCGGTGTTTTGTCTTGAGAGACTCGCCATCCTGGAGCCCGGCCCGCTGAATGCGGAGGTCTCAGCTGCAAGGGAAAACACCAGCTACGTATGGAGAGGGATTCAGGAAAGCTCTGCATAATTCCCCGCCACACGGCGTTACCTCGGGCTGGAGGCCAGCCCAGAGGTGTGCGTCATGCCTCCCTTCCTTTGAGTTGACCAGAAGGTTTATTTCCTTCAGTTTGCACAAGTTTCCTCCTCACGGCGCTCGCTCCCTTGGGCTCCCCCCTTACATCCCTCGGGGGAGCAAAAGCTAAGCAGCTGGAATGCACACACGGGCACGGGGAACAGGCTGACTGACGGCAGCGCCGGGGAAACTTGCCTGGGTTTAAATAATTTACCTCACGCAAGAGACTCGGCTTTGCCCAGTTGTTTTCCTTGCTTGGGCAGGATTGCTTAAACACCTTTTTATTTTTTTTAGGAACTCAGGTTTCAGAGAAGTGGCCGCTATTTAAATAAAGGCGTCAGCTGCTGTCTGAAACAAAGCAGCGCAGCAGCAGCGTGCCTGCTGCTAATGTTTAATCTCACTGCAAACTCAAAACAGGCTCTAACTTCACCATCCAGGCGCGACTCTCGGCCAGGGCTCTGCCTTCCCCCGCCCTCCCCCTCCCCCCCGAACAAGACGAACTGTTTTTGCTGTCCGGAAGGTTTTTGGTAAATGCAATCTTGATGGAGGGCTTCAGAACCCGTCAGGAGCACAGAGTAGTCCCAGTTGGGAGCTCGTGGGGGAGAGGGTGTAAAGCTGAAGACGGTGGTGTGGGCTCTGGGGTAGGAGCACAGCCCACCACCTCTGCAGCCCCACGGGATGTTCATCTCCCAACCCTCAGGCCTTGCCCTACCATGCTCTGACTTTTTCTGCAATCAGAAACACTCCCCATGGTTGATAACAGAATAAAGCACAGGTACACACCTCAACTGAAAATAGGGAGGGAGGGGGAACAATTCCATTTTCAAACCTATTTTGGTTTTATTTCACAGATTTACTCCAGGCCAAAGCAGGAGATAAAAAGCCCCAGGAGATAAATAGCTCATGAGGGTGGAAAACAAACACCCTGTTCAGAAACTGCTCTCAGGTAAGTAGTTTTATTTATTCGTGTTTTGAACTTTGCATATTTTGACTATTCATATAGCATATGTCAGCTGATCACATCCACTCAAAGGGAAAAGGAACCTCCATTTTCTTGAACTCTGTTTCCCTTCTCCATCAAAACAGATTAAAAAGAATGTGCTTTGGTAAGATGAAACCAGGTGCCCATCCTCTCCTGAAAGTTTGCTGTGCAGCATGATGAGGTGGCTTCACATCTTTCTTTACCTCCCAAGAACACACTGAGCAGGGATGAAACGTGAACCCCTGAAATTCCTACTAGAAACCTTCCTCCATATGAGAAAAAAACATGAGAGAGACGGTAGCTTTCCACATGAAAGCCCACCAGTGTTTCCAAGTAACTGAATATCGCAGTGTTGTTTTCAAAATGCACTGATAAAAGTGCAGGGTGAGATTTTTCAAAGCTGGTTACTATAATTAGGCATCCAGATACCACAGCAAAGGTACTGTTGAACAGTCTTTTTTTATTGCTCCCATGAGGAGCAAACTCCAGTCTGAGCTCGCCATGATCTTCCTGAACTTTCTGATTTGACCCACTTGAGACACTGACATACAAACACCACCCCACAGCTTGCACAGGAGGAAACAAAAGACTCATAGTTTTGGTCAACAGTCTCGTGCCTTTTGCAACCAGTTCACATGATAGAATTTGGGTTTCTTCCCCAGCCAACTTCCTACCATGGGGTAGCAAAAATGTACAAGAGCATTTCCCACCACAGCCTGAATGTGTTTTAGAGTTGCAGGCACATGGGTCTTTTTTTTTTTTTTTTCTGAGTTTACACAGAGGGAGGGATCAAAATCTGCATTCACTGCTCTTAGAGGTAATAACCCCTGTATAGAGCTGTAGCTTTGCCATTGGAGCAGAAAATGTAAATTAAAAAGGAGGAGGGAGGAGAGGTCTGCAGTGCTGAAGGAGGCCAGGAGCAGGGGCTGACCACAGCCTGCCACAGGAAGCCACGCACCCGATGGAGGAGGCGGCATCAAGGGAAACAGTGTAGGCTTTATTCTTTCCAGATAATGTAATCAAAAGAAACTAGAAGACTCTTATTTCAGAAAACCAGAAGTCTCAGAGGTAAATTCCTGGAATACATTAATAATTTCTGGGTTACTTTTACTGCCCATTGATCTCATTAGCCATAACTCAATGGATTAGCAAGCACTGGATTTTGTGGTGTAGGAGCAGGAATTATTGCTGAAGAGCAACAGGCAGAACTGGCAGAGAGAGGCAGCAGCAAGTGCTAGCATCAAAGAGATAACACCTTATTAATCCAGTTTTAAACAAAACCAAATCCGGCTGAAAATTCAAGGAATAGTGGCCATCAGTGTATGCTGTTCCTCAGCCAGGAAAGGAAGCACACCCATTTTATGTAACTACATATCTCTGAAAGCTGTAAAGCTGTCAGACTGTAAAAAAGGGTGATAAACCAAAGTCCACCGCATTACAAAGTACAGCTGGTACAAATGACAGTGAAGTCAGGACAAGGTTAAAGAATCCCAAAGGAAAACAAAAATAATTTACGTAAGCAAATACTTGGGATTTATAAGCATGAGCTGACTACCTTCTCAGTACAGAAAAGTAATAAAATTATTTTGTATTTCCATGCTGGGTTTGCCATAATCATGATTTGACTGAAATTTGATTACAGAAGTCCTGCAGGGACTCAGAACCCCAGAGCTCCTTTTCTTGCCATTTGGGCTTGGTGTCAGCAAGCTATTATTTTCTGCTGTTAAAAGCCAAAGCACTTTTTGTTCCTGCAGCTCAACATAATCAGACATCCCTGCTTCACTCCCAGGCAGGACCAGGTTTGCCTCTAGGTCCCAATAGCCATGTGCTTCTCCAGCACAGTTTGGGCAGCTGGGGCTTTGCTTGAGCACATTTACATCTGGTTTCTCAGCTAGGGTATCTTCTGGAATAAGCACAGGACTGCAAAAGTGAAAAGTCCTTTTAACACAGGTCTAAAATCAAGAAAAGGTGTAGAGGAGGATGACATTATCTCCCGTTTGTTCTTAGAGAAGCTGTTGAGCCTTTTGGATCCAAGAATTGATGGTTCTTTGATTTAAGATATAAAGCATCATGTGCTCCTGTTTGCATAAGTAAAGGATGTAAATTAGATGTAAATCCACCTAAAGCATGTGCAGCTTGCAATAAAAGGTTAGAAACACAAGTGTGCTGTGGGCTGTGCTGGGCCAGCCCTCACTGCTTGCCAGGGTGCAGCCCCAGTCCCTCAGCTGGCCTGCAGAAGATGTTCCCCACAGATAACTCCAAGTGTCAAATCTCATAGTGTCACCTCTAGTGACACTGCAGCCAGCAAAACCTGCCTGGCTGCAGCATGGGGAACCCATCTGCAGGATCAGCACCTGCCAGCACACCACACAGATGCACACCATGCCAGCTGGAGCTGAAACAGCATCCTTTTCCAGCAAGGCTGAGCCCCAGCAGCCTCATGACATGGCAAACAGTATTTGAGAAGAGCCTGGGTTTGTCTGAGACAACTTCTCTGCAGTGGGTGAGCTGTGGCAGTTGAGATTTAGCGCCTGCCAGGACACCACAGCCAGAGTGATGTACGTGGGCTCATTGTAGTCTGTGGTGGGAGTGTGATGGAGGAGAAACCCACTGAGGTAAACATGGGCAGATGTGGGGAGCAGGTGTGAGTTCATCCCTCCTCAGGCTTTTGGGCATGCTGCGGGCAGGGGAGGGCTGACAGTGGGTTTGCTCTGTCTCCAGGCCCCCTCAGCAGCTATTTTATATCACAGGGAGAGGAAGCTCACACTTCTCCTTCAGATAGGGAAACGTGTTGCCTGAAGAGGCTCTCAGACTTGAACGTGACAGGCAAAGGGCATGTTATGGCTCTGTGGGTGCACACTTGGCTGCCTGTCTCACAGGCTGCTTCCCGGCACACTGGATGAAACATACACTGAGTTTTATAAGTGAAGAAATACAGTTCCCTGCAGTGAAACAAGTGTTCCCAAAAACAGCTTTCTGCAACACAGCTGGCACGAAACACCAATATTTTTTTTCCAGAGAGTCTCTTTTACCAAAACCCTGCAAATTCAGCCACCACCCCAGGCCAGGCAAAGTACAGCCAGGATGATGTCCAGGCCTGACCTCAAATCAGCCCTCAACCTGGGAACAACCTCCACGGACATCCAGTAGAGCTGTCACCATTAACTGAATCCCCTTTTCTTCAGTGCAGTTTATTTAATCCCATGGTCTCATGTGTGACTCGCATCATGTGTGAGTGAGCACACATATGTGAGTGCCTCTTCTTTGGCCCCATTACAGCTACAGCAAAAAGACTTTTCCCACAGAGGTATAGTGAATTTTACTTCATTCACAGCAACTACACTCAGTACCTGAGTGATAATGTGCATAAATAGTACATAAGTTGCACCTGATTATGATACACTTTTTTGTGTGGGCTCCATTAAAGGAGTGACAGGGAGCTGCTAATGCCCATATCGAACTTTGGGATGAGTGGATTTACAGTGCACTGGGTGGAGAACTGGCTGAAGGGCAGGGCTCAGAGGGTTGTAGTGAATGGGGCTACATCTGTCTGGTGGCTGCTCAGCAGTGGTGCTCCTCAGGGCTCAATTCTAGGGCCAGTCAATGCACAGAACTGTTGGGGCTGTCTAGTTTGGAGAAAAGGAGGTTGAGGGGCAACCTCATTGCTCTCTACATCTTCCTGAAGAGGGGAATGGAGAGAGAGGTGCTAATCTCTTCTCCCTGGGATCCAGTGATGGGGACAGTTCAAAGCTGCATCATCAGGGGCGGTCTAGACTGGACATTAGGAAGCATTTCTTTACCAAGAGGGTGGTCAAACCCTGGAACAGGCTTCCTGGAGAGGTGGCTGATGTCCCAGCACTGTGAGCATTTAAGAGGCATTTGGACAATGTCCTTAACAATGTGCTTTGACTTTTGGTCCCCCTGAAGTGGTCAAGCCACTGAACTAGATCTTCCTTGTAGGTTCTTCCCAACTGAGATAGTTCTATTCTGTTCTACTTTGCATAACAAGGAAGTCTACAAAAAGTGTGTTGAAGATATTAAACACTGAATTTATGTATAAAGTAATTTGTCCTAAGTGCTTTATTCTTGAGACACATAACTGTATATTTAGAGAATTAAATAAGAGACTATTACAACCACCAATAAGAATTGTGTACCATACCCTCTGTTTTAGGAATTGCTGCCCCTTGCAGCCATGTTTTGTGTCTTTTGCCCAGCCAAGAAAGACATGCTCCACCCAGCAGCCACAGCAAGTCCCCAGTGTGAGCCAGCAGGGTGAGGACCTGGTCCCCACAGCAAGGACCAGCAGCCCTAGAGTGCCCTGGCACCAGCTGATCCCTGCCAGCTGCCTCCTCAGAAGTGTTAGAGGGTTTTCTGGCAGGGGAGGAGAGCCCACAACCCACTGAGCCCTGTGGCATGGCTGACTAATGGCCAAGCCACATCTCCAGTGCAATCCTGTTTGCTTACATTGAGCCAGTCTCCCATCTTTTCTGGGAGGGCAGTGGCTGGGTGGCATTTGGGCTTCTTTTCATGCCTTTTGTTTTGTAAAAAAAAGCAGGAGGTGCTGTGGTAAGCCTCTGGGCTGTGTTGCCTGATGTGTGGGGTCTCAGCATCATTTCAGGATGACCTTCCTTGGGCCATCACCTCAGGAGAGGCCTCAGTGCAGCCTGACACCATGAGCTCACACCAGCACTGCCGGCAATTCCAGCTTCCTGCAAGGGAGCCCTAAAAATACCGGTCAGGCACCCAACACCTGCCAGTTTCTTTTTAGTCAGAGGCCCCGCGACACTCGGTTTCATCTGTTCTTTCCTGCCCTGTGACAATCCCTCATTCCACTGACTCATCTGAAGGTAAATAATGCCCAGGTAACTTGGCACTCAGCAGGAAACCCTCGCCTCTGCCGTGCCTGGTGCCTGGTGCCTTGGAGAATGCACCAGGAAAAACATCTGGTGCAGTTTTCCAGCAAACCGTTGGTAACATTTTTCAATCCAAAACCACCACTGGACTGGGATTATCATATTACATATTACTTCAGTGTGTCTAGTTATGTTTTTAGTGAGATAACAGTGGTTTGTTAATCTACAAAGATTAACAGGTTTAATCTATATTAATCTCTAAAGAGAATTAGGGCACTATAATGGCACAGGTGCACTTGGAGAGGCCCATTTAGCTTCTTTGTTATAAACACAATTTTGCTTGTCTTTTCCCTTTCTTTTTTTTAGGGCAAATGAAATAGATCAGATGAATAAATCAGTACCTAAAACTGCATCCCAGGAGAAGCAAGGAGCTCTTCTGATTGCCTTGTTACAAATAAGTTGTTCCCTATGATTTTTTTTTTAAATCTCATATTAATTTCCTTTTCCTCAAATCTAAATGTTTAAACATCAAAATGTTTAAAGAGTATATCACCTAGAGCAGTCAAAAGAAAACTCATTACAAAATATAATAACAAGAGTTTGGGGCTACTGTAGCACCTTGAGTGAAATCAGAGTTGGGAAGGCTGTGTCCCTGGGTGTTTGCCCATCTCTGGCCTTGTGCATCCTGGAGAAACAAGTTTTCTTCTTACACAGCTGAAGTTACCCATAAAAATATCCCTTAAGCTTTAACCTGGGGAGGAGCATGTAGCCCCCTCCAACATTATTGCTGGTAGTAGAAAAGGGGAGAAAGAAGAAAAGGATTAGATAAGAAACCAATCCTTACTAGCAAGGGAAGAAAATCAACAGTGGAGACCATGCATAAAAAAAATCTACTACAGTTTCTTTGCAGGATTTCACTGTGCCCTTTTCAAACCACAGTGCACACTTTTGTTCTCTCTTGCTTTGATGTTTCTTTTTATCTTTTGTCCTCATTCCCACACTCACCACGGAGGGAAGGTCAGGTCTGAAGACCTCACCTGGCCAAGGGTACCAGCATGTACGTCCCGCCAGTCAGGACAGCTGTCCCCTGAAACTGCCCTCACGTGAGCAGGAAACTGAACCCTAGAAAAACAAATGCAATGCCAACCTCTTCATAAATAAACACTCATAACCTTCCAATATGTCCCTGTTATGCAAGGCATGCTGTAACACCCTTTCAGGGCTGCTGGTCAGAAGTGCTGTTGCCAGGCTTTTAGGGACAGCCACCTGGATCTGCAGCCTCTCCCTTGATGCAGGAGAGGCTGCTGCTGGAGAGACAACCTGCATGTACCCATGTTGGCACTGGGTGATGTCCCTCGGCCCCACACACCATGTCTGTAGGAATAAGGGCTCTGGGAGCACCAGGAGTCCTCCAGACGTGCTGGTGCAGAGCTGAGGTTCCCTGTACTGGGTCAGGTGAGGCCACGGGGCCAGCACAGCCACAGCCGCTAAAAATTAACCCAGCTCAAAACCCTGATGTTTAAAATAAATTACATTTTAAAAAGGACTGAGCTTATTGTCCTCCAGCTTTGAAAAATGGAAATACTGTCCCAAAATCAGTGATAAAAGCTGCTAGTGGTAACCATACATGAGAAGGACCTTGAGGAATCTCTATATGAGAAACCTTGAAAGCAGGAAGGATGAGGAGTCAGAATTCCTTAAGAAAATTACTGAGGTAAGAGAAAAATGTAGGGAAGACCTCAGCAGGACCCCCAGGCCAGGGAAGTGCTCTGGGCAAAGCCAGGAAAGTCCACCAGAGAGAGGGATCACAAATAAAGCAAAAGGAGAAAGCTGAGAGGAAGCAAGTTGGTGCAGAGAATTAAGTCAATGATCAAGTATGAAAACATTACAGGATCTTCTGCCTAGGGACCCCAGCACTGAGTTCCTGAACACATGAGCAGAAAGAGTCCCACTTTTCCAGTTGGGAGAGATGGTGCTGAGCTCTCCCCTGCTCCAGAAGTATCCCTCTGGGGTTGGCAGGTGAGCCAGGTGGGTCACACAATGCCCCTCAGCCTTGCTGCAGGCAGAGCTGTTTTTCAGCTGCAGGCAAGGAGGGGAGAACTCGTGTGCAGATAAAACCGCTCCCCTTATACCTTTCACTCCACAAGAAAAATACAAACATACAGGAAGTCCTGCAGGACTACTAATTAAAATTACCACTTCACACCACCTTAGTGGTTATGATTTTATTTGTGCCAGTTTACTTACAACTGATGGCTGAGTTTATTCATAGTAGTGCCCTTTCAGGATAAAAATTGTGCTTCAAGCACAGCACAGCATGTTCTTAGCTCAGAGGCTTGTGGTCTGAGGTATGTAATGGGTTCTGCACCTCTGTGTTGCACTTCACCCTTACCTACTGGGAGCCTAAAATCATCTTTTGCACATATAGTTCTGTTACTTTTGGGCACGAGTCACTCTGGGCTGACTAGCCCAGGCTGAGGGTGCTTTTATACTCCTCTACTATTCCTCAAGAAGAGATTCCCTTGAGCAGGCTACCCTCATCTGCAAATAGGTGTACAAACAATAATGCTGAAAACCAACTGGTAAATACTTGGCTTTTAAAAGAGTTTGAGAAGGGTCACAGTAGTAAAAGAGGATGCACTCACACTTACATTACCTCTTTTTTTTCCACAAGCTAAGCCTTCTTCCCCTTTACTGTTTTCTTCTTGGTCAAAACACAGTTGCTGATTTTAGCAGATGTGTATCTTGCTCTCCTGTACAAGGAGAGATCATCCTGATCTTACTCCATCAAGGCAAAAGTACAGCCAAAGGTTATTTGACCCCAGGGACGTGTGCTTGTACAGTTGGATGCTGTGCAAAAGCTGCTAAATGGCAGAGGACTCCAATATCATGTATGAATTGGCTCGCTCTCCTGCTTGGCAGGGCTGGAGGGAGGCGAGCAGTGCACATTTCCTTCTTTCTTCCTTCAGCCAGTAACATCTCATCGCTTTTACTGTCAGATGAACCCAAGTACAGGAGCGATAAACACAGCAGACCGTGCCTCACTGATCTCCCACTGAACCACAGACAGGAGAGTAAGCCCCTTGCTCCTGGTAGAAGCTGAGTTTTCTCCAGCATCTCCATTCAGTGCCGAGCCCCGAGCCTGGCCCGGCGAGGCTGCTCCTCCGCTCGCTGTGGCACCGCGCCGGGGGCCCAGGCTGACTCACTCCCAGATCCCGATGCCATTCCTCATCTCTGGCAGGATATGGAAAATGTGTCAAGCCTGGCACAGGATAGTAAACATATTCCTTTGGGCTCGCTCTGGTGCTTTCACCAGCCCGTTTTAGTTCGGGCAGTTTGTAAATGACGCTGTTAAGACAGAAGATCAAAACCCCAGTGGTGAGGTTCCTCAGACCATGCAAAGATGACCGCAGCGCGCTGCGCTGAGTTACAAAACCGTTCAATTACAAAACTATTTTTTATTTTTTTCTTTGTCCGACGCCGAAGTATCAGCGCAGTGCTTTGAACGGAGGTTACCTTTATGATTCACGGCATGAATGAGCACTTAGTGTGCGCATACAAGAGCCCTGTACGAATCAGGAAATGGCTCTTTCAGGTCTCCTGACAAAAGGAAGTGAGTCTGAAGCTTGCTAAATTTACAAAGAGGACGTTGGTGAACTTAATCTGGGGCAGGGGATGGGGGGAAGGGAAGAATCCCTTTTTTCTGTACACAGTTTTTAACAACAACAAAAAAGAAATTAAAGGGGCTAAAACTGCGGTGGTGAGAGCTCTCTCCACAGCTGCCTGCCTGTGATCCTTAGCTGGTACGTGCATACAGCCACGAAGACTCTTCTGGCTTCATGCCTCAGTGTTTCCCCCACCGCTGGCGGGGGAACATCCCTGAGGTAAAGATGCGAGTTGGCACGGAGGGAGCATCATCGCACACCTCTGCTCGAGGCATCCCTCCCCCCTCCTTTCCCTGGAGAGCCAGCTGCCCGCGGAGCGGGGGCACGGCAGGGCTCCTCAGCACTCCCTGCCAAGTGCTGGATGCGGCTCCCTTTCAGTTCGAAGGAACTGATTACTCCTCAAAGGCACGGCTGCTGCGCCCTGCAGTTGAGCGAAGGTACTTCAGGTGAAGACATGGAAGATTCAGATGCAGTAGGACACGGAACAGCAGATTTTGGAAGGTTTTGGTACAGGACGTTGTATGGTCCTGTGGCCTTCAAACCGCAACGGCCAAGGCAGGAAGAAATTCGGTTCTACTCCTGAGGTTATTCTTTATCCAGGCGTGCAGTGGCTGAACTCACTACTACCTGAAAATGCACATTAAGCAAGCCCCGAAGCAAGATGAGGGGCTGTCACACAGCCCTCCAGCGCACAGCCCTGTGGGCCACCTTCCTCGGGTAGGACTGATGGACCCAAGCTGGGAAAGAACTGCAGCAACAGCATTCCTGACACAGCATCTGTTGCCTCAGCCAGAAAGTGTGGAGCATGTGAACCATCTTGTTACTTCACGGGCTGTCTCAGGAACTTCAGGTTAGCATTGCTGAGCAAGATCCAGACACTCAGGCTCCATATAAAGTAATCCTTTAGCTTTAGTCTCTATCCATTTAAATTCTAGAGTCTTGTGAGGTTTTGTATTCACACTATAAACAAAAAGAGAAGTTCCCTGACTAAGCTGACGTTGCCCCAACTGCTCTGCTTTCATGGTGGGTACAAAGATTCTGGCATCATGACTGAGCACAGCTCAAGCTGCAGCAAGGCTATTCCCAGGCACACAGCAAGTCAGCTGGGAACTATCTTCTTCTCTCCAGAAGATCCAGCAAAGCTTATCCATAACAGGATCGTGCCTCTGTAACTGGGCATGGTGATGGAGCATTGCATCCCATTTACCTGCCACAGCTGGACACATCCCAGACAGACACCGACTCGCTTTGTGTGTTAGTTGGCAGATTTAGACCCTTAAATGCAGAGCCTGACAGCTTAGTCTGGTGCAGGCATTGTAGCCCCACTTCCCACACAGAAAGGCACTTTTAGAGAAGGAAGATTGGTAATCAGCTGTGAGACATCCTCAGCCCACCTTTGAATTCACCAGCTTTCAACACCAATGCAATGGCTACCAGTAAAACCAGCTTGAAAACGTGGCAGAAGAAACTGGAGGAATCCATGAACTTCAAGATAAGATGAAAGTCCAGGTCAGACTTTGGTCTTTAAACAGAGATGGCCAGGGATGAACTTCACTGACATGAAACAGGAGAAAACACCACAATTGCATCAATATACCAACATTTCTTCCAGAGGGACCCTGAGAAAGCTGCCAGCTCCAGTCAATTTAAGAACCATCCACAGTCAGAAAACACAAGAATCAGCTAACGGTACAGACTTAAGAGGACAGGAGGTTGTTGCACAATTAGAAACACTTTTTTTTTTTTTTTGCCAAAACAACTTCTGCTTTGTAGTTATGATATTGTTATCACAGGTTTTCCCTGCAAACAAGAAGCTTTTGTACCTGTCAAAACCACTCTGCAGTGGGGCTGACCCAGCCAGCTGCCAGGCCATCCAGGTGCAACAGCCAGTGCTGCTTTGAGATGCCGCATCCGGGAAGGTCCAGCAGGAAGCCACACTGGCCTCCCCAGCAAGCCTGAAGAGCCAAAATGCTCTTTGTCAACAGCAGTTTATTATGATGAAACTGGCTTTAGAAGTAGCTTGGAATTTATAGGAAGGTACAGAAATAACCTTAACAAAACAAAAAAAGGGGAAAAGAAATACATGCAGCAGGAGCTTATATTCGTCTTGAAGTAAATATGCTCACACTGAGGTTTGTCTGCCAGGGCTAATAAATAGAGCAATAGCAATTCCCTTCATCTCCCAGGCCACTGTTTTCTCTAGGGGCAAAACAGAATTCCCTCCTCATCGATCCCAATCCTGCTCTTTATTGCAGTGCAGCAATAGGTCTCCTTGAAGGTGATAGATGCAATCACAAATGCTCCAGCACATTTCAGTTACAACCCTGGATAACAAGTCTGTGTCTGGGGCCTCCTGCAGTTGGAGCACAGAATCTAAAACAGGAACTTGCAATGAAAACTTGTGGCAAAATCCTGTGTTTTTATTCAAGGCTGGAAGACTGTGCCCATTTACCTGTGCTAACAGGCTAACTCCAGGTTGGTGATGTTCTCTTCTAGCAAAAGGAGCTGCTACACTGTGCCCTTTCACTCAACTAACATGCTGCCTACAGGAATTGTGATCCCAACACAGGGCCAAACCAACAACCTACAGTTCTACAACTTCCACAAGCTGCAGATTAAAGATAATGTTTTTGAGAGAGAGCACTGCAACCTGGCCCCAACATATCTGCCAGCAGCCACTGCAGCAGAGGATGCTGAGATGAGAACACTATTTAAGCTGCACAGACTGTGCTTACCAAGCCAAAAAGCTTCAGTTGGAAGGGTGACCAAAATGTTGACATGATGCTTGGGTGGGGAATACACCATTTTTAGCTTACAGTGTAATACCCACAGGCAAAGTCTGGCAAGAGATAACACATGCATGCACAATTTAGTTCCACGTAGCTGTGCATGTGTGCATACATACAGATACATTTTTATATATATATATCAACAGTGGTTGACTGCTCTCCTGTTCCTCATTAGGGAAGTCTGTGCCAAGTTGAATGTTTACAATCTCCTGGGCTCTTACCAGCATGAAACTTTTTTTTATTTCCTGCAGTTGTAAAAAACAGAAGACATAAGGAAAGGATTTCAGCTAAGGCTGTCTTGCTCACATTTTGGAACTATTTCCTTGTCATGTGTGTATGCAGGTGCTTGAAGGCAGTAATTTCCTGCTAGATAAAAGCCTTCTGGTTTGATGTCAATCACTTGGGACATTTTTAAGCAATAGTGTAAATATGCGGTATGAAGATGTGATCAAGTGAAAAGCATTTAAGCGATGTTTATTTAACCCAGTATTTTTTAAACATGCACGCACACACAAATGTAAACAAACAAAGATTTAAAGCTGTTTCATTTGAATGAAACAAACTGGACATGCAAAATTTCACTCTGCCTCACAGGCAGTAAAAAGAAACAGAACAGCTAACAACTGCATCAAAAATAAGAATGAGGAAAGCACTTCTCAGTGGAGTCTAGGGGTGAAAATACCTGAATTACCAAGTAATCATGTTCTTAAATGCCAATGTGGCATATGCCAAATATTACTGCAAAAATACAGCATCTCAAGCTGTATTCCTAATTCCCTGGTAATCATCCTCTATATGATAAGAGAATGCATAAGTGAAGAACTGTCTTTAATGGAAGAAACAAATCTATGCTTGTATTGCAGGAGTGGTGTAACAGAGCAGTTACAGCTAGGATTGATATTTCCCAAATTTCCTTTCCACTACTGACAAAAACACTACTTTGATCCTCCCAAGTCTGCTTGAACCATGTTGGCAATTTTAAAGTAAAAACAAAACCACACACACATACCTCCCAAACCCCATGAAAGAACTCTGCTCCCTTTGCTGTATCAACATACATCTTTACCAGCCTAAAACAATCACAAAAACATGCTCTGAACATGTTGGGAGACACTATTTTTCTGCCTGAGGCAACCACATGCCTTACACCTCTATTAAAAAAGAGTTGGCCCATTTTATAATGCCCACACAGATTGGCTCTCACATTGCCAAGGTCTGTTTGTTTTTCTCTAAAAGTTTATGGAATATGCTCGGCTGGAATATCTAACCATGCAATAACAAAGATTTTTTTAAAAGCATTTTGAATATGATTTACTTTGTATTTTCTTCCCTGCTCTTTTTAGAAAGTTAATGTATCATACAAGCACATATTTCATCCTTCCCCCATTCCTCATATTCACTGATTAATTAAGGAGCATTTAAGACTCACCAACACAGCTTTAAATGCTCTGAACTACTTGGATTACAGTAACTTGTAAAGCATCATGCCCCAAAAGAGAGACTCATGGAAATGGCAACAAATTATGAAAGGGTTTTATTGTGCAAAGATTTCAAAATGCTGGAAATCCTTTTGTATTTCCCTTCGCTTCACTTTTGCCTCCCCTCCCCTGGCTGGGAACAAGGAAACAGCCAAGTTATTCTATAGCTGGTTCCCACCACCACAACGTTCTGGTTCCCATTGTGCTGTGCATTCAAACAAAAACAAGAACAAACATTAACAGCTCCATTCCCATCCATCTACGAGACAGGAACTCACAGATGCTTCATTATATACCTCCTGCTGGCACTGATGAGGCAGAAGACTCATATAGAAAGGAGGGGGAGACTCCAACAAAACACAAGAGTCATTGTAATTGTTCCCATTCCTAATTCTGTGAGCCTGTGTCAGCCAAAACATCATGCTACTTCCAGCTTCCCCTCACTGGCAAAAAAATACAGGCACTGTCAACAACATCTCTAGAACCTTTCACAGACTGTGCAAACATTGCATCCATGATTTTAAAGAAGATACGAGGAGGGAAAAAAAACCCAAACCATTTTGTGTATCTGGAATTTTATTTTATATATAAATAATAAGAGACTCAGAGATTTTGAGACTTGCTATTTGCAGTGTTGATCCTGCAATGGGACAAGCATGGGCAGACTTCGGTCCCACTGCAGAACGGAGGACGATGTCTCCAGACTGACCCAAAACACTTAATGTCCTTTCACAGAATCCATAGCAGCAGCCTGAGCAGCACAGTCAGACTGTCCCGAGGCAGAAGGCAGATTAGTCACATTCAAAATGGATTCAGATGGTTTTTCATCTTTTTCTTGGGAAATTGTTGCTTATAGCTATATTTTTCTTCACCTATAGCCAAAGAAAGGAGGGATAAAGCAGAATTAAATACCATAGGCCTTTTCTTTCCAATGTCAAAGTGCCACTAAAACTTTTTTCCTTTGATGTGGCAAGTTGATCAAATGTATTTGAGAAACATTCTCAATATCAATTTACTTGCAGTAGAGATATTTAACTCTTCATATTACTGACATTAGAGCACTAATGATCATGTCTGTTGTAGAGAACTTGATTCCCATAGTTGACCTATGTGGAAATACAAAAGGGAAAGAATACTTCACAGCAACCAAACACCAACTGGAATCTGGTGTAATTAACCAACTTCCTCAAAAAGAATTCTTTTAAATTCCCATCAAATGCATGTGTTCCTAATTTTACTTACACTGGTGTAAGACCAGGTTAATTTAACTCAAAGAAATGGAATTACATAAATATGGAACTGGAACAGAGTGAAAATGAGATATGCTATCTTCAAGGAAAAATACAAATCCTCCTCACTTCCGTGCAACTCCTCTAGACAACAGTTGGATAAAATTGCAGCTTGCTTCTTCCACCATGGGATGTGGTTTGAGCTGAAGTTTGTGCATAATTATTGACGACAAACTATAACAAAGGAGGTGCAATGGTGCTGGTTTTTGGAATAGAGAAATACATTGCTGTCTCCAGCCCAAAGTGATTTTGTCCTTGGCTGACCATTATCACTTCAGAGACCCATGCTGTGGCAAATCCTCGAGGAAATAAGATTGTCTTTATTCTAGTAACCACATTCAATTAGGAATATTACCAACAGTTGAAAATACAGTGAGACTTTCAGGACTGATCTCATTCAAAATAAAAAAAACACGTGTCTTTTCAAAGACCAGAGCCATGTTCTCCAACCTTTGGGAACACAAAAATCCAACAAAACATCTGGACTCGGGTATGGAGTTGAATAACTGGATATAAGTAACAAATCACCACCCCCGCAGAACAGCTGAAATTGATACTGAATTGAACTTTCACCAACTTGTTGCCCGAGGTCAAAAATTTACCAGTTCCCTTTCCATGTCTCCTCCAGAAGGCACATGAGGTGAAGCACGTAGGTCTCAAAACCAGCACCATCCAGGTACTTCAAGCACCTGAGCAATTTATCTTCACTCTCTTAAAACCTTCCCCAAACAAAGAAAACGTGCCTGAAGCAGCAAGCTGACATTTCAAAAAGTTAGTAAAGGCCTGGCAGAAATTATATTCAGCTATTTATGGATTTCTGCTTGTGGTGAACCTTGATATTTGTACAGTGTGCCAACCAAAAGTTCAATTTTCCTGGCTTTTTATCATTTAGTTGCTCTGTCCTAGTTGACAATAAGCACAATAATATTTCAGTGAATTGTAGAGAGGCTTTTGTTCCTCTTGGTTCTCCTGGGTATCTTAAAGCCAAAAAAAAAAAAATCTTCCTATTATTTTTCAATTTTTATTTGACATAACTATTTTACAAAATACTTGGAAAATGTATTCTTAAAGACTTTATATTCAAATGTCTGAAGGAAAAACTAACGTGTTCAGTACATCAGCCAGTCAACACACCTCTTTGCCCTTGTGAGAATTAGCTGTAGCCATTAAAAATACATTAGGGCAAAAAACATGAAAAAATAATTTTGCTTTTAAAGGTTGCTGTGTAACAGTGAAATGCTGTTGCTCAGCAGATGTGTGCATTCCACCACATCTGCAAACATATGTGACTGGTGGTAAAGCATGGAAGAAAAAATTGGTGCAGTTTGCTAAATCTGGGCTCCATTTACACAGCTGGCAGTAAGGAAAAAAAATAGAATTTTTCTACTAAATGGGACACTGCAGAGAAAAATAATGAGGAGTCCCTACAATGCCAGGATCATTTTCTGATGAAAAATCAGTTTTTACCATGATGTAAAAATAATACAGGACAAAGACAAGCAAGTAGAAAACATGTTCATAAAAGATACCCTTTATAAACTGATAACAGAGCAGACATTATCTGACATTCTGTACTAAATGATGTCCAATTACATTATAATTATTAATAATTAGCCTCAAATACAGAGCAATTTTTGTTCTATGAAACTGAACCATCCTGAAAAAGCTGAGAGGATGTTTTTGTTTTGCTTTTCCAGAAACTGTAACCATAGGACTTGCTTGAGTTTAGAAAGCAGCCCCGAGGCCAAGTCAGAAACAGAACTGGTGTCTCAAGTTTCTGCCTTGGAGAACTGGGAAATGCTGCCTCCATTTCCTCCATCATTTATTCCCAACTGATGAAACGCCTCATTTGGGAGATGCATTAACATGAAAGGTCAGGCACATTGTTGGCTGTGACAGGCTGTAAGACAACACTGTACCCTGGCACTGACAAACCTTTAGAGAAAATTTATCAGCAGGGAAGAAGTTTCTTTTCCCTCCTTCATACTTGTACAAGTGTGACATAGAAGGCAAAAAGGTTTTTGGTTTGGGAGGAAGAAATGGGACAAAAAAAAAAAAAGACCAAAACCAACTAACAGTAAAATCACCAGGCCTTGCTCAATTAACTCAGAACCCTTCCAGTAGACATAAATTTATTTTGTGTGCTCTGAAGACAAAGAATTTAAATTCCTTAACTTAAATAGTGTTAAGGAGCATTCATGTTCTTCACAAATGTTAAAACAAATGAAGTATCTGTTCCCTCCTTTCCTCATCAGTATGAAGAACATAACTCAAACTTGCAAATGTTCAGCTTTTCCAGGTTACTTTGCTGCTGTAGCCACAAACTATTATCAGTCTTTACCCTTTACCTGTTTGATGCCAGGTGATGTAGCGTTTTACTTCTGGGCTCGCTCTTTATTTGAAGCAGCGTGGACTTCCAGGGGCTTGTCACCAACTGCATCACCCTTGAGGAGTGAAAAATGTGCACAGATTTCAGTTGAGGCAGTCCACGATTAACGCTTTTGCCGGAACAGAAACCCTCTTCAAAAGCTGAAACAAAAATGTCTTGCAAATCAAGTGGTGGTTGATGAGACTATTTCAGTACAATACACTCAAATATGATCTCCCAAACACTTTCTAGACTTTGGTTTTCCTGTAGTTAGCTGAGCAATTAGAGGATTTGAGAGAAGTAGTAGTTCAACTGAAGTGCTTTAATTGACTCATTTTGCCTGCACTAATAACAGAGGATGAATACACACAGAGTAGTTGTTACTTGGCATTCTTTGAATTCTGTGTGGATTTATACAATAGGTCTCTTTTAGCACATATCCTTTGAAAGAGTGTTCTCACACTTTCCCCAAAATAAATGATAGAAATCAAAGAATGAAGAGAAGCTTGTTACAGTGTCTGGTCTATCTATTTGCCAAAATACTATAACAAACAGGCATTTGATTATAAATAGATATCAATTAAAAAAATACTTAAAGGCCCCACACATGGCTTGGGGACTGAAGCACGTGACATACAAGGACAGGCTGAGATGTGGGTCTGTCCAGCCTGGTGAAGACCAGACAAAGGGGGAACCTAATTCCTATCCACAGTTCCTTAATGGGCATTTACATATTTGGAAAAGCTAGGTTCTTCTCAGAGGTTCACACCAAAAGGACACAGAGAAAAGGACAGAGAAGCATGGCAAATATCTCTTAGATCTAAAGGGCAAAGAATTATAAATGTATCACACCACTGATCACTGGACCAGGTTTTCCAGAGAACTTTCTAAATCTCCACCCTTGAAAATACTCAGCACAAGGCCTGAGCCACCAAATCTAACTTTGAAGCTGTCTCTGCTTTGAGTGGGAGGTGGTTGGATGAAATGATCAGAGGTGGCACCCAGCCTTAAATTCTACCCATGAAAATTAAGTTGTTCAAGTTCAGGCTGGATGGGGCTCTGAGCAACCTGGTCTAGTGGAATGTGCCCCTGCCTATGGCAGGGGGGTTGGAACTAGATGATCTTTAAGGTCCCTTCCAACCCAAACCATGATATGATTCTATAATTCTAAAACTGATGGGAAATGTAACAAAAGAAGCCAGAATAGACTGGAAAACATTTCACAGGATGGGTCAAATTTATACATTACAAACTAAACACAAGAAGGCACCAAGCCTATGAGACCCTGCATATCCTGTGCTGGAGATACGGACTCAATATATCAAGATTCAATTATGAAGACAATTCTTAACTTTCTTATTCAAAAAATGCCTAGCAAGACCTTTGAAAGGTGATTCTTTCAAAATCCCTTTTTCTTTTGATCACTACTCTGAATATTTCATAGTATAGGAAATCACAGTCACAAACCACACCCATTTCAAAATAATGGTCTATTCTGTAATTTTCCTGTACAGGAACTTGTAAGTTATGACATTTTACAACAATTTATAATGAATAATCTGACTAACGATGCCTCACCTTGGGGTTTACTCAATCCTGAACAAATGAACTAAAAAAAAGTTGTTCACAGAGAGGTCTGTATTTTTCCAGTCGCCTGTTTTAACTTGTAAAAAGCAATTATTATCTAGGTAAGACTTTTTTTTTTTTTAATGTTTCAAAAGCAGAAAAAAATCCAAAGCAACACACACACATACACAAGAACACAGTGGGCTTGCTAAGTTCCTTTGTTTCTGTGAGCTTAACAGATCTCAACACAGGGCTTGTCTTCACGAGATCTATTAAGCCTGAGTTATTAATTCAGCCAATCCACTGCTAAACTATCATTCCTAACAAAAATTCATTTGCTGCATTAGCAACAAAGAAGTACTTTTAATTCCATCCACTGCGTATGCCCACTACATAAATAATGAGCCTGAGTGAGACTGCTCAGGCAGTAATATGGGTTAGCCAGAAAAGGACATCCTTTGAGCTGGCACAGGAAATACACACACATAATTTTACAAAAAGGTGCCAAAGTCCTCTAGTCACACTCAAAACCAGATCAGAAGCAAAAAATGTGTTTAGATCAATGACCCAGAAGATGAACCTCCTCTGTGCCATGATGCTCTCTCATAATTAGAAGCAGGCACATATTCAAGACAGTCTTTCTACTTTCTGGCTCAACACAACCACTCCATAACAAATCTGGGTGGCCAGAGGAGTTCACACACCAGAGCTCTATCCCACAGTAACAGGGGAAATATTTTGCCTTCTTATGCTTCTGATGGTTTTAATCGAAAGGTGACTGATAAGAAATCTCCGTAACACATTCATTATAAAGTGTTCAATACATTGGGATTCCATGACATTAAAAAAAAAATATCATTATTTGAAACTGAAAATGATACAACTATCATTTTCACATTACACAATGCTTTTTGTATGGTTTCAGTACATGACTGATTAAAAGTCACCCGACTTAGCTCACAGTATCTAACAGAGGAACATTGAGACCTTAATTTTAAACAACTTTAAAACAACCCCACAATGATTTATCTGAAAATTTTCCTTCTGTACAAAGAAAAACAGCCCAAAGCAAACCAGCTTAAAGTCAAAACCCCCAAATGTGTGGTGACTTCTTCCCTCACAGCCAAGCCAGGTGCAGAAGTTAGTTTCTGTTGCTGCCTCTGAAGAAGTTTTGCAGGTGGCCAAGCCCTTTTACACTGGCACCTATTCTTAGAAATTATAACTTCAAAGGTAGGTATACATCTCTCAGGCTTATGAGAACTCTTAAAAGGGAGAGTCTGGCCACCAGAAAAAAAGCCAGCAGCTGCAAAAGAAAAACATAGGCTCACCTGGGCTCACAGATTAATAATTTACTTTTTCTTCTGTCCTCTTTTGTTTGCAATGTATTGCTTAGAATAAGGAGAACGTCACTATTCATCCTCCCCCAGTCAATCAATAACTTATTCTTCTTTTCTTTAAGTTGAGCTTGAACTTAACTCTCACAGAAATATGAAGCACTTTCAAAAATGTTGCCCTTAAAGAAACCAAATTTTTATAGAGTAGATTCTGTCTTTCCCACCTCTAACACATCTAAATTCCCCTCTGCCCATACTAAGGATCAATTCCAAAAGAAGTAATATTTTTTCCAAGTTTTATACTGTTGTTGTTCTTACTACCAAACAATAAGAGGAGGGCATATAACAGGAAACAGCATTTTCTGCCCAAAGTAGATGTTTATCTTTTAGTTCAGATTACCAAACTTTTGCTTGTCTGTTCATAGGCTTGTCTGTTTTGAAGACAAGCCCTTACAAGCATTTTCTGTAGAAAGAAGCTCTCTCAGCTACTTATTTTGTCTTAAAAACTCTCTTGAAACTCCATTTAAGGTTTGCTATGGTCACAATCCATGCTGCTGCTGTTAAAGCTCCCCAGTCAAAACACTGACACCACAACTTTCCTCAGAGCTTTCAGGTGAGGAAGGTTCAGGTCCACAACTTCCTTGATGTTTGTTCTGAGCAAGTGCAGTAAACCAGTACCCAAAGCTGAGCCCTCTTTGCACCTGAAAGCACTCTGTAACCAGCACTTAAAAAATAGAGATAATTTTTTAATATTTATATATTTTATACATGTAATAAAAACATATATAGGTTAAAAATTATATATATTATTTATATTATATATTAGTGTTGCTAAGTCACTGGTGGTGTCCATCAACAGACCAGACAGGAATGAAAACCAAATAATAAGCCCTAAGAATTTCTCTCAATCTCTGAAGCTGAGAAGGAAATTAGTTTTCTGTGAGGTCTTACTACTAGTTGGGCCAAAGTGGGAAAGAGCACATGCAAGAAGAAAGGAACAAGAGAAGAAAAAAATGGTGTTTTTAGAGCTCTAGTGTTGCTCTGGTTTTGAACAATTTGGCCATTTCAGTAAAAACAAGGAGTGCTCAATTCAGTGCACTGAAAAAGGAAAAAGAATCCAGAATTGTTAAAAATACATCAAAATGAACTGACTGACAAGCAAGGCCCAATTGTTAGAAATTCCCAGATGGGATGTATTGAACTGTGGTTCTGAAATACTTATCTTTAAGCAGTTTTCTTTAAATAAATTAGAATACATTTGTATAGAAAACCACACTCCTAAAAATTTATGCTGTTGCACAAAATCCTCAAGCTGCTATGGTTCATCCATCCCTCTGACCTGGGCTATTAAAGCTGATAAACTCAGCCAATATTAAATACAGATTGCTGGGGAGAGAAAAAAAAGGGAGGGGGGAAAAGAAAGCTGCAATTCACTGGCTTAACAGTTCAGGTAGTTCTGTGTGCACTGGAAGGCAAAAAGTGCAGAAGAAAAGAAATGTAGAAAAAGATGATCTCACAGGAACTGTGATATTATTGTGCAGAACAGAGAGACCAGTTACTCACAAAGATTAGCTGAAGGCATGTGGGGTATTAGCCTTCATAACTTCAAAACCCCAGTAATGAAAGTCTGATGCCTAAGGCTACTCAAAATGGTTTCAAACACTTCATTCTAAAAAACTGCATAAAGGCATAAATTATTACAATTCTCTACAAATTTTGCACACTAAACTTAAGACAAACAAAGTTTGAAGGGCATATCTTCCATTTTACTATCACTTCCCCTGAAGTGGTAATATAAATGCTAATACCAGTTCCACTGGTTTTTGTCAAATTACTTCTGATGAGTAAAGATCACTCCAGGAAGCAAAAGATTTTCAGAAGATAACTCCCTTAAAATACACCTGGACCTCCCACCTAATGGTTACATTTCTTCTACCATCTCCTCTGTCTTGGGGAAGAAGTAGAAAAGCTGCCCACTTTATATCAAGATAAAGAATAGAGAAGCTCAAAAACTACT
This sequence comes from Platyrinchus mystaceus, assembly GCA_035041135.1. NCBI lineage: Eukaryota > Metazoa > Chordata > Aves > Passeriformes > Tyrannidae > Platyrinchus > Platyrinchus mystaceus. The sequence continues at coordinate 104,233,828 of JAWWLV010000001.1, forward strand.
CCCGCTGTCCCTTATTGGGAAAATGCTTCATCCTTCTGGAAATAAAAGCATGAACACTGATTTTTACTTGTGGCACTTGTGTAGTTTTAGCAGAGGGCTTTCAACCTGATATCCTGAAGAGCTCCATCCTTCAACAAAACAGTGTATTAAAAAACTTATCAGACTGACTTGCTGTATGGAGGGGCTGCAGCCACAGTGTTTTGAAACGTAGCCACAGGAGGTCCTGGAATTCATCTTTCTTGGCAGAACTTAGAATTCAGTTGATATGACCTCAATTTGGCACGTTTTTTTGTTTCATAAAACCTCCAGAAAATTAACATACCACATTTCTTTTAATGACATATTGCTGCACAAACATGAAGTTATGCACAGCTGTGGTACCTATGACTTATCAAACAAATTATGAGCAATGTAACAAATTAACAGAAGCCAAGAAGAGCCACCCATATATTGCTTGACTATTTGTAAGAATCCTTTGTGTAGCAACAGAAAAATGCTGGAGTAAATGTCACAAAAACAAAAAATAACATCTTTTGCTCTGGCATAGTTTCATGAAATGGGTTACATCTGCTGCAATAACAACAAAAGAATAACATTTAGGATTGTCTTCACTAGTTAAGGAATCTAGCTGCCTAGTTTGACAATAAGAAATATGTATACAAAAGCAACCAAATTCTTCCACAGGGCTGTCAAATTAAGACAGAAGTCCCAGAAATTATCCTAGAATGCTTTGCCAACTTTAGTACATGATAGTTAAAAAGTATTTTCTTCCATTTCTGTACCAGTAAAAACTCCAGTAAAAATGGAACTCCAACAGAAATTCTTTTGCTGGAAAAGTTGATATTGATTTGGTGGATTTAATCATCTGTATGAACAAAAATTACTTATTTTGCACTGATATAACCACACAGCACTAGAGACAGACTGAAAAGGTTTTTCCAGGGTAGACTTTACATCTCAGAGCTCACATTAGGGACACACCAGTGCTTACATGTATAAAAAAGGTATAGATTTTTATTAACCGTGACTTACCATATCCTGATAGAACATCACAATGCTATCTTAAAAAAAACAAAGAACAAAACAACTGAAAACAAACCCACCCCTACCCACCCAAATTCTCAACTATGTATCTTATATGGCTTCACCAATACAGACCAAAGGAAGCTTCAGAGCAGACTTCTTCCATCAGAAACACATCTCAGACCACATTCTAGTCAAAAACATGGGACTTTGTACAGCTGCTGCTCAGCTTCTCCACACACCAGGGAGGCAATGCCCTCATTCAACAACCTCAGAGGACAAAGTGCAGTAAGGCTGTGTGGCTCAGTGGTAAGAGATCATCAGTGGTAGGTGAACATCTGAAACACTGGCAATTTCATCAAGTTGTTACTGTTTCTTCATTAGTCACAGGATTTCTGTATCGTCTACTCCAAGTTATATGGCAACAATTAACACCAACAATATCTGAACAATGAGATGAACTTTAGGAGGACACCAAGCAGTGGCATTTTGCTCCTTTGTCCATGTAACATGTTTTGGCAACTAAGGGGTGTGATTTAAAGATTCTGCAAGGAGGAAGAGAAAGAAGTGTGTTTACTTAGTGGTCTCTGCAATTCTGCATGTCGTTTGTTTTTCTGCTGAGGTAGCAAGTGCTTGAATAAGCCTTATAATAAGATGAAAGTGTCAAAAGTTTTTGCCTTCCAATAACAGCCACGTGTTTCCTTTTGAAAGGTGGAGACACAATAAAATAAAAAGCTAAGCTATTTTTTACTAATGCTGTCAGTTTGCCATGCTGAAATATTTTAACACTGCCCTTTTTCTTGAGATTCTTTCTGACAGCCCAAGTTTTAGGAAAGGTATAGTATGATTAACTGACCTTTCTTTATTCAAAGTGTATTTACTGAAGTGCCTTGGGCTGGTATAAGATGAGCGGCCACTGATGAAAGTCTCCACTTTCAGAAGACTCAGCAACTGCCAAGACACGTGAGCATTTCTCCAACTCAACTTGTTTGGAACTAGTCCTACAGCCAGATCTACCTAAAGAACTGGTCCCACCCCTGCAGTCTATAGGAGTGCATTTGCCTCTCCAAAACATCTCTCTCCCAGTGGACATTCCCCCTACGTCTTGGGCCTCCAGGCTAAAAATACCATGTTCTGGTCAGACAGGACTTCTGGTTTGCAGCAGCCCAGAAGCTGTACATCACTGCTACCCTGAACTGTTTCCAGCTGTGAGCTATGGCTCATGCAGGGGGTCCACAGCAGAGATCAAGACTTTCTGCTGGTTCAAAGTTGCTTTCAAAGCACCTGTTGGTTTTGCCAGGCTACATTAAACAACTACAATAAGAGATGGGAAGCAGCCTGCAGCTTGGGCAGCAGTTTGTACCTACAGACCAAGCACAGCTCCCTAGAAGTCAGGAATTAAAGTTGCAGTAAGTTTAGAAGTGAATTTAAAACCACAGAAGCTTTATGTTTCACACCCTTCATTTCTTTAAGCAGCAGTTAAAAAAAAAATCCTAAAAACCTTACAGGCTCTCCCTGGCACACATTTAACCACCTTGCTCATTCTCCAGTCTCTCATACTCTGCTTCACGAAGCCATCTACATATATTTCCTACAAGTCTGTTTGCTTACCTGTATCAGATTAGACTAAAGAAAACTTACAAACAGCATTTCTGAAAGTTTAACTTGAAATAAGCTTAATATTTTTCCACAGCTTAGAAAGATAGAATGAAATATTTGTCTTCAGAAATAAAAGCCAAATCACAGTGGAAAAAACCCCACTATTATTCGTAAATTTTTTGTCTGAAATGGTGGTGGTAAATTCAGAAATCAAGTTCCTCACACTTCTTACCTTATCACTTTTTTCTCCAGATTTCTTCTTCTTAGGAGTATCCTTCCAAAGAGATTCTACAGCAATATATCCTTGAAGACTCCAATCATACAGCTGTGTGCCAGCAACCTTTGAAACAGAAGTTTTTAGAAAGCATGAATTTAATAATCTGAAAAACATCACTTTTCTTCTTGTTTAAGTGGAAGAAGTCACAAAACACAAGATGTTTAACTCTTCCTGTTCAAGCTCAGGGTGTACAGCATTAATAAACATCTTGAAAAAAGATGACACATGAGGAATAAGCAAAACCAACTTCCTAAAAAACTATTTGAAGACCTGAAAACATACAAAGAGAAGTGAAAGAGGAGAGAAAAACATACAAAGAGGATGCTGCATGGAAACAATTCTGGTTTTCATAGTATTTGACATTCAACAGAATTAACTTATGCAAATTATTTCTTAATTTGACCATACTCATTTTAAAGACCAAAAAAACCCACCCCTAATTAGTTTGTCACTATTTTGCAATTTTATGTTTTCACTGCTTTGGCCAAACAGCAGGAGCTCCCCTTTGCTTCTTTCTATTTGCTGTTTAGAACTTGCTGATAGATGGCTGTGATAAACAAGCAGCTGTTAACTCTCAAAACAGAACACAGCTAGGAAAGACTGTGTTTGCTGTATTACACCATCAGGTGTTTTACAACAGGAAAAATCCCTAAGTCTAATAAAACAGTATCCCTCGTCCCTTATGTGATATGGAACCTTTTTATTGTAAGGCTCAGGTCTATACTCCCTTTCATATCACTATCAGTTTTCTTACAAATAAAGAACATCAAAATGGACATTTTGCCCAACATAAACAGCTATTAAACTAAAAAAAAACTTATGAACTCAAGAAATAAAAAGGTATTGCCCTATCTCCTACAGCAGGCAAAGCTGGAAACCCCAAACTATGAGAACAGGGCAAGCACAAATGTTTCCGAAACAGGTTTTTGATGTCTCTGAAAAAGTTTTCGAATTACATTTTAAAGTTTCTTCCAGTCTCCATCATTTCACTGCTCAGAGATTTCCTGAGCCAAAGTTGATTTCTATGTGTGTAACAATGCCCAAGGAATTTCCCTCCTATGAACTTTTTGCATGGGGCTCAAGGGGAAGTACAACTTTTTAGCATCCAGAACACCCTGTGCCAAGGGGTTCTACTGTGGGGCAGTTTGTCTGAACGAGATTGATTACACCAGTTATGGGCCACAGTGCTACAGGATGTGCTTCTGGGCAGAGACCATGTTCTACCTTACAGAAGAGGCTATTTAATAAATAGAATTAAGAAAACACAACACATCCAAATCAGCAACTACATTTCCAAGTCACAACTAAAATCAAAATCTAGGCTGTTTTAAACACAAAGTAGCCTATTTGTCACCATATTTGACAATTACAGCTGTACTTCTGTTTGAAACAAGTCTGTAGGATGCACTGGGTTTTCTCTAAAATTCAAGGTGATAAAGGTCATCAGAAAAAAGCACATCAACTGAACCAGTTAAATCTCCAAAACTGGTCAATTCTAACATTACAGGTACAGATAGTTATTTTCTTTTTCAGTATCAGGATTGTTCATTCTCAAGCACTTCAAGAAACCAGTTGGCTCATCTGAAAAGACGGTGTGATCCCCTGTGCAAACCTACCAGAACTGAAAAATAACCACAATAAAAAAAGGGGGGGGTTTTTGTCTGTACTGTTACTGAGGACACAGCTATCAACATCAAATGAGAAAAAACAACTATGTATAAGCCATTTTTTTGTTTCTGCTTCAAAGTAGTCCATTAAAATACTTAAAAACACACTAAATGCCTAACAGTACAAACTTAAAAATATTCTTATTACATGAGTCATATGACCAAGTGATTTATGAATTGCACAAAATGAGAAACTGGCCATTCATGTTGCTGAAGTAAAGTACCCACATCACAAGGTACAGCAACCCAGACAGTTTAGTCTGTCCCAAACAACCAATGTTTAAACACTGTGCACACCTGCCAAGAGTCAGGACCTGCACACACCTTCCCAGCTCACATGGGTAGGAAGATACAGCTCTAGACATACTGCAAGTGCAAGTGAAGGAACACTGACACGGCATTTTGATAACTGCCCAGTGTATCCTCTCACAGAGACAACACGAGTCATGCATTGGGCTTGTGCTGTACAGCTCTCATGGAGGCTGAAGAGGAAGCAGGTGGGTACTGCAGTTGCCACTACTATTCTTGGTAGTGGCACTTTCAACCAGGAAAAGTAACAGGAACAATAACAAAACAAACAGTTTATTCAATTGTTCAAAGTTTTCATTCAAACATTTATACAAAGAGTTCCTTTCAAAGAAGGACAAGTTGTTCCATTCAGTCACCTGGAATCCTTAATTTCTGGAAGACGATTTCCAGCTTGTTTGTGTTAAATTACAACATGCTTAAATATCATCACTGTCCAGTGCAACACTGTAAGTCTGTATGCCAAAGTCTGAACAAACAAGTTCAAAAGTCAGATGCAGGGGTTCTCAACAGGGACTCTGAAAGTTTGAAAGTCACCTTGGGCCACGAACACTCATACTGGGCACTACTGGGGTAGCACCAGTGGTCTCCAAGGCCCAATGTACATGGAAACAAGCTTCCATATTTTAATTCCATATAGGACCACAATCATGAGGTACTGACTACACTGCATGTTATACAGAATTACATACATACAGAATTATAATTAACATTCTCTACCTACACTGCATGCTGAGAAACTAAACTGAGAATGCACTGGATTTTCTACATTTACACTGTTAACTGAGCAGTCACAGCACCATTTCACAAGCGTTCGGCAGTAAATACAGATCAAACAACCCCAACTCCTTCTTTCCAACCCACAGTTCCTGGAATCATGTCATGCTCCCAGCTGTGCCAGTACAGCTGTTTATGCCTTATGGACTGAACTGGGCAAGGTATAGGTTCAAAGGATATAGAAATCATGTGCTTTTTTGTCAAAGAAACAAAACTTGCATATTAGGAAGCTTTCTTTCTTTCAAGAAGAAGGAAAGCATAACAGCACTTCAGTAAATTTAAAAGCTAACAAGAAGGAACAAAATTTAATTTTAATGATAGAGTGATTAAAGTAACTACATAATGGAAATTTTTTTCCAGATGAAAGATAAGCCACAGTAAATTCAAAATATTTTGCATATATTATGATTAGGTGGAAGGCAATACAGTTTCAAAACACTAGTTAAAGTTCCAAAGAAAAAACAAACTTTAGTCCTAAATTCAATTTCCTTACCACATATACAGTCTGACCTTTTGTTCAAAGCTATAAAAATTAAAGTAATATTTGCAGTGAGGAAATAAATCCCTTAAAAAATTGTGTTTTATTAGGGGAAAAAAATAATAGTCTCTGCATTTCTTCAGCCTCCAGTTAGATGATGAGTGTCTGTAAATTACCTATTACCAACTACGAACTCCTTGCTATAACTTCATTGAGCAATTCTTCACTTTAATTGAAGAAAAAGGTTTACTTCCAGATGAACCAAGTGTTCTACCTCAGCTGCAAATATATTTTGCTGCATTTATTTCCAACTCTCCAATGGAAAATCTTAAATAAAAGTGGGAAGGAAAAAAAATCCACCAAATAAAAAACAACACGAGACCAAATGAATTATAGGACTGTAAATAAAAAAGCAGTGGTGAAACACTTAAATGTGGAAGAAAAAAAAAATAAAAAATAGACTAAAAAATTAAACTTATGTTCCAGAATATTTCCTACACTGTTTTATTAACTTGACAAGTGAGCCCTGTACTGCAGACATCCCTTTCTAGGCTTATAGAAATTTTTTGAAAGGCCTATGAAACATTTCAAAATAATAAGAAAGGAAAGTGTTTCCAATTTCAGATTAAAGCATAAAAATTATGGATGGTAAGATCTGATATGCTTAAAACTTTGCTTTTTTAAGAAAAGCAAAGCACAGGAGAGATTAGGGGAACCAAAACAGTATCTAGGATATCACTCTCTCCACAGAAGTTTCCAAATTCATATGTCTAGTGTCCTGACCAAGTCAACAAAGCTAAACCTATTCCAATCTCCTATCAGATTTTTCATTACAGTCAAACTAAGAATGTGAATTAATCAAAGAGCAACCATGCACTTCAAAGTTCTCATAAAATAAACACGGTATTGTGAAGCTGTTAGTAGCAAATCCATAGTTAAGACAGAACTGAGCTTCTTTCAAAACAATAACATCAGTTGGAACAGCGTTCAATCGCTTCCCGCTTCATTGTTCGGAAGGCAACTAGAATTTTAATACACAGTTTCCAACAGAAATGTCTAAGCTTCTTAAATTTTGATTTTTTTTTTCCTGCCACTTGCATAATTTCCACTCTGAGAATAAGTCAGCAGAATGATATGTATTTAGAGCATCTGAATTCTGGAGGCACTAAAAAAAGATTCCATCAAAGCTCAGAGTATAACCCTGCTGGCAGAGTTCAAACACAGCAGTTTTTACTCCTCCTAAGTCAATGACCTTCCCGTTTTCAAAGAACATCACATGTTCTTGACAATATGATATTATCACTCTGACATCTCAGAGTTATTCACAAGTGGCCAATAACTGGATGGCAAATTTACCAAAGGCCGAAATACAAAGAATTTCTGACACACTAAAATAGGTGCACTGTGAGTGGTTAAAAGCTGGATTGAAAACGGAATGGCTGAGAACTGAGGAATCTGCCAGTACAACTAAGTGTGGACAGCAAGGCACATAATCTGACATTAGTAGGGGCTACTCTTTGGTCTCTTCAGTTCTTTCCTTCACAGGAAACCCACTTAAGCAACTGTAAGTTAACATGCTTCTTATGTGCCTAAAACAACAAATCCATAAAAAGGGAAGGCATCCCATAATTATGCAGCAGCATCCTTACCCCCTTCCAGAATATGCATGCTTTCTTAAAACACTAATCAACAAAATCCAGAAAATATCAATAATGTTTATCTCAAACAAATCATTGTTCCTATGATTTCTCCATACAATTTTTTTTCTTTCTTTTCATCTGTTTTCAAGATATTTCAGGCTTCCTTAGCACTGTAAGTAAACACACAAACTGTATTCACTAAGCATATTTATGCTAATATTATTTGAGGTTGGAGATTTAGAAAGGAAATTATGTTTCTCAAACAGAAGGGACTACTGCAGATGTTAGGAAAAAAAAAAGTCACTAAAAGGAACAGGATGTCTGACTGTCTTTCAGCCCAGACTGTATGTGCTTTGACAAAATAACTGTAATTTTGTTAAGTGCCAAGAACACCGAAATGGCTTTCAAAAATGGATTACCAGTTAATTAGAAGCTATGAGGCAATAATCAAAATAAAAGACACTTCTCCAAAGAAAGGTATCATCACTGACCTTTGCAATAGCAACCGCTTGCTGCGGGTAATACATGGAGGTAGCGATACCCATGAGACTCACAGGGTACACCAACTTCTTGATTTTTGAGCCTGTTTCATAACAAAAACCAAACAAATGAACAAACAAAAATATTGTTAGAGTATACATTAACCAAGACAGTTGAATGGCCCTAACATTTTATTTATAAACAATTTTCTTAGATACAGTTTGGCATATTTTCTGTTCAGTCCTACCGTTTTCTAAAAAGCATAATTATCCTAATTAGTAGTTATTCTTTTAGCCTTTTCAAGACAATGTTTTTATTAACATCTTTACATAGTGAAAACTAACTTATAACTACATGGATGCCTCTGGTCAATGGCTGCATCCAACTGAAAATGGGTTCAGGGGAGACAGGCAGCAACACATCAGCCACGGGCTAATTTGAGCAACCACAGTGTTGGTCGATGTTCAACTCAAGCCAAATATGAAAGAAACTAAGACCTGCAGTCAGTATGCAAATATGACTGTAATTCTGTGATCTTACCCTGCAATCAGTGAGCAGCCCAAGAGTCCTTTGAGCTGTCCTGCACAGTCGCTGGTCCCTTGAGGGACCACTCTCAAGGTTACACCTGCTGCAGAGATCCCTTACTCCTCGATATTGAGAGATTCCTTGCTGCAACAAATCCTCAGTAAGTGACTAATAGTTTGCTAAACTTTGTAAGATTCATTAAGATTGTATCTTAGACAGATTGTGCACATATAATCCTTTGGACATAAACTGTTGACCAAGTCTGGGACTAGGACTGGACCCAGCTGCACCTCGACCCCTCTGAGTAGGAGTCTGGAAAGCAAGGAGGTCCTCTCTGAATCTTGTGATTCAAGAAGAGGATCCTCCCCAGATAGATCTGTCTGATCCTTTCCTCTGTGCAGTAACTAACCAAGTGTACCTTGCCATCAAACCCTGTTAAATCATTGTTTTATATCAATAAAGACATTGCTGCTTCTCTCTTACGAGTGAAGTGCATCACTCCATATGCAAAGCAAGGTTAAAATAATTATCTTCAATGGCATTTTAAATCAAGATGGATGACTGCACAATATTCATATGATTAAACTTTGAATACCATATTTTCTACTTAGTGGGCAGCTGTGTCTTCAAGTGTTATGGTTAGACCTGGAAGGTTTTATCTGTACCTTTCCAGAGGGCAGTTTTTCCAGTGAGACCATGGGGGAAGGGATGAAAAAAGAGGACATTTGTTTCTAGCTTTCTGTGGCATCAAAATTAAGAGGCACTTCCTTCTACAGTTTGACTACTTTCTGGAAATAACAGTTAGTATTGTAAAGCACAACCAGAAAATAAGTTTTTAAATTACAGCTCCTCGCAAATCAAACACTTTTATTATGAGATATTTTTATTTTTAGTAAACTTAGGATCCTCTAATATTTAAATTCCAGCTCCAAGACTGCACTTTCTCCCTCTGTCCCCATTTTACTACAGTCCTAAAGGATGGAAGCTGATCACATTCATGATCACATAGCTTGAGAAGTAGGACTTTGAACAGAAAGAACTTCAAATGGGTAAAGTTGGAGACCTCGATTTCATTTTAAAAAAATATGCAAGGAAAAAAACACAGTGCTGTTTTCACCATCTTCACTGGAAAATAAATATTTTGAGGAGTGCATATATTCACAGAATACTTTCCATTTCTACGTAGCCAAGCACACACTTACAGTTTGTTCAGTACATTCAGGCCCCACAAAGGTGTATTTTTATCTAAAGCAAATCCTCACTAGTATTTAAATTCTACAATTTCACAGTTGTTACCTACAAGTTTTCCTCTTGTGTTACTTCACTTCACTGTATTACGAATATCTCAACACAAACATAATTAACATTTCTTAAACTAATGTTTCTTTCTATGAAAGCATAAATGTTTCTTCAACAAGTGTGATGAAATTACCTGTATCACTTTTCTATAGTGCAAAAGGTGCAGGTATCTATAGTACACCCAGAGGTCACAAGTGTATCTGCTGAGTATCAGCACCTGCAGCAGCTCTGTGCCTGGACACACAAGGAACTTCAATACACAACTGATTGGACACGTACCATAGTTCAGGAACCTCTGTATTTTACCACAGTTCATTCCTCAGCAGTTTTCTACAGTAACATATGTGATCAAAAACTTAAATAATTAAAAAGACTTTTAGGCAAAAACCCCCGAACTAATCCTTTCCCATAGGATATGGAAATTTGATATTTCCCTAGGAAATATCAAAGACTAGATTCCAGTGACAAATACAGCATTCTTAAAACAGTAATTGATGGTTATTACACACCTTTTACAGGAAATTTCTTTATAATTGGAGGAACATTGTAGAAACATTTGTACAGCTTGTACATTTAAGTCAGATCTCATCGTCACAATTAAAAATTAGTATCCTAAAACCCACAACTACTTCTCCCAAATCATCACATAATCAGTTCAAAAGGTTCCCACTTACCTCTAGCAAGAAACAATCCAATAATTCCAGCAAAACCTATCACACCAAGTCTTGGATAAAATCCAGCAGGCGGCTTTTGGAGATATTCATAGCCCTCTGAAAAGAAGTCAGAACAAAGTGCTTTAATGCAATGTGAAAGTGTGTTTGTGATAAGGAATCATCAATACACACTGGTAATTGTTACAAAACACAAAGGGTTATCAAAACACATTTAACTATCATGCCCATTTTAGACTTGCTGGCATAAAATTCAAAGCCTTTGAGATGTTCTCTAGTGACACATGAATGAAACTGAACATTGTATTGTATTCACCAATTTTCATAGAAGCTTTTGCTCTTCTGTATCTCGGTCATATCTTTTTCAAATTAGTGATAAAAACCTTTGCAAAGTGGAATTTTACAGTTACAAGTTAATAGGAATTAATTTCAGTAAAACACTGTACAAAAAAACCAAATCACAGAGCAATGGAAAGACACAGCATAAACAAAGTTCACTCCAAGATGGAGAACAGAAAACTATGAAAAATCTTCCATACAAACAAGTTCAAAAGACTGAGACTGCTAAATTTAAGGAAAGGAGGTGCAGTATTTGAAATGAGTATTTGAACATAGCATCCATGCTCAGTCCTGGTAAGCCTAATTATGAAACATGCTTACAAAAATAAAAAACAAATACAAATCATTTTGGATTAATTCAAAATTCCGTGGGGACCCATGGAAGTAAACCAAAATCAAAAGGCTAAACATTACAAACAAAAGACCTAATGTTTGCTACAAGTTATAATCATTACAGGAAGTTTCAGCTACCAGCCTGGGTCATGGAAATACAATTGGCTGGGAATAAATTGTGAGGCTTTCTTCCTTTATTTTCCTGCATAACTAATTTTGAGTGACATTGATAAACATAGATGCTGGTCTCAGATTTTAATTGTTTGGACATGTAGTGTCCTAAGTGACCCACAAAGGAAATTTAAACAGATACACAGTGCAAATAAAGTAAATGCATTGGAACTTATACATATAATGATGCTTACTGGAATTCCTTTTTAACAGAGGATATAGTACAGTCCTGCATTTTAAACTGCTAGTTAAGAAAATTCAGCTGATTTACCTCTACCATGCTCAACAGCTTTTTCTAAATTGGGCATAGCTTTGGCATAAAGATCCTAAAAAAAAAAGAGAAAAACAGTAAATAGATACCAAGTGAGTAAAATATTAACTATAGACTGTAACTGACCTGACAAAGAAAGGAAAAAAAAAGAACCCATAACAGGAAAGAAAAAAGTGCTGGGCCACTAAAATAACTCCTTGTATTCCCACTTCCACCCTTCCCTTGTAGGGCTGTCCTTCCTCAATCTTACATTTGGCATAACTTACAGATTTTTCTCAAAGTAGTCTTTGGACACAGATGAAATACAATACTTCAAAATGCAGAACTCAACTCTTAATGTTTTATTAAGATCAGGTAGCTGAAACTCAGAATTAGCTCAGGTTTCTCAGTGTACATAGGGATTGCAAAGATACTTGAGCTGATGCAAAGAAAAGAAGCCCAACACTGCAATAAATCCTTTCTTGCACTTCACAGGGATATGTGATTCACTCTGCAAGGTGATAAATTCCACTTTCCAGGAGACTATCCTAGGCTAAAAAAATGCATTTTTGAAGTGACTTGGAAAATGAGATGTACATACAATGTCCAAAGTAAATCAAAGAACTCTGCACCAACCCCACAGACTCGTTCTAGATTTTTTTCAGACTGAAAATACGCAAGAAGTAAAAGAATCCACATTGTCTTTTACCAAAATAGAAAAAAAATCTCAACAGAGACAACCCTGCTAATTGTTATTTATGCTAATAATCCTTCAGAGGGATGGTGTAAGGCTGTCTATAAATTAGGGAACAAATTCATAAACATACATGCCCAAAGATAAAGCAGAGAATGGTCTCACAATTCTACCTATGATGCATCTGTACAGAAGTGAAAGCATTTGTTTAGGATACTGCATGGGGATAATATTTTTAGAACTTTCATTTCCTCACTGGCAAGAGTGACGTAAAAAAAACCAATTTGTCATAAAAATAAAAAAGTGTTAGCATGTCACATGTGACATGACTCTAAATGGATGTTGCTCTTATTAAAAGCCAATTTAAAAAGAACTTGGCCTAAAGACCCCAGAGACTAATTAAGTCTGATCTTCTGTCACAGCTGAAACATAACTGGCTCATTTCTACACCTGAGTCTTGAATTTCCACTACAGTTAAGTAATTTTGAAAAAGTAAAATGTATGTACAAACATAACCAATATTATTCTCATTATCCCAGGTTATGTTTTTAATTTTAAAGACAACCAAGACACACTTCAGGATTATTTTCTTCAACATATCAGGGGGTGGGGGTGGTGTAAAACAAAGTTACCTCTAACTACAGTTAAGCAAACAAAATTAGCCCAAACACATAAAGCTGACATGCCCACTTCATAAAATGAGTCAGTAAACCACTGCCAGGAAGTGGCTTGTTGTGTGTGAGCAGAAGAGCACATCTTATGTGACTAAATGATCACCACACAAACAAAAAAAAATAAAACAAATAGGATGACAACAGGCCAGCGAGACATAAAACAAGGTTCAAGGCTTACCTGCCCTCAGTCCTTGTGGGCAACTACCCTGCTCTCAAATTTCATTCCCTGGTTAAGGTTACCACAGGCAACCAAACAGAACCCATGTGCTCAGGAAGTCAGAGCTCTAACTATCCTGTGGAAAATCCCCCTTCAGCTTCCAAACTGCAGCCAGTGCTCCTGCTGGTGGCACTTTAGAAACACATCACTAGACTGAGTAACACTAAATACCTCTGGAAAAATGTCGCATTCCTGTTAAAGAAGGTACCACCACACAGAACTTTCAGGCAGAAAGGACACCCTGATGTGAACAGCTTGGCTTTCTACTGAGAACGGGGCAGTTTGCAGCTTAAGAGGATTCACAACAGCCAGAGGGCAAAGTAGAGAATTGCCTAAAGTTGCCAAGAGGCAACCAGGTGGCAAGGATGCCCTTGCTTCCAAAGAAAGCCTCAACATTTGCTGTGTCAGGAAAGAGCAAGGAGGCCATGCTAGGACTTTGCAATCGAATACCAAGAATTTAGGCCTTGATTACAAAGATCTTGGTTTTATTCTCTGCTCCAGAGACTATTTTTGTATTTAATAACTGTTTACTACAAACATGCTACCTTATACAATACGTATGAGAATATTTTGGGGTAAGGTCTGGGAATTAGGTTTACCACTGCCAGTTCAGCCAATACTGGTTTATTTTTTGCAAAGTTATGTTTTATCACAGTTGCAGTGAGGGCAACTTGGTATTGCTGGTCCAAAACACACCTCTTGATAATTTAAGGCTTTCTCCTTGAGCGTGGAAATTGCAAATTTGTTTATCATTCTCCTGTCTTCCTCAGCTACAGGACAGTACCAAATCCAGACATCCCTAGATATATTTACGCAGAAAATTCATTTCAGATAACAATTCTATGCTTTAGGTAATTTTAATTATTTTGGAGGGAGACAAAATGCAAAAAAAAAGCAGGGGTTTAGTTCAGAAAATTAATAGAAAGAAACAGCTGGTTTTATGTGAGAAGGGGGTAAACATTAAAGACCTGAACTGCAGAAAATTTTAAGTAATGCAGAAAACTTTAAATAATGCAGCATTTCTGAAAAATGTTTTTACAGCTATCAACTTTTACTTTGCTGCTACCTGTTAATTCCACCTCTGGGGGGAAAAAACCAACTCACACAGCTTGACCCTTATCATTGAGCCACTCCCAGATGTGATATAAGCCATTATACCTGACACCAGGCCGTGTATGGCTCCATAGCGTGCCGTAAACGTGAAACCCCCTCTTCCAATTCAGTTTGTGGATTCTCCACATATTTAGTCTCACGGGCTGGAGAGGAGTAGAGTGACAGCTGTGAATATCAGCAAACAAGAGGTTAAAAACAAAGGTGTAATTGTGCAAGTAGGTCTTGAGGGCATGAACAGTCTAAGCAGAGAACACCTAACACTGTGCTTACTACATAAATAATGCATAATAAAAATTCACACAGCTGTGAGATAACCATTATGAGCAAAGTTAATTATATAGTACATAATTATGATGAAGATGACTTCTAACTGCTATGCAATTCATTCATAGCTGCTATATGATACAAGTCACAAGTTATAAATTCATATTAAACTAGTTTAATAAGAACACAAAACATAATTATGAAAAATGTTTCTTGCCTTAATCAGCACTTATGGTTCCCACTTAACATAGTAAATGTACTAGAAATCATAATCTATCATTTTCTATATTCACACAAGACCTCAATAAAGAGCCTGAACAAGTTCTAACAAAGGTAACATCCGATACAAATGTTTGTTACTGAGCAGGAAAATGGTACAACATCCCTACACTGTGGTCATTAACCACACCAGCAACTGACAGCATTAACAGCACCCTGGGGCTGAGAAAGAGGAACTGTAACAAGCACCGGGCATCTTCACATAATAAATACTAAACCACCCTATTTGGGGTTTAGCATGACATTTATTGAAATTACCTAAGCATATTTAAAATTGTATTCCATTAAAAAACCCCCAAAACTCTATACTGCTGAAAAACAGCAAAGTTCAGATCACAACAAAATCTGTTAAAATTTCTAGCCATTTATATACTATGCTGATGTTTAGTATAAAGAGCTTATATTTTATACCACATTTATACTCCACTTAGTAGTTCATTATAAACTGATGATTACAAATATTGCTGCATCAAAGTGTAGCTAGCCCTTTTTTCATGATGAGCTGGAAAAGAACTGTATCTCTACCATAACAAAAAAAGCTGCTAATCATAACAAAATATGTAACAACATAGAATTTGGTCAATAGTTTGGTAACTCGTGCAGCTGGATTTCCCATGATACTTAAAAAGACAAGCATTTTCAGTCTTATTTCCCTATGAAATCTGGTCATCCCTGCAACCCTAGTCACAAGTTTAACTTGGATCCTGTAGGACAATCTAACAACCATGTCTGGCACAAGGACAGAAGCCTCAGAGATAAGGAAATTCCTATATATTTTATGCAACTAGACAGCTGACACAGTAGAGATCCAAACTAATACTCTGTGAATGGCAAGAAAGGCAGCCAAAAGTCCATGGTTTGCACATGGTGCTTTGCTGGGCAAGCCAATTACTCAGCACACATGGAAGTGCTCACTGCTGCTTCAGGACTGACTCATGGCAGTGGAGGTATGAGGTGAACCCAAGCCAAGGTTACTGGGCTGGGGTAAAACCAGGAGATCAATTATTGATCCTCTCACACTGTACAAGTGAACTGCCCATGCAGACAACTCCAAAAGGCCTAAGGATACACAAAAGTAAGTTTAATTCAGTTCCACTGCTTATGGAACAACTTGAAGTATTTAAAATTTTTAAACAACTACACACTATCAAAGCTATATTTAGTTATGAACTACTTATATTTTTTTAATGTTGGAGACTTTTAAAAGCCTATGCAACAATGCTGGTGAGCCTACAGTTTGACAGGGTGTTTAAAGCTCTACTTGTGATGTAACCAAGTTTGTAGCATCTTAGAGAAATAAAAAGGTGACAGGGATTTATTACCACTACTTATTGTATTTGTTGTTGCTTAGGTCTAAATGCTGTAAAGAAAGGAACACTGGTAAAATTCTGTAAGCTACTATAGCAGATTCAAAACACTGCCAGACAAGAATTTTGGTTGTAAAACAAAGAGGATATTTTTAGAAATAAAATATTTTGATTTGCTGTTTAGTGGAGAACATAAATGAAATTTTATTAGAATTTTCCAACAGTACTTACAGTAAAAAATAAATGGTGTTATCTGGATAAAAAGCAAAGAAAACATGTATCTGAAGTACAACCACAAGTAAATCTACAAACACAAAAACGTAATTTCTGAATGAAGAAAAGAGAGCTTTAATGTAGGAAAAAGCTCTTACACACAAACAAGCCTGATGTTATCAAGTGAAGGACATGAAATGAAACCCCCAGGTACAGAAGCAGAACTATACAGACCTCTCTATTATGGAAAATTGAGAAGCAAATTTAAAGGCAAGAATACAAAAGGTGAAGAGGTGGACCTAAATATATAATGTCTTCCAGAATTCTTTAGCTAAAGGAGCACTAAGGCTCTAACCACACTCACCTCCTCGATTTTAAGCAGCTCCTTTTTGGAAGTCTTCTCTGAGGAAGCAGCATAAACCTGGACAGAGAGGAAGCTCAGGCTGACAGGGGCGGCCCCCAGCCGAATTACCTGGGAACATTGCAGGGAGACGAGGGCATCAGGAAGTGCAAACAAAATGGCAACGTTCGAACACACCCATGTAGACAGTGTTTAAGTAACTCTATATGGTAAAAAGTGACATATTAAGATGCTTAGAATTAGGAGAAAGGGGGGTCAGCAGTACACAATCTATGGCACACAAACGGTAACACCTGAATTATTCAGATGGTCTTTGCAGAAGCCTAAGGCTAAAGGAGACAGTAAATAAAAACGCTAATCTCACCAGTTTTCATCTCTGAAAAACATCTTGTTTTCTCTCATTTGAAACCAAAATTTTTATTATCTTTCTCAGTATAAATGCTAAGATTACATTCACATTATAAGCAACTTTGTGAACGCCCATAACACTTCAATTTTTTGTTCAGCATTTTACTTCTAGTTAGTATTTGCATCTAGATTTGAGAAAAGAATGAGACCTACAGTTGAAAATATCAGAGCATAATCACTGCTTTCTAAGAATTTTAGGAATATCTCCTACTTTTCTGTGAGAAACATGAATTGACTGTTTTTGAATACTTCAGATTCAATCCAGTCACACAACACAACCATCACGAGTAAGGTGGATATAATTCTTCTGACATTCAGGACCCACACTAAACTGTATTTCTTAATGAGAAAAGAAAGTCTGCTTCAACTTAAAAAAACCAGAAGATGAAAACCTTAGCTGGGTAGCAAATCCAGAATGCCCAGTGAGCATTTCCCAACAACTGCACATCCTTATTAACAGCAAAGTATAACTCCAGAAATGGCAGTTCAAATGGGAAAGCTTGCAATGTCTCACATTCCTGTTACTGCTCAGGGAAAAGTGTAGTTACAACAGCCAGTGTTTTGCTGTGTCAGGTTACAGGTGAGAGGATCTAACACCAAACTAGAACCGTCTGGCCCTGCTCTGGCAGAGGCTCCAGAAGTCCTGCTGCTCACCTTGCCCTAGCTCTGCTGGCCAGGTGCTTCCACCGTGAGGCAATTTGGGAAAAGATCAGTCCTGCAAGAGAAGCGGAGAGCTGTGTGCGGGCTCAGCAAGTCCAACCCGTCCGTCAAACAGCCTGACAGCACCAGAGAACAGTGTGGCCAGGGAGGAGGGGATGAAAAAGGAGAAGGCAGCAAACCCTCTACCTTTTCAGTACAAGGGTCCATTACACTGACCTAGCTGCTTGTGACACTGAATCCTTGGTCACACCAATACATCCTTCATGCTGTGATGATGATAACTGGCCTTGCCACAGGACAATTTGCTCTGAAACTTCCTGGCCAGTGCAGAACTGTTAGAAAATAGCTTTAAAATTATCCAGACCATATCAACTTACTGTATACAGATAAGCATTTGCAGCTTAACTTTCTTCCACTGCTTTGCAGATAGAATGTTCATTAAATGTAACCAAGAGCCTCCTCAAATTAAAAATCAGACTATACATTTGTCAAACTTCGTTCTCATTTATGTATAGAGAAACAGCACACAAGAACTAGGTCACAGGATTGCTTTTCAGGAAGATGTAAGGGTCAAAAGGTACGGAAAAACTTGCTTAAAATGGAAGTTTTTCCTTATTTAAATTTATGGATTCATTACTACAGCACTATAAAAGAAACATCACAATGACTGGATCAGCAGTTTCACAGCTAAGAAAAGACGAGAATAATCTTTCATAGTGTTTGTTTAAACACTTTTCACATACTTCCATTAGCCAAGACAAAAACACAAACACTACTAACCATTAATAACTGTAGAGTTTATTTCCTCAATCTTTCCTTTTTTTCACTGCAAAATTGTTCTGTCACTGAAAAGGCAAAAATCTAAATGCATTTTCATTCTGAAACATGTTTTCACACAGTGTAAATGGTGCTAAGTGTCAACAGCAGAAATAGTAAATCCAAATGCTTTAAATATTTGAGATTTTTTTTATATAAAGACACAAACAGCAGAGCACAAGAATGGAAGCACCTTGGTTTCACAAACAGGTATCAGTGGTCACAGAACTACTCAGACTGAAAATGTCAAGCATTTATATTACCAAGATACTGAAAAGCAAACATTTTCCTCTGGTTTTATGTTTTAACAAAATGAAATAAACGACTAAAAATGCAAGTTGAATCTCTCCTTTAAGGTGCTGTTCAGGACATACTGCAATGGTGCTCTACATCAGCTACAGAGAGCTATGGACAGACAGAACTGGAGTTGAAGTACCGCACACATGAAAACATTTGGGCGTATGAAAGATCAACCACTGCACTTTTTGTTGCCAAAATTACCTTCAGGATCTCATTTCTTGATTCCATACTAATCATGTGTTACTAAACCAATTGGTTTAGTAAAGCATTTTGACTGAGATGTGTCTTCCCTGCCTGTCTTACAGCTACTCTGTTGACATCAAAAGAGTAAACCCGACATTCTTTTCTCTTGACAATGCTCTGAAGTTACTGTGAGTAAAAAAGATACGTTTACTCCCCTCTCTAGCTGAAGAATTCAACTTTATCTTCAGACACAAGATAAGCAAATACTATCCTAAAGCAGGAGGAGAAAAGACCATGGTATTCCATTTTCTATTGTCTTGCTTCAGTGTCTCTCTCAAAGTTATTCTTAACTAAAAAATATCTGTGTAAAACATAAAACCCATATTAGTTCTCAAACAGGAGTATAAAAAGCTAGATTAACTACAACTTTTTTTCTTTTCTTCCTCTTGTCTGTGGATTCTCAATTTATTTATTACTTTTATTGTCACCTTGTCAAAACAGGTGGGAAAAAAACCCAAACCAACCCTTGAGCACACTTCTGAGAAGGCTGATATTTGTCCTAATATACAAAACCACTTCATTTTTCTCTCCTTTTTTGTTCTTCCTCCTATTTCCCCATCCCAGCTATAAAAACACAAAACCAAAACCCAAACTCTTGAGCACTCCTGTCCTTGAAGCACAAATATCAAGGACAAAAAGCCACCTTCCTATTTTGCTCTAGAGGTATAAAATCAGGTTGGCCTGAAGCACCTAAATCTGCCTAACCTCAATGTACAAAAATAATAGTATTATGCATAGTGCCTAAACCCACAGGTTCACACATAACCCCTTTAATGACAATTCAGTATCAATTATGGAATTGTCAATGATTCCAACAAAAAATCCTCACAAAAGAATTCCAGCAACTGTCACAACAAGAAGAAAGAAGCTGCAACAAGAGCAGAGCAGGTGTAGTCTGCTCAGCAGATCAAAATCACAGAATTGTTAGGATTGGAAGGGGCCTCCAAGATCATCCAGTCCAACACCCCTGCCAAGGGAGGGTCACCTGAGCAGGTGACACAGGAACATGTCCAGGTGGGTTTGGAATGTCTCCAAAGAGAGAGACTCCACCACCTCCCTGGGCAGCCTGTTCCAGTGCTCGGCCACCCTCAATGGAAAAAAGTTCTTCCTCCCGTTGAGGTGAAACTTCTTGTGTTTTAGTTACATTAGTATACTTAGTATACATTAGTATATTTAGTATATTGAGATATATGCTATCAATATTTGACACAGAAAATAGTACCTAGGAGAATGAATACAAAGAATCAAGCATCACTTTAAAAAAAACAAACAACCTCCTGCTTCTCGAGCGGCCGCGGCAACAACCTGACTGAAACACACAGCTTGCTTCTGCCCCGAAAGGATCTGGGGCTCCTCTTACTGGAGGCAAAAACCTTTTAGACAAAAAAGCCCCGGCTCGTGTTTTTCGCAGGTTTCACCGACAACCATCACGCACCAAAGGGACACTTTTCACGGCCGAGTTGTCACTTTCAAGTGACTTTCACGCGACCGCTGCGCGAACCCCAACTCGGCGGTGACACAGCCCGGCGCTGCTGCCAGCAACTTTAAAACACGAAAGAAGTGCAAACACGGACTGCGCTGTGCGCGCACGAAGCCGGCTCTGCGGGACGGCAGCTCGGAGCGCTGCGCCCCAAGAGCAACTTCCAACAAGGAATGCGGTTCCTTCCCGGGCGACACGCGGGTTTGAAGCGTTAAAAACAGCGATTAAGCGGCTGCAGCGAGAGCAGAACTAAGAGCCTGTGAAGGGTTAAGAGGCAAAACGCCGCGGGCGGTTCGGGGGTGGCTCCCTCCGGGTCTCGCTGCGGCCGCGCACTGGGGCCGCCCCGGGCCGGGCGCTCCCGGCGCGGCCCCTCCTCGGCATCCCGCGGGCGCTGCCGGCGGAGCGGGGCCGAGAATGGATGGATGGACGGACGGGCGGACGGATGGACGGACCGCGGGTGATCCCTCATTCCCTCACCTTGAACATGGCGGCGCCGGGCGGGCGGGCGGGGAGGGAGCGCCGACGTCATGGCGGCGTGACGTCACGGGGAGGAGCGGCGCCGCCCGGCGCGCGCGTGCTGCCGCCGCTCGGTGCGGCACGGAAGGTGCCGGTTCGGGCCCGGTTCGGTCCCGGTTCGGTCCCGGTTCGGTCCCGGTTCGGGCCCGGTTCGGGCCCGGCGGCACCGGCAGCGCTGGAGCGTCCCTTGGGCACCCACGGGGGGCGACGGTGACGTGCCCGAGTGCCGAAAGGACACGCACACCAGTCTCTAGACCTGCCGGCACGGCTCAGGGTTTGTAAAGGAGAGTCGGATACTCAGAGATCGCGGAATCAGAAGCACAGAATCACAGGATCAATTAGGCTGGAAAAGGCCTCTGAGATCATCAAGTCCAGGCTATGTCAACCAGACCATGGCACTCAGTGCCATGGCCAGTCTTTCCTTAAACACCCCCAGGGATGGCAACTCCACCACCTCCCTGGGCAGCCCATTCCAATGTATAATCAACCTTCCTGGGAAAAATTTTATAGTCATGTCCAACCTAAACCTACCCTGGCGCAGCTTAAGACTGTCCTCGCCTTCTGTCATGAGTTGCCTGGGAAAAGGGACCAACCCTCACTTGGCTACAACCTCCTTTCAGGCAGCTGTAAGATCTCCCCCGAAACTCCTTTTCTCCAGGTTAAACACCCTCAGCTCACTCAGCTGCTCCTCACAGGACTTGTGCTCCAGACCCTTCACCAGCTTCCCTACTCACCTGTCACACTGCCAGTATAATTTGGATGGATGTGTTGGTTTTGGCTGGGGAAGAGTTAATTTTCTTTGCAATGGCTGGTGTGGGTTCGTCTTTTGAATTTGTGCTGAACACAGGGTTGATAATACAGAGATGTTTTTGTTATTGCTGAGCAGTGCTTACACTCAACAAAGTCAAGGCCTTTTCTGCTTTTCATATTGTCACGCTGGCAAGAAAGTTAGAGGTGAATGAGAATTTGGGAGAAGACACAGCCGGGACAGGTGACCTAAACTGACCAAAGGGATATTCCAGACCATATGACATCATGCTCAGTACACAAAAACCACTCTCATATTTTAAGTTCAGCTGGCAGTCAAGCACCACACAGCCACTTGCTCACTTCCCCATCAGCAGGAACAGAGTAATCAGAAGGGCAAAAGTGAGGAAAGTCGTGGGTTGAGATAAAGACAGTTAAATAGGGAAAGCAAGAGCTGCACACACAAACAAAGCAAAACAAGGAATTAATTCTCTGCTTCCATGGGCAAGCAGATGTTCAGGCACCCTCAGGAGAGCAGGGCCCCATCAAGCATAACAGTGACTTGGGAAGACAAACACCATCACTCCGAATGTCCCTTCTTCCTTCTTCCCCCCACTTTATATACTGAGCATGATGTCATACGGTCTGGAACATCTCTTTGGTCAGTTGGGGTCACCTGTCCCGGCTGTGTCTCTTCCCAACCTCCCATGCACCCCCAGATTCCTGCCCAGCATCGCAGGAGGAAACCAGGAAAGGCCTTGTCTAAGCACTGCTCAGCAATAACAAAAACATCTCTGTATTATCAACACTGTTTCCAGCACAAATCCAAAACACAGGCCCATAGCAGCCACTGTAAAGAAAATTAACTCTTCTGCAGCCAAAATCAGCACAATGGGGGTAGTGTATGGACAGGGTTCTGTGCCTTTCTAATCTCATTAAATTGGAAAAAAAAATAAAAGCAAGTAACCTTTTCTCTGTATTTTTCCACTCCTTGGTCTCTGCATCCCTTGTGGCATCTCCCAGCTCACTTGAGCGACAGGTGCAAGTTTTTTTGCTCGCATCTGCTGTGAGGAAGGGTCTTGCATATATCCCACACTGTCTGACTTCTTATTCACTGGGAGATGAATATCAGAAATAACGAGTGTTAAATTCCTGTCAGATAATGGACTTGGAATGGACTGCCCAGGGTAGAGTGGTAGAGTCACCAACCCTAGAGGTGTTCAAGAAACAACTGGACATGGCACTTAGTGCCACGGTCTAGTTGACAAGGTGGAGATCAGCCAAATGATGGACACGATGATCTTCAGGGTCTTCTCCAACCTAGATGATTCTGAGATAAGATAAACCAAGGCAAAACTCTACTCCGGTTTAAAACATGGGAAATCTGTTCTCATATGGCCAGTTAGTAAACTGCTTCTCTGTTTCTTCTGATTTTCTGGTCAGGAATTTCCATCTTTTGTTGTGTTTAATGATTTTCCAGAGCACTCAACGGCAAGGCAACAAACATTACTGAGAAAATAGTAAGTCCATCTATGGAGGTGACTTATTTCATGTTCATGTATCATTGTTTTCTGAACTATATGGATCTTCATGTAACATGCTTGTTAACATTTTAAAAGGTATTTATCCTCATATTTATTTATCTTCATACTTATCTCAGTCACATAGCACCACATTCCAATGCAAACAAGTGCCTTGCTTTTACTGAATACTGTCAATTTTCAGGTAGCCGTGAAAAAACTATCTTGAAGCTCAAGACACAAAAATAATTACAAATGTTAGTCTGTATTCTCTGTTTAGATTAACTGCTGTGTATGGAAAACAGAGGTTCCACAGGCTGTGCCATAGACTTGCCATCCCAGTTCTGTTGGGGGGCTGTTCCATCATGACTTGTAGTGAAGGGGTGATTCAGGCTGCCTAACTTTGAAACCTCATGGAAGCCTTTCCTGCCTCAGTATGGGCTGGACATGGCTCCACCAGAGGGTTCACAGCAGCTGAACTCCACTTTGAAGTGCATTCTGTCATAGTTTGGAAAACATGTTTAAGATCATCGAGTCCAACTATTCACCTCTGATCCTTCTCCTTGGCACTGGGAGAGAAGCCCACACTCCTAATGAGACACACAGAACACCAAGAAAATAACATGGATCTTCTCTTTATGATTTTTTTTCTGGTCCCGAAAATATTGTAATAATTTAAAACAGTCAATATTGATTTTAGAATATTCAGAACAGCACCTTATTAATTCTGGAAAATTTTATTAAAATAATATTCATGCAAAATATAAAGCACCTGAAGAATATGGTAGCAAACAGTTTATCAGGAGCAGCATTGTGGAAAGGTAGACAAGATAAGCACTCTTGTATAATCTTACATTTTCTTTGTGATAATTTTTGTTGTTTGCTCTGAAAGAAAATTCCTACATTTCTTTACTGCAGTCTCTTTATAGAACTGATAGAAGCAGCTATAGCAGAAACAAGTATTTTCCACACTAATGGGGATGTTTAACCACTGTGTTGCAGAACTGGGCAATGCTTCTCAACAGGCTGCTTGCAAGTTAATAGGATAGCAGAAATACTGTGAACAAATGGTATAAGATGAGCTTCAGAACCCAAACCACAGGATAACAGAAAATAACAATATTTTATTATGGGTTTGGTTATAAAGATTCCCTCTTTAGCAAGGAAGAGTTATACCTAAAATGTACGTAAGTGACCAGCGAGTGAGGAACACTAATGAGCCTCTTTCTCCATCGCACTGTGCTTTGCACAGTCAGTTCTGTTTGTGGAATATAAGCAGCCAGGGTGAGGCAACTGTGGAAAATCGATTTTGCAGCATTTTATGGCAGTTTCATGAGCATGTGGAGAGTGACTGGGGAGTTTGCAAAGCAGTCACATTTCTTGATGCATTTTATTAATTCCTGAGGAGTTAAAGAAGGAAAATGTTCAAAGCTCAAAATGACAGGAGAGCCCACAAGAGGTGTGATGGCACTGCAGTGAATAACAGTGCCTGCTCTGGTGAGTTCTGAAGCAAACCTAAGTCCCAGGCTGTGGGTAGGATTGACTATTCCCCACTTTTGCAGAGGACAGATGTAAGAATATTTCAAATACATTCTCTTTTTAAGTTTGGTACATGAATAGTAAATAAAAATATAACTTTCTGTACATACAATGGTGTATATGGTAAAAATACATATTTTTGTTATCAATTCATATTCAGTAGCTCTAGAGCAATTATTGATACAATTACATAACACAGATATAAATATCTGAAGAACAAATGGTTGTTTCAGAAAATATTTTAATCCAAATAATTTTATTAGCTCTGGCATTGTTAGTGCATTTTTTTCTTTAATGTGAAAGTTAATCTTTAAAATTATTGATATGACTGATTAAAAAGAATGTGAAAACCTTTATAGAGAAGAACAATACAAATATCTTAGCTTTCATGTAGGTGTATTGTTCTCTTGTGCTGGAGGAGGTTGTTTCTGCAAAATTTCCCCGGGACAAGGACAATATATGCCATAATGGATTATGCACAGTCCAAAACACTGTCAGACAGGCTTAAAGAGGAGCTGAAGATTCTGCTGCTGAGACCACAGAATAAAGAGCTTTGGCATGATTGATTCCTGGCTGTTTCTAATGTAAGAACATCTACTAAATTTCAGTTTTATTTTGCATACCAGTACTTTTTTTTCTCTTTGGTAACTGGCTTTTCTAAACACCCATGAAAGACACATTTCCTTTAGAAAGCTGCAGCTCAGAGAAGCTTGAAAGCGTTGCCACAGTTCATAAACTATGTCAGTCCAGGCAAAAATACAGTTCAAGAAACTTGATCTATGACTATAGATTGTGCTTTGCTTTAGCCATAAGCTTTCATAATGTTGTATTAGATTGCTTGTTTACAGTTTATCTTTTTGTCAGGAAAATAAGAACAGTCCTTTACTAGCATTGCAATTAGAGTTATTTGCCATACATTTTTAAGGATAGAAAAAAATGGATTTGTTGCACATTACTGTTAAAATGTGAGTTTGTAACATCTGCCCATTAAATATCAGTGCAGTTACCTACTCAAATTGATCATTGGAAAACACTGTAATTCGGAAAGGCTGGCTTGTTTTGATGTTTTCCTTCATGGTAAAACTTCTTGCATATTAAAACAAACAAACAGAAAACCCAATATCCCCCATGTTTTTCCATGCACTTTTTTCACCAAAATAAATCACTTTTTTAAATACCATGATTTACCACTACAGTTTTGCCAGCCTATTTAGTACTTTTTATGCCTTTATAAAATAAACTGCTATTCTGCCTCCTACAGCTTTTTGTCTGCATTGTGTTTTAAGTTGAAAGAATGCTGTTTGGCAGATCTCTCAAGTTCTTTTGAAAATATGTAGTTAATAGAAAATACACAGCCACAAAGGGCTTCAGTAAACTCAACCATCAGTTAAGCAGCTTCACCTAACACCGTGAGCTAAAATCTCCACACAAAGCTCAGTCGCAGGTGACATGGCAGGTACTCAGCTTTTCCAGGTTGGCCTCCGAAGCACATGATCCATTTCTCATGTTCCTGTCACTTTTAGCACCCATTTGTTTGTTAAGCAGTTAATTGAACTGGTTTTTATAGAAGAGCGTGATGATGGACCTTTCACAGTGCCTTTGTGAAGGGGGAGTAGTTGGCATAGCCATAAGAATACTCTTTCATCCTTTCTACTTTATTCACTTCCTACCTTGAAGAATAAAGGGAGGGATTGAACAGATTTTTACATTTAACAATACTGTTTTATTTCAAGTGAAACTTACCTTGTGCTTTCTCCTTTCATACTTAAGGTGAGTTGTTTCTCAGCGTTTGTCAGAGGTGCTCTATTGGTAGCGACAAGGTCTGAAGTTACATATTCAGAAAGCAAACTGAATGTTAAGGACAGATGCCATTGCAGAGCTCTGTGCTTTCCCAATGACCTACCTTTAATTTCTGCAAAGTCTTTACTGCATTCACATTTGGGGTAAACCAGGACTTGAATTTCAGCACCTGTTGTCTCACCAGGTTTGTCACATTTTGACAGCATCCAAAATACACTCAGTGCTTTCCAAATAGTTTCTATATCCTTAGACAGGGGACAGGTAGGAAACAGAAACATATGCAAAAACCCCAGTGTAATACAACTGCAAATTTATTCATTTTTCATATCACCATCCTTAAATACCTAGGCATTCCTTCCCTAATTCAAATCCTTGGCTTCTAACTGAAGCCATCAGTAGCTCTGATTCCACATTTTTCAATTACTCCTTCCATCTCCAGTGAATAATTCTTCTGTTAACAAGTTGTTGATACCACCAACAGAGATATGTGGTGTAGCAATGCCTTCTAAAGCACAGACAGGTGCTACCAGTATTAGTGAGAACACAAACACCTTTCTGATGCCCTTAAGCACCCACCACAACAAAGCCCAACTCCTTTTAAAGTAGGGCTCAGATTTTGGTTGAGCAGGATACATTTTGGAAATCAACTGAGGCTAGAAGGTGAAAGGTCTTGCATCTGTTGCCAGTCTTTAAGTATTTAGTGCATCAGGGTTTTTTTACCTTAAAAATTATTTTCACAGTAATCCTTAATTTCCTAGCAAGATGATGTGAAAATCTTTACCTTATTTGCCTATAAATCTATTTTTATAAATATATATATTAAATGTAGTACATCATTTACCTAAATGACAGTTTCTAGGTCTACCCAAAATTTCCAATTAAAGGTATACATTACTTCTTTTACTGTGCTGCCTCCTTAATAAACAACAGTGACATGCTGAGCTTACTTTTGTTATTTACAACTGACTTCTAGGATGTCATTTTTTGAAGGCTTTTATTTTATGTTCTACTTTCTACCACAGCACATGATGTAGCTCTTCCATGACTGAGAAGCACAATGTGTTATATGCTTACTATATTATACATATACTATACCATGACTATTACAGTCTTTTACTGAAAAGGTTTTACTGTCTTTATTTTTGCTGTTAGGAAATTGCATTTTAATGTTTTGAATGGCATCCACACACACTGTAAGAATGAGAGGAGTTACAGTGAGATCCACAGAACTTACACACACACACAGAGCCACTGGAGAACATAGCAGGTACCACTACCTTCTGTGCAACATCTCACATGATACAAGGTATTGAGAAACAGGCAAAAATTTGTGTACTTGTGTAGTGAAGCCCATACTTACACTCTTGGATTTGCTTCCCCATTAAGCCACTAGGCTGGGGCTTGACACCTTACAGGATCCTGGGGCCAGAAGAGCAGCAGACCATTCTGCAGGGGTTTGCTACAGATCCTGCACAAGAGGGGAGACAGAGCTGAACGGCACACAAAGAATCATCCAGATTTCTTCTTCCCTGATGCTGCCACCATCATTTGATGTAATTGAAGAGTGTAAGGGAAAACCTTTGTTATTCTATTTCTAGAAGACAAAATTTCATTTCATGGCTTTACTTGTTCAGTCTCGAGTAAAACCTTTTTTTGAGGGGAAAAGCCTTAAATATTTTTGGTTTTCTAGATCATCCTTTCCATACAATTCATCAGTCCCCTCTTCATTTTACTCTTAGTGACCCACTACAGTGGGTCCATGCAGTGCCCATGCAGCCAACATGTTGCTCTTCTCAAGCTCAACAGAAGATCACAAACATGAAGAGGGCGTATTTGTTTCAGAGAGAACAAGAGCTGTGAGGCAAAACTGGAAGCAAACTGCCCTTTTTGGGACATAATCCTGTGTTTCTGTGCAGAGCCCTCATTAGCCAGGAAGTCCTCCTACAGTTCTTTGCTCTTTGGTACCATGGCATTTGTTCAGGCTGGTTTGGCAACTTTCCATTCCCTTGCCTCGTATTCATTAAAACCCACCCTGGTCTGGTACCTTCAACTATTGCTTCCTTCTGGAAGCATTTTCCACAAAGGAGCAACACCCAACTTTACATGTGCTTAATCCTGAAGTGTGTTTAGGAAATTCTAGGACACATTTCAGGAGTCTCTCAACAATCACTAATGAAAACTGTCATGTAGATAGTTTCCCCCAGCGCCCCCTTATAAGTTTAAGGCGTTATCACCTACTAGTTCTTGTAAAGAGAAGACATTCATGTTTGTGCTCCCCCCCTCCCTCTATGGTTGGAATCGTTGCCACTGAAGGGGCACAGGGTAGTGGTGGACAGACCAACACCAGCTTTACTTTTAACAGCTTCCATCGAGCACAGCACTTGAAACTCCCTCTTTGATCTCATCAATTAGTACAAGGTTAAAAACAATGCCTTAGCTTGCTTTGGCTGTTGTGTAGATGAAAAAAAGTCACATTTCTCAAGTGTGATGGAACAGGTTCTTATTCCTGTCTGTGTGTAACAATGCAGGGGTTTATGCGGGCCCAGAAACTGGATGTTACAAATAGAAGCAACTTCGCTGAATATCAAGAGATGGCAATTTCATGAATTGAAAAGCCAGAGGGATCAATCCATTGTTACAGAAGAATGGGAATATGAAGCAGGTAAATTGCATGCCTGGTTCCAGACATTATCTCTGGAGGATATTGGATGATTACCATCCACAGCAGATGCATAAATCATCAGAAGTTAAAGCACTGGAAAATTGCTAATCTTTCCAGTCACTTTAATGTGTTCTGCCCTGCTTTGAATGAGGCTGCAGACCCAAGAGCACAGCTTCCCACACCACTTTAACAAGTTCAGCAAAATATACATCCTTTTAATTAATTTTTACCATGGGAAAAGTAAAAATCTCTACACCGCAAAGCTAGGACAAAACTAAAACTGAGAAAATGTGATCACTTGTAAGGTTCCTAACTTCTGCAAGAGTACAGCTGGTTGATTATCTGGGTGTTAACAATTTTGTACCGAGATTTCCTTGGCTGAGGTATTTAGTTTATTTAACTTATGTAGAGGTCAGTCTCACTCCCCTTGTTTTCAGAGAACAGCGCTGAGCCAAAATCCAGCTCTTTCAGAAATAAGCTAAAGCACTTCCAAGAAGGTTGTTAACTGGATCGGTTTCTTTAGGACCATGAAAAGTCCTTCAATTAAAAGCTACAGTTCAGCTAATTATATTAATCACTTTTTTTTTTCTGACTACATAATTCTTTTCAATGTTTTTGATAATCTGACAGGAGAAACAGTGAAGGAAAAGTTATTAGTTGACAGTAACTTCCTGATTGCAATAAATGAATTCAAAATCAAGAGGAAAAGAAATATACAAATAAAAAGTAAAAAAAGTTTTGCCTTCTAAAATGTCTTCTTCTGTAACTATGATATTTTGGATTTCATAAGTTAAAATAAGCTCTTGGTATCAAGTTGCCACCTGTGTTAGATAAAAAAAACCCTTGGAGAACTGCCTGTAAGAGCCAGAGGAAGAAGTGAGAGCATGTCTGACATGATGCAAATCCTAAGGCACATCCTCCAGCCAACCAAGGACACTTTCCTGGGCATAAATTAGCCAAGAGGGCTTTCTGAGAGGTGGAAAATGATGGCACAGCAATTCCCTGCTTTCCAGGAGTGAAAATGAAGGGCATTACTATACCAACAAAAGGGAAGGCACTCAGGCCATGCCTTATATCGACAGCAGTGTCAGCACCACAAGCACAATGCCAGGCATTCTGTATGACTTCGGCAATCTGGGAAGGTAAATGTGAAAGAAATACACTGACCACCCTAGAATTTTTCCCCTGAGACTATGGAACTTAAATAAGGAGGAAATATTTGGTTTCAGTTGGCATTATGCAATTCTTTTGACAAAGAAGGGATGGTAAAGTCAGAAAATCTAATCAATAGTACATACAAACAGACACACAGAATGCACAGTTCACCACAGGAAATAAAGACACTCACACAGAAAAGATAATTACATGACTGGTGTAAATCAAACTTATGAGCTGAACCAAATGACAAAAAAACTCCCAACAAACTAGTGTTTAGAACATGCCTGAGGACATAATGAAATGGCTGTGGGAAAGGAGGCTGCCAGTTTAAGCCAAAGACAGACAGATCTGTCTGGTAAAATTAAATAGTGCAATAAAAGGATTAACCATTAAAGCCTTCTATCTCATTAGGAAACAAATATTTTATTCAGCACCACTTATTGAACAACATTTATCCTTAATACAGGAGAACTGCCAGCAAGAGTGACATCGGCAGAAGACACACTTGACAGATATCAGATACACAGCAAAAAGAGTATTTTTTTTAGTTCCTTAGGTACCACACAGCACCAATCTAGAATGCTTTGTGCTCAGCATGGGATGCTTAATGCTGGCATTCGTTCCAATGGAGAGATGACTTTCCAATGGACAGATGACTGACCAGTCACTGGGTGCTTAAACAGATATCATGATGAGGTTTATTTTCACCTGTAAATATTGCCTAAAGCACCTGCCAGTGTAACTACAGAATCAAGTGGAAAGTGTTAACGAAAACAAGAAATTAAAGCTGCCTTAACACATATTCCTGACCCTCTCCCTTGAATGAAGTTTTTGCACATGCCAAGAAAGTTGCCTTGGACAAGAAGACACTTTAACTAAAGGATGACACTGAACCATCAGCAAAATTTGACAGGGTAAAGGCTGGGTGGGGGATCATGTGTTCACAAGTATATTATGAACTCAAAAGGTACAGAACTGATACAGAGGCTGTGCAACACCCAAAGCAACACTTCATCTTTCCACAGTTAGAAGCCAATGGAGTCATAAAATAAAAAAGCAAACAAAACTAAATCCGACCAAACAAAAAAAAAAAAAAACAACACATCCCCCCCCCCCCAAACCCCAAAACCCCAATCCATAACAAAGGGTGAACACCTGTAAATTAAGAATTTCAAGTGAACAAGGATGGATAATTTATACCAAAGAATCTAGAAGGAATTCACTGAAAAAACCCTTTGCCCAAATAACATTCACTTCATATCACACAAAACAAGTGAACACAGATTACTGAACTACTGCCAAAAAATAAGGCCATGTATTCAAAAAAAAAAGTGAATCATTTGGTAGGAATCAGCTAAAATGCGAGCACTCTCCTTAGCGAAACAATGGAAACTTTGTTGGAGATACCTAATCAACTAGAGGTGATAACACGTAGGTCAAGTCAGCCAGTGTAACATCTTGGAAGAAAGGTATTGCCAAAACCACAACCTGGTTCACAGGGAAGGGGAATTAAAAAGGTGAAGAAAAAGAAGCATAAATAACACAGTGTGAAAAGAGTGCTCTCATCTTCTCTTCCACTGTGTCAGTCTAATGCATTTAGTTCCCTTTTGAACCCAGAATGGGGACAATATCACAATTAAATAGGCCCTTCCTCCCATGACAAATTCCCACTGAGACTAGCACAAATTCATCCACAGCATTCTCCCATTAAACAGTCATAGTGCAGGATGAAGCCAAGTTACCAAAAAGGGGGAGGGGCAGAAGTTACTTCATGCAAATAAAGTTTAAAGTTATTTGAATTACTAAAATTAAAATGCTATTTTAGAACTCAATATTGAAAAAAAA
This sequence comes from Platyrinchus mystaceus, assembly GCA_035041135.1. Taxonomy (NCBI): domain Eukaryota; kingdom Metazoa; phylum Chordata; class Aves; order Passeriformes; family Tyrannidae; genus Platyrinchus; species Platyrinchus mystaceus. The sequence continues at coordinate 104,266,479 of JAWWLV010000001.1, forward strand.
ATGAGGAGACCACAGTTATTTTCAAACTTTCTCGACAGCAGATTTTTGAACCAGGGGCTTTGATCTGAGAGAGACTTGCTAAAACACAGTGACAAAGAAAAGCAGAAGTGTGGCAATGGACTGACAAGGAAGGCTTTCATCAGACTGCTTGAGAAAATAAGATTACAGCCTCCTGTTTTACCTGCCCTGCCCACCTGCTCCCCCACCCAGGGATTGAAAGTTGTTTTAATATGTCACATTAATACTGAAACCAAATTTCCCCTTCCGGTTACAGGAAACGTTAAGCACTATGACTTAGACTTCTGGCACTTTGAGGTCCGAGTGTGCAATGAACACAGGCTGTCTCAGAGCCCTCAATTCCATGTATGTGAGAGCAGGGAACAGTCTCTCCTGGCTGCTGACACCAAGGGCTGCCTTCAGTGTTCAGTCTTACAGGTTAAATGCCATCGTGCTGGTTACAAGTGTAACGATAAAGTCAACTCCAAACAATATTTCAAGCTTAAAGTGCAGAGTAAACAGACGAATGTGCTACAGCAATTCAAATTAGGAAGACTGTAAAATACAGCCAAAGAAAAGAGCTTGGTGTTGTCCATAGAACCACATCCAGCTTTCCTTGATGGGATAACTTTGACACAACATTACAGAATCGTTGCAACACACGTTTTGAAGAGCTGCTTAACTGAGTAAACTCCAAAGTCCCATAGAAAGTGATCCAGATCCACCACACTTTTGAGTATTACACAGTTTACACAGGAGTGTTTAAAGATTAAAAATATTTTATTTACACTTTTCTTTATACACATTTTATACATTTTTTTTCAGTTTGAAACCCGAACAGAACACATATGCAAGTCTAGTATACTGTATCCATAGCAAGGGAAAATTACTTTCTGCCAAAAAACAGACAAGAAAAAATGCTTTAAAACAGTAAAAAGAGGCAATTCTTAAATTATTTAGAGAAATTTATAGCAGCCCTGGGGTAATCATTAGACAATTAATCCAAATGTAGATATGAGGTCATATACATATAATTTTAATTTTCTATAGGAAAAGTATTTCCAGTTGCTAGACACAAGCACAGCACAGTTTGAAAATAACTTTTCCTGTTAACTTATCAAATACATTCTTTGCAATACAAACAATCTGATATTGTACACTGGAATCATGGGATATTATAGTGGAATTGCAATCTCCAGCATATAATAATTTATTTTTAAAATATCTACAAAAATAACAATATATAGGGAAAATATTTAAAATAGAAACATAGCTCACTCTTCCCTTCACCTGTTCCAGAACTGACATAAAAGTTAGGTGGATCCCACCGAGGTAATAAAAGCCCCCTAAGTAACTTTTCAGTCCTACAGAACACCTCATTTTCTAGACTTACAGTAAGGTTTTCTACCAGAGCCATAAATAAAAACTACTACCTGCAAATAGAAGTGATTTCCCCCTAGCTACCAACTTAATATTAATCCAAAGATATTGGAAATTTTTTTTGAAAGCTATTTTTAAAAGACTATATAAACATTAATTGAAACTTGGGAAGTGAATAAAAATTTAGTCGAGGGACATACAGGAAAGCTGTGCTCAAAACAGATCAGTTTTCCTGACACATACAACTAGGTTTAATGAAGTTTACCCACACAAATGGAAATTTTCAAGTTATTCACCAACTCTCAAAAATAGAATACAGATGCAAAAGTAGTCATTAGTATTTATTTCAAGCAGCTTCAAGTTGCTTAAATAACATGAAAAATCTCAGAATGTGAGCTACAGGACACCAGCAAACTCTGTTTAAATAGATGACTCGTGCCTTCCAGTTACGTTCTTTCCTGCTCTCCTTCAGTGAGCTCTGCCACATGTGACAGACGCTTGTTCAAGTAACTTCACCAGCTATATTTTTATTTACAGGAGAAGAGCAGGAGGGGTGTTTTCTTTGATGTCCCAAATCCTATAAACACTTAAGCACAGGCTTAGTAACACGTGTGCTTATATGTTTTAAGTACCTTACAGTTCTCTGTTTTCTTTACACTGGACTAATTCACACATGCAAAGTACACATTTGAAGCGTTAAAAGAATCTGGGGCCCAAGTCACTCTTTTTTTTTTTTTTTTTTAAGGAAAAATACATTAAAAAGGCAAAATACCTCTACAAATGCAACTCTTTTTTAGAAATACTTTATCATATACAGGTGTGAAGTTTAAAGAACTGTTAGCATCTCCCCATAATGCTTACCCTTCTTTTGCTACAGAATGGACATAATGAGTTAAGCAATGTTTTTCTTTTTAAAACAATCTGAATTTGTACCTGCTGAATTTTATCTTTGCTTCCTGAGTGTCAGGTGACACTTCATCCCTGACACAAGCAGTTACCATCTTATCAGCACAAGGAAATGCAGCACTTGGGTTTCTAAGGCAGGAGGGCCTCAAGAAAAAATGGCTGCAAACCTCAGAAACCAGGGAAATATTCAAGTCAAACCCTTGGATCCAATTCGAACAGGATACTATCATACTGCAGAAAGTAGGACAAACACACTTTTCAAAAGGAAGTAACTTAAAAGCAGGTTGCCAGGTAGCTCATATGCTGCCACTTGCCAACACTGCTTTCTGAAACAGCAGGGCCTTCGTAAAACCAAGCACTGCCTTCCTCCAGCTGAAGTCAAGGGGAAAAAAAACTTCAAAAGTTTTTTGCCACCTAATACCTCCCACTATGAAACTACCAACATTTTGTGGGGGGAAAATAAATGATTTTTTCCTTATGCAGTACTTTAAAAAAAGCCCTGTCCCCTAAAAACAGGCATAGCAGCAGCATATGAAATGGGAACTGGCAGTGTCCGGTCCCTTTACAGGAGCACTGTGCTTTTTCTATAATACCTCATCTGAAAAGAAATTTTCCTCCTGGAGCTGGTTGCTACACTAAGAAATGAAGCTGATACATTTTTTCTATAGATGTGAAAAAAAAAAACAAAACCAAAAAACCCCAAACAACCTACATTGTAACTCACTATGTCAACTTCTTTTAAAAAAAGGCAAGTACACTTTTTTTTCAAAGCAGGTCATGTGTTGAATTTTAAATACGTGGGGGGCATTAGGTTTGCTGGTATTCCATTATGATTGGGGTGGGAATAGAAAGAGAACCTCCCCAAACTTAATAATCAAAGATTGAAACTTACCTTTTCCTTGACAAATGAGAGGCATTTAAGTGGTTTTTTTATTTTTAAATTCATCCTAATCTGATCATAATGCTCAAAATTTCATAGTAACAGGCAATTCTTATTAGCCAGCTTAGTTTTGTTTCTATTTAAACACTAAATTATCTGGTGCTAAATAATAAAAGCAAACACAAACTTTCAATTAAAATAAAGAATCCCTCCAGTATATAAAGTAACAAAAATAACTTCCTCGAAAGTTCCACTACAATATAAAAGAGAAAGTAAGCTCATTTTATATTTCATGTCTGAAACAATAAAAGCACAGTAGAAATGTAAATTGACATAACAACTCTCACATACCCCCACACATTCTAAACCCAAGCAAATTCCAATCATTCCTAATGCTGGAAAGGTAGCAGCCAGCCTCTCAATGGAGACACAACTTTCAAGGAAGCTGAAACCAACAGTTCAATTAAAATTTCACAGAACAATTACAGTCCTGAATAAGAACTTTCAGAGCTGAGCACCTGAAGATAGAGACGAACTTAAAAGCAGAGCACCAAACCCAATCTGGCTCTTCAAGTGTACTCAGCAATGACTTCAGTGGCAGCTGCCCTGTACACAGAACCTCAGAAGGGGCTCAGATGCAGACTCCAAACCGTAACTTGAGACACCCCCATCTTTACTGTTAGTTTTAATAAAGTCTTGGCTGGGTTTCTTTAAGACATTTGAATCCTGAACACCAGACATCCAGAACCATGTCCATTCCCCACACTGGCCCCAGATGAAAGTGAAGTACTCTGTACTCTACAGAACGTGCCCATGAAAGCCTTCTCAGGCAGGATTAGTTTTTGCTCCCCATTAACTTAGTGAGAAATGAGCTGGTGACAAACAGAATAATAAAAAAAAATATTTTAAAACCTCTTGGTTTTTACTCTTGTGCCTCAATATTCCATGAACCATGTACAGTCTGCACAGAGCCAGCACCTACTGCAGTCAGTTTCTCTCTGTACCCACGCAGGGTGATGGAGTGAGACTGAGGTTTTAGTGTAAGCCACAGTGGCTTTAACTTGAACTATCAAGAAAGCAAATTAGATTTCTAATTCAGTCAACTGAATTCTTACTAAAAAAGACAAATTTAACTGCAAATTAGCCTGCATCAGAAGGCTGAATATCAGTATTTGGTCCAGTCACTTCTGGTGTAAATAGCTTATCACTACAGCTATGATGGCATGCATTACCTCTTTCTTTTAAAACATATGAAAAGAAAATACTTGATCAATAAATCATTTCTAGTAACTAAAAAAAAATGTTGCTGACTTGCCATATAGCTCCAAATACTCACATTTCAACCCAGGACATAATTCCTACAAAAATATCAAAACACAATATGAGGAGTTTTACAAGTTGTTTTAACTCCTATTATTTCAAACTTCGTTTAGACAGTAGGTGTTATTTTCAACATAGAAAATTTAGGGTGATTTTGGTCCCTTTGTAAGTGCATTCTTTTGAACTCCCTGAGTACTGTACATTCCTTTTCTACAGTGATTTCTGACTGGAAGATGCTGAATAAAGTGGTTTTGCACTGCTGCATATGAAGTCAAGTCTATTGCTTGAAGTGAAACACAGCAGCATAAGATTTTACAGAATATGCAGCTGCAAGTTTCAGCATCTGAACTGTGAGCCTTCAACCTCTCCTTTAAGTTCTAGAAGTGGCTAATTTCACATCCATAAGGATAATCAAAATGCAATTACTGTTATTATTTATGCCTTGGTAGATAATTCTTACCAATCTACTGACAGTTATACCTGTAAGTTAAATTCAATGGAGTTATTCAAAACCCTCTAGGACCACACATCTCATTTCAGGCACTCTGAGGTCAGTAGCCATAGTTGTGTAGGTTTTTTTATAAAAGAAACAGAAATTACATCAACCATCCAATCACTGAACCCCACATTTTCAAAACACAGTAGTTCTTAACAGTTAATAATTAAAATAATAATAATAAAAAGATTACACCACTTCAGTACAAGTACTCATATTGAAATGTGAGTACAAGCAAAGTACTGAGAATAAACTGTAGTATATCCAGTATCGAGTTCCAAAAATAACTGTGGGTCACAGCAGTGCTGAGCATTTGCTTATTGATATTTTCCATTTTCATGAAAAAACAAAACTGGGCAGCATATTGAAACCAAAAAGAAACTCAGGTAAGATGAGTTTACTTTTTAAAAAATAATTTATAAAATAACAAATAATCAACAGTTCATTATGTAGCAACGATATAAAGAGTTTAAAGTTACTGAATCAATCAGTATATACTAAAGATAAGATACTTTGATACCAAATGAGGCCTCTGGTTAATTAAGAACTTTGAATTATTTAGCTTATTAAAGAATACCTTAAATTCAACAGATATGGCTGAACCTGTGCACTAGTTAAAATATAATATTGTAACTTCAAATAAAAAGATGCATTTATATACAGTTTTTACAGTGTATGCACATGTATGTATACTTTTTTTACTCACCAACAAACACAACACAGACAACAGAAGGCAGCATAGAAACAGTGTTTTGAATATAAAAATGCTTTGTTTTCAATTTAGTAGAAAATGTGTGATTTGCAGTTTGGCAGACTTACTGGTACCACTATACAAAACCAGGAAAAAGGTCATGCAGAGGGGTTAAAATTCTTCTCCAAAGTAAATAAGGGAAAACAGAAACACCTAGTAGATTTAAGAATTCTTTGCAGATTATGGGAAAAGCATCTGAAAGACTACATAAAGTACAGAAAGAGTTTGGTTTTGTTATACCTGGTTGTACCCTAGTACAGATGATGAGGTTTATTTTGATGCTCAATAAAAAATGCAAATAAAGTCTTTCTTCTCTGCCTTTCACAAATATTTTGTCAAACTCAACTGAATTCAAAAGCATAGCGGCATAATGGTCATTAAAAAAAGAAAATATTATGGACATAAAATGTTACAAAAAAACCCAAGCACACTCAAAAATTTATTTTTTTCATACTTACAGTTATGTTAAAAAAACCCCATAACAACAAAGCTTTTACAAGGTCAGACCAACTATTGGCTTTTCTAATTCACTTGGTAAGTACACTCCCTGTACATCCTGTTTCTCTTGAGCATTTAGCAGTTGCTCTTACACACAAGGAAATGTCTCTGAAGGAATTTAACTGGTTTGTATTTTTTAACAAATTAGGTGCAGCTTTTTGTATTTCACTGGGTTGTTCACTCAGTTTTAGCTGCAACGTCTAACATGCTCCAAAACATATTCAGGGAAGTGCAGGCTGCAGACCTGTAAGCCATCCAGCTTGCATGGCATCCTTGGATATTCATCTTCTTTCCATTTGTTTTCCTCTGGATCAAAGGTGAGAATTGAATCACTGTAATGACCATTGTAACAAAGGCCTCCAAGAACCATTATCTGTTTGTCCAGAACAGCTACACCATGACCACTCCTACCAATTGGCATAGAAGCCAATATAGTCCACTGATCCGTATCAGGGTCATACACCTCTGTAGAAGGACATCCTTGAGATTCAAAGGAGGCCCTCAGGATCACACAGACACCACCAAAAACATAAAGCTTACCATTATAAGAAATCATTTTGTGAAAGCATCTTGCATAGTTCATTTTGCATTTGTTCTCCCAACAGTTAGTGACCACTTGAGTTCTCCTTGTTCGCTGCTCTACTGTCCCTTCTTTACTGGGATCAAACACACACACTTGCTTAGAAGTTGAAGATGATGTAATTCCACCAGTGATATACAACTTGTTACCGAGCACAGTCCCTTCATGTCCGTACTTATTGACTGGATAGGGATCCACAAACTCCCATTTATCTTCAGTAATATCGTACCGTTCAGTGGAGTAAAACGTTTCATCCCTGGTTCTCCCAGCCACTGCATAAACATACCTCCCAATAACTCCAACAGCAAACTCAGAGCGTGGAACAGACATGTCTGCCATTCGTAACCAAGTGTTCTGTCTTGGGTCATATCTAAACACTTTGGATGAGGCATGAAACTCACCATCTGGCCCCAGTTCTTCCCCACCTAGTAAGAACACAAAGTTATTTACGATGGCAAGGCAGTCTGGTCGTAAAGGTACTTGCGGACCCTCTAGTTCCCACCAGACCCTTGGTTTGTGCAAGAGAAGAATTTTACTGTTTACCATACTGTGTCCTATCATTCCTCTAAACACTGCAGTCTGGGGTTTGGCAGAACGAATTTTGTTCGATTTCATTTCCATCAAAGGCTGTTGGTGAACGCTATGAAAGTAATTCATGGCTTGGTCAACCTCATGTCGCAGCTGCCGGGAGTATCGATAAAACTCTGATGTTTTTACCTATGAATACATTTAAAAGATATTAAAATTCTGACCAAGAGAAACAATCCAGAAAACCTAAATGACTACGTATCATCAGATTACTTTACTTTGTTTCATTAAGGCACTCTTGAGAGCAATAGCATTTGTGTGTGAAGGCTTGAACTAGTGTATTGTTACCAAAAATCCAGAAGGCAATTTAGTGACTAACAGCAGTGACTAACAATTTCAGCAGAATAATCACATGCAAAATTTATGCTGGAATCAGGCACAACAAAAATCCCAAAGTCTAAAAATCATTATTCCTTTCCCCCCAGAAAGCCATTGTTACTCTTCTGCTTTATCCATAAAGCACCTCAGTTAAAAATACACTATTTTCCTGAGTTCAAAAGACACTCTACAAACCCATTCTGTGTTTACCAAGGTTTTACTCTAGTCTATTTTTTACAAAATCTCACAGCCAAGCCTAAGCAGGTATTGCCAAATGCTAAGCTCTGCTCACAGAGCTATTTAATTGGGGTGGGGTGGGAAGGTATCCAACCCCCTTCCTTCAGAACATGTGCTTGCACCAACCACTCATTATGACAGCTACCCCTTATGGTTTCCCCTCTGTGAGTCTCTACATGTTAACAAATGCCTTTAACACAAGAGGGGAACATTTCCACCTATAATCCTTTGGTTGTGCATTTCTTTGACAAATTGCAGAGGTAGGTTTGAATTTCCACTTCCCAGGTGAGAGTTACAACCTTGGAATTAGCACATAGTGAATTGACATCTCAATTTGAAGAGCTATCCCTGCTCAGTTTTATTGGAGTTGTGGGTGAGGGAGAAAATAATAAGAATTTACCTTTTCAGGACCCTTCCTACTATCTAAGACAACTTAAGCTCCTCAGGCTGGTCCTGAAACCATCCCAAAACACATCCCCCCTGTCCTGAACATTTTAACTCATCTAGCTCCAAGCAGTCCTCAGCTCACCGTGGGATTCTCTTCAGAGGCTTCACTCTTCCAGTACAGTCTGGTCTAACACAGCATTCTGAATCACACTTCTAAAACAAGTAAAAACCTGCTGGGTGTTGCCAAATCCACAAATCCGTGATCAGATTTGATCCAAAGTTCCTGTTTCTTTCACATAAAACTGGATTGCTTTCAAACTGTCTAAGTGCCTTTAGCTCCCACCAGCTCCAAAATGAGAAGCAATGCTCTGAAGAAATGTGAGGCCACTGAAATTTCAAGTGACCACAAGATAACACCAGAAGCTAACATTTTTGAGTATCTGTTACCTCATCTCCTCCTATTCCCTGTCCCAAGGAACATAAGCCTGTACCACCCCTTACCTCAGGGATGGTATGAATTTCAATGTATATGGAAAGCAATTTGGAAATTAATGTTCTTTATACCTTGTGAATACAATAGTTGCTTGTTCCATAAATATGTACTATTAAAATTTTGTTAGCTTTCTATTAATAATTTCTCTTCCTTGTATAACAATTAACACATTCTGCTGTCAGATAAACATCTTTTCAAAAAAATCTCTTGAACTGTTATTATTGTGTGTGCTTTGCACAGATATGGAGATAGTTTTACACACCAGATTTCAAAAAAACCCTGAATACTAACCTACTACTGTAAAGGAACGTATAGCTCGAGAGTTACAGTAATTTGATGTTTTTATTTACACTTTTTCTTTCCCCCACTTAATTTTGACAAGTTCAACTGATCTCTGTCTGGAAAAAGAGGATGGTCACATGCAGATGTATATATTATTCTTGCAGCAACATCCAACTTCTTTCTATTGTTCTTACAAGAGCAAAAAGGTTTACTCAGGCATAGTGCTTACAAAACACCCACAGTAAGTTCAGCTTCTGTGGGAATAAGATCTATTTTCTTATTGCAAATAAAGAATATGTCATACAAAGGCAGACCTGCTCGTGCTGCATTTGTTAGAATAAATGACATACCTTGCCTGACTGAAAAGAGTGAACATAAATTACAGAAAATATGCTGGCAGGGAGAACCACAGCACAGAAAAATGGTAACATATAAGCCTTAAAGGTTACAAAAATGAAAAAGGAAGTTAAATAACAAAGAATAGCGGGTGAGTGACTTTATCCTTAAAAGAAATGTTCAAATTCTAGAACAGCAGGACTACTCCAAGCATTCCCAAACTGGAGCCATTATCTTTGGAATTAAATAAAAATATAAATTATCTTTGTTCCACCTCTATGCAGTCCAAGTTTTCTTGGATGATTGTGGAAGACATCAGGATCAACATGCTTACAATGTGAAGAATGCCAGCAAAGCCTGGCAGAGATGGAAAATGCTTTTCTTTCCCCCTCAACATTTACAACTCTGTCGTTAGATCTAGAAATCGAAATGCCAGCCAGAGACTGGAATTAAAATAAGCTTCATATATCCTCACCACTCCACTCCTTCACTTAGCACAAATCTCACCCCATGACAGCATGAAAAAGGAAAAAAGGAGTATCTCTAATTCCAGAGACAAAATCTCAAGAGCAGGGAATCAATAGTAGAAGTTTACTACTGCTTATCTTGACAAAGGTGCTCACACCAAAGCAAAGCCTCAACCTCTTACCTTAAATCAAAAAGACATCAAGAAATAAATGCAACTCCCAGTTATTATAACCCCTCTCTGACTAAAGTTTGTGGGGAAGCTTCTACAAGCACAGGTTTGGAGAGCTGAACAGGAAAATGCACAAACACTAGCAATTCTTACAATATGCAGGAAAAAAAAAACCCACAAAACAAGAGCGATCAATCACCTAAGTTCTGGTAAGAGAAGGTAGCTGGAGCATTCCTAAACTTGGCTGTTGAGGAAAAATATCACTGTTTTTAGCCTTGCATCTTTCCCCAGCGTGTACAGGAGCAATATCTCTCCTGAGGCTCAAAGGATGAGTGCCAGGATATGCCTATAGCAAAGTACAGACTGCTCACAGTTGCTTTATGCAAATAAAAACTAAGCAAATGTAGGTACTTTTGTCCACTTTCAGTCAAACACTATGTGAAACATTCCAAAATTATTTGAAAGCCCTGCTCAGCCCATAGTAAGGAAAAGCTTCCACCTACATTTTCAAATCATTTTACAGTATTTCTCATGACTGATTATACTTTCATGTATAATCAAAAAAGAGAAGCATTAAAATCTAGGTGGTTAGGCATTAAAACAACTGGAGGTTGTGCATGTCCTTCAGCGTCAGCAGATGAAAGAACACGGCCTTCAACAAGCCTTTTGTGAGAATTTTTGCCTGACACCCAAAACACACACTAAGGAAAGCTCTCTGCATTAAAAAGCAGGCTTCTGCCACTCCCTGTAAGTAGCAACAAGTAGCTGATCAACAAATATCTAAGCACTTACTAATAGACCGATTCTCCTGATAAGTTCCAATGGAGAAGCTCTAGAAGGAATGTGCCCCTAATTACCAACACACTCAAGTAGAACACTCACAAGTTTCTGCAAAACAGATGGAAATGTGCACTAACCATTATGAACCTCGAAGTAAAACAAATGTGCATTCTTAACAAGCCCATCATCAACTCTGAATTCATAAAAACACATAAATGCTTCAATTCTGAACGTGTAAGTGATGCAACTCAAACTCAACCACCAGGAGTACAAAAGCTACACCACAGCTTTTCAGTGAATAATGATGGCCTCTGTATCAGACTTCTAGAGAGCAAATTCTTCCTTTTATTTGCAAAAAAAAAAAAAAAAGTTATTTTACTAGAGATTAGGCTGAATCCAAAGTAAAGATCCACCAACTCTACCAACTGGGATCCCTATTATTTTCCCATCTACTTATCTCTGGCCATATTTTAAGCACAACTATAAGCCAGTATGAGAACTGACTGGTACCAGCTCAGGACTGAAGGGCTATTCTCCATGTGCTACAAATCACTTACTGTTTTTCAGCCTAACCATAAAAAGACAAGATGACACAGTCTGTGTGCAGCAAGGACAATGCTCTCAAATTGATTATTTGGCTGTTCCTTTTTAGAAACTGGCAAGTGAAATTATCAAAGTCAAGCTGAAGTCTAACTCAAATCTAATTTCTCAAATCAGAGTGGAGTCAATCTATATGCCACAATTAAGAAGTTCAGCACAAAATAAATACTGCTAGCAAACCTATCCAACTCAGCAACAGCCCTGAGAGACAAAAATACCAAGTGCAGAACCTATTTAAGATAAGAGGGGCCCACTAACCTCGTCCACTGAACACTTCTTACTCTAAGCTTCAGCAAAGGAAATTGCTTCAGCAATCAAAGTTGTAGAAGTAGATAAATATGCGTTACTAGACATGGAGGTAAATGCAAAAAAAAAAAAAAAGAAATTCAATTCATTTATGAAAGGTAAAGTCACAATAACATAAAATTACAGTGATATTTTCTCATAAGTTACTCTTTTCTAGGCACAGGGCAGAGATACTCAAAAATAATGTGTTATTCATCCTATCTCTGCAGCAGAATGTAGTGATTAGCAAGTTTCTGATTTATACTGGCAAATTATAAAACAGCATTGGCAAGTCATAACAAACCCTACAGACTGGACATAAAAAAAAACCCTTTGGATTTTAAAGTTTTGAAACAACATTTCAATCTGAGTAGTACAGAGAAATTAAACGGAGCTTAAACAGTACATGAAGGGAAATCATGACACAGTTGCCTCCAACAACACAGAGATTAACTCAGTGATGTAGGTGAAATGCTCTCTAACTTCTGTCTCCAAACTTCCTCAAGACTTATAGAACCATGGACAGGTTTCAGAAAAAAGCAAACGTAATGTTGACAGCAATACCTGTACTTCTCCATACACTTCGCCTCTAGTTTCTAACTCTTCCCCAAATCCTTAATTCATTTATTTTCCCATTTTCCCTCGTACATCAGCATGTATTTTAAGGGCTGAGGAACAAAAGGAGTATCTATTCATACTTGAGAAGCCATTCTTCCGGTCTGCAGTAAGGGCAGGAGCTGTACCTTCACTTGTGCACTCCAAAGGCACGTCAGCCTCAAGGGATGAACCTCGAGTCACTCATTTCATTTCTGAAAGGACAAGCCATCCCACTCACACTGTACATCTTGCCCAAAAAATGACGTAAGAAACACGATGGCTTAGGAGGCCAAAAGTATCCTTACCATGACTTGCAAAGTTAAGTCATGTAAGCTATTTATATACTACAACAATACTATAGCTATTTATATACTACAACAACAGGCATCTGAGAAATGTGTATCACAAAGATTACGTAAGAGTACATATGACAAGCCAGCCAGTGTATAGCAAATACAGAGTTTGCTGAACTGGAAAGGTCAACCTCAGACTGTATTTGGTACATTTATGCAGACATTTAGTATGTGCTGGCTTCAGGACAAGGCTGAATTCTGTCTGTAGATCTCCAAAAAAGGCAGTTTTACCAATATTTTCCCCCTTCTACACAGAGAAGAAAGAGGTTCTCCCTGGGTTACTGCCAGAACAGTGAACAGACATGCTCTCTTATAAAAAAAAATGTTCTATATTCTGATGTTGGCTCCAACTGCAGTTGTCCTTTGTCACTTGTCATGCTGGATAACTCAATGCTCTCTAGCCAGGGTAAAACACAAATGCATTTCTAGCTGCAGCAACAAATGACATAATTAGCTGTGCTTCCCTCTGCTGAGTTGTCCCACTCCATAACCTACACTGGCTTCTCTCTGCTCCCACATACAAATAACAGAAAGGGTATTCACAGGTGAAGCTTTTACAGCTATTTCTCTCCTGAAGTTGTACCTATTGGGCCATTTGGAAGCTGTCAAGATGAAACATGAGAAGCACTGTATCAAGGATTTACACCTTTGATGCCAATACCAGCTCCAGAAGTTATGCCTACATGTAACACTGAAGACCAACACAGACTTGCACTTGGCACCTACAGAAATTTAACTGAGGACAGCTTGATGCTTGAGCTTGTATGCACAAATCTCACAGAGCTGAAGCAGACTCACACAAGTCTTGGCCTATTAGATTAACCTTAAAAGTATATTTTGTGAATTCTATCAGTTTACAACTGAAGGGATTAAAGATGTAGTAAATAAGGTAAAAGTGTAATTAAAAAAACAAGACACAACACAGTATCCTGCAGAGTTCAGCTCTTACTAGTTGGAAATGTTTTAACCCTCTGTAAACATTGCAGTACTGTTCTAAAATATGCGTAGGTATTTATTTTGTTCATGTCTGTAGCCTATATAGTCTATATAGTATCATAAATATATTTTAGGTATTATTACGTCCTTTACTCAATTCACACACACAGAGAAAAAAATCCAAAATATAGAAACCCACTGGTCTGAAGCAGTTAATAGCTTTGATAACTTAAAATAGGAATACATATAAAAATTACTGCTTGAATGACCCAGTAGCCCTTAAAACCACCAAACCCAACACAACCTTATCAGTATGTTCACTAGATACCAAAGTAAAAATATATGGAAAATTAATTTGTAAGTACAACAAAAACACAAGGTCTTAATTCCTGGTAATTCACTGAGAGGTGAAAGATACTAAAGGTAACGTTGTATCTCATCACATAAAATTAGCAGTGTTAAAACAGCACAGTTTAAGTAATTGCTACCCTGAACACTGTTACTGGTCTGCAAAAGAGCTGCTTACAAAGTAATCCTCTACTGTTGACAAATGTTCAGAGAGTCTCAACTACCATACAACTCTTGTCTATTCTTCAACAGAAGAGTAGAAAAAGAAGTTTGGTTTTAACCTCTTACTACATACAATGATCAGTTGAACTTTAGATCAACTGTTACAAAGATTCCTCTGATATCTAAAGCAAATAATTAAAATTTCATACTGTAAATAATTTTTGATTATGTGCCTTGTGTAGAGCCAAGTGCATGTGTAACTTTGCAGGATCAGGGCTTACTTCTAACTGCTGTGTAACAGCACAACCACCAAAGATACAACACCAAAAACGGTGCAGATTTAAGAGCAGATGCTTGTTGTCATTTGTAAATAAAAAACCCTCTGTACTTAAACACATAAGATCTACTGTCACTATTTTTTGATTACATTGATAACAATTATCATGACATATACCCTACATACTGTGTGCAGCCCTAAAGCAAGAATCAACTTCTGGATAACAGTAAGAACATTTGAAAACAAACTAGATACAAGTGACCTTATTTTAAAATGTCTTTTCCATATAAAGCCCCTTATAAACATGTACTGCAAACCCACCTGTTCTCCAGCCACTGTATGTACTATTGTCTAATAACCAAAAGACAATACTTTTGTTTGCCTTCTATGGGTTTATTAGAAAATAAATGCTATAATTCTGTTCCTCCTAATAGGTTGGGGAATCTTACCTATTTAATGGCATGCTGCCCTAGCTAAATGATGAGTCCTGCCTATTGCTTTTCAAATGCACCAACCTTCTCAAAAACACTGGATGGTGTCATCAAACAAAACCTGATGTTCTGAATGATGGTGTCCGTATGCCTCCAGCGTCTTCTATCATGGCGCAGCCAGGCCTGAACAGCTTCATACAGCTCTATCTCTGGAAACCTGCTCAGATGATCATTATCCAAGTAAGACATGAGCTTCTCAAAGCTCAGATATGAAAGGAAGTCAGGTCTGGACATGAGTGGCACAAAATTCTCTAGCAGAAAGGAATCCAGTTTTTCCCTAACTCCTTCGATGTTTACACCAAAATCATCCAGAAGTCTCATAATTTCTGCACAGTTTTCTAAGCAGATTTTAGCTAAGAGAAAAGAGCAGCAAAACTTTACCACCTCTATAAGCTGGACATACATGGCAGCCTGAAGGATTTCATGAACAGTGTTCATACTCAGTTCAATAGTTCCATAGTACATGAATTGGAGAACATGACTGAAGCCTGTAGCTGTCAGACCTTTCAAATGGATTTTGTCCTGATCTCGTTCTCGCATGTCAGCTGTGAACATAATCCTGAAGTAATCACTCTGGGTGGCAAGCAGAGCTTTATGGGCCTGAAACTGGTGGTCTTCAATGACAAGTGTGACATCAAGAAGCAATCCCTCCTCATACAGTGCTCTGAATCCTGCAGAGACACTGGTGTCATGGATGGAGGAGCTAAACCCTTCCACGTCCCCTGCCATGAATCACCTGGGGGGGAAGAAAAAATAAATAAATAAAAATGAAAATAAATTGTAATTTCTAATAACATATTACAAGCCCTTCCTGACCAGATAAATCCTAACTGAGATTGCTTTTATTAAGACTTAAAGGTCTTCACCATCTTTTTTGTTTTCTCTCCAGCTGGAAAATCAACTTAGGAAACAACTTAAAACACCAACTTTAAATATTTCTCCCCCACAAAAATATTCTCATTTTACAGACAGGGTAATCAACAAAAATAACTATGCAATACTGCCAAAATGATTTCTCACTCCAAGTTAATTCATGGTCAGATTACGAACTAAAAATGTTGTTATGTTTTTTCCCGTCTCCCCCCCTCAATCTTTCTAAAGAATTTATCTCAAGGGAGCAATAAAACACCCACTCTTGAATATCAAAAGGTTTCAGAAAGGAAGCCAAACTTCCTTAACAAGCTCCAGTAGATGTGTACATAATTAAAAAAAAATAAATTTATTAGGTTTAAAAATCTATGTCAATTTACTTAAAAGTAAATGAACGTTTTCAGAGATACCATTTAAGATGGTGTATTTCACTTCTCCTGTAATAACAAAGTCCCATCTCGTTCCTCCCATTTCTTACTACTATTAGGTCACGAGATTTATAAAGTGCAAAATATTAACACAATAAGAATCACTGGCAAGGATAGGTCACAATAAATGTTCTGTATACTGGGTTTAGTGAAGCTGAATTGCTCATTAAGTATTTGAACATGTGCAGATACAGTTACTTACGTGCAAGCTATAATCAAACTGTAAATAAACCAAAAAAACAGAGTAACAGGATCCTACCCTGTTAAAGTTAAGGAAGACAAACATCCAATAATAATAAAAAAGAACCTATTCAAAATCCACAAATTCCTCAAAATCTTGCTCAACTTCCTTGGGTTTAGGTAGGGTGAAGTTGCACAAGGCAGCTTGAACCAATCTAATGATTTATCAAAGTCAAAGGACAACAGCACACTCCATTCCCCTTCTCTGTCCTCATTCTGGGGTCTGAGCTCCTGCTGCCTACTTTGAGCCATTTCTGGGGCTCACTGGACTTCTCCAGAAAGCCAATTCAACTCAAACCTGACAGAAAACAGAGGGACGGACCTGAACAAGACACATGACACAAACACAACCACCCCTTCCCGCTCCCCCCAGCACACACAAAACCTCAAGACCAGAGACCTTTCTGCTTCCCAGTGATCTCATTTCTGACACTGTGGGAGTTTGACACAAGAACCAACCTGATGCAGAGAGCAGGACACATACTTGGGCAAGAAGAGAGAAAAAGAGCAACAACCTCCCTGTTTGGCATTAATTTGCTATTAGAATTGGTTTAACTACTTTTGTTCCACTTTATCCCACCTTAAATTACACTGCAACATTCTCTCAGATATTTGTGCACTTAACTCTGAATTTCCTATTGCCATTAAAGCTCATCATGTTTTGCTACTGGTAACCCACATGAAAGGCTGAATAATATCAACACATTAAAAAACCTGCAGATTTTCAAGGTCATAAAACTTTACACAAGTATGTGGACCCAGAAGTAACTCCGGGGTGGCCCCCGTTTCACAATTTCAGTTACTCCCACTTCCTCAAGCACCACATTCTGACTGCTGCCATTTAACTGGAATGCATTTTATGAGACTCCATCAATGGATAATCATCTCCTCTCCTTCATTCATCAGCACACATCCTGGAAAACAGAACTGGAGATACTCTTTGTCTATGCAAAACTCAAATGGTGAGTGGGTGTTTGTAGCCACACCTCATGGAATTAGCACCGCTCCCACACTGCTGAAGCCTGATGATGGATTCTGTGCACAATAAAGTCAATGCTGGGAGTGTTCATTACAATTATGGCCTTATGACAAAATCCAAATTCCTGAAAGTAAGAGCAGGAGCAAAAGAACAAAGATGACAATGCAATTGCTTTCTCACCAGTATCCATGACAGCACATTCCCCTCAATGTCACTGAAGACAGAGAGAACAGGCAAACTGCTCTGGAGCTACATATTGTGAGTCTCTTATTCCTCAACAGCAAATGCCTCCCAGAAAGAAAAATTACCATCAAATATTCTTCTTAGTTATAGCCAACTCTTACACAAAAGCAGATGAGGAAAGAACTACTTTACTAACTCTTACCACCTCAAAAAGAAGCAACCAACTGAATAGGAAGCATAAAGCCTGACTTTACAAGATTTTGCTTTCTAATTGAGTTTCTGATATCAAATTAAAAAGTTAACATTAATATTAGTTTTTTTCCTCTTCTTTCACTGGAGCACTTGTAACTCCTCCCATCCCCAGTTCTCTGATGTTTAATAATAGCTGAGCTCATACCTCAGTCCTTCCTGTTTAAGGGATTTAACGATCACTTGCCTTTAAATGGGCCATTCATTTTCATAAAACATACAATAACTTAAAACAACTCTCCATTCTGTCTGAAATCAGCCAGCAGTTTCAAAGGTTACCAGGATTCTCAGACTGTGAAACTGTGTAAGTTACATTTCTTTAGGAGAGCCACCAAGACTTGGCTCAGCTTCAGTTCCACGATCAGTGTTAAAAATGGGATGGGACAGTTGGAGTCTGCAAATGTGAGAATGTGAACAGAATAACACAACAATATATTGGGGGGAAAAAAAGAGTCAGAAATGAAGCAACATTTTTCAGGTGACTGAAGCAACATAGATTAATCTGAAAATAATGGGATCTAACATCACACAGGCTTATGCAGACAGCAATCTCATGGAAGGGATTTCTGCAAAACAGTACACGCATTACTGTGTACCTGACCAAAATGGAAGAACCAGCAACCTCTAAACACACACTGGGATCTTTGTCCTTGCCCTGAGAAAGATAACATTACATTACAGGTACTCCACAAATAAAAGGAGAGAAATTAACTTTTACGTAGGATGGCCCTAAAAGAAAAGGTTTCTTTCATCACCCTCAAAGAAGCAAAAAAGGAAAAGTTGGGAAGTGAAGTTAAGCAGAGACAGGTGGTAGATGCACCAAATTCAGAGAAGCACCTCCAGTGTTCCTTTAAAGGATCAAAACAAATAATACTCAAAAAAAAACCCAACAAAAAACCCCCTACAAAACCAAACAAACATCACAGCATAGAGTGTCCTGGGCAAGTGGCTCCAGATGGCCCTGTGGATGGAGTAATGGCCTCCAGAGGTCACTTACAACCTCAACTAGTCTGTGACTGGGTGACCATTTCGCTTTTGCACAGAGACTGCACAGAAAACTGGTTTTTTTCTTTTTTTTTTTTTTTTTGTGGCCATCCTTTTAATTCTGATTAAAGAGAAAAAAGACACACACACACAAGCAAAAAAAAAATCTTACATAAGCTACTATCCTTCAAATTTTAAATCTAACAAAAAATAAGATGGTAGGAATCACTGAAATATTAAAAAGTAAAAACCACCTGCATTTAGGGGACATCTTTAAGGGTTCCAATTTTTACATCTCCCTAAAACTGGCTATTCCATAAGATATTTCAAACTCTAAGTTGGCCACAAATGGTAACAATGGTAACAAAATCATACACACTCTGAAATTATTATTTCTCAATGTTTTAAAAGTGTGGGGGCTTAAGTCACTTAATCCTTCCTCTCACGTCCCTGCTCTTTTTACTTCTAGTAAATCTACAGTTTTCAACATCAAAATATTATTGCTCCCAAACCTGAGACAGCATTTAATGGATTATTTAAGTAGACACAAAACCAGTAAGAGTTCTCCCTACACTATGTACAGAAGCTTCAGAATTCTATGAGCAAAGGACTGCTTGTCTTTCTGCATTAAATAAAAGGAGTAAATACCCTGTTTTGGCATGAAGCCATAGACAATATCAGCAGATAAATTTGTCTTTAAAACAAAAAAATGCATTGGCCAGTGTAAATACAGAAGGGGGTTAAAATAGTACAAAAACTGGGAAACTAGGTAGTTAAATGCACATTACGTTAAACATGTAAAATCTTCATTTCTAAAGCTAATATCCTCCATGAAAAGCAAACAGCAACACAGTAGCTCAAATATTAAAAAAAGCAATATAAACCACTCTCAAATGAAATAATTTTTCTAAAGCATAGCTATGCCAGTCCTCCCACACACCCACTTGCAATCTTGGATGTAATTCTATGCACTATTCAAGTGCTGCAGGTTATTTCCCAGAGGACAATACATAACGAAATTTTTTTTCCATATTTTCAATAAAAATGCAAAATTCACTTGGATTTTCTTCCTGCATGCAAATCCCAGCAGCACACGTAATCCTAAGGCAGACATGCAGCCTACAGTGGTCTGTACGAAACTGGAACAAAAAAATTCCACTGTATAAACAATGCCGGGGGTGGGCTGTGTGCACTGAGGCTGGGCATTGTTCTGTGCACACCGAGCTCATCGGGGAATGCAGCACAGGAAGCAAAGACTCTCCTGAAAAGCCAAAAGAGAAGCACGTTTAACCTTATTAGCTGTTCCTGACATTTCTTCCTCTTTTAGCACATAATGCATTAGAGTCTCCTGTGACGTGACTGTAAAACCACTTACTTGGAACACTGATTTCTCATCTTTATTCTGCAGCTGTAATAAAAGTCTGAAACCCCTGTTCCAGACTGCTTTTTCTTGCTAAACAAGGAGAACCTTCTTTCCTCAGGGCGTCTGAGGCTCTTAGTCACAAGCAGAAGAAATGGAGTCTAAATGCACTGGCTACTGAGAAGGAAGTTATGGTATACCCGCTTTTGACTCGTGCCCTCTTAGATTTAAAATCTATCCAAAAGCAGTACTTCCTGAAAAAGTGCCCTTTAAATAGATGTCTTCATGCAATATGAAAGCTTATATGCACTTTCTAGGGACAGAAATGTATTGTTCTAGCAAAGTATTGACAACAGCAAGCCTAGCACACCAGCTCAAAGGCTTTCCTTTACTGTTGTTCCTTAACTCATTTGAGATGCTGAGACAGAACTAGCAAGTTCCTTTGTTTATTGATTATGAAGTACTTGTTCATTCTACCTACCCCATAGATCTCCTGAGAAATCACCTATGTGAACACAGCTGAACAACAATTTTTCATATAATAAATCACTCCTGAGTTACACCACAAAATATTTCACCAGACATACAAAACCATGCTTTGGTTACACAAAGTACTAAAATAGAGCTTAAAATCCAATAATCTGTTCCATCTATCCCATTCCTTCCATCCATCAAATGCAAGCATTTAAATGCAAATTTTAAAGCCATTGTACATGCTTTATTTGGTGAGGTGCAGAGCAAAGACTGCTTAGAGCAGAACTGTTTGACCCTAATTTTGTTAAAACACTTTTCTGCACAAATAAGATTTTTCTCCTAGTCAAATGTTATATATACACGTGTGAAAATACAACACCACAGGCATTTGTACACACAAGAAACATTCACAACTGCACACATGGTTGAAGGCTGGGCCTTGGAATGCAGTGCACTACACTAAGAATGCAATAAAACCATTAAACCTTGTCCAAACCACCATTTTTCATCATAATTCCCCACTAACAGCAGAGGAAAGAGTGATGTGAAAATGGGATAGATCAATAATCAGTGGATATGGAAACTTTCCACTCCTACAACAACTGCAAATCTAGGGAACGAAGAAACCCATCCCGTTTCCTTGTATTTTATCTAAAATCCTTTATAATTAATACTCTAAGTTCGGGAAACAATTTATCTTAAACACATCAGTATGTTCATGCTGACGACTTCACCCTGAGAATTCCAGAAGCACTGGACTACTTTGGAAGCAAGAAATTCAGAGTTGAGTCACTGACAGTCAGAGAAACTGTTCTGCCAGAACTCTGGAAATTAAAACCCGGCTACTCCTGAAAGCTGCCCACACTCCATTTTTCAGGAGCATGCACCTGACCATGAGAGCTCCTCTTACAATCTGAGCCACCCGCACCAGTTCACAGCAACAGTGGCACTTTATAACACCAGTGGTCTCTGAGGTCATTGTGGTTATGCCAGAAGCATTATCAGAACTAGTCACAACCAGACCTACTAAAACTCAGTATGGATTGTGTCTCAGCTCAGTATGGTTATTCTTCACTCTAAATGTGTACAGTACTGGAGAGGGTGTTTTGTTCCATTTTCTTTTTGAGAAACACATAACTCCAGCAGATGTGGTGCTGCTCTCACATTCACGTACCATAATGCATAGTTTCTCAGCTCATATTACTCTCTGTTTCTAAAAACATGTATTTCTAAGTTATATCTATCATATAGATATGTTAAAACCCAATTTAGCCTTTCTGCACAGAAGAAATGACCCATGTGCTGTAAGCACACACACACAAAAGATCAAAACCATTTTGTTTTAAAATACTGTTGAAAAGTATAGTTTTCACATATGTTCAATTTAGACGAATACCAGTCAATTGTATGTTAGAAGCTCCCTATTTCACAAGACTAACCACCAGAGAATAAGACATGCTTCCCAGCTCAGCCCCGTAATCAAGCTTTGGGATGACTATCAAAAGGACTCTGATGAAAGCACATGCTTGATAAGCATTTCAAGACTGCCAGACAAACACATCAGCTGTTGTTACTTGACCAGTTTAACTTCACCTAAGCGAATCTAAACCCAGCTTGTCTCATGATTTAACATCAGTGAGATCTACATGAGCTTCCCCTTGAATTAGTCCATCATGCAGATGCTGTAACTGCACTTCACAGACACTGAGAGAGCTTAAACCATCTGGCTAAAAGGTCATTGCATCACTAGACCTGCACAGAAAAACCTGCTCCCAGACACAGAGCCAGCTCAGATCAATGCTCTTCCAATTTACTGATACCAGAACATGGGCCCAGTGTAAAATATTTGATACATCCTTGTAAATGAGAATTGTGTTTAACTGGGAAAACTTGTATTATTAATACCTAGAAGATGGCAGTATAGAAAACTGCAGATTTGCCACTGTTCTCTAAGTGGACAGGACTGCACTATCCTGAGTGAAAACACTCTTTTACATTTCTACATAAACATATTTATGGCTTATAAAATGATTAATTTTTTCAAATGTAAGAAAAACATATTAGTAAAGACTGATTTTCTCATTGCAAAGATACTTATCAAGAAAATCATGATATATTTTATACAGAAAATACCAAGTATTTCTTAGTAACAAAAAATCTAATCCTATCTTTTTTGACTTATGACATAAAATTTTTAGCATAAGGTGATGAGCTACAAGTAATATTTAAACTATATCAGTAAAAACACTTTTAATCTGAATTAAGATTGCTGAACTACCCCTTACATTTGTCTTGTTATCTGTATCTTTATTGCTAACTTAGTTAATACTCCTAGCATCTTTTCAGAAAATGGGATTAATTGTGCCCTTTGTCCAAGACACACAGCTTTTGACCTCACTGCCAAACACCAACCTCATTTTTCAGAAAGACAAAAATCTCATATTTAATTTCTACATATATCCCTCAAATTGGCAGCTAGATGAATGAAAAAGGTTTGATGTCTCCAGTGTGAGCTCAATGGTTATCTGTTCTGCTCTGCTTGCTGAAAGGCAAATCAACACATGTGTAGATCCAAACCAGCCACAGGGTATAATTAAGGAAAGTGACAGGAGATGAGTGTTAGTGAGAGAGTTTATAGGGCATGTGGTAGAAATTAAACACGTTTGCTAGGTGTTGGGAGGGAAAAGACAGGAATTATGTTGGTGCATGGTGGTATGCTCAGGGGATCTGAATGTGAGCTGGGGCAATGGTGGTCACCATTGGTGACCCTCTGGAGCTGGGTTATCATCTTAGGGACAAGTATGCATAACAAAGAAGTTCATGGGAAGCCAGAACTTCAGTAGTTCTGTCCTTTTATCCACTAATAGCTTTATGGTTCCCCTATTCTTCTTTTAAAGGAATGGGGGGAAACCCCAAACAACAAAAAAACAAGAACTTTAAATTTTTAAGTGACATTTCAGTATTTACCAAATAGGTCAAAGCTCCAGTACCAATCCTGGGTAGCTCTGCTCGCTCAGATCAGAGACGCATTTTTCGCGATCAGGGAGAAATGGCCACTTCGAGGGCAGGAACTCAGATGACCTACTTCAGCCCGTGTGCTCGCGGACAGGAGCGGAGCTCGCAGGCCGAGTCCCCGAGCGAGCGGGGCAGGCGCGCCCAGAGTCCGTGCCGTGCGGCCGCGGCTGCCCGGCGGGGGCTGCGAACGCTCCGGACCCGCCAGCTCTCGGTGCGGCCGTGCCCGATCCCCGCCACAGCCCGCCCGCCCCCCGCCTGCCGCCCGCGGGCAGCCGGCCGCTCCCCCAAGCCCGGGGGTCCCCGAGGCCGGGAGGGCGCCCGGGCCGTCCAAGGAGGACCCGCGGGATCCTTCACCCACCTCTCGGCAGCGGCGGCGCTGAGGACGCGGCTCCTCCCGCTGGCGCGGCGGAGAGGGGCCCTGGCTCCGCGTACCATACAGCCGGGGGCGGCGGAGGGAGGCGCCGGGGGGCTGCGGAGAGGGGCAATGGCTGAGGCGAAGCCGGGAGGAGGAGGAGGAGGAGGAGGAGGAGGCGGAGGAAGGGGGGATCCTGGGCTCCCTCCTCCCGGCGGGCCGCGCTCGGGGGGAGGTGGGAGCCGCCCCCCGCCGGGGCACCGGCGCTCGCAGCGCGGCCCGGGCTCTGCCCCGCGGTCCCGTCGCCCTCACGCTTGTTTACCTTCCGCGCTGCCCCGCGCGGCCGCCGCCATGTTCCGCCGGCAGCGCCGCGCCGCCCGTCACTTCCGCCGCACCTGGGGCGGGGGGCGAGAGCGGGGCCGGCACCGACAGCGGGCACCGACAGCGGGCACCGACAGCGGGCACCGACAGCGGGCACCGCTCGCCAGCCCCGCCCGCCCCTCCCTGCCCCGCGCGGGGACAGCCAGGCGCCGGAGCTCCGGCGCGCCCCGAGGAGGGGAGCCCCTCACCGGAGCCCAGCGGGCGCTGCGCACGGCTGGGGAGAGCGGCACGGAGCAGCAGCATCCGCGTCCGGCCCGTGAGGACGCGCATCCTCCGGCGATCGCGCTGGGAGGGTCGGGCTGCGCTGTTTTCTGCCACCCCTTCGCCTCCAGGCCGGGCCCCTTCCCCCGGGGCTGCCGCAGCTCCCGGGTTTCTCGGGCAGCTGCCCGCGGCAGCAGCACCCCCTGCTCGGCGTCGGCTGAGCATCTCCCGGACAGCCACAGGTGCTGCGGGACGATCCCAGCTCCCTGCTGGCCACAGGCTGCCTTGCCAGCTTGCTGTGGGAACCGGGTCACAGGAGCCCGCGGGGTCGGGGCCGCCGCCACAGGCGCTCAGCAGAGCAGCCCCTGAGCAGCAAATGAGCGCTCACAGCTCGTGTGGAACCGCAGCCCTGCGCGGGATGGATGAGCACAAACATCACCCCCCTTGCTCTTGCCACCTTACCTTTGCCTAGCAAACTCTGACTTCATTGTAAGAGGTGAACTGAACTATGTGAACTGAACTAGTGCCGGCCCCAAACCAGTCACCACCTTCTATGTACCTCCTTGTCACCTTCTGTGGCACTCACTTTAAATAGCAAGCCATCCTCTCCCTGTTTATTACTGTTTCCATCCCCTTCACAGCCTATTTTCGGTCTCTCATTACCACCCCCTCCCAATTCTTGATCTATAAAACAAGAGTGTACCTCCTCTATAGCTGCCACCCCCAAGTTGAACGTCTTTCACACCTTTCACAACTTCACACAATGAACCAGCTATACTATGCAGTGCTTCACAAAAGGCTTCCCACTGCTATTCCCACTGTTCAGCTGCCCTTCCACTGCTCCCTCTCACTACCGTCAACCTGCTCCCATTCACTCCTTCATCCCAATGGCCTGACCTCTCTCTACTTGGCAAACTTCTTACTATTCCATGTCACCCACTTACTCATGCAGTAAATTTGCCCCATCTCCCCAGTCACTGTTTTAAAACCTGTTACTCGTGCACTTAGAGTGAAACAACTGCCCTTTACAGACTGACTCTGCCAAGGCAGCAACTGGTCCTGCTGCCTAAGTCTAAAGGAAAGATATTCACTTCCCTTCTCACAGGATATCTCTCCTGCTGCACCAAACACGTACCCACCCATATCTAACGCTTCAGCAAAATGAAACCGGAGTAGAAACTAAGTTTCTCATACACAGAAATGATACAACCAAAACTTCATGCATCCTGCCCTCCTCAGACTTTTTACCTTCATAGGTCAGTGAAGGTGAAAAAATCTAACCAAGACTGTTTGGGTTTTACCTGACTGTCATTTTGCTGTCTGCTGTTTGTGGCAATCTGAGGCGTAAGATGATCTTCAGGTCTGTCTATACACTGCCACAGAAGAGGACCTCAAACCTAGCCACAAAAAAACAAACAAACAAACCAAAACACAATAGCTTTGACATTTAAAACATCTCAACATTTAAAAACAGAAAAAAGTCCCCTTCTCTTTCACATTGGACAATTTGCTTGTAATGAAAAATCAAAATATGTTAATAATGCCTCAATTCTAGTCCCCCAAATAAAATTAAATGTAGGCCTCTGACAATGACCAGTGGTATCAACATTATCTTAGCTAATATTAATTTACTTAGAGATTTGGACTGACCCGTCTGATTTAGGCATTTATCACTGGCTAAAATCAGACTATTGCAATGAATAAAATTCTGGGCATAGGTTTTTGAGTTATATTAATACACTAGTTACCATTCAATTTGAATAATTTTAGACTTTATTTAATTAATACACATAGGTACAATGGACATTTATTGACATAATGTCAACTCCTAGAAATGTTCTTGCCTACTTTAGTTGGGGTTGTTCAGCCTGAAGAAGAGAAGGCTCTGGGGAAACCTTACACCAGCTTCCAGTGCCTAAAGGGGGCCCATAAGAAGGCTGGGAAAGGGTCTTTTCACAAGGGGATATAGTGACAGGGAAAGGGGGAATGGCTTTAAACTGAAAGAGGGCAGGTTTAGATTAGATATTAAGAAGAAATTCTTTACTGTGAGGGTGGTGAAGCACTGGAACAGGCTGCCCAGAGAAACTGTGGGTGCCACTGGCAGTGTTGAAGACCGCGTTGGATGGGGCTCTGAGCAACCTGGTCTAATGGAAGCTGCTCCAGCCCACAGCAGGGGGATTGGAACTAGGTGATCTTTAAGGTCTCTTCCAACCCAAACCATTCTGTTGTTCTACAGTAATTACATATTGGCAGTCTTCAGACTTTTCTGGGTTTTCTTTATATTACAAATATCTCTAAGTAAGTGATTTAAAGTAACAAGACTACCTCAGAATATGTAAAATG
The DNA here is from genome assembly GCA_035041135.1 of Platyrinchus mystaceus. Taxonomy (NCBI): domain Eukaryota; kingdom Metazoa; phylum Chordata; class Aves; order Passeriformes; family Tyrannidae; genus Platyrinchus; species Platyrinchus mystaceus. The sequence goes on from JAWWLV010000001.1 coordinate 104,293,453, forward strand.
TGCAATCGCATTGTTAAAATAGAAGCAACAGTTTGTGTATTTTTTTTTCATATTCCTGACAGGGTGTTTGGCAAGAATTAAATCTTTTCTAGAGGCTGATGCAAATGTGACAAAAACTGTTTCCATAATTTTACACTGCACTGCATTATTGCATAATTTAAACAGCTAAGTAAGCACAGAGTCTAGTGTTTTCAGTTCATTTTCATAAAAGAGTGATTATACATGCCTGGACGTCGAGGCAACTACAACCAAGTATTGCATCATGTTTCCACTACACTTTGTGGATCTCAGTTGTTTTTCCCAGAAGTGAGATATTTTATACAAAATTGAAAACACAACGTGGCCTGAGGAAAGACTAGATATAAAAATTTATATTCCAGACCAACGTGCAACATTATTGGGTTGGGAGACAAATATACATTTTGTCACTGGCAACACCATTACAGATCCTGTAAGGCTTCTTAGGTGTTCCTATTCATTCATTCAGAACAAGAACACTGGCAATGTGTTCTCTGGATATATCCAGCAGAACTCACTCCTAACTCTTGTTCCAGGAAAGGATGGCAATAGTAGTATTTACGAAAGTGGGAGGTTACCAGCACTGCTAAACCAGGCACACCAGTTTCACACGGATTTCCATCATCGCATTTCAATCACGTGGTTGTCTGCTCCAAAGCTGGGGTTTTTTTCACACAAGCAGTTGTCTGGGCAAAGTCTGAGAACCAACACGTTTTCCAGCAGACAAAGCCACTGTTGTTGGCACAATGCACACATATTTTACATCACTGGTTACTAGCACTGAAACCTGTATCTCTGATCACAGAGAAAATACTATTAGCCACATCCTCTATGCCTTAAAGAAGTTCCTACGAAGAAGTCAATTCAATTTCTCACAGGGAAGAGTAGGGAATTTGGCCTTTAATCTCTGCTGAACCCCTAAACTGGCTCTCATCACTTCATTGGGGATTTTATTCAATTTTAAAAGCATTTATGTCACACCCAACTCTGAAAACAGCACGTGTGACTTTTTACCTGTTTCATACAAAACACGCAGGCTGCTCGTACCTTGGGGCACGGTCTCATATCCATGTGGTCTCCCAAATAATAAGTGCCCAGCCTAGAAAAGAGAGTAACAAGGAAAAGGGTTGAAATTCAAAAAACATTATCAGGCTGATGGGCAGCAGAGATTACTAATACATGGATGTGACACGGTACCGTTCAGGCAGATCAGCCGATCAGACACCGACACTCATTTCATGCACACAAGCATCGTGTCTCAGTTCTCTCCCCACGCGCCTTTCTGCATCGCACCCACCCGACACCCCAATAACCCCGCGCTGCCCGTGTCACACACACAGCGGACCGCAAACCCCGGGCGAACCTCCCGCCTCCGGTGCGTCCGTCCCCGGACCGGGTCCCGTCCCAAGCCCGGGCGCTGTTTCGCGTACGCGCCGCACCAGCGGGGTTTCCAGCCGCGCGGTGCCGGCAGACGCTCCCGTCCCGCCGCTCCCGCCGCTCTGTCGCCGCTCTGTCGCGGCTCTGTCGCCGCTCTGTCGCGGCTCTGTCGCCGCTCTGTCGCGGCTCTGTCGCCGCTCTGTCGCGGCTCTGTCGCCGCTCTGTCGCCGCTCTGTCGCGGCTCTGTCGCCGCTCTGTCGCGGCTCTCCCGCTCCCCGCGCGCTCCCGGCGGCGGCCGAGCTGCGCGCGCCCGCTCCCCGCGCGCGCCCCCGGCCCCGCGCCGCG
>JAWWLV010000001.1:104295292-104324317 GCA_035041135.1 Platyrinchus mystaceus
CGCCCGCCACCCGCCGCTCGCGCACGCGCGCTCCCGGCCCCGCGCGCCACCGCACGCGGCGCGAGCCCCCGCCGCAGGCCCCGGTTGCATCACCGGGCGCGAGGGCGGCCGCGGGGACCTTTTCCAGGGCTGCCCGCGGCGCGCCTGAGCCGCTGCCGCTCCGAGGCGGCTCCGGCTGCGTCCCCGCAGCGCCGATCGCGACTGTTTCCCCAGCCCGGTGCTCGTCCCCCGGCCGGCCGGTGCCGCGCTGCGGGCCGGAGGGCGCCGGGGGCTGCGGGACGGCGGCGGCGGCGCCGAGCTGAGCCGGCGGTCAGGCGTCCGCGCGGGACTCCTCACTTCCTGGTCGGGCCAAGATGGCGGGGGACGAGGCGGGAGTGACTCTGGGGCAGCCGCACCTCAGCCGGCAGGACCTGGGCACGCTGGTGAGACCCGCGGGGCGCCGGGCCGGCCGTCGCCGTTCGGCGGGGACAGCCGGAGCCCGGCGGGCACAGCCGGGCCGCTGTGGGTGTGTGGGTGTGTGTGGGGTTGCGGGCTGAGCGGTTCCGAGCCGCCTGCCGGCCCCGCCGCGGCCGTGCCGCGCTGAGGGGGCGCGGGAGCCCGAGGGGCAGCGCTCTGGGGCCGGGCCGAGCGGCAGCACAGCGGGACCGGGCCGGGGCAGGGGAGGCAGGCGCGGCTGGAGTGGCGGCGCTGGGAGCAGGTCGGGCCGGTCGCAGCGGGTGTGGGGCGCCCGGGTGAGGCGAGTGCGAGTCTCGGCAGCCCACCTGTGGTAGCTTTTCTAGCTCAGCGGTGGGTGCGCTTTTCCCCTTCTGAGGGCTGTCCTGTTGTGTAGTACTAAAGGCTCTTCCCTTTCCGAAGTAGAACCATAATCTGGCGCTGTGTGTCTCCAACAGGCTCGAGGGATTGGCTGCCAGCCCTGCCTTGGCTGGTTTGCCAAGCAAATTTTCTTGGTTATTAAGTTCTACCAAGAAAATCAGTTCACAAAATCAGAGCGTGAGTTAGGTTGGAAAAGAGCTGTGAGACCATTGAGTCCAGCCTGCGGTGATCTTGCCTGTTAAGTGTCTCTTCGGGTCTGTCTCACTCATTGCACCTCTGTGCTGACAAAACTACTCGAAAATCCCGTTGCTGCACCCCCAGTGTTCAGCAAACTGGAACAGACTATCTGTGTGTGCAGTAATAATGTTCGATGTTCTCTGGGTTTGAGCACGGGAATTCCTTTGTGCTATAGTGAGCATGTTAGTCATGTCAGAAAGTTTCTTTACTTCCTCTCACTGTTGACCATCCCATTTCCCAGTCGGAAAAGGCACGGATAGGACTAGCTGGGAAGTCAGCAGGAATTACCTTTACGGTCTATCCTGCCCCTTTTCAGTCGGCCCTTGAGTGCTTACAGCTGACTGCAGCTTATTGCTGACTGTGGCCTTATACCAGTCTTGCAAAAAAACCTCTCCCTGCATGCACAATTGTACAGGAAGAGTTCTCCTGGTGGCAGGAATGACATCATTCTGACGTGCTTGTCTCCCGGCCACATGGTGCCATCTGCAGGTCACGTTCCCGTCGCAGGGCAGTGCTTTTCAGTTCGATATACAAGAAATACACATTTAATTGTGTGTCTTGAGCGTTCGAGACTTGGTTTGTATTGAACACGAGCATTTTATTCACTTAATACTTGAGGAGTAAGCTTACATTGTTGCACAGATGTGTTTATTTGATCATTGTGCACGGAACCTGCAGGTAACAGTGTGAACAATTTGTGATTTAGTGTGAGTGTTATTTGTATCTTAGCAAAATATTTATATCTCGTCCTGCACTGAGGACTTTTTCGGCGTCCTGAATTGTTGCTTGAACTGAGCAGCTCATCCATATGAATTCAGTGCAGGATAGAAAGTAGCTGTTAACAATTTCAAAAGTAGTACAGAGCAACAGTTTAGTAGATTTAAACACTTGTCCGTAAATTGGACAAACAGCTTTAAATTATTTCAGGAAAAAATAGCCATTAAAAATCCATAGTAATAATGAAGTCTCTGGACCTCCAGAGCGATAGTTGTCATTATATATTGGCCATAATGGGACCTTACACCAATTAAACAACTCTTTATTGACAAAGCTTTGTTTTTAAAACATCAATGCAATTCATCATGTAACCCATTGCAAATTAACTTGAATTTGCCTGGTATGTGTCATTTAGGTTTGGGGGTGAGTAAGGGTTTGGGGTTTTTTTGTTAGAGCTTCTTTTGAGGTTTTTTGTTTTGTTTACCCCCATCTGTAACACCCTGCAGCCGATACCGATTTACAGTCAGGGGTTTGGGTTGCAGCCTGTACTGATTTACAAGCAGGACTCAGTTCACTCTTTGTCTTATTTCACACACTTAAAAGACTGGAATGCATATCTAGAATTATTTCAAGGAGCTTGCTTGGATTTTGCTGAATATAACTATTGGATAATTTTTAAGAAAATACACATAATACTTTCCAAACACTTATATACAAAATGAGTAAATTCTAAAATCTCCCTTATACAGGATGTGACCAAGTTGACGCCTCTTTCACCAGAAGTCATCAGCAGACAAGCAACAATTAATATAGGTAAAAACAAACTTATAAAAAAGAGGGATGTTCATGTGACTCTTTTTGGTCCTCCTGCAGTAGCAGATGGTACCTATGTGGCAACACTTGAAAGATTCTTACTGAAAAAGTTACACAGTAATTTTAGAAACTTGTCAAACCATTTTAACTAGAAAAGCACTGATTTTTCTTCAGGAACACAGTTGAATGGTTTGGGGAATAGTTGCTAAAGCAAAGTTTATTTTACCTTGAAATGGAGCATTGAAATGAGTTTCATAAAAATGCAAGGTCTTTTTGGTTCCTTAAACCAAAATGATGACAAACCCCATATGTGCTTCTGATGGGGTCTCTGGATTTACCTGCCATGAATAATTTGGAATAATTGTGTGTTGATAGTAACGGAGTACTGCACTAAACAGTGGCTTATTGACAAGCATTTCCTTTTCAAACACAGGTACAATTGGTCATGTAGCCCATGGAAAGTCGACAGTAGTCAAAGCTATATCTGGAGTTCATACTGTCAGATTTAAAAATGAACTGGAAAGAAATATCACAATCAAACTGGGTTATGCTAATGCAAAGGTGAGTCATTACTGCAGCAAATACATTTCTGATGTATTTCAGGGTGGATGTGAGCTTACAGGTAACTAACCCTTGAGGATTTAAACTTTTTTCCAATTCTGAAACGTCACAGATTTACAAGCTGGATGACCCAAGCTGTTCTCGACCAGAGTGTTACCGATCCTGTGGAAGTAGCACCCCAGATGAGTTCCCTACAGATATTCCTGGCACCAAAGGGAACTTCAAGCTAGTCAGGTAACAGCTGCAAAAGACTGGAATAAACTGTCTTTACTTCCCTTTGCATAACTGAGAACAGTCAGGATTGGACTGTAAGCTGAATGGGTTGTTATGGCACATTCTGAGGTGGGGGACACCCCTGACCTAAGGTGTTGTCTAAATTGCCTTGGGTGGTACAACAAGATTCTTAGTTCATGCTTAGGATAAAATACACAGAGTGCTGTACCAGGATTAACTGTGACAGGCCATTGCCAAACTACTGGTTGAAAGCTCTGTGTTCTTTATCCCACTGTTTTTTTTTTCTTGTAGTAGATTTTTAACATTGTCAGCAAAGCAGCAAATTAGTCCCTTGCTTTTTGGTGGCATGCTAGGAGGAAGCAAGAATTCTTCACTGGATAGGTTCAGGAAGGAACGTAGTGAATCAACTATTATGGTCTGCACAATAAAATCGTAAGGTTGGAAATGTAACATTGTAGATAAATCTTCAAAGTGAAGTGCAGTTATAACCATGTAACTAAAGATGCATGATTTCCTAAAATTGGAGAACAGGAGATGTCTTTTAAAAGAGATAAGGGAAATCCCATGTGGTGTGTTTGTTGGGTTTTGGGTGGGCGGTGGTAGGTTGGGTTGGTTTTGGTTTATTTATTCCGGTGCATTTAACTCTAGTCTAATTTACAAGTAAATTGGTGAAATATTAAAGCAGTACAGAATATGGATATGTGGTATTAAATCTTAAAACTCAGAAAAAGTATTCAGTAGCCATTCAGTCTTTGCGTTCTCTTAGAACTTCCTTGAAAATACTTTTAAGGTATTGCTTCTCAGCATCTGTCTTGAAATGTTTATCTGTCTATTTTAAAGATGCTTTTAACTTCTGTGTCTGCCTATTCACTCACATAAATCAGTCAGAGGAACTGTTGGTAATTGGCTTTTGGACTTCTTTTTCACCTTCTCCTACAACAGGCATGTCTCTTTTGTGGATTGTCCTGGCCATGATATTTTGATGGCTACAATGTTGAACGGTGCAGCAGTAATGGATGCAGCTTTACTGTTGATAGGTAACAATTGCAACACGAAAGCAGAGCTCTGGTTTTTAGTATCATGAAGCAACTTTATATGGGCTTTAAAATCTAGTGGGATGTGGTGAGCTGTTAAAACAAGTGAATGCAGTTGGGATGTGTTAAAGAAAATGAAGTGATGCTACAAGGACAATGTACTGTAGCCAACTGGGTTGTTTTAAACGAGTCTGGTAGCTGGCCCCATGATAGAAGATTAGTTAGGTAAGATGAACCTTGAGTATAGTACAGTAAAATTTATATCATTTTATGGAGATAGATTAGCTGCAAGTGCATTTTGAGTTTCTCTGAAGGTTCAGTTTCCTTTAAATGTGTATGTAGTCTTTGCCATCCAGGAGAGTCCACAAACAGCAGTACAAACAGTAAACCCAGAGGAATACAGACAAAATTAAAGTACAGGAGATTTAAGTTGATTCAGACAATTTTTATTCTGATTTTTGTATGTCTGGGGAACATTAGTCATTTCTTCCACCTCTTTAGCTCTAGAAAGTGTGATAAACCAAACTTCAAGTGAGATTAACCATAATGGCACATCAGGCCAAAGTTGGCTTCTTAGATGGCTGAAATCTAAACCTGATGGCATACTGATGGCAACCCTATTCACATACTTGATCTAATTATTGTATTACAGAGTTTGGGGATCTTGGTATTTTTATGGCTTTACTGATAAGCAAGTTGTAAGATATTTCTTGAAAGGTGAATTGTCCATTATGCTACAGTCAGTACTGAGATGTCTGAAGAGCTAAAGGATGTAGGGAGTCAAGTAGACACAAGTTAGCCTGTTAATTCTTTGGAAATTTTAGATGGGTGTTTCTTCTGGGAGCAAGTGGAATGAGGGAACCACACTGGCAACTTCTCACCGTGCTTACATTGTGTGGGTGCCACAGCCAGCAGTTATGGGGGAGAATAGCTGCTTATTGACTTGATTGCTGCACGTGTAGCTTACTGAGAGACAACTGGCTTTTTTGTTTGTTTTTATAAAGATGCAGTAGAAAGTAGATGTTCCTAACTGTGGAAGTTTTCTTCTATCTTTATAGTTTTTATATTGCTGTCACTTCTCTTCTTTCAGCTGGTAATGAGTCATGCCCTCAACCTCAGACCTCAGAACATCTAGCTGCTATAGAAATCATGAAACTGAAGCACATTTTGATTCTACAGAATAAGATTGATTTGGTGAAGGAGAGCCAGGCTAAAGAACAGTATGAGCAGATCCTTGCATTTGTACAAGGTAAGTTTTCAAGAGCAGAAGTCCAATCAGTGGTGGAAATTCAGTGTTGAGATATGAACACAGTGGTTTTCTGTGTTTATAGAAAAGCTTCTCTGAGACAATGCTGATGTACATAATCTGTTAATATGGAAACTAGACCACTGGAGTTGTGCTTCTTACCTGCTTCAGACTGTTTAAGTACAAGAGTGGTAATGCTGTTGGTCAGAGCTCTTGATGTAAAACTGATAATAATGGCTCTTATCTAGTAGCTTTGACTGCATTTGTGGTTTCTTCCTGGGTTGTTTCTTTGGTAGAGTTTTTACTGTGATTTTACTGCAGCACAGGAAAAAAGGAAGCAATACTTGTTAGAGGCACCTTGTAGGTATAAATGTGTTAATTTCTTTTATCTAATCACAAAAGATTGGTCTTTCATCTGTCTCAGTAAATCCAGTTAAGGCAGTGTTATCCTACTCTATCTGTAAAGTTCTGCTGAACTTAAATGCTTTGGGTTTCATCTTTCCCAGGAGCTTCCACTGCTTTCCATTTATCTGCATTAGCTGGGGTATGTGACAAGCTGCAAAACTGGATTGTCACCCTCAGAAGTAGCCAATGGCTCTTTCTTTTTTTGTAATTCATAATTGTTTCCTTGCAAAAGCTGTTCATAACAGCTCTGTCAAGTGGTTTGATGTGTAAATTTGGAGTTTGAGAACTGGAGTTACCACAGGAAACACAGATATAATTAAAAGTAGTAATATTTAACAAAGCTGAAAAACTAAATGCATCCTTTCCTAAAATTAGGATTTTTCTAAAATACATACTTGCGTTGCAAAACTGGGAAAACGTAGATCATTCAGTTGACAGGAAAGTTAGTTTGTCAGGATGAAATCTGACTGTAACATTAGTACTGATGTGTCACACACTGAGATATCCAGTCTCTCTGAGGAAATCTTAAGAAAATTTCTGATCACAATAGAGGAAGTGAATTTTCCCCTAGAGTGGAAAATTATCTTGCACAGTGTTCAGAATGCCTTGAAAAGTAGGTGTGACTGGTTTGAGCTAAAACGTTGAAGGAAAAGATAAATGCTCTGATACTGCTTTGGGAAATACACATAAAACATGCCACGAAATTCACTGGTGTTTTTAGCAATCACAAATCACTTGGTCGTGTTGCTGTAAATGCTCTTCTTAAAGCTTGATGTTGAACTTGATTTTGTTTTAGGTACAGTTGCAGAAGGGGCTCCAATAATTCCCATCTCAGCACAGTTGAAATACAACATTGAGGTCGTTTGCGAGTACATAGTGAAGAAAATCCCAGTCCCTTTGCGAGACTTCACATCTGAGCCAAGGCTTATTGGTATGTAAATGCTCAGCTCTGGGCTTCTGTGGCCAACCACTCCCTGAAGGCATCTACACTTAGAATGGCACCTTGCTGAGTGCTCTAAAAAGAGGTGGATTCTAAAAGAGTATTTAGGGCACTCTTATTTTAAAACTTGTATATTTTCTGGAAGCTGTATTGTTTGTTCTCTTACTTGCTGTTGGTTTTTCGTGCATTCTGTGCATATGACAGCACTGAAATGCAACAGAGATGAGAAATTTATCTGTGTCTTAAAAACATTCCTTTTGTTGTTATGAATTTAATTTTGTTTTTAAAAGTACACACAAACTAATGAATTTGATAATTAAATTATTTCCATGAAAATCTTATAGATAGGTTAGTCAGACTTTTTTGTGTTAGTCTCTTGTTCCCTGGATTTGTCAAAGTCTCAGTTCTTCTCCAGCATATTATGAAATTCAGTCCCACTACAGTGAATTAATTTGTTTGTCTTTTTTTCCAAATAAACTATAAGAGTCCTACAAAACATACTCAGAATGCTTAAAAATTGACCCCATTAAATCAAGGTCACAGTATTCACTATGACTGCATTAAAGCAAGGTTGTGGTATTCACAATTGGCATTGTGAATATTGAAGGGGTTTTGTAACATAGTTGATTATTACTTTCTTTTTTAGATACTGATGGTTAAGTTACTTCCTGCTATGCAAAAAAAAAATGTATGTATATGAGCAGCTTAAATGGTTTTGAGAATAAAATCAACTGTATACCTAAAAATTGGGATTAAAATGCTCATCATTACGATTGTAATATTTATAAATATGTGTATACTTTCATAAGAATAGAGAAGCAATCAGAGTTGCTAAAGAAAGACACTATTTAAAAATGTGGTATTAAAAATAAATCTGATTTGTTCTATTCTTTTCAGTAATTAGATCTTTTGATGTCAACAAGCCTGGCTGTGAAGTTGATGACCTTAAGGGAGGAGTAGCTGGTGGCAGTATTCTAAAGGGTGTCTTAAAGGTAACCTGTTCTCTTTGTGGACTGGAGATTTTTAATTACAGTAATGAGTGGAGCTTTTCCATGCTTAGTACAAAATGAATCTATATGATGAATTTGGTTTTTAAAACTCTAATACAGTTGGGTGGCATTTATCCTTCCTGTCTGTACCTCATTTTTATTTTCCAGTTTTAAGATACGAGAACAAGAAGAACTGGTTTTAATTTTTAAATATATTTTTGTTATTGTAATCTAACCTTTTGCTAATAATGAGACTGATTTAATCGCTTCAAAAAATTGAAGGAGCTATTTTTTTTTCCTGTCCTACCACTTTCACTTGCTGAATTATTGCAGGGCAGAGAAGAGCAAAAGAACTTCACAACTACCTCAGGAGTGTGTGTGGGTTCTCACAGGTCTCACTTTCCCATTTAAGTATTCTGTGTATTTTGTTTTTTTTTATTTTGCTTGCTTTCCATCAATAGGTGGAAACTTTAAAAGTTGCTCGGCTAGGCTGGAGGGCAGAGTACATCTTTGAACATTTATACAGCTTGTGGTTTTTTTGTTTTGCTGGGTATTGATGCTGATCAGTTGCGTTGAGTGAATTAACTCCATTTTTCTCAGGGCTGAAATATTTCTAAATTAAATACAATGTTTAAGAATTTAACTAAAATGTATATGTTGGAATTATTGTAGATAAAGATTTTTTCCTAAAGTGGTTTTACAAATTGTATTGAAAAGAAAATCACCTGCTACATGGGCTGTAAGTATGTTCAATTTGCAGTTAACAGTGCAACTGAAATCCTAGAAGTTTTACAGTAGCCCCCAGCCAAGGACTTGTATAAAAGGTAGATCTTGGGATATGTAGGTTTTATCTGTGACTGGTTAGCTTTGTGTTCCTGTGAAACAGCCAGTTAATCCCTTTTTCACATTTGTAATTAGGTGGGCCAGGAAATTGAGGTGCGGCCTGGCATTGTGTCCAAGGACAGTGAAGGGAAACTCATGTGCAAGCCAATCTTTTCCAAAATTGTGTCACTCTTTGCTGAACACAATGATCTACAATATGCTGCTCCAGGAGGTCTTATAGGTAAGAATATTATCTTATTAAAAGATTTATTCCTTCATGCTTATTGAAAACACTTGGTTTCATTCAGCAATGAATTTCAGTGTAATCAACAAAGATACTATGAGCAATTTTAAATAATTCATATAGAGAGAGACAGGGTTGGTGTGCAAATTGGATATTTGAAAAATAAATAGTTTTCCTGAATGTCACTGGCCAATGCAGATCAACTTGCACTGTTAGTTGGACAAGCTTTAACAGTAGAATATTTCTTCATCTATTTAGACAAAGCGCTCGGTCTTGCTGACATTCTGAAAATGCTGTCCAGGTAATAGGGAATTCCCAGTACATTTTCAGTTTGCTGGTTTTAGATCTCCTTCAAATATTTTAATACATAAAAGCGACAGCTGCCTTTCAGTTCCTCCTTTTGCCTTTCCTTGTTGCGTTGTAGGTGTTGGCACTAAGATTGACCCGACTCTGTGCCGAGCTGACCGAATGGTGGGCCAAGTGCTTGGGGCAGTTGGGGCACTGCCAGAAATATTTACAGAGCTAGAAATTTCCTATTTCTTGCTGAGGCGATTATTGGGGGTGCGCACTGAAGGAGACAAAAAAGCTGCAAAGGTCTGTACCCCTTCTTTTGTTTTTCCTGATTTTGCTGCTTGTGCTAAGATTCATTAATGAATACATTTCTTTCATCTTATATAGCAATTTTGTCTCTGCTTTGATATAAGCTTGTCACTAAACTAATTACTTCTTTATTACAAGAATGCTTTTCAGAGGAGTAGGAATTCGTATCAGAGTAATTTAAGGTGGCATAAAGTATTTATGTGTCTGAGTTCTTCTAAACATACTACTAGTTGTTTTCTTTTGCTATCACTATTCATTTGTGTAATACACGTACTGATCTACTTCCTACTTAAATGCTTTTTGTAGATTTTCTCTCCGAAGAACTTTTTAAAGCTAAGTATTTTTGAAATACTGTAGTTGAAAAGAAACTGAACTTGAGGCACAGCACAGACTTGTGTTACGTGATCCGTTTTACACAAATCAACTAAAAGATCATAGTTTCCCCTGTTAGCATTTAAATCTATAAACTGCCTCATGCCACAGTAAGTAAAGTGCTTCAGCGCTCTCTTATCCCATGAAATGAACCATTTTTGATAATTTTTTTGTATGTAGGCATAAGGGAAGTGAAGATATACAAAATAATTAAAAGAATGGTATAACATCACAGTTTGTAGCAATGCCTGTGACTGTGCTTTTACTACAGTATGTGCAATCATCAGTATATTTTATAGAAAATGTAGAGAAATCCCAAGAAAACACATCATACCAAGAACCTGAAGAACTACACGTACAACATCTTCATGTATTTGTCCTTTTGCATATAAACCTTTATCCACTGACAGTGCTGTGCATGGTTTGTGTGTGTGTATATTTACAGTATTTCTCAGCTATGTCTCTGTTTTGTGGCAAGAAGGTAACAGAAGATGCTCGATACTGTCTGTGGTATTTTTTTTAGTATTAAATCTTATGTTTCAGAGTTTTGTGTGTCTGTCTTCAGGTGCAAAAATTATCAAAGAATGAAGTTTTAATGGTAAACATAGGATCCTTATCTACTGGAGGGAGAGTCAGTGCAGTAAAGGCTGATTTGGGGAAGATTGTGCTAACTAACCCTGTATGCACAGAAGTGGGAGAAAAAATTGCCCTGAGTCGAAGAGTTGAGAAACACTGGCGGTAAGTTGGTGCTAAATTGGTAGAGTCCCTGGTTGATATATTGTTAACAAAAAAATGCATGGATCTGGTTTTGTTCTGGAATAGGTAAGTGCATGTCTGTTTTAAAAATTCCTAACAATTCTCCTAAAAATTCTCCTAACATAATGGCATCATTATCCTTAAATGCTTCCTTTCATTGCTGGCCTCTTTTTTTTTTTTTAAACAAACATCATGATTGGGTGGGTACCTATTAGTTAACAGACAAGGAAACACCTCAGGCTCCTGGTTTGTTGCCAAAACTGCCATGCTGTGAATTGAGCTCACAGCAGGCAATCTTGGCAGAGGGAGTTGGAAGTTCTAATAATGCTAAGCCAAAGCCTGTCTTTATACACACATTAATCAGTGGTGTTCTACCCGTGGAGCTGGACATGATTTCCAGAGCAACCTGGAAGTAGCAGCAGGGAAATAGAGGAGGGATGTTCTAAGGTTCAGGTGTTTTATGTACTACGAGCAGAGAACTAAAGTATCAACTGGATTGACCCATTCAGATTACAAATATAAAATGTCTGACTGCACAGAAGCATCTGGAGGCTGACAACTATGAACAGAATTGGTGGATGATTCATTTAATCATAGTGCCAGACTCTTTTTTAGATGATTACGATACTGTACCTGTTACGTGTTTCATAAGACTTCACGAAGAAGAACATAAGGATATTTAGATTTGTTGGCTCTGCACAGCCCTTGTAGTATAAGAGAACACAGCCATTTTTACAAGGAATCTCTATGAAAAGGAACCAAGCTTTAAATATCCACGGATGCATGTTTCTTTTTCAGATAACAAGAAAGCGTAGACAGGAATTTAGTGCTTGCTGTCTCAGCAAGATGACAAGTGAGGGAAGAGATTTTTCCCTGTAAAACAAACCAAACCAAGGCAAAAGATAAAATGTCTTGAACAGGAGGGGGAAAAAAAATTAAATCAGGTAAATCAGAAGGAAGATGAGAAACTATACTGGAAATTATGCCTCTTTTTTTTGAGCTATAGACTGATAGCCTGTGCAAATTTTAATGTCTTTTGTTGCTTCTGTAAATTACTTCCCAGTTGAAGAACATGACCATATTTTGCCCCAGAGCCTACCTGTCTGTGGATTATGGGGTGGGCAAGTAGTGCCAGCCTGCTGTAAAGATAGTGATAAAAAAGTTGACTCCTATGCTGTATCAAAAAGACAAAGAGACAATGTAAGGAGACTAGAAGTTGAGAAAAGGGAAATAAAGCAAACTGGGAAGACCTGCATAATAAAATCCAGTTGGAGTAAAGATAATATACAGTTGGTACTGAGAAAAGGAACTTGCAGCCTGAGGCAATGGAGTACTGAAAATATGGAAGAAAGTGAGAAAGCAAGAGGCAAAAAGGAGGTATGAAATAGACAGTAAATATATGGAGGCATAGAAAGGGGTTAAACAGTAAATGGGATACACTAGTGGTTCCAAGGATCAGTGAATTCAAAGGTTGACAAGTTATGGCATACGAATATGGTACTAAAAAGTGGGAAATGCTGAGTTAATATACTTCAGTTCCTTTGTTGGTGTCCCAAGACAGGCTCTACTGCTTAGCAAGTTACACATTTCAATTGCATCTCTATTTATCTCCTTCCCACAAACTGGAAAGGTGTTGAAGACAGTTACATTAACAATATGGACTGCCTGCTGAGTGTGGAAATGGATATATTCTGAATTTCTTTTTACAAGCATATTTTTCTGAGGCAACAGTGGCCTATAAAAAAGGCCTTAATTTTACTGAGTATAAATAGTAGAACTTGCCTGAGAGTTGAGTTACCATCACAGGTTACATATTCATTGAGAGTTACAGCTGTTCGTAACCTTACTGCTGATCTTGTCTGAATTTTCATTTCATTTCTATTTGAAAGTAATGCAGCACTTCTGCATAGGTGAAAGAAAGTTGTGAATAGATTTACAGTCCACCAGGACAACATAAGTTATAACATTTTCAGATTTTCAGATAATTGTTCAAGGGTACATCCTTAGCTGGTTACAAATCTCCTCTGTCCCTCACCCTTTTCTATTCTGTGCTTCCACTAACCGGTCTTAGATCCTGTAGGATGTTTCGGGTGGGAGACAAGTGGAGAAAATGTAAAATGTAAGAACTGAAGGCATAAGAACAACAGAAGGATGTTGCTTTATCCAGCCTATTTCTGCCTAATATTAAAAGTAATATAAACTGTTTTTCTTTTGCAGTTTAATTGGTTGGGGTCAGATCAGAAGAGGAGTGACAATCAAGCCAACTGTTGATGATGACTGAAGAACAAAAGAGTGCTTCATTTTTACAGATGAAGTGCCTATTTCTATTTTGGAGGGGGTGTATTTTCACAGTGGAATTGGAAGCTGTGCAAACAGTATTTTTGAGTTGTATGGCTGTCCTCGTACATTTTATTGAATTTTACCCTCTTACTAAAATACTAGTCACTATCACCATTAAAAGTGTAAAAGAATTGGCGTAGAAGTGGGTTTAATTATCCACATTTTAGTAGAAATTAATTGTACATGTCTCATGGCATGTCTAATTTATGTTATTTTGTGTTTCAGACATATTTGTTTAATATCAGTCAAACCAGCCCCAGTGTAACACACAAACCATAAATCTGGTATTGAAATAAAATATTGCTTATTTTCATTAATTCATACAGTTTTTCTGAGTAACAAAAGACCGCAGTGATTGTTCAACCAGTACAACAATTAAAAGCAAAAAACCAAATACTACTTGGAGGACTAGTACCTTTTCTGCACAACATCTTGTTTTGTTTAGACAGCTGTTTACAGCAAAAAACTTTCTAGCTTTGTTTCTGTGGTTCTGATTTTAGGATTCAACAGTATTACACTTTGTAATTAGGACGGCAGTGTTGACTGACTTAAAGTTGTCACTTCTGATATTACAACATGTTTTCCTAAACCCCTAAAGAAAAACTGTAAGTAAACTGGATCTGATCTGGCAGTACTGGTTTTGGCCTATTTTAGTATGGATTTATGGAAAAAATGTGATTAATTTGAAACATAATTGTCATCATGGAACTCTGTGTGGGTGACCTGGGAGCTCTTTATACAGTAGGAATAAACTACTTACTTCAAAATCATGTTGAGCAAGTATAAAATACCTGGAACAGCCTGTAGAAGGGAATGATTGGGATGGGGGTGAGGTAGAGGTGGTGGAATTCTAAATAAGATGAGGAAAAGAGGTGTAAAACCACTTTTGCTCAGCTAGCCTGAATCACACTCCTCAGGAGAAAACAATGTAATACATTTACTGTAGGGTGCTAATATTTTAATCCATTTAGATTTCGTTTCTTCATTTGTACTAATACACATAGTTCTAGCTATTTTATATACTAGAGTGTTTAGCAAGTCATGCTACTTTCCATATTTTTATACAAAGTACGGTGTTTGTTTTCAAAGCTTGGTTTTGGTTGTATTCAATATCTTCAAGGGCTTTCTAAAGGTAAACACCAATTCACTCATCAAAGTGGACTTCAATGAAAAAGCTTGAGTTTTGTTCCTGATTTTGCACTGTATTTTGTGTTCCCTTATTCCACCTATGTTCCTGTACTCGGTTTCTCCATTTGTAAAATGTGTCTACCTCGCATGGTGCTGAGAGTAAATACATTAATTTTTGTATAGTCCTGCTCCATTTTAAAAGCAAGAGTCAGCTGTAGTTCTCTCTCACTCTCTTAGTACTTGAGCAGTCTACAATCTTAAATGTGCCTGTTTCAAGAACTGCATCTTCCATGCTTTGGAATTTAATTTCTGTAACTCTGAATTCCAGGAAATAGGATTAACTTCAGCCTTACCTAGTGGGGGAGCCATGAGGGTGAGCACAAAAGAGAAAGTGAGCTACCACGGAGTGCTCGGATGGCACCACCACCAGGGTGAAATCTAGCCCAGAAAGTTCTTTCTCAGTGCACTGCACCTGTGGGTCTAATGAAACACACATGCTGAAATGCTTCTGAGAAACTGGTTAAGCACCAATAGACATTTTTAGGCATTCAGGTATTTTGGAGATTAGGCCTTAATCTCTTGATCTGCAATTTAAAGAATACAAGTGCCATAATCATTCCAAAGCATTTAATGTACTCTGTCACTTGGGTAGTTAACACATGCAAAGTACTGGTATCATCCTGGTGCATCCTTCCAGCTAAACAGCTGTAGGTTGTTCCTTAATTTAGGTCTAAAAAGTGATTTGATACTTCTGCAGTCGATAACCCATACCTAGCTCATAAAGCTGATATTGGTAACACTAAGAAATGCTTTAGCAAAGTGTTTTATTCCCTCTGTTTTTCTCATGGGCTGCACGGGGACTGGTGGGGACTAGAGAGAGAATAGCAGCAGGGAAGGGAATTCTGCTTCTGACCCAGTTGTGCCTCAGCCTGCTTTCACAGGGGCACTTCCAGGCTGGGCGAGGCTCTTGGAGCAGTTGTAGCCCCCTCCCAAGGCGGGTTCTCATACTCTCGACTGTTCTCTGCTTCCTTCTTGTGGTGGACCTACAGCTGTTGTTTGTGCACACACACTGTGCCACACACAGCACTGCCCCAGAGTGGTGTGGTGCCTGTGGAACAGGGTCTGACCCAACAATTGTACCCGATCCTTTCCAAGAGGAGGAGAGGAGTTAGGAGCAGGAATAGGTACAGTCTGAGGTGTCAGCTGGGATGTACGTGTGACATAGACAGTGTGCTGCATATCCTGTGACACCAGGGTTAGGTGCTGGGGGCAGGTCACGTGCAGAGTTCTTTTTTGGCCACCAAAATGTTACATTTCCTCTAACTGGAAAGCTTTGCTGGCATGAGTGAAGAGTAATGGGATGAGTAATGGGATTTTGGGACTTGAATGAACACATGAAGCACATGATTCTGCAGCATCAGCGAGCCAAGTATGAACAGTGTAAGTGTAAATATATTATGTGCTGATGTGTCTGTTCCACCCACTCTGCAGTCACTGAATTGTGATGCTGAGATGCAGCTGAATGACAAGCGAAAGCAGTGCCATGTACAACTCAGGAAGCTGAAAATCATTTGAATTTTCCTGGCCAGGATGAAAACAGTAACAGATGAACAGTGAGCTCTCTCACTTGACCAATTATTTGTTTCAGAGTGATTTTATTTTTATTTTTTTGCCCTTCATGGGTCAGATTTAGCTGCCTGAAGGTAGGTGTGCAGCTGCACTTCAAACGGGCTGGGTAGCCAGGCTATCAGCAGCTGTCACACTTGCCCCATTCTGGAGCAGTGGCTGGACAGGGCAGGGTACCTGGGGTGGCACCAGATGCACGTAGGTAACTGCTCCTCTTCCCATGATCTGTCAGATTATGTACCTCTTCACTATGGGGAGGAAAGAATATCACCTCGATAAGTGTTTCACAGAAGACTTCTGATATGTAAGAAACCTACCAGATCAGTGCAAGTTAACAACTACTGCCGGGTTTGGGTTTACTCTTTGATTTTATCAACACTGATTTTCAAAACCCCGGTTTCATGAAAATGTGGGGAGAGCCACTGTCTGAATTTCATACAGAAGCTTTCTCTAAGGCATTAGTACATACATACTTCCATTACTTACACTACTTCACTAGAAAGAGATCAGTGAATGGTTGAGCAGAAACGAAACAGAGCAATTCTGTGATGTAAAGAAGAGGTAAGAGCTTATACTTCTGCTTTAGAACACCGAGAAAGATAAAACCTCAAAAGGATGAGTAGGCTTAGACTCAACAAAAATTGTTGCATTTTATACTTTCAAATGAGAGGATTTGGGGAAAATTGTTTTGTAATCATGCCTATAAAGTCAAAAAGATACTGCTCCTTTAACCACCTTGGCTCTACCATGCATTTCAATTTTAAGGTGGCAGCATGATGAACACATCCTGCTGCTTTAACACAAGTAGATATCTTGTGCAATGGTACAAAGTTAAAGTGCTGTGTCAGTAATTATTTCTGAGACTTCAGTGTGTATTTGGGAAACACCATTTCCAGCCAAATCTGAGATTTTGTTCTGAAGGGATGAAGCATGAACTTTACATGAACATCTTTGTTGATTTTGTTCTAGTACATACAAAATTTAAAATCATTTTTAAACTATGTTTTTATTGCATTTGTTTTATAGCACTCTCAAAAATGCTTCCTTCTAGCTCACTGCAAAAGAGAGTTCCTGCTGTTTTTCCATGCTGAGTCACGTTGATGAGCCTCCGGACTGCCTGCAGGAAAGGTTTAAGCCTCTGCCCCGGCCCTGTTCCCGGGCTGGTTTCCCATCACTGCTCCTGCCAGTGTAAAGTCCCAGCTACGCTGCCCCTGCTGTTCTGGGTCAGTTCTTGCTGCCAGGCTGGGGTAAACATTTATGAAGTTTCAAACATCAGCCCTTCCAACACCTTCACCCCCAGCCACAGAGCACCGACTGCTGGTTCCCAGCCCCCGCGGCCTCCTGGCCCTGCGATGGTCACTGTGCCTCCATGACATGTTCAGTTGCCTTTTACTGACATCCCAGACCCCGTGGACACCACTCTTCATGGATCAGTTCTTCCATTGCCATAATTCTCTGGATTAATGGCTGATGTTCACTTACCATAATGCTAAAATTACTGAAGTGCCTTGGCTTCGTGTTGCTGCTTTTGTTTGTGTAAGGCTGCATCTGTACGTGATCATCTTATCTTCCATACATGTCCAGCCCATCCTACCAGCACAGGAAAAGTGCATGTTTCACACCTTTCCAGACTAAACCTGGGTAGAATAAACATTTTTACAGAGATCTGGGTATATGGTTAATAACACATCAGCTGTGATAGTCAAAACCTGTATGAAAGCGATATAAGTATGTAAATAAGACTTCCCCTTTCTTACCTTGAAAGGATTAAAACCCAAACAAAACAAACAGGTCTCGTTACATGGGCAGTACGCAATGAAGAAGGAATAAGCAAGAGAACTTCGTTGCCAAGAAACAGACATCTTGATGAAGGAATTACTTCAAATATTTAAATAAATGCATATTCTTCAATAATTTTTATAAAACACCATGTTCAAGCATGGATGAAAACTGCTGAAATATTTTAGTTGAAGTTAATATATATGATATTTACTTAAAGAAAATTTCATTAAGAAATTGCAGGATATGCATTGATAAAACAACAGTTCAAGCAGTTGCTCTCTAATGCCTAGTATACTTTTTTTAGTATTTCAGTACATTTGGATAAAGAAAACTAAGATTCATTTAATTAAGTCTTGTGTTACACAATCCTAAGGATTCAAATTAATTGGGGCACCAGCTCTCCTTTATTGCCTCTGTGTGGGCATTTGTAAAGAAACACAACATACTAGACTGGATTCATTATGTCATTTGGAAATCCCCTTCCCCTGCCAAACATTACACCCTTCCATCTTTAGTTATTTTGGTTTATTTAGTTTTCAATGAAGATCTAAAAAGTGTTTTCTCCTGCAAATGTGCCTTAAGGTTCTCTAACTCATTTTTCTTCCTGCTTTTGCTTAATCATCTATTTGATTATGCAATCCATTATGTATCTCAAAATATTTCATTTGCAACATCGTCCTCACTACCACATAACAGAATTAAGCCACAGCTTTTACAAGTTTTCATTAAAGCAGCTTTTCTTACCTTGGTGACTAGCACTGGGCATACAGAAATAGAATAATTTTTTGTACTTTTTCTGGGCTACAGCCAAAATGCTGTTGATAACATAAAGTTTAGCAACAAGTATTTTTATTTCTTTAATTTGGGTCCCATTTATTGCTTTAGCAGTAATTGCATACAATTTAATCCTTTATAAATCTAACACGGAGCCATACTTCTCACCAAAAAGAGGTACGGGGGTGTAATTAGTCCTTCCACTGCAATCACAAGCATTCACATTCTCCATATGGTTTTGGCTTCTTGCCTCTTGCCTAGTTGTCTGTTAACGTGTTAAACATGCTGAGCCAGCAAACACTGGCACAGCCCTGCAAACCATGTACCTGTGTGCTTTAGGCACACAAACTGCCCTGTTAACACTAGTGGGGCCATTATGCACGTAAAGGTGAGCTTGTGCATTAAGTGTTTTGGAAACTGTGATCTTAAATTACTTCCATTTTCCTGAAAGCTTAATTCTTCCTTTACATTACCTGCTACTTCATGCTGTTGCTATTCCACCAATCTGTATGTTCATGCTGGGAATTCATTTTTGCAGTTAAAACCTGACATTTGTCTTTGAAAGCACTTTGAGCCTTATAGGAAAGTGTCTGTTTTGACTCATAATGTCACAGAAAAATGGACTCTGGATACATACCAGTGCAACCTGGCAGCTCATGGACTACTGAAAAGCTGCTCCAGGCAGAAGCAGATCACCAGCTCCCATCCATTTGAGTACAGACTCCACACCACAAGTCAGGTGAGGACAGGGAGAGATGAAGGCCTTCTTCAGAGAATCCTTCAGTTTTAGAAATTTGAATTTAATTTGCTTTGCTTCCTGCTTTTGCTCCATTCTTAATTCGAGTCCCGTGAGTCCAATCCTATATCACATTTATTTGTATGTAAAGATTAGAAAAAGAGGTTGGCTCATACTGTGCCAGGGGAACTCATATTTCAGTTTAACACAGGAACTTTCAGCAATGCATTGGTTTCAGAGCACCCTTGTGGCTCACTCAAGACACAATGTAGTTACAGAAGAGTTTTGTTGGAAAGAGACCAAATAACAGAGCTTTGAACTGATAAATGCAACCCTAAAAATCAGTGTTGTCCTACTAAATTCTCCCCGAAATAAGGTTGGTCCCTCAGTGTAATGGGTTGTTTTGTAATGTCCTGCTCTCTTGTTAAACGATTTACCAGAGAAACAGGGAGGGGCCGGCACAGTTCTAAATCCAAACACAATGCTTATATGGTCACCAAGGCAGATAACCCTCAGGGCCATCTACAACTCCATTAGCCAAGAAGAGAAAACACAAATACCTTGTAATGCTTTGAATCTTCTCTACCCTTTGTTTTTCAGGATCCATGGGTCCTGACTTCCAATAATGTATCAGATTGAACATTTACTACTCCTTTTACCTTTATTACTTGTACTCATCAACAACTCTGGAGGCCCTATCTTTGATTCATGGACAAATAAGGCAACTGAAATGTGAACTTACAGAATTATAGAGTAAATCATGGACTTCTGTTTTTCATGTCCTCCCCCACGAATCAGAGTTTAAACTAAAAGGATGTTATTTGAAATCGTAGAATAAATAATTAACTTTCCTACCCAATTAAAAATTCCTTTAAGCTTGCACAGCACTTAATAAGGAAGCACTAGAAATAAAATTGCCTATGAAACCCTTCCTTTAACAACTAAGTATTAAGAAGTCTACTGAGTACTTGTAAACCAAGATATTTCCATGATTTTAGTGCAGACAAATAACTTACCAGTTCTCCACAGGATGCAAGGGACTACTGCCCAACACAAGGACCACCCTGCTGTTTAAATGTAAGATCTGTTTTAAACTTTTTTTATATATATGTAACTTTTCAATTTAAAAAAAAGTTTTTCTTTTTCTCTTTTTTCTTCTTTTTCTCTTTTCTTTTCCTTTCTTTTTCTTTTCTTCTACTCAAGGGCAAATAATCTGCATTTTGATCTGAGGCAGCTGAAAAAACTGTGTCTGGAATCTTCCAAAAAAATTCAGTTTGAGGCCAACACCCCTTAGGGAAAGTTTCAAACTTGTGAAAGCTGGCAAAGTTATACGAGCAGCTAAAAACCTGTATAATGCAAAATGTCAGGCAGCTTCAAAGTAAGTGACACTACCCTCCACATTGCTAGTATTTTTAATTAGAGAGGTTATCCTAGAGCTGTAGAGATTTCATAATGGCCTTACAACATTTTCACTGATTTAAACCTATAAGGTCAGTTCAAACCTATCAACTTCATATAACTGAAAGAGAAAAGGCAAAAACTGGGAATATCTGGACCCCCTTCTGATCTTTCTCTACCACTATCTTGTGTAGCACAGCACAGGCAAAGCAAACACAAGAGCTTTGCATTCCTCTTCTGGGTCCCAACAACCAGAGGGTTCTTTACATTCTCTAAGATACATGATAATATCTGAATAAAAAGTAAATTAGTCGGTCATCAATCAACCAAATGAGGTCATCAACCTGGTATATCTGAACACATTTTTAAAATACCCCTTTTTGAAAGTAAGGACCATTAAAAGGTCTAAATCCAAATACATTTTTCAGACACAAGCAAGAAATATTCTTAGATCATGTTTCATTGTTCAGCATTTCCTGCTCTTCTGCTATTCAATATCCCAGCCTTTTCATAATGAAATTTCTCTAATTTCATGTTGCCATACTTCTTTCATAGATTTTCCTCCGATACATTATTTTTTAGCATTACACAGATCCCAGCAATGTCTGTGTTGAGACTTGGGAAAATTATGTTTTATAATGCCATGAAAACCTTCTCTGAAAGACTTTTGGTTTACTTAATTTGCATTTTTAATGGTAATTTCTTCAAAAGAATTTTGTGTACTAATATACGATTGTTCACATCAATCTTAGTTTCATTACTTCATTCGTTGCAACAAGTTTTCTTGTCAAAACAAAGTATTTCTTACGGCTTCATTTATCTTCCTTTGCACTCAAGCCTTTGGCTCCCAAGAATTTTGGCTGCCCGTATCCACGAGCAGTTCAGCAAGCATCACAACTTGGGTTGTCTAAATCTGTCCCAGATTTGGAGATCAAGGGGGATGGCACTTTTGTCCCTAAGCTCCAGGGTTGGAAGTTGGTCGCTTTGTGCTCACGTGTTCGTGTGGGCTGTACTGGGCCTGTCTCAGCCATTTGTTCTGACAGACATCAGGCCAGTGCTACTCCCAAAACCCAGGCACTGTGGCAGCCTGGCCCTCTTGCCAGCCCACGTTGTGCTTCCAAGCCTTGTTTCCCAGAAACTGTAAGAAGCTTTTTGTCAACACCAGGCCAGTTCTCTCTTCAGGTTTCTCAGGGAGCATCCTGAAGACCAGCACTGATTGGAAAAGTGCAGAGGGATGGGTCAAAGCCCTTTCACAGCCTCCCAAGGGACAATGATGAGCAGCAAACCAAGCTGCAGCAGTAGCTCCTCGATGAGGATACCGCCAGGTGGGAGCAGGTCCTGCAGCAACCTCAGGACTGCTAGTTGCAGAAGGAGGTAGGGCAGGTGACTGTCCTGGAGTCCTGTGCTGGTTTTATCCTGTCTTTAATGAGGCCGATAACTAACAGGGTAGGATGGAGAACAGGGAAGCCTCTACCTGTATGCAGCCAGCCACCAATAATGCCAAACAACCCGGTCTAGTGGAAGGTGTCCCTGCCAATGGCAGTGGGGCTGGAACTAGATGACCTTTAAGGTCCCTTCCAACCCAAACCATTCTGTGATTCTATGAACCAGACCTTTGGAGAGGAACACAAGGCTATAATGCACTTGCACCTTGGTGCCTCACACACCTAGTGAGACCTGGGCAGTTTTATAGGCTTGTGATCTACCCACAAGGATTAATCATATACACCTCTCATTCCCCTGTCCACTATGAATGCCAAGACCCAATTCCTTGTGACATTGCTTCACACCTTGGAGCACCTCATGTCCTTTTTGTCTGACTGCACTTGTCCTATGCTGTAATTTCGCTTAATTTCATGATGTTGGCTCCTTGCCCATAATATGACTTAATGCTTCATACTGTGGATAGAACATCCTGTTGATTCCAGGAGAAATGTCATCATTTCTCCATAGGCAGTTTCAAGAGGTTCTGCTTCATCCACTGAGATTTTGTGCATGGCCATATGCCTCTGTCACAGAACAATAATCAGTACTGCTTTGGGAGGTTTCAGCAACTGTTTTCTCACCATAATTTTTGCCTCAAGTGAGAGAAGTTAAGAACCTCCTTCTCAGACCCATTTAAGGCACAGAGGCTGGGAGCCAATAATTTCCTTCTGTGGCTCACAACACATTCTTCCACTGGATGTTTTCAGATCCTGCACAGAAACCCTTGAAACCTTAACATTTCTGGTGAAGGACCAAGTGGTTACTAAGAGATAATGAAGGACTAGTGATGGCAACCTGATGGCAGTACTCTTGTGGTGACCATAGAAAGACCCCTTCCTAAACCAGTCAGCAACAACAGGAATAGGGTGTCAATCTGCCAGTAAAAGG
Source organism: Platyrinchus mystaceus (assembly GCA_035041135.1). NCBI lineage: Eukaryota > Metazoa > Chordata > Aves > Passeriformes > Tyrannidae > Platyrinchus > Platyrinchus mystaceus. The sequence continues at coordinate 104,318,233 of JAWWLV010000001.1, forward strand.
CTTGGCAATATTTAGAAATATCAATTCTGTAATATCTGAGAATGGAAGGAGGGGAGAAACAGGCACTGCTGGCTGAGAGCAAGCATCCCAGCATAGACAGTAGAGGACTCTACAGAATTCAGTGTCTCCACAGGTTTGTACAGATAATTACATTAGTTTAACTTACAAACACAAATTACTGTCTGGACAATTCTTGAGAAATTCTGAACAGAGACTACAAATGAGACAAGAAAATCTACTGTCTATTACACAGCAACTAGACCTGGGCATGTCCTGACAGAGCAAAAGAAATTATTTGAAACTATTTAGATAGAAAACATCAGAATTCTAAAAAATAGACTTCAAGAAATGATATTCTTCTAGATACATCTACCTCCCTCCACTTCTAAAGGGCAGGGGAGAATTGCCCCTGTTGACCCAATATGAACCTCTCTGTGGTGTAAACCATTAAATTTCATTCACTCCTTTGCCCACCAAAGGACTTGGGCTAAAATGCCAGAAAACCAACCGATCTGGAGCTGAAGGCATTGAGGGGAGAACTCATCCTGTCACTTATATTTTGCTTGTGGTTGATCACATTTTACCATTTAGGAAGTCAAGTCTAAGTTGTTTAATAGATACCATCTTGTTTAAACTCCAGCTATCCACTTCAGCTATGTCTTTCTCTAAACAAAAATGAATTCCCATTACCAGGAAAGCACTATATGATTCATGTCTATTTTTTTGTTCTTGTTGGTATTAAGCAGCTAAAGACTTTTTAAACCTTAGAATCCTTTTATACTTCTTTATGGCCGCTCTAGTTTTCAGTCTTTTTAAAAAACAGGACCCAGCAGATAAAAACTCACCTTTCTACTATCTACTCCATTGTGAGCACCCCTAACCAGCACCACCCCTTTTTGTTCCATGTGTATTTTCGAGGTGTCTTGTGATTGCATCCCTTTAATCTTCTCTGAAGTCTCTGCTTTCCAGGATTCAGAAGTGTCTTCTAGGTACAAGACTTGTATTCATTAACCCTAGCCACATAATTCTGCATTTGGACACATTAAGACACAACTTATTTACATGGTTCAGTGATGGTTCTGCATTATTCTCTTTTCCTCATTATGTACTCACTCCAAGAACTTTGTCACAGCTATAAATAAAATCAGTGGCAATACTATTATGACTTCTAGACCATGATGGAACTGTTGGGCCATATCTGAGGTTCCAACTCTGCGAACAATCCAACTGTTTGGTTATTTCTGCAGTGTTAACCTATTTCTGTAGAACTGTTAGCCCATCAACTTTTAAGCCATTTAATATGATACTGAAACTAAGGGAGGCTTGGTGTGTGTAGTATGAAGCACCTTACCAAAGTCTGCTCCCTCTACACAATTGTGCTGAACCTTCTCACCTACTCAAGCAATGAAGTTTGGTGTGTTTCCCAAGATCATTTTCCTTAAGCCACATGTACTGGTTCTGGTTATATTACTACCCTTTTATTCCTTATCAAAGAAATCACGTTTTCCATTATTTTGATTAGAACTGACTTTTAACATGATGGGCTGGCTTAGACAAATGGGACCTGGCTGATATCACCCTTTCTGAAATGGCTTAAGCCTTCCGAGATTTACATTCATTGTTGTAAATGAACCAACCACCTCCTCTGCTGATAAAGGCCGGCAGGAGTGCGCTTTGAGGTGTGTACCACTCTACATTTTCCCCATAGCTTTACTTCTCACTAGGCATTTCCTACTGATTAGTGTCCAGAAACACATTATGAGCTCTAACAGACTTTTGGTCTGACAGCTTTTCCTTTGTTACACTCAATTTTAAGACTCCGGGGTTATCTGGACCTGCAGATTAAACTATCAATAGAATGACTGCTTATCCCTCATACTTCCTTTGCTTTGGGACATATTTTTACAAGGATTCCTTTTCAGTGTAACTGTTCTGAATACACCATGCATGAAAGTCAGCAGCTACTACAGTCATGAAGTAAACGCTTTTACCCCTGTTAGGTAATCCTCCTTACTCCTTTCTTTTTAGTTCAATGACTGTGGATAAACATTGGTGGTGTGCAATACTACTAACAACTAAAAGAGAATGTTATGGGACACGTTAGATCCTTGGATAAGATGGCAGTATTTCCTTTTTATAGATGAGTTTCAAAAAGAAGCTGGAAGACAGAAAAACTATTCAAGCATTTCCATGAGAATATATTAACAGGGGACTATTCTGGGAGAAATTAAAACGACCTCCCTTCACTTTTTTTCCTATCCAGCCTCTAATTCCCCTCCATCACTGTGGCTGCATGGGAAAAAGAAGAAAAGATCACTTCATCAGGCTCAGTATGTTTACTGTACAGTGGAGTAGCCTTGACTCAACTCAAAATCCCCCTTCATTGCCAGCTGATGGGTTCCTCAAGGTTGAAAAGTGGCTACTGAAACAGGATGATGTAAGTGGATAATAAAGTAACTCTATTTCACTGTAGATCAAGAAGCAAACACACCTCCACCCAAAGGCCTTCAAAGCAGGCACCACAAAGCTGACAACCCTCAACTCAGCCTCTTATAACCTCAGGATTAGCAATGGAGGAGCTTCAGCTCAAGAGATCCGGGAGCCTTAGTCAACACACTGGTGTTTGCTACAGATGTTGCCAATACCTCAAAAAGGATCTAAATAAGACACAATAGGAAGGAACTGTGACTGAAAATGGCTCTTTACCAATTTTTACAATTTATTCTCAAGTACATTATCAATCAGATGGATGGATTATCAGTCACACTGACTTACAGCTGTACCAGTTTTTCATGACTTAGACACATCAACTCCTTTCACAGTTACCTAGATGGAACCTGACAGCAACATTGTAATAGCCAATGGGATAACTAAGTGTCCAAGTGTGAAATTATGAGCAGGTATCTCCAAAACTATGACTGCTAAGTTCCAGTATAATTTTAAGAGGACACTCAGCAAAAGCCACCAACTTCATTTGCCTTTGTGAGGAAAAAGATAACTACTGCTAAGTGACACCAAACCAAATTCTAAGGAAAAGTATAAAGGCACAGTGGATCGCAGGTAAAATTAGAGCTGGAACACAACAGTTCTGTTCACGGGACTGTGAACAACTGAGCTATAAACTTACATACAATCTGTATTCTGTCTCTGGTGTATCAAAACTGACACAATCCAACCACTAATCAAGGCCAGAAATCCTACTGGTTACAATATAGTTTTACTCTTTGCCTACTGAACTGTTCAAAAGGTGCAAGTTACAAAAACATTCCTGCAAGTTAACCTATGTTGTTCCAAAGTGGTGCGAGCACACCTACTGTATCTGCAGTTTCCAAGTGCGTTCTGCCCTTGGACACCTCTGCTGGCTGTGGGAGCAGAAAGGGCTGTGAATATCAGCTGCAAACACAGCTTCCTTCCTGGCAGCTGCACCCATGGGAGTCACCCTGTTTCTGATCACAACAGGGTGTCTGTGGCCTACTGGAAACCAGAGTGGCCGGGGACAACATTTAGGTGATGGCTTCATCAGGACTTACTCAAATGACTCTGATGACTCAAAATCTGCTGGTATCTGGCTCCTGAGTGGTAAAGAACAAGGGGGTTAAGGTGAAACATTATACACATACATGGGTAAGTGGCCAGCCAGTCAAGAAGTTGAAATTCAGGTATTGCAAAACATCCAGCCATTTGCCCTTTAATGGCACCAGTTTTCTGGAGGTCTTTCCCTGGAATGACAGGACAATTAGATATGCTGAACCTTTGAGGGCAATGTGCCCTGTATGCTGAATTTCCATTCCCTATGTGAATGAAAAATTGAATAAAATGTCCCTGGAACCAAAGGACATCCTGCTGTCCATCATAATTTTCTATGCACTTTACATTTGTTGAAAAAACTGGCTTGAAAATCACAGAATTATTCAAGTTGAAAGGTCCTTCTGCAGATATTGTCTCATCCAACCCTTCTGCTCAGGGCAGGGTCAGCTACAGCAGGTTGCTCAAGGCTGTGTTCAGTTGTGTTTTGAGTATCTCCAAAGACAGAGCCTTCACAATCTCTCTCAGAAATCTGTTCCGCTGTTCTGAAAAAATTCACAGTCTTAAACATAAGGGCAAAAAAAAAAATTTTTCCCAATTTTTAACTTTTCTGTATTATATCTATTTTGCTGTTGCTAATGCATCCACCATCATCTTTCTCTGCTTGTTCCTTTAGTCTCTTCCATCCCAGCAAAAATATTTACTTATGACTATTTTACATTAATATCCCATGTATGGTCAAGCTTAGAAAACCTTTTTAAGGTAAATATTTTAGGACTCCCTCCTGCAACACAGGTGTGGGCTGATTCTACAGAAGTTTAACTTCAATCTTCATGAAACTGAATAAAATAATTTTTGAAATATTATGGTGTCTCTTCCATTCTCAGTATCACGATGCATCGGGTTTGTGTGGCCAGGTTTTGGTAGTGGGGGGGTTACAGGGGCGGCTTCTGTGAGAAGCTGCAGGAGCTTCCCCCGTTTCCAGCAGAGCCAATGCCAGGCAGCTCCAGCACCGACCCACCGCTGGCCAAGGAGAGCCCATCAGGAATGACAGCAACACCTCTGGGATAACATATTTAAGAAGGAAAAAATGCTATTTCCTAGATGTAATTGCAGCCAGAGAAGAGCAGAGTGAGAGCATGTGAAAAACTCTGCAGACACCAAGTCATTGCAGAAGGATGGGGAGGAGATGCTCCAGATGCCAGAGCTGAGATTCCCCTGCAGCCTGTGGAGTAGTTTGTGGAGAACTGTCTCCCATGGCAGGGACACCACGCTAGAGCAGGGGAAGGACTCCTCTCCCTGAGCAGTGGCAGAAACAATATGTGATGTACAGACCATAGCTCTCATTCCCTGTCTCCCTGAGCCACTGCAGAGGGAAGAGGTAGAACTTGAGAAGGAAGGAAGAGGGGGTAGGGGGAAGGTGTTTTTAAGATTTACTTCACTTTTCATTATCCTGCTCTGATTTTGTTAGTTATAAATTCAATTAACATCCCCAATTCGAGTCTGTTTTGCCCTTAGGTATTTGATGACTGATCTCTTCCGGTCCTCATCTCAACTCATGAACCTTTGTTATACTTTCTCTCCCCTGTCCAGCTGAGAAGGGGAATGACAGAGCAGCCTTGGTGGATGCCTGGCATCCAGCCAGGGTCAACCCACCTGGGTAAAGCTTGCAGGGTGCATGTTTATCAAACACTACACTGAAATAAACTACAAGCCCAAATTACATTTTACACCCGTGTGTTAAGATAGAGAAGTCTAGTGCGTAAAATGGAGTCAAAGCCGAAACGGAGGTTCACTGGCAACATAAACACCACACATTTGCTGTTCTCAGCCAGATAAGTCACATTTGCATCATTTGATAAGTGCAACAGCCAACTTCCTTCCAGTTTACTTAAATGTTAAGAACACCCCTCGAAGAAGCCTCCTGGAGCCCTGACCCTAAAATTACACAAGAACACCAACCAATTTGAAGGTACCTCCTCACCTCCATGAGGTTACTCGTGGTACGTAATTTCTAATGCCTTGAAAACTTTAGGATGCCTCTTTCATGGATGAACAGCAACTCTTTCCTCAAAAAAAAATTAAATTAATTTTGATTAACTCTCATGACAAGGATGAGAAAACACCTCTAGGCAGGGCTTGCGTTTCGACACCACATTATTTCCAATTTTCTACAGCCCACAAAATGCGACACCCCCCCCCCCCGCCACGGTACTGCTGTTATGTGCCAGCACCGTCCCGCCACGCGTGGAGTGGCCCCGTTCTGCGTGGGGACCGGGGGTCCAGCACCGCGCCCCGCTGCCCTTCTTGTTCCCAGTAATTCCCGCCGGCGGCCGCGACCGCGCCGGGGTGACCCGAGGCCGCGCAACCCGCGGCCCTCGTCCGCCCCAGCGCGGAGCTTCCGCACCCTAAAAACCTGCACCCTAAAAGCCCGCACCCTAACAACCCGCTCCCCGCCACGCAGCCCCGACTCCGACCCCGCGGCGGGGCCGCGGAGCCCCCGGTCCGCACGGCGGGGCCGGGCCGGGCCGCGGGCCTGGCGGAGCGCGGGGGGGACTGG
>JAWWLV010000001.1:104325097-104344842 GCA_035041135.1 Platyrinchus mystaceus
GAGGAGACAAAATGGCGGCGCGCGGGGGGGGCGGTTGTGGAGGGCGCCGGCGCCATCTTGAATTAATCGCTCGCACAGCCGGGGCCCCGCGCGGGCCGGGCCGGGCTGGGCCGGGCGGGGCGGGGGAGCCCCGGGGCTCCGGCAGGGACCGCCCGCAGCCTCCACACCCTCCCCGCCTCCCGCTGCCACACTGCGAGGCGCAGTGGAGCGCGGCGCGTTTCGGCCCGCGGCGGGTCCCTGCGCCGGGGCTGCCGGCTGGGTCCCCTCCTGCCCCGCCATCTCCTTCTCCTGCTCCCGGCCGGGAGCTCGGGCAGCGCTGGCTCGGCGGCGCCGGGAGCTCGCTCGCAGCTTTCCTCGCCCACCCGCCCCGCGAGGAGCCCCCCATTCCCCTTGAGATCCCCCTTGGTGCTCGTTCAAAGGTGCGCCTGGGATCGATTATTTCCCTAATTTAGGATTCATTAAGGATCTGACGCACAACATCCCTATGAAACCTGGATAAAACCCGTTTCTTTAGCCGGTTCCTGCAAATGCCCCACCACTGAACTGCAACAAAGAGAGAAAAGACTTGAGTTGGTTGTCTTTTTTTTTTTTTTTTACGGAATTGCAGTGAAAACAGCACTGATCCTCCTGTCCCCCTGCCAAAACTGAGGCGGATGCATCAAGAAATAAACAGCTGAATGATCACACTGTCACATTTGTAACATCGTTTTTATTCTTCCATTTATACACCTAATGGTAACAACGGGGGTTATTTTCAAGACAGGAATTGGGCACCGTAGGAGTGTAATTTTTTCGCCTTTGGTGCGTGTGCGATGGAGAGCGAGTGAGTGCCGTGTGCGCCCTGCGCTGCCCACCCGTGGGTCACCTGAGGAGAGCTGTGGCACTGCAGCAGCGTCCTGGACCGAGCCCGGAGCTGCCCGGAGCCCCGGCTGTCTCGGGGCTCTGACCCAATTGGGACATGCCAGGCGTGCCGCAGTTTTTAATGGGGTGTAGCGAGGCACGACGGGAGCGTGGTTATGGCCGTACACTAAGGCATCCCAGCGTGGGTAGGGGCAGCACTTGCACGTGGGGAATTCTGCTGTTTATGCCTTGATTTCTCTGGGAAGGGTCAGGGTTTAGCTGCGTGGATATCGGGTTTGTGGCATTATTGCAAATTAGGAGTAGGCAAAGGGCTGTGTTATGTATTTCTTTCTTATAAGGATGGCATTTCTGAAGTTTCCCCTTTTTTTCCTTTTTTCCAATTTTCTTTTTTTGTTTGTTTTTTCGGTGAGAGCAGAGAAACTGACAGTTTCTGTGGAATATTAAAGCTCTTTCTTCTAAGGAACTCTATTTTTAAAGTTGCTCCTTCTTTAAAATTTGACAGCTTGTCTGTTTCTTTTTATTTCATCTTCAGCGCCATGCTAGATCTATTGAGTCAAGGATCTGTAGTGGGGCAGGACTGGTGCACTGTCTGCATTGCTTTTCTTGACTGATTGTTCTCATGATCATTTTTATTTTGGAAGGTTATTTTATTGCTAATATATTAATACAATCTCTGCCATTAATATGTAATTTTCCATCTGTCCTTCCACTTGAAAATGTTGCCTTGACTTCCATAATGCCAAAACCAGCCAACTCTCTGAGTAAACAGGTAAAAATCAGTTGGTAAAAAAATAACTTTATGGACAGAATTAATTGTATTTCAGAAGTGTATTAATTCTCAATCAGTGTGAAGCTGGCATGGACCCAAGCCAAGTAAAAGATGGAGATGTTTAGTTCTTTTCAGAGGCATAAAACCTGATTCTGGGTGCCTTGGCTTTTTTTGCTATAGTGGTAGAAGAGCATTTCCAGAAGGAGACACACAGCTGAGAGGCACTAAGTGTAGGGACATGGCTGGGCACCTGCTTTTCTTTGAGAGTTTGGGTTCCCAAACCAAATAGAAAAATTGATTCTGTCGGCTTCCATGCCAGAAACTGCTCCTGAGGTAAGTGTCAGATAGAATGTTTTGAAAGAACTGAGAGGAGTTTCCATCCTTCTTGAAATCTTGCAGGAAAATGAACTGCTGGAATTGCTTCTTAGCCTTAACCACAGAGCTTAGGGTGCTTGCCAAGGAATCTGAAGATGTTCTTCGCTGTGGTGCTTGCAAGAAGCAGCCCTGGTATTTCTTGTGTCACAGAGGTGCAGTTGGTAATCCTTCCTTTGTGGGGATGCATCTTGTGCCCCTGTGCTCACCTTCTGGTCAGAAGAAGAGCAAGCAGGAAGAAACAGTATTTTTTCATCTCCTGGTTAGAATTCTTCAACCCTGAAGTGATTTCAGGATTTTTTTTCTGTATTTTTTTTTTTACCTCAACCATGGATGAATTACTTGATGCCTTTTGGACTACAGGTTTTGATTTGGGTACCTTTATTATTTTAGATAGTTCAGTTAATTCCTGTTTTAAGTGCCTGCATCCTCTTCTGGTCTTCCCGCAGCAAATGTCTGTGGGTGTGGGGCCTGTGCCCTTGTGGAGCACTTTTAAAGACTTTATGGCCCAGCACAGGGGTAAGAATTTGTGTGATTTAATTTGTTGGCTGGGTCTGGGTGCAAAAGCACATTATGAGAAACCTTATTTAGTGAGAGACTTATTGAGTGAAAGCATTGAAGTTTTTTCTTCCTCTTTGGAAAAAGCACAAAAGCAAATGTTTGTGGCCTTTTTAAGATTCAGACTTAAAAGTCCCTGGGCCCAGGAGGCATCTTCAGTTTGTGTGGAGGCAGAGCTTTGTTTTTGAGCACATTTTGCCACTGTAGGTGAGACCTGGCTGGTACAGAAGAGGTCCCAGAGTTACACTGTGTGCAGGTGAAGAGTCTGCTGTGCTGTCACTGCTGGTGAAACTGCACCATCCTGAACACCACCAGGCAGCAGAGGGAGTACCAGGGAAGAGATCGTGTCAGCAGGCACATTTGGGAAGCTGGGAAGTAGTGGTGGAAGCTTCCTTGTCTCCTGGGTGAAGAGGATAGACAGAAGGACAATGAAGGAGTGCCTCTCTTACAGAGACAGTGAGGAATCTGGGGAGAGGATAGAGTAGAGAAAGTACATGCGTGAATCACAAGAAGCAGGAATTTGTGGTGGAGTGATGGTCAGGTGGGTGGTAAAAGCAGGAAGCAGAGAAAACGAATGCCGGTTCTTCCAGTAGCCAGTGGTGAACTGACTCCTCAAGCTGGTTGGGTGGCAGCTGATCAGAGGCTGAAGTGTGTGATAATACAGTCCTAAAAAGCTCAGGCACAAAGGGTGTCTTGACTTTTCCCAGAGACCCGGACAGAGGGTTCCATGTGTGTGTTGCCTGAGGAGAGAGGCAGTTTGTTTCGGCCAACTCTTAGTCCCCTCCGCATCCTACAAAAAAAACCAAAAAAACCTTCCAATTGCTGATACAATCTTGGCTACAAATTGATGAGTAGCAAAGGTTTGTATGAATGATGGGGGTGTGCTTTAGTTAGAAGTTGGCGGGATGAAATGAGCAGGTGAACATAATATAGGTGCATATAATGAACATAATATAGGTGCAGGCCCACGAGAAATTGGAGAAGCAACAGAAAAGAAGAAACTAAAAAGTGAAGACAACACAGGAAATATGACAAGATGAATAGGAAGGACATTCATAGTAGACTGGCTGGGTGTACACTGAATAGATGGAAGGAAACCAGTTAGGGTATAAATCTTGCTTAAATGACTGTATGGAACCTTGTTATTCTCTTGGTTCTGTGACATGGCAGAGGTTGATTGGCATCAGTCCAGCTATTTCTTGCATCTGAGGTTGAAAAGCATTTCTTTTTGCTCTTGATTCTGGAAAAAAGTATCCACGTGAAGAGCTGTTCCTGTTAATAGTGGGCACTTCTGATAGAAATGCTTGACAGAATTATTGGGAGGTGATGTATGTCCAGCTGGATACTACAATGATTTGTTAGCACAGCTGTCTTTAAAATACAGAGGCCTTCCAGCTGAGCATCACACAAATACAGGATCCCTTGGAATATTTTTAGTCTGCCTCTGCTTTTCCTCCAGCTCAGTGTCTGGTTATATTTCTCCCTCAGTTTGTGTAAGGGGCAAGGCCTATGTGACTGCACCAGAGTCTGGACAACACCCCAGGGGAGAGTTCCAGAGACGAAGAGTTGAGAAAAGTTGAGCTAAGAAATGTGGAAGTTTAGAAAATACTTGCTGTAGATTATGGGTTTATGTTTGTGTTTTGAACTAGTTAATTTTTTCCTTTGGATAGCAGTTTCCCTCTAAAGACTTAATGAATGTAAATGTTAGTTGATGTAATTTGGAAAAGTTATGGTTCTTATGGAAACCTCGTGTAGAATCTTAGTGTCTTCTCTGTCTTCTGTGATAATATCACAAAAATGGGATGACTTTTGCCTGTCACTGTGAAAAATGTTTGGAGGAAGGAAAATCACATCTTCCACTTGTGCAGAAACGTGCAGCAGCATTCTCTTGGCTCTTGCTGATTCCACGCTTATAAAACTGGTTGGACTCAGTGCAAGGGAGTTTATGTTAGATTGCATTTTACCTAACTAGGTTTGCCTGATCCTATTTATAAGGCAGATAAGTAAGCAGCAAAATTTAGATTGCAGTTTCACATTTTAGTAAGTGTTTTAACTTAGTGGTCTTGTTTGGTTCTTTTGTTAAGAAGAATGAAGTAAGTTATTATGCGTTGAAGAAATGTTGACATTCTGTTCAAAAAGCTTGGTAGAAATTTTGAAATTTTTGAGAATTGAGAATTGGTGATACTTTTGAATACAACTGCAAATAGATACTTAGTCTTTGGGCAAGAGTTTTGAAAATATTCACAGATCTGGGTTTGAAAACATAGGATGTTATGCTCTGGAAGCAGTTTACATTGATGATTTCAATTCCTGAAGTGACATTAGAGTGAGTTCCTCATTACTGCCCAAGTGTGAACATGGAGACATCAAAACCAATGTGCATTTCAGATTATTAGCTCTCTATGTTTAACTTACCTTATTGAGCCTTATTGATTTGCCAGTGCTGTATTTCCCATCATCCAACAAGGATTTGAGTGTGAACTTGTCTAGGCTTTGTCTTAATTTCTTTTTTCTTTATAAAATGATAAGGAAATCATATTTTCACATTCTGTTATGAGCTGCTTCTGTGTTTGTGAAGTTGTGGGGTTTAGAGAAATGGACACAGAGTGTTGGATCTCACACTCCTCCTGTTCGGACCCTGGGTGTTTGGTGTTCTAGAACAGTATTGCTGGAATCCCAAACAGAGGGACCCTGAGTGAAATCTGGTTCATCTGAAAGTCATGAGGTGCTGTATGTTAATTTTCATGCACCCAGAATTTCAGCATTTCAGTGCACAGAGAGAGGCAACTTTCTTTGCCTAATGCAAGTTAAATAACCTTTTTTCTTTGCCTTCTACAGACACTGTGACTGATGAGAGTTAAAGGCCATGGATGAAGATGGGCTTGAATTGCAGCCACATGAGCCAAATGCATTTTTTGATCCAACAGGTCTGTCAGGAGATAATATGTAGATAAGAGTGTTGGAATTAGATGCAATTGACTGTTGTTTATTTTGTGTTTGCTTAGAAGTGCTGTGCTGCATCAATGCTTTTGTATAGTTGTTTTTATTACTCGGAGCAATCTGAATGAGCTACTGTTCTTTCAGTCAAGTAATAGTTGTTTGGGTATTGGGGGAGAGTCTAAAAATTGCAGATCTTTTCCAGGAGAGAAAACCTTGTTCATCTTAATTATGTTAGCATCTACTTTTTACTTGCCTTATCCCATGTGTCTGCCTATTTTAAATTGCTCACATGCTATCATACCTGTTTTACTAAATTGCAGTGTAGTGTAAAAGTTGAAGTGAAACAGGAGTAATTTCAGTTATTAACACCCTCACTTGAGACAGTTTTTCAGCTTATCTGCTATTTTAATTATGTTTTTCAGGAGCTGATGCAGCACATATGGATGGAGATCAGATTGTTGTGGAAGTACAGGAAACAGTATTTGTTTCAGATGTAGTCGACTCAGACATAACCGTGCATAATTTTGTTCCCGATGATCCAGACTCTGTAGTAATCCAGGATGTCATTGAGGATGTTGTTATCGAGGATGTTCAGTGCCCAGATATCATGGAGGAGCCAGATGTGTCTGAAACTGTCATTATTCCTGAACAAGTGCTGGACACAGACGTAGCCGAAGAGGTTTCTTTGGCTCATTGCACTGTCCCAGATGATGTTTTAGCTTCTGACATAACAGCAGAAACCATGTCCATACCAGAACATGTGCTGACAGGCGAGTCAATGCATGTCCCTGAGGTTGGACATGTAGAACACGTAGTTCACGACAACGTCGAAGAAGCAGATATTGTCACCGATACCCTGGGAACAGATGTTGTTTCTGAGGAAGTCTTGGTGGCAGATTGTGCATCGGAGGCAGTGATCGATGCCAATGGAATCCCTGTGGAACATCAAGATGAGAAGGGCAACTGTGATGATTACCTTATGATTTCCTGTAAGTGTTTGGGTAAAGCCATGATAATTCTTGTGATATGGGCCTGGGTGGTGCTTGAGGGCTTAAGACAGTTCCCAGACCAGATTTTCTGTATTTTTAATTGAAATGCAGATCTCACAAATGTACTCAGATGGGATTTTTAGGAACGTGTACCAGTTAAAAGTTCTGGTGAAGCTAATGGAGGGAAATACTGGCTAATACATGTCTGATTATAAATTATCTCTCTAGCAATTTATAGCACATGAACAAGAGTAAGAATTCGAGTAAAATAAATGCCATATACTTAATAAAAATTGGTAGAAAATTAAAGTGACAGTATTTGAAAGTGCATCTACATGCAGGTTGCTAAGATGATTGCCAAGACATTAAGTAAACAAAATATTTCATGGAAGAGAAAGACTAAAAGCCCTCATTTTTGGAAGTCCAAACGACAATTTGTTATCCTTGTCTTGTTTTTCTGCTAAGTTCCCACTCCTCACACCCCATATATTGTTAGATACAGACAGCAGTATGGTTTTCTTTGCTGTTAGGATGTGTTTTCTTCTCTTGATCAAGCAAAGGGCAGAGGTATGCAGCTAACAAAGAGAGTAGCTACTGCTGCTCATAGCTCAAAAGCAACTATGAATATCTTAATCTCCCTTAGGAACAGTGGCACAATCCATTTGAATCATATTTCAAAAGACTTAAATAGAGGGTGGAGAAAAACAGGGCATATCATCAATCCTTTTTCTACTGAGGATATCCATCTGTGTGAACTAGAGCTTACTCTGTTACTTATTACAGTGATTACTCAGTGCAGTACCTAGGAACATCAGGGTGTCACTGCTGAACACTTATTGTAGGAATAGAAGAGCCTTGTTAGGCTGGTTTGTTTAATTGCCATTTCAGGCACTTCAGTTTTGTCTGGCATTCAGTGACTCCATTGATGAGGTGTACTTCGTGCTCTGCTTCAGTTACCTTTTTTCTTTTTTCTTCCCTTTTTTCCCCTTTATTTCCTTCTTTACTTTTGGACATTTTTGAAATGTATAATAACTTGTTTTAATTTAATATTCTCTACTTACGGATTTTAATGTTGCTTCTCCTTACCTAGGATCACTGCATTTCTTAATTTATCATCCCTTGAGTTCCTTGAGTAACCTTGTGCAGCCATGTTTTGAGTTTATATGAGGTACAGTTAATTCTCTATTATCTGGGAAAACAATTAAATGGGATAGTGCAAAATATGGATAACATAAAATCTTGTAAAATTAAGCTGCAGGATTGTACTGAGGTGAAATAGGTCAGTGGTGCTGCTCTGAAATGGGACTGATCCAAACTGATAAATGCACTCGTGCCAAGGGTGGTGCAGATAGAACTTTCTGGTGCTGGACCCAAGTTAGATCAGATGAAAAGCAGCTCAAATGCTTCTGCACCTGCAGCAGAGTTAGATAACAAACTGGATAATCCACCCATGGATAATTGGGGCCTGAGTCCGGTGGTGATTCTTACCTGTTCCTTATCCCTGACTGTAGCCCTTTAAGGTGCTGTTGCTCCCATCTCTGCTCTCCTTTTCTGTGCAGGTTCCTCCTGCAGAGCGAGGAGGCCTCGTGGGAGCACTTGGCAAACTGTGTCTGTGTAAATGCAAGTGAGGGGGGTGGGTGGATGTGTGTCCTGTTGGTCACTGGCAGTGGCTGAAGGAGGACAGCGTGTCGTGGTAGAGGCTGCACTGGATGATCCCAGCCTAGCTGGGAAGTCTTAGATGTGCCAGTCGTCAACAGGTGGTGACGGGCAAGAAACACAGGAATGTAATTGTTCAGTTGTGCTGGGGTACTCTCAGTTTTCAGTCACGTATTTCTGCAGTTTCTTGTTTTATTTATTATTAAATGTCTCTTGATAGTCTTGCAATGTACTTTGTTTAGATTCAGAACCTTGAATAAGCCAGCATTTAAAACAATCGTTGTGCTGCAAAGCATGCATCCTTTCTATTTGTGTTTAAAATCTGAAGTATGTTCTAACAGTTCGTTTTAAAGGGAAGTTCCCTACTACCACCTACCGTGTTTAAAGCCTGCATAACAAGTTCTTCTGGTTGTGAAGGCAGAGTCTAGTTCTTTTCCATCAAGTAAAGGCTGTCTTGCCAAGCAGTCTCTTTGTTGTATCGGAAACATTATTTGAATTTTTTGTTTTGCATGGGCAGTGGATTTGGTCATTGATCTGTTCTCTGCCTCCGTTCTTCAGCTGAACTTGGTAGCAAGTGATTTTTAAAAGGTAGTAACGTCTCAGCCTGGTTTTGTATTTTTTCATCCTAACCTGTAAATTTGTGTTTGATCCTGGCAAAACTCCCTGAAGTGCAGGGGCAGATGTTGGAATGTAATCTTGTCTGCCATTACAGTAGCCAAATGTTGCTGCATCCCAGATCTGGGAGCCAGACTGTGTTTGTCGGAATGCCTTTGCCTGTCTTCTTTTAGACAGGCACTTGGAAAGCAGGGGATGACACTCTGTGTTCTTTCTGTTGTAGGTTTCTCAGTCTGTATTCTTTAGTGGAAGCTGTTGACAAAATCTTTTTGCGATCTTTTTCCTATCTTGTGGCTCTCTTTCAGCATTTCCATTTTTGTTCCTAATGAACTGAGTCTACATATATTTTCTTAAGATAATTTGCTTAGCTTTATCCTGAAAATACCTGCTTTGAAATGACTGTGCATTTTTTTTAATGTTGTGTTTCTGCCTTCTTTCTTGGTTTCAGTCTGGTTTGTCTTTTCAAAGATTACAGTCCCTGTGGGGTTTCATTCTTTGACTTTGCCTCAATAAGCTCACAATTTTAATATTTCTTTTCTCACTTAGATTTAATTTAGCTTTGGCATTGGTATACCTTTGCTTTTTTTAATTTCCAAGATAATGTTTCTTGGCACAGCTTTATGTCATCAGTTACCTTTTGATGTACTTTTTTTTCTTGGATACTTTGCTTTGCCCTGAAGATTAATATTTGTCCCATGGTAGATTTGGGGCACTTAGAGCAGAGCAGAATCAGATATTCGTTTAAAAAAGAATGCAAACTGCTACTGGTTAGTAGCTTGAAAAAGATTCAAGGGGGTTTGATAAATCTTTTTTTTTTTTCTTTCTTTTCCATGTTCTATAACAAGCCAGTTCATGACTTAGGTCAGGAAAGTATAAATTGTGCTGTGACTCACATTGGTACTAATTATTTGGTAGCTTGGAAAATTGTTTCTCCATGAGTGAAACAGTAACTGAGATAACTAGTGATTGTCAAAACAAAACAAATGTCCTGCATTTACTAACCAAGGGAAGTAGTTCCTTGCACCTGGCCATAAGATGGAAACTGAGATTTTTCTTCATCTGATTTTATTCAGATTGGCAAAGACAGACACATCCTCTGGCATTAACTTATTTCATCAGACAAGAAGTTTTACCCTCATACACTCATATTGCAATAAAATTAGTGAGTCACAAAGGTCTGACAAGGGGAGTCTGGAGGGAGTGAAGAGTAGGGCAGCCTCACAAAGTTTAAGCTGCAGTTTTAAGTCAAATACTTGAAAATGCAGGAGCTATGTTAGGTCCGTCCGTCTATGTCCTTACTTTTCTCTGAGTTAGACATGTTGCTTGTTTGTTGTATATGAATTAACACTTTTCATTACAGGAGTCAGAACCCAGGGTAATTCACTGAGAGAAATGATTGCATCTTTTCATAGATCTGGTGTAACCTATCTTTTTTTTTGTCCTGGTTGGATGTTTTAGATGAACAAAGCCATAAAGTTCATGCTTTCAATAGGGCCAGTCGCCTTCTAGTCAAGAAAACAAAATGCTTTTTATTTGTTTTTTAGCATAAATAAGTACCTCCCTCGTTTTCCCTGGAGGTTCTTAAAGATGAAATTACATTTTTCTCTCCCTGTGGTAGAACTTGCTTCCATGCTTCTGTCTGACCTCTGGAATGGCACCAACGGTTGTTGCAGCTCAGGCTGCTCAGGAGATCACCATGAGAGGTGATGGAAGTAAGAATTGCCTTGGGCTGAGTGATGCCTCAGAGCTCAGTCTGATTTGTGTGCTGGGGAGAGCAGGACAAGAACAAGTCTCAGTTTGGAGCTCAGAAGTTACTCCTCTGCTAAACTACTACCTTGGGGGGACAGACACACAGAATACACAGCTGCTCATGTGTAATGGCAGTGGATTAAAATCAAAATAGAGCAGATTCCTGTTTCCTTACAGATTAGGAAACCAGCTTTGCTGTTCAAGAAGTAATTGGACAGTAAAAATAACTTCTTCGGTGGACTAGGAATTGTCTGCTGTCAAGTGAAGTAGAAGTAAAATGTTTCTGTCATAAATAACTGAAGAAAGTCAGGGCAATACAGAGTGCTTTTAATCTATTCTAGAAAAGAATAGTTAGTAATGGCCTTTTTCATTAAGAATGCTTAAATAGGGTTGTTTATTTTGTAAGCAGGCAAGTATCGCCATACATATTTTTTTAGCAGCCAGGAGAACCATTTGGGAACATACATGCTGACAAAATAGATGATTTTTCGTCTAATTGCTCCATTGATACATTTTTAAGATCTCTTAAACTGGTTAGATTGGTGGTAAGACTTGTTTCAGTGTGGTTTTCAGCAATTAGTATGTACTTGAAAAAGGTGGAAGATTTTTTTGTAGTTAAGTGAATTTTATCTTTTACAATCCTTTTATTGTCCTCATTAATCCCATGTAGAGGAGAAATGGTAGGAAAGAATAAATGTAAACTATTACAGAATCCATTAAAAATAAACGCAGTTGTATTTGCATTTTTTAGTCAGGAGTAAAACACTGGGTACAAAGCCTGTATCTGCTGATCCATCAAATATTTGATATAAAAAAACTAAACCCAACTTCTTGGGAAAGCGTTATGTGTCATGGTTAAAAGAAACTGTGTAGGAAAACTGGCATCAATTGGGTTTTAAATATGATTTTTATTATCAATGCATAGGAGCTTGTTCCTGTCCCAAAAATACCACTGGACATATTTTAGTAGAAGAGTAAAGATATAGAAGATAATTTTTCCTTGGATGTTTTAGTTTATTGTATGATTTTTTAATTAAATGTTCTATTTTCTAGGAGATAAATGCTGTCATTGTGATAGAACACATGTTAAACAAAGAATCTGTTGTAAATATTGCCTGTATCTTTTATTTCTTTGCTTTATTCCTTCTTCTATCTGTTGGTCTCTTTTTGTTGATTTCCTTGTAGTGTAAATGCTAACTACACAGGTTTTAAATATGCCACATCTTTCATGTTGTGAGACACTCTTCTCATCTCTTTGCGCTCTAAATAACAATTCTAGCATTATCTTTATATGGAAGCAGTTATTGCAACATTGGAGAAGCACATATTTGTTTCTTGCAGCTCATAGTATGCAAAGAGCAGGCTGCTCTAATCAGTGAGGTCTGGGAAGAATGTTGGCAAACTAACCATAGACTGCATTCTTGCAGTTCACATGAGATGATGTTGTGTCTAGTAATTTTTCTTTTTTTAACTCTGAAAATTAGTCTGAATTTCCTTGTTTGCTGAAGTAAAGCTACCAGCTACTAGAGGGGTAAAAATCAGACGTTTAAAGTGCTTAGTGTTCAGATAATATCTCTTAAACTGGAGGCACAAAGCAGGACAGCACTGCAATAATGCTGGCCTGAACTTTTTTCTAGCATGTGACTTGTGATTAGTTTAGTAATGCCCCGTGGCTCTGCTTGAAAGGAAGTCATCTCTTAGAAGCTTAACTAGTACTTTTAAGTAGTTTTGGCTTTTTTTTGGGAGGGTGATGGGGGTGGGAGATGTTATCAAAGAGGAGCAACGTGCGAGAGTATCCACCATGCATGGTATTTGTGGGATCCCTTGATGGGCTCTGAATTTGAATGAAAAATTCAAACATCATCAGAATTCCAACTTCAAACACTGATCAGTCATGTATTTATGAATATCATTTTCTCTGATTGTGAGACTGAGATATGTGCAGAATGCAGAAACATGGGGAAAGTGTTAAATAGAAATCAAATTTCATAAATGCTGCCAGGACATCAATGAATCAGTATAGCTAAATGCTTATGTAGCCATAGGACAATACACCTTGGAAATCATACTTTCTGTAATAGATACCCGTTCTCTTGCACCTTGTTTGTCTCTTCCTTTGATTTTTATCTCTTTTCCTGCCTTTTTCTTTCCCTCCTACTTTTTTCCTATTACCTGTTTGCCACTATTCTGCAAATATTACTACTTTTCAAGCCCTTCAGGGACTTTAGTTTTGTAAGTATTACCACCTGTCAAGAGTGGTAATTTTTTTCACTTGTATAAGAGAAGTTGGCCTCATACCTCCTACACATCAATTTCCTTACAGTTTAATGGCTCTGTTAAAAATATTTAAACCAGTTGTTACATTTTTAAAACACTATTGAACATAGAGGGAATTCAGGGATAAACAAACTCTAAATTGTGTAACAATTTTTTTTATCATGTTGTTTAAAAGATTAGTTTGAATCTTGGAGAACTTATTTCAAAGCACAAATGGAGCGTATTTTTCAGATTTAGAATTCTTCTGTTGTGTGCAAGTTTTATCGATCGATACTTCCATAGATATATATATGGAAGTAAAAAACTCTGGTTTGGTCAAAAGGAACCAGCCTGTTTCACACGGTGCACGTAGGTTTGTTTTCTCTCTGTTTGCTTCAGCCATAATTTTTCTTCCTTGTGAATATGTTCCAGCATCAGTTCATCTTGGTGCCAGACTTCCCTTTTGGCTTCAGCAGTGTAAAGTCAGTCTACACTGATTTGAAAGCCTTCCAAATCCACGTGCCTGACACTGGAAACGGCCAAGTTAAAGGAGAGCAACTACATAAACATAGTGTAGGAACAAAAGCAAGTTTTCTTTTTGTCAGAGTTCCAGAGACGTTTGGTGTTTCTTGGATATGATGAACAAGTCATGAAAGTCTGTTAATAATTGAATATGTGTACTGTGGATTGTTAATGTGATTCAAAAGAACATCTTAAGGTTTTTACTTTTTAAATGCTTTGGCCTTTCAGCTACAAGATGTTATGTTGTCCCATGACACAAAGTCATTTTTTAAACACTCTTACTGCTTGAAGCATTCTGTAAAATGCCCATTGATCGTGAACTTGGCATTAGAGTATTTAATGTTTTCTTCTGCTGCTCTTTTGGAAAGGAGAGAGAAAGCCTAATTTATGGTAGTGCTTTATAATTTATTGTTATTAATATTTTTTGTGAGCAATGATGGTGATTGAGAAATTGTACTTAAATACAGTTGTGTTTGATACATGAGACAGAATGCATCCTAGTTTATCTAATTTAAAGCCTAATTTATTAATTTCATGGCAGGAAAGTAATAGTAACATTTTGAGCTTTTTTTTTGAAGTATGTATTAAAGTAAATTTAAGAGTTGTAGTTGTTGAGTAGTAAAGGCATGATTTATTTATGAGGGTAGTTTAATGAGTATTAGTAAAATAAGCACACTTTATTAAATAATTGATATGTGCTAGGAATGGTAGTTAAGAATTCTACAGCATTTATAGGACAATTCTTAGACTTCCTGTAGTATAAATTTCATGTCTTATTGTCAGGAACTGAAGTTATGTGTGACTCTGAGGGAGCCCTGTCAGGAGTGACTTTATGAACAATAAAGTCACAAATCAAGAAAGTATGCAGTCACATTAAAAGTACTTTAATAATCTTAACACTTGAAAAACTTATGGGGCTTCTGAAAATTGGGAGGTTCTCTCAAGGTCTTGAGATGCTGGAGTTGGTTTTTGTGACAGGATATTTAGTATCTTTTTTCTGAAAGCCCATTCTTGGTAATGTGAGATGGGTGGTGTGTGCCTGTGTACAGTGTGTCAAATCAGAGCCACGTTCCTCCTTAAACTGCCCTTCAGCCAGGTTTGTGTGGGAGGCCCAGGCAAGTTACGGCAGTTCAGGCTGGAGCGCGGTGTCGGTGCCCTCCTGAAAGCAAGAGAACAAAGTTTGAGAGTTACTGGGGCTACAGCAGAAAGTGCAAGGAAGGCCCTGTCAGCAGGGGCACCAGGAACAGCTTCACCAGCACTGCAGCACCAGGGCAGTGCTTGGGTGCTGCTCCATCCCTCAGCTGTTGAGTGCATGAGAAAAGTTTTCTCATGAGGGTTTTCTTCCTGTAGTTTCCACTCAGGTTTCCCCTCCAGGCAACTGAAGAAGCATTAGTCACATGGATTTGCTGGGAACCAGGTCTGACAGGCAGCAGTAGCACCACTTGCATTAGAGACAGGGTTGAGCAACAGATAATGCTTTTGAAAAGAAAAATTAATAGCATATTAGTTGTGAAGGAGAAAGCAATTAAAACTGAGAATAAGTGAAATTATTCTGCAGAGTAAGTACTGATGTGCACTTTTTTCCTACCATTATCTTGCTGAAGATCACAGTTCCTTATTAGCATTGCCTGGTGTGTTGCTCATGCTTCCAGTCACATCACTGCAGCATTCTTGCACTTCCCCTTAACTAAAAGATAACAGCTTGAATTTATTTTTGTGTTTACTGGCATTGTTTTCAAGGATATGAAAAAAATATTTATGGGTAGGTTCTTTATTACAACTTTTTAAACTGCTTCCAAATTTGAGTAATAAATTAATAAAGTCTTTCATGTATGTCTGCATATGACTGGGTAATTGTAATAACTTGTTTTTGTAGTGGATGATGCTGGTAAGATAGAACATGAAGGTTCTGCTGAAATTACCATGGAAGCAGAGTCAGAAAGTGGCTCTTGTAAAGTGGATGGCATTTGTCCAGAAGTCATCAAGGTCTATATATTCAAAGCAGATCCTGGAGAAGACGATTTAGGTAAAATACACTTGTTTTAGAATACTCCAACCTGACATTTGAAATTTTGCATGATGAGACTGTGGTTTTTCTCAAGTCGTTTGTAAAGACCTGTAGGTCTGATATTAAAGAGTGACAAACTTTCAGGTTTTTTGTGGTTTAGCATAGGTTTTAACAAACTGTAATTAAAATATTTTGCTCTGGTCTTCCTAACTAGGGGGCACAGTAGACATTGTGGAGAGCGAGCCTGAGAATGACCACGCAGTTGGATTACTCGATCAAAACAGCAGTATTCGTATTCCAAGGGAGAAAATGGTTTACATGACTGTAAATGATTCTCAGCATGAAGACGAAGACTTAAGTAAGTAGGTGGCTTTCCTTTGGCAGCAGGGATTTTCATTTTCAGCAGTGCAGTGTTCCTATTAATTTTTTCTTGACTTTTTTTTCTCTTAGATGTTGCAGAAATAGCTGATGAGGTTTATATGGAAGTCATTGTAGGAGAGGAGGATGCTGCAGCAGCTCACGAACAGCAAATTGATGACACCGAAATTAAAACTTTCATGCCCATAGCTTGGGCAGCAGCTTATGGTAGGTAATACTGAAGGAATTCTTCCTGGTGACACCAGCAAAGTGTCAGGGATTGGTTTTTTGGAGGGCAGTGTAGAGTATTTGTGATTTTGTGTTTGTTTTTAAAGTTTTAGTTTAAGAATGGTTTCTTGGCATAATAACGGTTAAAAAGAGAGAGGCTGTAAGGCAGGATTATTCTCGCTCCTATTTTAACTGGCATTTTCCTTCACATTTTCATGATGTAAAAGGGGAAGTACATGAGCTTCCAGCTGAAAAATTGCATCTCAAGTACATCTGTCCCTCATGGTTTTAGGACATAGCAAGAGCTGACTTGGCAATACAGCTGAATATTTTTATTTGGTGGGGGGGAAAAAAAGGCAAATGGAAATATATAAGATTCAGTGTAACAGTGAAAAGCAGCACTGACCTCTAAGCTTGATTTAAGTGCTTTCTAGAAGGATCAGATAAATATGTGATTGCACTAATGGAAATAATTAATTGATTAACCAAAAGAACTTGGAGGGAGACATCTTAAAATTACAGCACAATCTTGAGAGTGTTTCCAGTATTCAGAATCATTTTTCTTGATTGTTGGTATCTGAGCACCAACTAGTGCACAAACTGATTTCCAAAACTTCTGTAAGCTTAAGACCAAAATTTAATCTTAAAAATGTTTCTTTATTACTCCTTTCTCCTTCTAAACAAAGCAAAAGAAATAGTGAAGTAAATGACAAAACTTACATGTCTGCATGATGTGGATTGGGGTGATGGTGCCAGCAGACATTTAAATGGCAGGGAAGTGCTGAGAATGCAGTGGGAGCTGAAATCCCGGACATATGTCAGGAAGGGCAAGATTTTGTGGAGCAACCTGTGCTAAAAGTTGTTTGGGGGATGGATGGTAGTGCACCCAAAGCCTTACCCTAGGCCATAGGTGAGCACAGTTTCAGTGGAGAGGAAATGTCAGATGCCAGGTAGACTGGGAATTAAAAAGGAAAAGAAGTGAACTTGAAGCAACATCTGTAGTCTGAACATTCAGTTATTTTGGAGGAGGAGGAGAAAATTGAGCTGAGTGTACTAAGAAGAGTGAAAGATGGAATTGAAAGGAGTATTTAAGAATGTGGGAAACAGTTGCACACTCAGTGCTAAGTAGTACCATGCAGGGTGAGAGATGGTGGGAATGGGGAGGAATGAAGCCTGAAGGCAGGAAAACAGCAGAGGTTTGTCATCTGCTCTTCTTGGAACTCTTCACCACTTACAGAGGGTTTAAGAGCTGATAGCAATGGCATCTTAAAATGCTAAATATATTATGTTGTATTATTGTAGCAAAGCTTGTTTTCTCTGTGCTTTATACTCCAGCAAGTTTTTGAAGTTTTATTCCAGTATTAGAAAGTGTTTGGGGCCTGTTCTCTGTTAAATCTAAAAGGGCTCTTGAGGCACCTGTTGCAAATTGTACTTTCTACATGTATAATGCGAAATGGGTTTTTGCTTTCAACATTCTTACAGTGCCACATTTGCTGCTCAACACTGGAGCTGACATACAGATCAGAACCTTCAGGCTTCTGTGAAGGTTCTGTGCCTGGCTCAGTCTCCTTACATTAATCATGAATATTAATTCTCTGTACTCTACAAAAGGAAAAGCTGTTGAGCATCTTGCACTTTCTTCTATTTGTCTTCCTGTCTTATTTGTCTGCTTTGCTTTCACGAGGAACTGTTGCCTTTTATCGATTGAAGTAAATACTTAACCACAAAATTTACTATTAGAATTTTCTTACATCCTTAAATCATCAGTGTTAAACTGATGTCCAATAAATACCTTCTGGAATATATAGATATATTTGCTTGTAATTTTCATGTTTGTTTTACATACAGTGGTACCATTTGTGTATTAAACACAAAGCTCTGGGAGACAAAGATTGTTTCCTTCATTCTGTTACACAACACTGAGCATGCTCTTTGTTCCCACTAGAAAGAATTTGTAAGTGCTAAAGCATCAGGTGTACAAATAGTAAGTAGTGTACTTTGTGTGCCACTTTATGGGCTGTTCAGAAGGACTCTTTGATTGCAGCAGTTCAGAAACTTGGTGTGTGACAAACTTCAGTCAGGTGAATTCAGCTGTCCAGAAGTGAATGGGAGCTCACAGCTCACACACAAATGCATTTCAGGACCGACGAGAAAATCAGGCACAGTAAATATTGTGACATGGTATTATTTACCAATGTTAAACATTTTGGGTATAATTAGCAACCAAAGACATGCAAAAAATGCTGCATTTAAAGGAGAATTCTCTATGTAATGGAAAACTATTAACTCCTGCAAATTATATACTCCTGTAAAATTAGGTTACCAAAGCCAGTATTTCCAGGCTCATAATAGCAAACATAATTCATCAGTTACATACTGAGACACTTTGCAGCTCATGCTGTACAATATTACGGTTTGATTAAATGTCCAGGTAATAGTTTATCATTTCTGTTGTTGCCATTGAAGAGTTTGTGCTGGAATTATCTGTAGAGATGGTAGGTAACTTTTTAACTTACCTTGGTAGGTAATAATAACGATGGCATCGAAAGTCGAAATGGCACTGCAAGTGCTCTTTTGCACATAGATGAGTCATCTGGACTTGGGAGGTTGGCCAAGCAAAAACCAAAGAAAAAGAGGAGACCTGAGTCCAGGCAGTATCAGACAGGTGAGTACCTGGTGGCTGGCTGTACTGTAGGCACGTGCCCATGAACAGATGCACTTCGCTGATAGCATGTGCAATGTCATGTAAAAACAGTGATTTGGGTGATTACTTTGCTGACAACACTTTTACATTATAAATGAGTGCATATTTTATTTTAAAAAATTTTAATTACATGGTTTGGATTATGATGGGCGTTTTAAAGGAAACCATTGGTGACATGGGAAAAAATCAATACCGTGTCAGAAGGTTAAAAACCTACACACTTAACTTGCCACACCAATTTTAATGTTTAAGGTAACTTTTTTAAGGGTGATGTTAGAGAAATTTAGTGCTTTTTAAAAACCCTTTTGTCTTTATTGAAAATATATAGAACGGTTCATTTTGTCAGCTCAGTAGGTAACTGGAAAGTCTGAACATTGTATATTAATGTTTGGTAGTATAGCTTCTATACCCTTTTCTGTTTTAATTATGAAGTAAATTGCCTTGATGTCCATGCCTATATTTTTCCTTGCATCTGTGAGAACAGAAGTGCTCTTTGGCATTATTTGGTTTCTGCTGGTACTGTGTTATGGTTGGAGTTATTTATTAGGTTTGATAAAATTGAAAAAAGTGCACAACTGTCCTCTTTAGCAGCCCTGACTTAAGTAATACTATAAATTTCTTTCCAATTCTGACTTAACTGTAGGAGTTCTGTTTTGTTTAGCACTGAGTCAGTAAATTGGGCAAATTAAAGTTGGCTTTTTCTATTTCCAACTACTTAGTCAGCTCTCCTTATAAAACATTTTTGGAAAAGAGAGCTTTTTTGACATGCCTAGACAAATTCAGGGTAAACAAATCAGGCTGATGGATGAGTGCAAATAAGTTCCAAAGCTCTGAGGTATCTTTATGTAAAACGTGTTCTCGTTGAGTCCTGCTTGGTACCTCCTCAGTTTCTAACTGTGACAGATGGCACAGGAAGGAGGTGTTAGTTTGGGGACATGTGAATTGTAGTCAGTGGTAGGTGATTAACTGCCAGATTAAACTTTTATCTACAGATTTGTGGGGAGTCAAAGAAGATCATGTGTTTTGCTTACTAGGTAATACTCAGTTTGGGGACCCCTGGTGGTCTAGCGGTTAAGATGCTGGTCTCTCACCGCCGTGGTCGCAGGTTCGATTCCCGGTCCTGCTTCAGGGACAATCCCCCGGGTAGATGGAGCTCGTCAG
>JAWWLV010000001.1:104361082-104387563 GCA_035041135.1 Platyrinchus mystaceus
TGTTTATATTTCGTCAGAGCGCTCATTGGATTAATTCTAAAGATCACCACCCCCTGGGGGTTTACCATTTTCTCACCCTCAGAGGGGGAAAAACTGTTTTCCCCCACTACAATGGGCTCTGAGTTTCACCTGATGAAATGGGTATTGAGTCTTTGCTGGAGAAACCCCTCCTGAGTTAAGGCAGGTATGGTGTTCTGGAAGTCTTGCTTTGCAGTCTTCTGCAAACTGGAGCCATAATTCACAGTTACTCAGGAGCCTGGTATGTGCCTACATCCCATGTGTGTGTTTACTCCAGATGGAAGAGGATGACAAATTAGCACTTTGAAGTAAATGAGAGGAATGTGAGCCAGGAGTAGAAAAAAACTGCACTCAGACAAAATCGAGGTATGTACATAGCAGATGACAATACTCATTACACCTATGCCACTTCAAATTGCTTTTAATCTCTGGAAAGTCTTTGCAAACTTGCTTAAAGCACAGTCTCCCATATCAGTGGGTCATGAGAGTTAAGGCTCTAAGGAGTGTGTCAGTGCTGCTTAGACAGAGCTGAATTAGGAGAAGGTGGCATTTTTGTAGCACATTTGTTTGAAGCACCAGAAATGAAATCATGGCTATCAGATTCCATTCAAATAAGGGGGCAGAAGCACACAGAGAATGAAACTTCTAAATACAAATATATGCTTACTACATGATGCTCTTTGCTTATTTTTTAAGGCTGGTGTGAACTTATTCTTACAATTATTTGGTGACGACTTTTATGTTACTCCAGACTCCATTTTGCTCTTTGGACAGGCACAAATTTCTAGCTGTACCCCCTGACAGCTGATAAGATGATGTGACAGCTGCTGATAGGATGTGAATATTTATAGTAATTTGTGGCTCATTATGCTCAAGGAGTAAGCTGATCTGAACCAGTCTTTCGGCTAATACAAATGCCAGGTAATAGTAATGCAGTCCCTCTCTGCAAAGGAGACCTTTAAGCCTATCCTTTGGAATAAATCATAAGAGTTCTGCACAGCAAAGCCAAACATTTGAATTTGGTGTGTACTATTTAAAGAATTATTGAAAGATGATACAATTCCAAATAGGAAAACTATCAGAAGAATTCAGTTGTCTACTTGTGGGGTGATCAAAAAACACATTAATATTTCTTGTCCTTCTGCATCCATCTCTGGAGGGACCCTTCTACTGCTCCGCCCTGCAGGCAAGTGCAGTTCTGCCATTGCAGAGATGAAAAAGCGCAAACTCAGAAAGGTTGTTTAAATTCTACAGTAGGAGAATTGCAGAAACCAAAAAGACATCACAGCTATTGTGAACCTCCTTCAGTGTATTCACAAGACTCCTATTTCTGTCCAAATGAAGATAAAAAGAAAACAAAACGTTTTAAGAGAGCAGTACCATAAACCCCCGGAGTGGTACAGGTTATTCATTATCAAGGCAGTATCAGCACAATGTGAGCATTTAGCTGTTATATACTGCAAAACACAGAAATGGCCATCCCCTTGGGGAGGAGCTTAGCCCTTTCTTCAATGCCTTGCTTCCCCCTGGCAGCCTGAGCTGCCCCTGCCTGTCTCTGTGAGCTGGGGGAGAGTCAGAGGAAGCCCCTGGGGGTGACAGTGCAGGTACACCAAAACACTCCAACTCCGGAAGGGGAAACCCCTCACGGGTTGCAACAAGTTGTCAGATGCTGCACAAACACCCAGGGATGCACAAAAGAAAGCTACAGGATCTTTTTAAAGTTAGTTTTTCAGGTTGTTTTTTTTTCTGTTCTACAGAACCACAAACAATTTAGCAAGGTTTGTAAGTTCAGACTCTGGACAAGGGCTGCTCCTGGACTTGCAGTTTTATACCTGGGGCACATTTCCCAAACACACACGGGTCACAGGTACAGGCACCATTTGCACAAAGAAAGGGATATGTGCTAGAGACAGACACACAGTGTCTCACTCTTGCTAACAGTTTCACAGTTTTCTGGGTTATTGTGACCTGTGCATTATTTCATTACATCTCAGGCCATGCAGCTATTCCCGCCCAGTTTAGGTATTTGTCTGAAGCCTAATTTCCAGTTTTCATCTGCAGACAGTGTATCCTTGAGGCACAAACATGTGCCTAATGTTTATTTGAAGGGGTTTGCATTTCCTTTCCAGCCAAACTCTGATCCAGATGCTCTTGCTTCTCTAGCAAATCTGTTCACCTCTCCATTTGGCTCTGTTTGTGTATGAACAACAGGACAAAAATCCATAATTGAGTCCCATATGCAGGATGTTTGTGCTCTTCTTTCACCTTCACAGCTTGCTACAAACTCAGACATTGCCTATGGCTTTTCAATGTTTTCTAAACCATGAATTTCCCATGCATGTAGCAAGACCTATAGAAGTGATTTTCAAACAGCACCAATCTGAAAACATAATTTTTCCTGATTGTAACATTTACAATGCAA
Source organism: Platyrinchus mystaceus (assembly GCA_035041135.1). Classification (NCBI taxonomy): domain Eukaryota; kingdom Metazoa; phylum Chordata; class Aves; order Passeriformes; family Tyrannidae; genus Platyrinchus; species Platyrinchus mystaceus. The sequence continues at coordinate 104,363,523 of JAWWLV010000001.1, forward strand.
TTTCTATTAATTACTTACAGGGAAAAAAAAAGCTTAGGAGCTTCAGTATTCCATAAGCTGTGTTTATATAAAGGTTACAAGTACAGTTTCAGGCTGTAGCACTGATTCTGTAGGTAGATAGTGCAGGACTTTACCCGTGCCCAGGCTACTGGCACAGGCAGCCTCAGTGCCACGGTGACTAAACCCCATGCTGCCAGTGTTTTGCATTCATACAGGTCTGCTCTTTTCTCCTTGCTTCCTAGCAGGTGGTCTGCTTGCTACACAAAGCAACACACCTCTAGTTTTGGAGTGTGTTTTATTTTGGGTTTAAAGTCATATTGTTGCATTTTAATAACATTATTATACTACAGTTTTAATGCTGTGTGTGCGTGTTCTGGTTTTGCTTTTTTTTTTCTTTTTTTCCCCTTCCCTGTAAGTAAAAGCAATACAGAAGGAACAGAAAACATTTCTGTCATGTTAGGACCTGTGGGAAGAAATGCATGATCTGTCCTGCCCAGCACCTGACTGATGTGAAAAAAGCAGGCTGAGTCGCTAAGGGCAGTGTGCCTGAGATGTTTTCAGTCAGATTAACATCAGTAACTTCTGAAGAGACTCCCGCTCTCCCCTCAGGGAAACTGCTGTAAAACATGATCTCAAGCATCTTGGCTCTGCAAACCCTCTTCCATAAAGAGGTCCTTAGTTTTTCTTAAGGCCTGATGCCCTGAATTAAGCTGAAAAGCAGAAATTTCCATAAATGAAAAAGTAAGTCAATGAATTTGCATGCAATTTCTTCATTTTGAAACATTGCATTTTGATTTCCATTACTTTTTTTATTTTAATGATTTTGAAATTTTGCTTTGAACAGCAGATGCAGAACAATTCCTGTAGGAAATGTCAATACAAATGAAAGTTAAAAATTAGTTTCCTGTCAATAAATATTTTAAAAATCACCCCTCTTATCAGAAGCCTCCCTTTGGATGAACGGGCATTTTAGACACAAAACCTCAAAATTCTTGACAGCCCTCCTCTAGAAGTTGGGAGTTATCAATCAGGACTGGGAAGGAAAAATCTACAGAAATTCACCCTAGGGACAGAACTTCTTAATCCTTATCTATTCCTTTTGATGCTCAAGATCTGTGAGATTTGTCTTTGCCCATCAGTGCCCTTGGACACGTATGAGATGCTCTCAAAGTGGCATTTACTTGGTCCTTAAGGCATATTTGTCTTATTGCTCATCAACACTCCTTTGGGGAAAAACTTCTTCCATTGCTGAAAAGCTCTGCAATCAAATATGTGTACTTTATCAGAGCAATGGTAGGGGAAATGCACTCCCTGCCTCTATTCTCCCTCGGGATGCTGATTGTTGGCTGCCCCCCTTACCACCAATTTAGGGTCCTAATTTTATAAAGTTCTTTCAGCTCTTTGTTCTGCTATGAAGTACTGTGAATTTCCTTTCTGTTGTTCTATTACCACATGGAATTGCTTGTAAGTTACTTAAAAAAAGATAAGACAAGAAAAATAATTACTCAAATCTGGAGGAAAGTATAACAATATATTGCAAAAACAATAGTTTAATTCTTCCTCTTTATATTTCTCCCCTATATTGACTGCCAGGAACTGATTTGCTATTTTGGAAGTAAGATAAAATCAAACCTGTTAGCTTCTGATTTAATGAAAGCCTCTCTCTTTTCTCTTTAATTACTTCTCTACTGATAATAGTCTTTGTCTAAGCTTTTCTCTTAAGAGCACAGATGTAAAGCTTCTGGCACACTGATATTCTTTTTCATGTAGAAATTTGTCCACCTGAATAAGCACTAAAATTACAATTTACTTTTGTTATCTTAATTTATTTCATCGTAGTCACTGTATTTCTTTATTTTTACACTTGCTGCCAGGATCCAAATAACAAGCAAATCCCATTAATAATTTCTTTTACAGTGATACAGATGTTCCTTCTCTTACATTAATGAGCCACCTTTCCTGAAATAGGTAGTTTATTATGGGCAGTAGGCAAAAAGTCAATGGATTTATAGTGGAAAAAGCCAAGTCGCTTTTAAGTTCTGTATATTATGCTATATCTGAAAAACAGGAAATAATTTCATCATTAAACATGTACATGCCATTGAAATCTGAATAATTTTAGCTGACTTTTCTTCCATGGTTGGGTATCAAACTTGTGAGAAATGTCCCCTATGTATGTCAGTACAGTCCCCTATTGCATTGAAAATTGATGATTTATTTTTGCAATACAATTATTTCTTGTTATCCTGAACTCTAATGAACATAATTTCCTCCTCCCCAGGTAATAGCTCAAAAAGTTGATTTTCCTTCCCTGTAATTCCACCCAGTTCCTCTGAGTTTTACTCTAGTACTTCGTGCTTGACTAAAGTCTAGCTTCGTTTTGGCAGAGCACATAGAGGGAATCCAGACTTCTAAAGGGAACTGGGGCTACCTCACTTCCTGAAAGAGAATGAATTAAGTTGAGGTTTTGGCATTATTTTAAATCACCAGTTAGTATTACTTTGCCACTCATCTTTAATTTTTCATTTCCTTTCTGTGAATATTCCTTTACCTTACTTTTCTTCCTTTTTTTTTTCCCCTGTCCATTACAGGGAAAAATGAATGAAAAACCAGTTGCTGAAACTTAACACAAGTTTAAAGACTTTTATACATGTGTTTTTCCCGACATTTCTTGTATGAATAGAGATCACATCTTTTTTCATATAAGCATAGTTGCAAGCACTTTTGTAGTGCTCCCTGTGTCCACACTCTGCTAACAGAGGTACCGTTGGAGCTCTACCTCCTTTTCCATAAAAGTGATGCACAAAGGCACATTTCAAATCAGGATAATTACCCCTGCTCATTAATGAGTGGTAAGCTCCTTCTGGAATGGTTCAGTTTACCACTCCGTTTGTGTCAGTCTCCAGATTGTCTTAAGCAAACGCAGTGGGATGAGGTTAAACAGTTCAAATCATGTGTCTCCAACAAATTGGCTGATTTATCCATGTGATTAGTGTTTTTTGACTAGAACTGGCTGTCAGCAGATATGTGAAGACAATCAGGTAGATGTAGAAACCTTTCCTTCTGGTACCTCTGGAGTATATTGGTCTACAACTTGAACCTTTACTTCCTCCAAGTGAATTTGAATGCCTAGCTTGTTTTTTAACTGGCATTACACTTAGCAAATGCAGCTGCTCCACATATGGGTTTCTGTCCCTGGAGTTCAAAGTTCCTGGGGCTCTTGCAGAACCAGCTGGAACCTTCTCCAATTAATGTGAATTTTCACTGACTAAAGGAACGTATCTTGAAGTTTCTGTAGCCTGTCAGGAGTTAAGTTAACCTTGCCTCGGGATTGCAGTGTTGGGTTTGTGGTTCTTAGAGGTCTTAAAGGTCTTTTCCAATTTAAATGATTCTGTGAAAGGGACTGCATTTCCCATCTGTCTTTCCCATCTGCACTGATGATGCTGATGTCTGCTAGACTTCCTACAACCAAAATACAATAGTCTATCCTATGTATCCTGTGCAATGGAGCCCTGAGTCTGCCCTGAGAGACAGCCTGCAGGATCTCCTGCTGTTCAGTTTCTGAGCCAGGCCTGACATCAGGATTTCTCTCTGTAGGCTTGACCCACCAACATGAGACAGAGGGGCTGTGACACTTTCTGAAGGCCAGTACTCCTTCTTTGGAGAGAAACCACGATGGCATCAGCTCCTCTGCACTGCACACCATGGGGCAGTGATCACAACAGGTATCCCATCCCACAGAGCTGAGAGGACACAGGTATCCCTGCAGGAAGCCAGGTGAAAATGAAAGTCAACATAAAAATGGAAAATATACAAACATCCCCAATGCTCTGTGAAGGATGAGCACACTAGTAGAAACAAAGGGGCATGTTTCTTGAGAAGAAAGAAATCTGAGCTCTGCAGCATCTGAAACTGAAGATTGGGGGGCGGGGAGTGCCAGAGAACAGGGATCATGGCACATTCTTCAGTTTGATTTATTAAATTTAAGCACTGTCAGGCAAATATTGTTGCCAAGACATAGCCTAGAACGTGAGGAAGAGGTCATGCTTCCCCCAGATGTATGGCAGCTTTCAAGGAAGTGGATCCAACGTTTGAGCCCAAGATGGCAAATGGTGTTTCTAACAAAAAGGAATCACAGTAGGTCTGTGGTTTTCTTTTTAGATTCTATTCTGTGCAAAAGACTTCAGTAGAAGAAAAGAGTTGGATGGATCTCTACAACAACAGGTGAGAATTAATCCTTAACCTCTAAACTTCAACCTGTAAATTTTCTATATGTTTGAGACAGGAGACTCTCTAATGCCACATCCAGTGTATGCTGCAATATTTGTTCCAAACTGGTATTACTGAATGGCTTAAATACGACTGTCAAACCCGTTAACTGTTATTGTGTGGGTTCTTCAAGGAATTCTTAAGTCAAAGCAAACTCTGGATTTCTTTGAAATACAGTAAAATAGCCATGAGTTTTACCACTCAGTGTGTGAATTTCTCTAACAAAGGCATTGCCAAACCTGCCTAATTCACAAAAGGGATTCACAAGTCAGGGATTTTTATTTTTAGCTTTCAGGGAATACAAGGAGGTTGCAAGCAAAATAGCAGCAGATGGGAATCCTGTTGTGTCTGCTCAAGAAGAACCTCCAAAAGCCTAAGGCCATCTTTTCATCTTAGCAATCCTAACGAGTTTTTGTTTGCATTTCGGATTGTGTGATCAATTGCAAATAGTTTGATTTAAAAAAATCAAGTAAACTGGGTAGAAAATGCATGGTCTATTAAGGTTATTCCCTCCTCTACTAGCATCTGTTTCTTCAGGATGAGTAAACAACTTTCAAATAGAAAATAAGCTGGAATGGTTTTTCAAGAATTTTGCCTATATCTTTCTGCAGCTGGGCAGCAGCGGATGTACAGGATGGAGGACGCTCTGGGCAGACTGGGAAAACTGGGCCGATACCACATTCTAACAGCCAGTTACTGTCACATTCCTCCTGGTGAAACTGTAAAGCTCTCCTCTTCAGCTTTCAGTGCAGTGAAAACAATGACATCAATGCCAAGGAGAACTCGACATAAATGACTTTGATCTGTAACCAAGCTCTTCTGACAGTAACAGAACAGGCTGTCAGCAGCCTCGTCTGTCTTGCTCCCAAATCCTACCGCTCTGAAAGGGATCTGTCTTCTCTCAATTCAGTTCTCTTCTGCACCCCTGCGTTCCTGCTGGCAGAGTTTCAGTGTCTGGCCTGTCCTTCCTGTAAAACCTTTGGGAATCCTGTGAAAACTGCTAGATGGCAGCCTTTACCACAAGGGCCCATGGTGCCTAAAAACATCACACAGTCCCTAAATTCCCCACCTCTCCCGTTCAATTTGTTCAACCATGGTGAAGGGAGGCCTCCATCTGTATTTTAGCTGTTTTGTGTCTTCCCTTCTTTATCCACAAATTCCTCACAGTCCTTTTTCTTTTGTCCCATGCTGATTCCTCAGCTTACATTTCTGAGGACTATCCACTGTGCTCCCAAGATCTTTTTCCTGAGTGGCAATAGCTCATCACTGCATAGATAGTTAGTGCTGTCCTCCCCCCTCTGGACACCACTTTGTGATTACTGTTACAGTCTTTATTATCCGGTGCTGTAAACACCCATCCTCTGCTGCTTCTTGCAGCCAGCTTTCCATCCAACCAGCCAGAACAACTTGGTGGGTCACCAAACTCCATCATTTCATTACTCATTCCCTTTTCCTGGAAACAGCCTGAAAAGCCTCAGGCTGCATAAAGGATCCTTCAGCAGGGGAAACGTGAGAGAGTGGAGAATCCACTCCTACCCTGTGTTCCTACCCTTTACTGTGCTTTCCTTCAGCTTCTCACCTTGTTACAGCCAAGATGATCGGGGAGACTTTGGTGAAGGGCTCCATGGAAAGTCCTTCAAACATTTGCCTTATTGACCGAGCAGCTTTCTGCCAGTGCCCCGGGACTGGGGTGAAGGCGGTCCCGGCTCTGGGGATCCAACCCGTCCCGCCTCGGCTGCCGGCACCCCGCTCCAGGTGCTCTGACACCCCGGGGCTGTGAGGATGGGGCCGGGGGGGGCGTGGATGGATCCCGTAAGCACCTCCACCGAGGCCGGGCAAGGACGCTGGGACCAGCCGGAACGTGTCCCCTCGCAGGCGGAGCGGGAGCGGGGTGGGCGCGTTGCCCCGGTCCGGGCACTGCCCGCCCCGCCGGGCGCCAGGAGGCAGCGCGGGGCCGATCCCTGCGCCTCCCGCCCCGGCCCGGGATAATCATTAACCAGCCCTGGGGACCCGGGCCGAGCATCGCCGAGCCCGCACTCGCCAGGGACCGGCGGGCACGGGCACGGACCGACCAAGGGCACACACCGACCCCTCCGCCCGTCCCCAGCCGCCAGCACCGCCAGGGCCCCGCGGCGGGGGCGGCGGCCCCATGGCCGCCATGGACGGCGAGGCGAACGGGACCCTCCACCCGTCCTGCGGCGCCAGCGAGCCGCCCTACTCCGAGGAGCTTCTCCGGAGTAAGTGCGGAGGCGTGAGGAGAAGGGGTGCCCGCTACTCGTGAGCGGCCCCTGCCCGGCCGTGCCCTCGGCACCCACCCGCGGCGGATGGCGGAGCCTGCGCCTGCCCTGCCCCTGTCCCCGTCCATCCCCCTGTCCCTGCCTCTCTCCCTGTCCCTGTCCCTGCCCCTGTCCCACTCCCTGTCCCTGTCCATGCCCGTGTCCCTGTCCCTGTCCCTGCTTGCCCCGCCGCCGTTCTTCCCCGGTGAGGAAATCCCCCGGCAGAGGGAGGCTGGCAGCCGCCCGTCCCGGTCGATCCTCCGCCTGTCAGGGGGCCGAGCTGTCTCTGCTTCGGGGCAGGGCGAGGGGACAGCACGGCCTCCAGCCCGGAGCTGCGGAGGGGGAGGGTGCCAGAGAACAGGGTGGGCGCGCCGGAGCCGCCCGGTACCAGCCGAACCGAGCGCTGAACCAGCCCGTAGAGCTGCTCTCTCCGGTCAGATCTGAGGTGTGGCGATGTCCACTGAGACGTGCACTGCTCCGCCTGCAGCCAAGTCTGGAAGTGCCAGGGGGTTTTGAAGCAAGTTAGGTTAAAGAGGCTGGGGTAGAGGCTCTCCTTTGCCTCAGACTGGCTGCGGCCACAGCAGGAGTTAATACCAGTGATGAGCATGAACTTCTCCTAAATTAAGCATGACTCCAGTGCTTTCTTCTGTCTCTGGAAACACCTCTCTTGGGAAAAAATGCACCTCAACTGTCAGCCGCGGGTAAAAGTTGATATCGGTACCCCGTGTCAATGGAGACATAAAACTCATCATGTGTGGGTAAATGTTGATATCCATATCCAGCGTTAACCGAGAAGTAAAAAAGATTTTGGTGAAGACAAGTTTTATCTCACACTAGATATATCAGAGGATTTCTTTACTTTGTTCGTGTGCCCTACAAATTTCCACTGAACTATTAAGTTTACCCGCCTAAGGAAGTTACATGTAAAATGTCTGTTGACATACAATGGAAGCAAAGGACTAACACTGAGTGAACACGTTTGCCTGTGGCCTGCCTGGAAAATTTCCCAGAATATGTATTTACTGGATTTATTTATATTGTGTATTATGTACTTATTTATATTCTGCTACATATTTATGTTCGCCTAAGGATATTTGTCCTGGAACTCCACCTTTCTAAAGGGAACTATTGCATAATGCTTTGAGAACGTGAAGGTGTATTCTTCCCATATGCTCTCTGTAGACCCTGGAAAGATTTAGTAATGAACTTAAGTGTTTAAATTGTTCTGTGGAGTCAGTGGTCTGCCTATGTAACTAAGGATGAGTGCAAGTCTTTGCAGGAACAGGGCAAAGAAGTGCCTCAAAGATGGTGTTGTTACATTAATGTTTGAAATGCTTATGAAATAAATTGGAACTCTCTGTGTTCTTTTCTCTCTCTTCAGGCCTTGACCTACCAGGGAGATTTCTCTTTGCAACCTTGACTCTGATGACACTAATTGCCATTCTGGTATTTATAGAGGAAGCAGTCTACATCTACAGGAAAACCCCCTCCTCCAAAAGATCAATCATAATTTGGATTAATGCTGCAGCTCCAGTAAGTTAGCATGGGAATGAGATAAAACTGAATGTTGAAAATGGGATTTCCCCAAAAATCCACATGAACCTGCTTTATCTCTGCCCTTTGTACAACCCTTCTCCCTTTCTCTGTAGGTGATCTCTACTACTTCATGCATTGGCATGTGGATTCCTCGCTCAACAATGTTTACAAATTTCACAGCAGGAATGTGAGTATTCTGCTTGTTTCTGGATGTTGCCCCAAACCCTGAATTTCTTCCCGCTAAACATCTGCTGCCCTTGGTAACATAGTCATTTTGTAAATTTAACAATTCAGTAATTTTTTGTTTGAGTTGAAATCTCTCAGCAGTTCTTTTCTGGAAGGTGGAGAATGCTGAAACAGTTCCCAGTGTCACAGTCCCCCAGTGCGGGAATGTCAGCACGAAAGACCTGTGACTTGCATGTAATTGATCCTTTGTATTGACAGTCCCTTTGAAGCAGTACTTGTGTCTTTCCTCTCTCTGTATGCCATATGGAATGAGAGTCTGACCTATGACTTCTTCCCTGCGCTCTTACTAATGATGAGCTTTGGAGGTCTGTTATTAACGGTGGCGAGTGAACCTCCGATGAGTATATCAATGTAAAAATGTTCCACTGTTGTCCTGATAAAAGCACTTTCTGTACGAGCATGACAGGTCTGGCATGCACAGAAAAGAATGGAGGAATGTGGTCCCTGATTTCTGGATATGATGGCACAGACCTGATGGGCAGAACCAGGTCAGGGGTTGCTGTGGCCTTGAGCACTCCACATTTTGGGAGACTTTGGAACACACTGCAAGACAGTACCACAGACTTTCATGAGTTGTCTCACCCTATGTCACACTGCATTTACTAGAAGAGTAGAGTAAAAGAGGAGGGAAAACACCGTAGCAGGAAACACTGTCAGCATGCAGCAGTTAGTGCAGGTAGTGCAGATTGCCAGAAACCTCCAAGGATCCAGTCCTGTAGCACTTCAGGCATGTTTGAATTCCCGCTCCCTTGCTTGCCCAATCTGCAGGCAGTGCAGCAGAAGAGGACCCCTTTTATTTGGCTGGATTTCCATGAATCAGTTCCTGGGAAGGGTTGAGAATGTGCAGATGGGGAAGGAGGGAGAGGTGGGGTTGAAACAGTCGGTACCTGGGTATACTTTGTCTGCAAAGGAACCACACCCTGACTGGGCCCTCACATTTAATGATAGCTGTATATATAAACATATCCATGTTTATTTATTGGAAGCTGTGTTTAAGGAGGAAGAGGACTTGTTCTAAAAAGTTTGGACCAGTCAGGAATAGATAATTATGGAAAAATAAAGTCACAATGACTTGGGCCAGAAAAGCATGTGCTTTAGTACTGACTCTGCCACCAGCCACTAAGTGTGGCTTTGGGAAATCCCACAGCTGTTCTGTGCCCCGTTTTATTCCTCTTTCAGGGAGGTTAGGGCTGTTCTGGATGAAGGAAAGTGGAAGGTTTCTCACAGATAATGCCAGAATTTTTGTTGATTGCAAAGCGTAAACTGTAAAAATTAAAAACTTGGACTGGCCTGCACAGGCATATGAGAGACACACAGGCAAGTTCAAGCTGGAATTCTCTTCCTCTCCTAGATTTTTTGCCATAGTTATCCACAAGTTCCTGATGATGATGATCAAAGAGTGCGGAGGTCAAAAGCTGCTCCTCAGGCGGTTTGAAAATGGTCGCTTCACAATCAGCACCGGTCCCTGCTGCTGCTGCTGCCTTTGCCTCCCTCGTGTGCCCATCACTAGGTGAGTTGCCCTTTAAGATTTCCCAGCTTGAAAACGGCTGCGGGAATTCAGCCAGTTTGGCAAAGCCGGGCTTACAGCAAACGGCCTCCCCCGCTTCCCGAAAGACAGTTTCAAGCCGTCTCTTTTAAGCAGCATTATCGCTTTGGGGCTGTACACCACTACTAATTTATTTGGTTTCTATAATGCAGGGGGATGTGGGAGGAGGAATTTCTACTCTAGAAAACCTAATAATTGAGATTTCAGTTTCTTTTCATCCCAGAAGGGAACAAATGTCTTCAAATCGGGTATTTTTCACAAGCAGAATTGTCAGATGGAGGCTGTCTTGATAGAAAATTTCTCTCACTTTGATAAAATTGAAATACTTCATTCTGATTTTAACTTTAAAACTACTTCAGTTTAAAATAATTTTTACAACAAAAAGTAGGTGTAATTTCTGGAAAGCTTTGATCTCAATGAAACGGCATTGTCTCGTGAAGCAAAAGCATATGTTTTCTTCTACTAAGTATTAAAGGATCTTCAAGAATTGGGGGTAAGGATAGAGAGCTGCACCTACAGGAGCCAATATAGACCTCTGTAACATAGACCTTGCCTGGTGGGGCTCCTCCTCTGGCTCGTGTCACTCTGTCATGTGCAGGCTGCTCCACAGCCTGGAAGCCTCATGTATTTCCCATGGATTTCCTATTGGCATAGAGCATGAGACTGTTTCTCTCATTATAAGCAAAATCTGAAGGACTGAATGTGCAAGACAGAGACTATTCTATGAGGGCACGGACTTTAGTGACAGAGGGACCTTGGGGACTTTACAAACTGTTAAAGGAAAGCATCAAACAGAACACAGCATAGTGGTTTCTGACACATTTTCAAAAATTCTTATTTTTTACTGTAATAATTCTTCCTTTAACTTCACCATTTGGTATTAGAATTTGAACTCTTGTTTCCATCATTTTATTTTAATGGAATAACACTAAATATTTACATGGATGGGGTAGCAAGTAGTAAACCAACCAAAAAATTTATCTTTTTTTTTTTTTTTCTTCCTGTGTCTGTCACCCTCTGTATAGGTTGTGGTAACTGTGAGCTTGGGAGAGGATCCTGTACTATGTCCTGCCTGCTGTTGGTCAGTCCAATGACAGCTTATGCAGGATGATGTTAGCTAGTGTGGACTCATTTCAGGAACCAGATAGTGCCTACTACTGCTGGGAGGAAGGACAGCTGTTTGATTAGAAAAAAGGCTTTTTGATCTGCAGAGGGCTTTTGGGCTTCTTCTCTGGTGTCTGTAGTACAAGGAAATCCATCTGCTCCCTGCTCCTAACTTCCAGCCTTTTCCCATTACAGGGTGACTTTTTTTTTTCTTTTTCAAATTTGAACAAGCTATACCAGAGAAGAGTCAATCTTATGCTCCTCCCATAGGTATCTTATGGGGAAACAGGGAGCTTCTCCAAGGGAGGGATTTATTCTTTTAAAAAAACATAAGTTATTGCGCAGTTCTGGGAAAAATAACAAGGTAGAGATGAGACAAGGTAACAAGTAGTGCAATGGAGAGAGATGTGGCAGAAGAAATCTGATGGTCAATAAAGACCCACACTGACAAGGGAAACAACTCATGGCATTGCAATGACTGCACTGTTTGTCATATTTATTATTCTTTAAAGACCTTTGGGGATAATAAATCTTTTAAAAAGCACACACTAAATGTCTGGCCCATTGCAGGTCTTTCCACATGTGTTTGTGCTGTTCATAATCCTATGGTTGTTAGCTATATTCATTGAGCAATTCCTACAATTCCTGGTTCAGGCTACATCCTGTAACATGGCAGCTAAACTGTGTTCTGCTGAGGCATCTCTCCTGGCAGTCTCAAGGGCCCAAGGAGCTACAGTGAAGACAACAAGTCTGGGAAATAATACACAGGAACAGACTTAAAACATGAGCCATGTTCAGCAGCTGTAGCCTGTCCTGTGAAGACTAAAAAGGAGATTTTAAGTCAGTCAGTTTTCATGCCCTTTGTTATTTCATTTGCCCCTTTCCTGCTGGCCTTTAATGCTGCCTGGCCAGGTTACTGTGTATGGGCTGTGTTCTGGACCCAGTTTATACTGACAGAAGTGAGGAAATCTGGAGCTGTCCTGCTGGCCTTGTGTAGTTTGCCAAGTGAAAGACAGTTCATTTCTTCTCTTAGACTACAGTGGAGCAAAACCAGATGCTTATGTGATACTATTCATGATGCGTTGAAAAACTACCAGTCCTTTCACCTACGTCTGTATGATTCCCTTTCTTCATTTACCACAGTGCTAGGAAGGTTCTGAAGAGGAAGGATGAATTGCCCAACTTCATCAGAGAAACTGAAATAGTAATGCAACAAGGCAAGAGCAAAGAAACTGGTTATGCTGCTACTGGCTCCCTGGTTAGCTTCAGGGCAGAGAAAGACATCACATTTAGCCCAGCTTTGGTTAGTATGTAGTTGCTGCAGAGCAGGAAAAGTACTATTTTTGTAGAGACTTTATTAAATAAACACTGGGAAATTCTTGGAAAGATATTCTAATCTTGAAGCTGTTCCTCCTCAGATTTTAGCCATATGCTACAGGAGTGGAAAAGTTTTGCAGTTGACAGGATCCAAAAAATGTCATTAAGGTTGCTAATAAGATATCTGGTTTATCTGATTTTTTTTAAATGTTTGTTTTTTTGGCCAGGCAAACCCTCTTTTGGCTGAAGGTGGGCACCTTCCAGTTTGCTGTCTTTCGACCTGTGCTCATATTTTTATCAATAGTGCTTTGGAGTAATGGCAATTACGTCCTTTACAATGTAAGTAAATACTTTAATCAGGTGGTCCACAAAATCCATAGGTTTTAGGGTTGATGTTACTGTCTTAGCCTACAACTGACCTGTAAAATCTGGGAGCACTTCCAAGTGAGTCTTTACTGTGTTCTTTTTGACCCTGAAGCATAAAATTTCTGCCTTCCCCCAGACTCTCCATTTCCTGCCTTCTCTTGGAAAGAAACTGGGCATCAGGGTGTGTTTGGCATCAGACTGTGCTGCAGTACATTTCCCAGTTTGTATGGTTAGAATAGCAGGACTGGCCTGTGGGATGTACCTGCTCTGTGTTTTGTAAAGGCACAGCCTTGAGAAAAAAGTGAATGTATTAGCATGTGTAAACAGGAATCCTAATTCTATGTATTTCTGCAAATCATGGTGATTTTTATATGTGTGCAAAGTAGAAAAGATAGTACTATACTTCTGCTTTGTCCCATGTAACCTGCAAGATGATGGAGAAGTCTGTAACTGATAATAATGTTGCACCTCTTGGATAACTGAGATTAAAATTAATTTTTGTGTTGTTGTTTCATGGTATAAAACAAATGACCCATCTGAGATGTCACGTTGAATATGTTCTCATGAGTTGCTGAGCATTGCCAGCTGCTTCTGGGGTCAGATTGAGGGGTTGTGTCAACTGGTACCTTCCCAGGCTGAACAGATTTCCATGTTGGTGCCTGTTGGGTGAGAGCATGAGCCAACACTCCAGTTGGTTCTGTGCAGTTTCCCCATGCAAAGCCCAGCAGCTGCTGCTGCCAGCAGCTTTCATCGAGATAGGAACAAGCATTTTAACATCTGGATCATCTAGTTCACAACTTCTTCCTGGAAACAGTAAAATGCAAAGTAAGGTTCTATAAGGTACTCTTGTTTTATTTTCTTCTCAGTTATCTCCCAGAGAACCTGCGCTATGGATTAACATCTTCGTCGGTGTCCTTACCCTTACTGCTCTGTGGGCAGTTGGAATCATGTTTCGAAAAGTTAGGACTCTCCTTACCTGTAAGAACATTATCCCAAAGTTTGCCCTTTATCAGGTGAGAAGTTTAATATTTCTGGTAAGAAATTTTCTTAACTGCTGATGCAACACTGTCTCTCTAGTTCTTGGTCCCTCACTGAAAAGTTATAATATTTTCTTCCATTAAATACAGTGTGCAAAGGCATATTTTTACCTGGTTAAAGCTGCATTCCTTTGGAGGACTCTCCTTGGCTGCTGTTCAGTTTTGTCTTGAGCCAATTTACCTGTTGTCTCTCAGGAGTGCTGGAGATGTGAAAGACACATAAAATCTGTCTATCTTTATACCACTAAAATCACAGCAGCACCTTCTGTGGGGCTTGAAGGAAGCTTTGTAGATGTGGTATCCCAAAATGCAATGTTAAAATATTAGTGTGTGTCTCTAAAAATTAGGAGAGGATATGTTGCATTGTGTGTGTGGCTGTTGTTTGAAGTGTTTCAGCGTGCCACAATATTCTGTTTTAACAGTATTTTTCTTGTCCATTCTGCACTTCAGAGCTAGATAATAATGAAACTTATTAATGTCTGGGAATCATTAAATAGTAAGGAATAGAACCAGATACGTGAGATTGAACAAGCACAGGGACAAGGCCACCCTCTTCCTCATAACCCTGAAAAGAGTGCAGCAGAATCCTTGGATATGCATCTTTCTTGAGCAGGACATACAGAAAGTGCACTAAGGTGTCTGTTAAGTAAATTGTTAAGCATTTATAACAGATGGTCATACCTGCAAAGCTGTGTTAGGGTGAATTCAGGCTTAGGATGGCAAACTCTGGTAATGTGAAGGTTTATACTCAGGCAGCTACAGAGATACTTTGGTATCTCCACAGCAGCAAAGGCCTTGCTCAGAGAATAGCAGGTAATATGATGCTCAAGTGATGGTTGCTGGACTCAAGTGGCAAAGAGTCCTTCATACCACCTGGAAAGAAGCCAGTCCCATATAGCTTGCAGACTAGGATGTCTCCCTGCTGTGGCAAAAAGAGGAGACAACAGAAAAAAACATTCTTTGAGTCCTTCCTTCATTAAGGGAGAATATAAGCTCATAGATCAAATTAACGGGCAGTTTTTAAAATCTTGTTACCTGTTATTCAGAGCTCAGCATTATTTAAAATCCCAGCTGAGAGGTTTGTGTATATTGTACCTCCCAAATGAAGTGTTGAGAAGAAGCACTTTTCAAGTCGAGGTTTAATTTAATACTCATCTTCGGAGCAATATCATCCTGACCTTAAGATGAATTCCGCAGAATGGCAGGCAGCCTGCTGGTAGATGGGGGGAGAGGGAGGGCAAGAAAGGAGGAATGAGGCAAAGGAGGTTCTGTTATGAAAGCAGAATTGTTGTGTGAACTATAAACCCTTTTCTGGTAGCTAAGGCATTTGTTTTCTCTTTCTGGCGCAGTTTATTGTCATTCTGAACCAGCTGCAGACCACTATTATCAACATGCTGGCCACACAAAGAATCATTCCGTGTGCTCCACCACTCTCCTCTACAGCAAGAGGATCATGTAAGTTTCTTTGGGAAGAATGTTCTTCCTTTACTTATAAAAGTGCCAGTTCAGTGTTGGTAACTGCAATAGCTGGTGTTTTCCCAAAGTACTAACTTCCTGGGATCGTTAACTTTTGAAGAATCTCAGTTTTTACTTAAAAAACAAGATCAAAAGTTTTATAGCTGTGGCAATCATAGAAAAAAACTTGTTAATGAGAAGGGCTGGAATCAGAAATGAGAGGAAAAGAAATCAAAATGCATCATTGCTGTTAATTCTCTTATGTTTTGGATACATAATTTATTGTATGCTTATTGATGGGCAATACTGGAATTTTGTAGCTGATGTTATTGCTGAGTGTGAGACACCCTGTTACAGGGACCTAATGGTAAAGTTTGTTCCCTTTGCACAGGTGAAAATTAATGAATGAATGAGCTGGGTATTAATTTTGCATCTGATAGTAATTGCCCCCTTTTGGGGGTTTTTCTTTGCCTCCTTTTTTTTTTTTTTGGCAGATATAGCCCAGCAGCTCCTCATCATGGAAATGTTTCTGATAACTGTAATCTCAAGAGTTGTCTATCGGAGAAAATACCATGACCTGGAGCCTCTGGAGTGCATGGGTGAAGAAGCTGGGGAGAAGAAGCAGACTCCTAAGATTATCCTGAATGGCACAGTTGTTGAAGATGGATTGCCAAAGTTTTATAAGCCCTCCTGTTCTGCAGTAGCTGGAAGCTCAGATCAGGAATTTGTATATTCTGGCACCACAAATAGCCACTGTCCATGTCAGAACAACTTCTGACATAAATGCCTGTGAGCTGTAGAACTGAAAGGACCAGTAGTGGAAAGATAACCCTGTTGATTCTCCAGAGATGCAAACATGGTGTGAGTGTTTTCATATCATGTAATTTAGTAAGATTTTATACCATGTACTTTTATGCTGTCACTGAGCACTTACGGGTGCCAAACTGTCAATGTGATTTTATTTTATTTTTATTTTTTAGCTATTAGAATGGATACGATTTAGAGTTAATCCAGAGTCATTCTTGTTCATCTTTTTTATCTTTTTAAAATCTAATTTTACCCTGGATTGCTGTCATATGTCCAAAGCATATGACAAAGCATTTTCCCATCCTTCCTCCATTACAATAGATCATCTCTCACTCCATGCCACGAGCTCACTATAGCTAATTCTGATCAGTAAATACAGCTGCATATGTTTGTTCTGAAGTCCCCAAACCTGTGTGGGCTCTCCACCTACAGAAATTATGATCTTTTTAGGGCAAGACTTTTTACATTCCTTGGCAATGCAGCTCCTAAGTTGGTAAATACACAATTACTGTTTGTAAATATGTTACTGACAGATGTTCTTCCTAGGGATGGCAGGTTCTCTGTCACTCTCCTAGAAAAAGAAAATAGGAGTTAGAGCCTGGGATGTCTTCTGCCACTGGTCTGTAATGTTACATGGTGCTTTGGTTCTCTGCATGGAAAGTGGGAATGATATTAAGATCTTTGCGTTAACAGTGTCCATGGGGATGGAAGGAATTGAAAGGAATATTGGGGGTGCTGTTTGACAGCTGTCTGAACATGAGCCAGCAGTGTGCCCAGGTGGCCAAGAAGGCCAATGGCATCCTGGCTTGTATCAGAAAAAGTGTAGCCAGCAGGACCAGGGAAGTGATTGTCCCTCTGTAGTCAGCAGTGGTGAGGCCACACCTCAAATCCTGTGTTCAGTTTTGGGCCCCTCACTACAAGAAGGACACTGAGGTGCTGGAGTGTGTCCAGAGAAGTGCAATGGAGCTGGTGAGTCTGGAGCACAAGTCTGATAAGGAGCAGCTGAGGGAGCAGGAGGTGTTTAGCCTGGGGAAAAGGAGACTCAGGGGAGACCTTATGGCTCTCTGTTACAATCTGCTTTCAGGTAGTTGTAAAGTGGGGGTTGGTCTCTTCTCCCAAGTAACAAGGGATAGGATGAGAGGAAATGGCCTCAAGTTTTGTCAGGGGAGGTTTAGATTGGATATTAGGAAATATTTTTTCACCATAATGGTTGACAAGCTCAGGAACAGGCTGCACAGAGAAGTGGAGTCACCATCCCAGGAGGTATTTAAAAGGCATTTGGGGACATAGTTTAGTGGTGAACTTGGCAATGCTGAGTTAGCTGTTAGACTTGATGTTCTTCAACCTGACCTTGAATGTTTCCAGGGATGGGGCATCTACCACCTCTCTGGGCCACCCATTATGGTGTTTTACCACTCAGATTGTAAAAAATTTCTTTCTTATATCTATCCTAAATCTACCCTCTTGTAGTTCAAAACCATTAGCCCCTTGTCTTATTGCAACAGGGCCTGCTAAAAAGTCTGCCCCAATCTTTCCTGTAGTTTCCTTTAGGTAGTGGAAAGCCACAATAAGATCTCCCCAAAGCCTTCTCTTCTCCAGGCTGAACAGTCCCATCTTTTCAGCCTGTCTTCACAGGGTGAGGGGCTCCAGCCCTCTGATCATTTTTGTGGCCTTCCTCTGGACCCACTCCAACAGATACTGGGGCTTTATTTCTAGCTTACACTGAATTAAAAAAATGGCTTTCAGTTTGGGGAGTGGTGGGAAATGAAATATTCTGAAAACAACTAGTGAGCCATCTGGCAGTAGAAAGTGGGGCTGAACTAAACAAAATGTTGTCTTCTTTCTGATTGAGGTCAGAAATAATATTTTCTTTAACAATTGAAGGATTCCATTATAGTAGAAGACTTGAATTATTTTTGTTTGGAAGTGGTTAAGCAATTTTTATATTTAATCTCTTCCTCTACGCAGACAGTCCAGGAAATTAATACAGATTTTTGAAAAGCAATAATATGAGAGAATCTGCACTCTTTTCCCTTGAAATATAATTTATGTGAAAAATTTCACTCTGCATTAGATTGTGTGCATTCAAATTAACTGGGATCAGCTAACATATTCTAGACATGACAAATCTTCTTAATGTATTTTAACCTTATGGCATTGGAATATTCTAATGTTGCCTTTTATCAGTGTAGTCAAGGCCTCAGTTACATACATAGGCTTGCAGAGCAATTCTGAATTTGATAGTGGCATTGGGAATGGTTGGCTGTGAGTTCAATCAGCTTCAAAACTGGAAAATAAAATATTTTGACCTGGTAAAGCATCTTTGTGTTTTCTGTAGTGGTTTTGCAAGAGGCATTGCCTTGGTGGGTGGGCTTTGTGGCATGGAAAGCAGATCCATGTGCTGCAGCATGGAGAGTGCATTCGAAAACAGATGGAGTGTATGGAGAAGTGGTGTCTGTGCTGGTCCAGAGAAGGCAGCTGCTGGGGCACAGCAAGGGTCTTCACTCATCACTGGTGGTCGGGTATCTGTTGTGTCTCTGGAGTGCCTGTTAAAGATATCTTGTAAACATCAGTGTGGGCCTGATTTAGCCACAGGTATCACTAGCTGTTATGGTTTTGGATAGATATTTCATACTTTTTGTGACATTCATCTGACATATTTCAGCAAAAAAGACTTCAAGCAGACTTCAGATTTGGCAGCAAATCCTTTTACTGTGTACAGTCATGGGCATCTCATTCCAAAGATCACTTACTTACACTGAAGTCTTTTCAGAGCCAAATTAGACATACATTTTCTTAAATACATGGCTAAAAGCTTTCCTGATTTGCAGGTTACGTGAATGCAGCAGAATGTGTGAATGTGTGAGTCTTATTGCTACAGATTTTCCTTCCTTTCTTTTTTCTTTTTTTTTTTAATTAAGAATTTCTTGCCCTCCTCTGGCTCAGATCAATAACATAATCCTGCCTAATCAAGGTGGGTGTCTAGGTTAGGTGCCTGGGAGCTAACAGCCAGGGGCAGCAGGTGGCCTCCATTTCAGTGCCTTATTGAGGCACTCCTGAAATTAAAACATTGCAAATCACCACCTCCAAGCTGGACCTTAGCCAGTCTGAGTATGAAAAACAAAACAGAAAGCCGGAAATGCCTCCCGTCTCAGTTCTGATAACGATCCCTTTCAGGTCAATGAAAAAAATTCACTTTCAATTACGTGTTTGTGATTGAAGAATTTGAAAACAGTTACCAGGAGCTAGAAGATAAATTTCACAACTCATTTGATAGAGCTGTTGTAAAGTAATGAGTGTTAAGGTGAGTGTGTAACCTTTATGCCGTATTTGCTTGGGATTATCATGGGAGGAAGGGTAAAGGTAACTTTATCGGCGTCTTTTGTGATTAACAACATTAAACAGAAAGATAAGCATACACAGAGGTGTGTGACTGATGTTTAAGAGACTTCAGACATTTGGAAATAATTCATGAGAACATGGGAAAAGATGAGTCACATGTTTTGGGTGTCCAGGTGCTAAAGATGCAGGCAGGAGTGTGAACACTGACCATGAAGTCTCCTGGAGTGTCATGTAGGGGAATGTAGCGTGAACAACTCACACAGAGGTGAGAGAATGAACTCTAGCACCAAGTAATGATGCAGGAGCAGGCTGGCAAACAGAAGTTTGCTCTTCTTTTCCACTGGTCCTTCAAGCTATCATTTTTAAGACAACACTAACTGAATCCCCCCTGTTCCAGAGGACCATGGTGTGGGTTCCTGTTGGCTGCAGCAGGGGCAGTGCTGGAACCTTGAAGAGATTCCCCCAGCAGGCCTCTTTGCTGTGGCAAACTTGTCACGTCTTTGTGTTTCTCATGTGTCAGCAGCAAAGGCCTCATGATTTAATACCCAAAGGATGTGTTTCAGGTGTTGGTTATAGACCTTTCTATCCTACATCCCATTGTCCCATTTGCTCCTGCATCCTCACACTGAGTACTCTTCAGGGAGGAGGTACAAGGGTGTAGGCTCATGCCTGCAGACCCAGGACAGGTAGAGCCTGCTTTCTAGTAGAGGCCAAGTTAAAAAAACATCACAACAGTTGTGATCCCATGGTTCCCAGAGTTGGAGTAGGGGAAAAAGTTACCTAACGCCATTAGAATATGAACAGTGGTAAATAGGGCAAGTCTGTTTCAACAACTCCACCTATTCCATGCATTGCACTTGGCTTCATTACCCTGTTTAAAAAAGTCTGACTGCTGCTTTGGCTGGCAGCCATTCCTGTGTTCCTGCAGGACAGCTCATGAATCTGCTTGCACCTCCCGAGCTCCCAGGTAAAATGGATGACTATTTTTAAGACACAGTGTGTGGGGGAAGAGGGATAGATAATATACTGACTTTTGTACGGCTTTAGATCCCTTTGAAAGAGTTAACTAGGTGATGCTAACAGTTTTCTGAATTGGCATGATCATCTTTGCTTTAGCAAAAGGCAGGGAAATCTAGAGAACTATGTCTGTACATTGGGCTGCTTGACAACGTGAAGACAACCAAAGCAACACATTGGAAAAGCTCAGGACTTATTTTTGCAAAATATTGTTTTTCTTTTTTTTCCCATTTTTCAATTTCTCCATTTCTTTACATTCAAAAGAAGTTTGTTACACCTATATTGATGCCACTTACTGACAAATAATCAAGCAGTTGGCATGCTGCTAAGGCAGCTTGAAGTCTCAGAATATTTTTGTTGTTCTTCAAGCAAGCAAAAGAAAACCCCACTGCAGAAAGTGCATTGAAAAACAGGAAGAAGATTTTATTGAATGAATTTTACAGTTTTGTGGGAGAAATCAGACAAATTTTGGTAATGTTTTGGACAGTTTTGGTCAGTTCTAGGGAGAGAGCATCCCTTTCATTTGTGGATGTCACATTCTTTAAGACCTGTCTGCCCAGCATCCATTATGCAGGTAGGGTCACAGCATATATAGAAAACTACCAGTAGGATGGAATTACTTTTGTTTCCTTTAATGCAACTTAGCAGCTAAAAAGTGTCAGTTTCACCTTTAGAGGCTCAGGCATCGTATCACAGATGCCATCTGGGAACTAAAGAACAGTTTTGGTTCAGACATCTTGGAGAACTGCTAAGCTGTGTGGAAGTGCTGAGAGATGTTCTGCAGAGCAGAGCCATAAGGAGAAAGGTAAGACTCCTGGTAAAGGGCAGAGTGTTGACACAGGGATAATTAGCAGCTCAAGGGTTCTCAACAAGAAAAAACAATATGAAAAGCATGTGAAATCCTACAGAAACAAAACCATCTAGCCCAAGAATGGCAATTGAGCAATGTCAACAATCAGCCCTTTCCAAGCCAACCCTTCTCCTATAGAATTGAAGACAGCCCAGCCAGGGCTCTTTGGATGCCTTATCAGGGGTGGCGAATACTTTAGCTTGTTAGCTCTGCCTACACGCTTTGTATGTTGACCAATAAATCATAAGTTTAACTCTTTTAAGCTGTGAAATCCATTTTGCAGAGGCTTGGTAAGTAAGGCACCCAGAGGAACTGATCTAGAGCAGGAAGGTTAGAAAACAAGGGAGAACTATTCAGTATATGCAGCACCTCCCTTTGAAAGTCACTGCCTTAAGAACCAAAGCAGGAACTAGAAGTAGCATGGAAACAGCTTCTGAATTTATATTAATCCTTTATTGCAAATTACTGAAAAAAGTGACTTTTGAGTTTCTGTGTCTCTTTGTAGCCTTGGCATACCCAGCCAGGAAAGGGTGTGAGCTAATTGTTAAATTCAGTTCAACAAGTTCCTCATTAGGGGGAAATTACCTGAGTTTGAAATCTGCTAATTTTCCAATCAGGGTGAGTGTTTGCACTTGTGATTTGGAAATAATTAACACATGATATAACATCAAAACCTATGTAAAGGCTAATGGTAGAAGGACTAATTTCCTTGGCATGGAGGTGGTGTGCTTGGTTTATCCAGAGGTCTATTACTATCCTTTCAGTATTGGTATGTGCTATGTGGGGCATTCTAGTATTTTTTAGATTGATTCTCTGCAGAGTTGTACTTTTTAATGTTAGTTTTGAAAAATTGAACCATTATCTTCCAGGACCATGAAGATTTTTTTTTTTTTTTTATTTTGAAAATTCTGCATTTCTTTCTTCTTCCTATCAGTGTAGACTTTCCCAAAATTACTGGTTTCTATTATCCATAAAAGGTGACCATAAATAGATTGAGCCCGAGTTCTGCAAGCTTTAAAATGCATGTTACCAGGAAAGCCATGTTCTGATCCTTCAGGGCATTCCTGGGAACGTGAATGCCTGTAGTATGTAGAAAGAAAGGATGTCCAGTTAGGGCAATTGATTAGGAAACCAGATGTGTACATGGGGGAAACAAATGTGGTTGGAAAACACAAAAGAATTTTCTACCTTAGTTTCAGCTATTGATATAATCCTGATCATCACCACTTCTATGTGTTATTGGATAACATTAACTGGTCTAAAACAGATATTTTTTTTCTGGTAAATGATGCTACTCTCACAGCTTAGAACATGGCACTAGCACAGCTCGGTGCATTAGTGCCCTGTCACCATGATGCTTGTGAGGGAGAGGGTCAGATTTAATCTCTGGTAGCCGACTCCACCCAAGGGTGTCGTTAGTCCCGCCGGTGTGAGTGTGCTGTGGCTGTTGACAAGAAGGGTGTGACTTGACAGCTCCAGACAAGGAGAAGAGCCCGCTCCACATGAGCAGGCAGTCTGGGAGCGGTCCAGTTTCTGCCGCGGGAGCAGTGACACAAGAGTGTAGTATGTAAGCTCTGTTTCTCCACGACTGGCATGTGGGGCTTTTCTTTGCCTTTTGTCACAGCATCGCCTTCAAACCCCTGAGACCTCCAGGCAGCCTCCCACAGAAAAGCAAGCCAGCCAGGGGAGGGAAGCTTTAAAAGGCATCTCGTCTACCAAAGCTTTGTCAAGCAGCATCCTTCAGGCAGAAGGGCTGCCCCGTGAAGCCCTGGGACAGAAATGTGGTTCTTCCTGGGCAGCTCTGTCTTCTCACATGTTCGCAGATATCTATGGCAACTGTTTGCACTGAGATAGGAATTGTGTTTCAGGAACATGTGAGTCAGCACTTGGGAATTCTCTTATTGGATTAGTATCTCTGATTTAGGTAACCTGTTTTGAACGCTTCCAGTACCATAATTATTTGGAGCTTTCTCCTCTCAATGCATTTTTGGATGAACCTAAATAGAGCTTGCTCTTCTTCTTTCACAGAGGAAGCATCTGTGATTTGTGTCCGTGCCCCTAAAGTGGCATTCATGCTGCCAGAAACGCTACACAGAGGTGGTAGAGATGTGCATTTTCATTCAAGCTGATGATGACTCTCTTTCTTGGTCAGTTTTGCTTTTTATAGCTCATTGTTTATGAACTACTGCTGCTTGTGAAATTCTGGGCTGTGAGTCTCATATCTCTTTTTCTATTGCTCTGTTTCTGTTTACCTGCCTACTTTTGTTCATGACATCAGCTGCTGCAGCTTCTGTGCTTCAGAAGAAATTGTTCACTTCTGAAATGGTTGCTTTGGTTATAGGCAGTGTCTCTTAAGCCAAATACCCAAATATTTGAGAGCATCTTCTTTTCCCTCTCACGTATCCCCTTGCTGCTCATATGCAATATGAAAGTAAGAGCACGAGCAAGGGAGAGAGAGAGAGAGGCTAGCACATTAAAATTCATGATTTTGATTGGAGATGGTGGCTTATTTTTGAGAAGCTATTTATTTTCCCTATGTACCTTATCTTTTACTTCCAAAAAAGGCCAAATTTCAAGCTCTGGTCAAGTAACCTTTATTTCACAGGAAATATATTGGCCATTTCCCTCTGGTTCTTACTGAGCAGCTTTTGTATTACAAAAGACACACCTGGCAACCCAGGGGTTACTTTTTTCTGCAGTGTCAGCTGCCTTGGGAGTTACTGAAGAACCCACACTGCATAAGCAAGGAAAATCAAAGCTGTTGGGTCATCTGCCAGACTGAGTTCTGCCTGTTGCCTGCCTGTGGATAACTTTAAGGAGATAAAGCTCAACCAACAGTTTCTTTCTTCTTCTCTTGTCCTTTAGGTTACGTG
>JAWWLV010000001.1:104387629-104407091 GCA_035041135.1 Platyrinchus mystaceus
GTTACTGAAGAACCCACACTGCATAAGCAAGGAAAATCAAAGCTGTTGGGTCATCTGCCAGACTGAGTTCTGCCTGTGGATAACTTTAAGGAGATAAAGCTCAACCAACAGTTTCTTTCTTCTTCTCTTGTCCTTTAGGTTACGTGCTGCTTTCTACTGGGCAACCTCTTCTTTCATGCCCCTTCCTCCCTTTGAAATGCTCTTATTGGATGCCCAGAAGTAGCAGTCTCCTTCCCATAGATTGCCTGGAGAGAAGAGACCTTACCACCAAAACAGGGGATGTCTGAGAAAGTCCCCTTGTGAGATGCTACCTTGTTTGGCTGCCTGCTGAAGACTCAAGGCAGCTCTTAGCCCTTGGGTAAGTAGCTGTGAGGTCACAATAGTCTTTGCTGTCAGTATAATTATGTGTCAGAAAATCAGCCAGCTTCTGGAAGCTAATAGTGGTCTCTGAAAAACAGTAATGAGTTAAATGGTAGTTGGTCTCTTACCTGTAAATTGTGGATGTCAAATACTGGGAAAAAATAATTTAAAAATTATTAATTCTTGGTAATTCTCCCAGTATGCACACAAAAAAACCCCTCCTATTATTTCTCTCTTTTTAACCACTTGCACAGATTTAACTGAGTTATATGTAAAGCTGATATTAAAGTCATATGATGTAACATACGTGCATTAAGCTAAGCAGGTCAAATGAAAGTTTTGGGGAGTTATGTCTGATCCAACACAAAAATTATTTGACTAGAATTTTTACACTGATATTTTTAAATCACCAGAAGGGTTATCAAGCCATTCCCTGTTTTTCATACAAATTGCCCTGTTTTTGAGTGTTGGCCCAGCAGACAAAATCCCTCAGAAGGGAACAGGCGGGTGTGTGTTTTGTTCAGATCCTCCAACTCTTGAAAAGCCAATAGTCACATTACAAGGCAGCAAGCAGCAGCAGCCAGGTGGCATAAGAAGCTGTTTCTCAGGTGAGCCTTGCTTCTGCCCTGTGGTGCCCTCAGCTACAGCTTCTTCAATAAAACTCCATTCACAAATTTGTTGCAAATTAAAATTTTTCTTGTAATGATTGCAATCACATTTTGAACTGCTTTTGTAATGTTCAAGAAGAGACAATGCTAGTTTTGTGCCACCACTCCATCATCATTTTTAGCCTGTCTCTCTGTGAAGGAAAATAATGCTGATAAATGGAGAGAGATTAAAAGGATTTGATTTGGATTTATCATTCTTAATTTTCTAGACTTAAACCTACCCTTTGAAAGGCTTCCTTTGAGGAAGTGATCTGAATCCTTTATTAGTTTAATAGGATTTGTCCAATTTTACTGACCTTATCCTATCCTCAAGCTGGATTTCTACCAACAGTCTAAACAGATTTCCCTGACACTATGGCAAATCCTCTCTGTCAACTCTTGTAGCTGAGAGGAGACTTGCTACTGCTGCTTTCCCTCCACATGAGCAAGTCATCTCTGTTGAAACCCTCCCCTAAGGACAGGTGAGACAAGTGTGACTAAGTGTTTGGTTTTTCATTAAAATCATGTGATTAATTACTTTCAAATTTTCTTTTCTTCTGACTGCATTTCTCTGCCACCTGAAGCTGGTGAAGAAACCCTGCAATCGTGTCACACTAAAAAAAATTGTCATGAGAGATGATTAGTACATTTTGGCCTACTATCTTCCCCCATCTGTCCTGTAGTCCCGGGAAGCTACAAGCTGACTTTTTGGTGATGTGCAACAGCTATCCCCATCCCTGAGCCACTTGCAGGGTTTTTTCACTTTTCCAGCTACTGGTAATGGTTGAAAATGGCAAGTATGTGCAATGTGGTGTTTCCCCTGACTCTCATGTCTCCTTCTGTTTTTCCTATATTTCTGGTAGAAGAACACCTGAGCCTCTAAAACAGTATTCTACACTGTCTTGCCTTTCAAATAATATTTTTTTCAGAGAATTAATACCCAGCTTGCTTTTCTAGAACACAACAAAGGTGACATTATGACAGATGTGATTTTTTTTTTTTTTAGTTGTGAGAATAATTATCAGAGAAACAAAATATTTCCCATGGAAAATACGTCAAGCGTTCCCTGTGGTGCTCTCAATGAGCAAAATGCCTTTTTTTTTTTCCTTATGTGTAAAATCTGCATTGTGCATGTCCTCAAGAAAAGCTTGTTTGGTCTACTCTTTGGTGGTTCTATACATTAGTAAGAGCTAAATCAACTTGATTATTTTTTTGCAGCTAACATGTTTAGATTTTTAACTTTCCTGTGCAGAAGGTACCAACAGAGCAAAGGAAGGGGAGCTACCAGAGAAGTGTCAGTGAAGGAGTGCCAGTCACCAAAGATTGCAGCTGGAATTCCCCAGCAGCCTCAGTGGTTTCAGCACATCATTGGAATGGCACAAACATAAACTTCAGCCCCTTTTGTTATGACGGGAA
Source organism: Platyrinchus mystaceus (assembly GCA_035041135.1). Taxonomy (NCBI): domain Eukaryota; kingdom Metazoa; phylum Chordata; class Aves; order Passeriformes; family Tyrannidae; genus Platyrinchus; species Platyrinchus mystaceus. The sequence continues at coordinate 104,390,053 of JAWWLV010000001.1, forward strand.
ATACAGGTCATACTCATTTAATTTATTTTTAGTTTCTCAGGGGTCTTTAGTACTATACCTTGAGAAGGAACTTCATTCTGCCCATGAAGTCAAAATCACTGTATTTGACATAATTCCCCACTCTGGTTAACAAGAAAAAAAAGAAAAAAAAGAAAAAAAGAAAAGAAAAAAAAAATCGTGTGTCACACCTCCATGCTCTCTCCCTCCCATTTCCACATTTCTTCACAAATGAGGAATTGACTGTGGCACCCACAGGGTAAGGCAGTTGTTTCACAGATTACAGATTATCACTGTTGAATGCTCAGTGACTCCACCTGAGAATCAGTCGACTCGAGGTTGAACCCACTCCCTCTTGCTTTCTCCAATAACCAAATTACCAGCAACTGCAGTAACGTACAGATGTTCTCAAGCAGAGAAACGAGAGGAATTCTTACATGTAGGCGCTGTAAGTTGTGCCTTTCCCATGGGCGGTCCTTAGTCACTAGATGGCACACTTAGACAACTCACCGCGCTCCCGACCTTGCTCCGCAGATGCTGCGCTGTAGCGGAGAGCTTTTCCCACAGGAGACACGGGATCCTTTGACGCACAGTCTCGCTCTGTATTGTACTTTTATTGCAGTTTCCTGCCTTGACTGGTGTGCTTACAACTTATTATTAGCACGAAATGCTCGATTTCTTTGCCTCTGGTTATAGTTAATAAATCAATCTCGCTGTCTTTAACTTTGGGGAACGCCTTGTTTCAGCTGCTTTGAGGAATGTCTGCAAACAGTGACACGATCCTGGTTGCTGCTCCATCAACGGTCACACAGCTGGAAGATTTGGGGATCTGGGATTTATTTGGGGAGAAATAATGCATGGTGCATCCCCTCCTGGGTGTTGATCTGAAAGAGCAATTTTTACAGAATATTTTTGTGCCTTCCATCACTTTACATGTGGTCCCAAAAATATTTAGTAGGGTTTAGTGTTCTATTACCAATACCAATAGCATAAGCACTAAGAATCAAAACTTATCTTCTAACCATCCCTGTAGAGGCAAAATGTAAATCAAACCAGGTGATGGGCAGAAGTTTCAGTTCTTGTTTAGATCCTACTATATTAGTCCTGCCAGGTGGAACTCCCTGTCCTTGACTGTACAGTGCACCTGTGTGTTGCAGTAATCACAAATTCATTAAGATTACTTCTGTATCACCTTTTGCTCTGACTTTCAGCCCTGACAACACAGAATGGTTAATGGCATGGAGCTGTCTATGTACACATGCAGTTCTTGGACCCTGCCCTCCATGTGAAAACACAGTGCCAAGACCTGGGGCTGGTTCTCCAGCTTGTGTTGAAGTCCATTGCCTGCCAGGCACAAAGCAGACAACTCTTCAGGGATGCATTTTCACAGCTTGTCAGTCTGGGTGTGTGTACAGTAACACTTTAAATTGGATTAGAGGGTGTGAAGTAAATCTCCTAATCGTGTTTCTAATGATGCCTTGGGCTGCCCAGGGGGCTGATCTCTGAGCTCTGCAGTGAGATATCTACTGTGGAAAGCCCATGGCACCAGCCTGGAGCTAGTCCAAAATGTGAGCAATGGAGATGCCGAGTCCTCAAAGCAAACACCTGCACTGTACAGACATAGCCCTATGGTGCAACTATTCCGGTCAAATGTAGGTGAAAATACTGTTCCTGATGTTTATTGTGAAATTTCCCCCAGTCTTGATGTAGGAGCAGGCCTTGAATTTGTCCCTCAGGGATCTCTATGTACTGTATGTTTTTTCCTTTAAATTAAAGCTTTCCAAGAATTTTGCCATCGATTAGTGAGAACTAATCGTGCCTAGTGTGGGATATTTTTCTCTCCTCCTTTCTCCTTGCCCTTGTATGAAGTACCCGTCATGACTGTCCTAGGGATTTGTTCTTCTGCCGTGTTGATGGATGTGGTACCAGACACAGGAAAAATTCTATTTCATACAGAGAAGTAACAGACCCCCCTGCTCTATCCCACAGTCTATGATGTCTAGAGGTTGAAACATTTCAAAGGCTGCAATTTGCCATCTAGGAGAATTCAGTCATACAGGGTAGCTGTTTTCAATCTTGCTGTTTTTTACCTTATCATTCTGATTTGAAACAGGATGTATAAAATCCAAGCTCAGTGTCCCCTCTAGTGAGAGCCTATTCCTTCCTTCTTCTGGCAAAAGAAGCACTGTCTGAATTTGATGTCCTAGCTTAGTCTCTCTTAAAATACGGTTAGAGAGAGCCTGCTGATACCACTTACTCATGGAAAAAAATTCTTCACATTACAGCAATACCTTCTGTTAGACAGCAATACCGTCTAGTGATGAACGTTATCCATCTCCATTTTAGTTGGTGGTTTCTGGTAACTTCATGCCTTGAAGTCTGACTGTGTAGGAAGAAGAAATGAGGGGGAGAGAGGAAGAGAGCCAGGACTAGTGCTCACACCTGCAACCTTTTCTCAATGGGTCATTTTTCCTTGGGCGCCTTGTGCAATACCAAAAGACCACAAGGGTTAAAACCACACAGCAGCTCTTTGTATCAAATAACACATACAGAACACAGGTACAACTAACAGGCTACTCAGCTAAGTATTACTCAAGTGTTACCTATGACATAAGTACTTAAATAACTACAGGCTACTTCAGCTATTACTGGGCAGGCAGGCACCTGTTGGTCAGGAGGGGAGTTTTCACTTCTGTGTCTCTTTGGAGAGGGCCACGATCCCTCATCTGGCCACGGTGCTGTCTGTTGAGTCTCTGCCTTCTTTCTGAGGGTGCTGCAGCTCGCCCTTCCTCAGCATTTTCCGGCTAACCATTACTGCCTCTACAATTTCACTTCTGCCTCTGAACTTACTTCAATGTGGTTTACACTCTTTCTTGCATCTGGACAACTTTCTAAGCAAACCTCAGCCATGGCATTACAAGCCTTGAGTCACCGGCAGCTGAATATCTGGGCTGTTCAGCACAGGCTCAGGCAGATTGTCCTGGGGGTTGCATTGACACACTGAGAAGGACCAAGTCCACCAGAATGCTTTCAGCAAGACTGTTGGTTTTGAAATAGGCTGTAAAAGATCTGAGCAACAAATTTTGTGGTGGAATCTTTTGAGAAGAACAAAGAGAATATTAGAATCCAGCTTTTGAAAGTTCAGACAGACAGGAAGATCATACTTTTTGAATAGCAGAGCAGAAAAGCCTCCAGGTATCAGATAAATTAAAGAAGCACTTACCTACTAGAAGCCGCACATGCAGAGAATGAAGAATGTGATCTTGGTGGAGCAGGTCGGAAAAAAAGTCTTTGATTTGCTGGTTAATCAGAATGTAATGCAGAGAAATCAATATAAGGATAATCTCATTTGCTATTTATTTCTGGCTTAGATATATGCATTTCATCAGTCATCTACTCTGGAGAGGAATGGCATGAATTTCAACACTTGTGCTATTTTTGCCTGAAAAATATTCAAAATTGTTTCTGCTGAAGCTATGGGCAGCAGTGGGGGACATTTATTTAAAGAAACTTGGAACAATGGATCACTAGTGATTAAAATAAAAATGGAAATTACATTCTGGATGCAGGAGGCAAATGAGGATTGCGTTTACAATATTCTGGCATTTAGAATGTATGAACCATCGCCGAGTAGTGGCATTTTGGAAATTTTGAAATCTGGTTGTCTTTTGAAAAATGCAGATTCAAGCTTCTCATTTTATGCTAATGTGAAGAGGTGAAGGAGAATACCAGTTTGTTGAAACAAGCGAATTAGCATGTGAATGGGGAGTATTGGACTTCTCCCTCTTGAAACAGGGGCTTTCAAAGTCGAAACTAGGATTTAAATCTCACACTGTGATTTTTCTCTTTTCATATCCCCAGATCATGTTACTTGTAGTGCATTAATAGGCTTTGAGCTCGTACCCCATCACCTAAAGGTGCAGTCATTTTTACTAATAGCCATAATCTACAAATCTACTCAATGGAACAACCTGTTTTCCCTCCCCTTGCTAATTCTTTTAGATCTCACTTTCAGTTTTCTGGACTGACTGTTATGAAACTTGGGAGACCTGCCTGGACTCCCTCCTTCCTCATTAAATCCTTTGGTTTTTAGAAGACTGCACTATCAGCTTTGCCGGTGAGGTTTGCCTTCGGTGCTGATGCACTCCTTGCAAATAACACAAACTTGCAGCAGTGTACTGCTGAGTAAGCTACACTGCAGTTATACAGAATTAGTGCCTATAGAAAATGAGAGACTTGGGCAGGTAGTCTCAGGAATTTTTCTGGCACAAATGTGTCTAAAACCTCACAGCTCAAACAACCTCATCCCGTACTGTAACATGTCAAGCGACCTTCTGCAGAGACAATGATATTTTTTGCTCATGTGAAGTAAAAACTCAGGAATTTCTGCTGTGAATGCAATCCCCCAATGAAAGCAAATTTTTGCTTTCCAAGCTCTTTTCCTCCCTCTCCCCAGCTCCATTCTCCCGAATTGACCAGGGTAACCTGGCCTGTGTTTCAAATACCTGCTTGTATTTGTGCGATGGTGTGCGCGTTTGCTTTCCTTCATTGCCTTTTATTTGTCTTTAATGATTAAAGCAAAACAAAACCATTGTAGGTGGTTTTAAGTTCCTCCTTTAACAAAGAATGGAGCTTGCAGTAAGTCTGCTCTGATGGCATGACACCAGAGCTGGACCACTCCAGGCTGTTCTCAAGCCAAGTCCTGCAAATATGACTTGATAGGATGCTCCCTACCCCACCCAGCCTGCTTTTATCTGCAATTACATTCACATGATTTTGAAAACAACATTATATTTGACAATAGCATGGAGATTTTTCAGTTTTATTTCTCATACTTTTTTGGGGTAATCACTGTAGTCTGCTTATGAAGTAACACTGTAGCAACTGGGTGTTCCCACTGCAACATCAGAGAGCAGTGGCTAAAATCCACTTCTGCTACACTACCAGTTGGAAAGGTAGCAGGAGGTGCAGTTATATTGTGCTGCTTTAAAGGCTATAAAGCTCTTCTTTCTCCTGGCAAAGCCAATGTTTGCCTTTCTGACTAAATGACTGACTCTTTGATGCAATAGCTGCTTTGCTCCATAGGGGAAATGTAAGTCACTCAGTAAGTGTTTACAGTCATAAGATTACAAAGGTTGTTTGGTTTTGTTTGTTTTTAAAATGGTTGTATACTTGTCTTGATTGCCCTATCAGGCAATAAAGGTTTTCAAATCAGTTCAGTGAAAATCCTGATTGGTACAGGACTGGTGTTGGTTCTGCCTTAAAATTAGGTGTAGTGTCTTCTGAAAGGATTTATTATAAGATGCCTGCAATCTTCTCAGGGGAAAGCAGTGGAAGAGACCACACCATTTTTCAGTTGAAGTCACCCTGACTGTCCTTTGAAAACAGTAACTGGTGTCACATTCCTAAATCTGCTTTACAGTTTGCTAATTTCAATAGACTCCCACCTGATGTCTACACTGGAGAGTTAGAGAGTTACTGCTATAGTTACAGAAGATGAGATCCTATAACATGGCTGAACAAACCTCACGCTGAATGCAGTGGCTCTACTATCCCTCTGGTTCCTTTGCAGCTCTGGAGAGGATCTGTAACTTCTCTTCATTGTTTTGATGAGGAGTGGGGAAGCAGAAGCACTTCTCTGCTTCTGCAGATTAACTCCCTAAGCTTGCACAGCCTGAGGTTGGGTTTGTGCCCTCAGCAGGGCAAGGAGACACCTGGGGAAGGGAGGAGTGGAGGTTGGGTAGCCTCTCACTGCAGTTGAAGTGCTTGTGGCAAGGTGTGAGCCTGATACAGCCACCAGCTGTACTTTTTGTTTGTTGGACCTGAGGTTCAAAATTAGGTGGCATTGCAAAGTCCAGCCACTGCAGACAACACACCATGACAACTCAGGACTGGCTTATCTAGAGCCAATAACTGCTGGGTGCCCTTTGATTTTTAATCCTGAGCATTAGCAAGACAGCTGAGTAACTTTTGGCTGGGGCCAGGTTACAGATTCTTTCTCAGAGCTGTATCAGCTTCCTACCTTCCTTCAAATTGTTTACTAAGAGATGTCTTCAGCTGTTTTTATATATCATAAATACTATTTTTAGGAGCAACTTTTGATTAGTTCAGTGTGGCAAGGCAAATACTGTGCTCTATTGAGCCGAACACTTTAAGTGCACCATTCTCCCACATATCCCAAGCACACAGGCTTATACAGGTGTGCCTCACATTTGTCTTTGTCTCTATGTGAACCATACATCAAATCATAAAGATTGAGTGGAATGTCTATATTTTAACAAAAGAAAAAAAGCCTCTGTGATATCAGTATATATGGCCTGTGTATTGGGGTTGTGTGGCAAGGTTTTGGTTTTGGTAGCAGCAGGGGGGCTACAGGGGTGGCTTCTGTGAGAAGCTGCTGGTAGCTTCCTCCATGTCCAGCTGAGCCAATGCCAGCTGGCTCCAGGATGGACCGGCCGCTGGCCAAGGTGAGCCCATCAGTGACAGTGGTAGCGTTGCTGTGATAACATATTTAAGAACAAGGGCAAAAACTGGAGTGGAAACAGCAGCAATTTGCAGGCAGAAGAAGGAGAGAGAATATGGGAGAGAAACAGTCCTGCAGACACCAAGGTCAGTGAAGGAAGGAGGTGCTCCTTCACTGGAGGAGCAGAGGTTCCTCTGCAAGACCACAGTAAAGACCCTGGTGAGGTAACTGTGCCCCTGCAGCCCATGGAGCTGCAGGATGGAGCAGATATCCACCCACACTCCCTGGAGGACCCCATGCCAGAGCAGGTCCAGGATGCTCAAAGGGGACTGCGACCCCTTTGGAAGCCAGTGGTGGAGCAGGCTCATGGCAGGACCTGTGGAGAAAGGAGCCCACACTGGAGTCGGTTTGTTGGCAGGACTTATGACCCCATGGGGGATTCAGGCTGAAGCAGCCTGTTTCTGAAGGACTGCATCCCATGGACCTCATGGAAGGGACACAAGCTAGAGCATTTTGTGAGGAACTGCAGCCCATGGGAAAGACTCATATCAGAGAATTCATGGAGGACTGTCTCCTGTGGGAGAGACCCCAGGCTGGAGCAAGGAAAGAGTGTGAGGAGGAAGGAGTGGCAGAAACAACATGGGACGAACTGACCACAGTCCCCATTCCCCATCCCCCTGCATGTTGGAGAGGAGGAAGTAGAGAATTTGGGAGTAAAGATGATATTGGGGAGAAGGGAGAGGTGGGAGGAAGACTTTTTAAGATTTGGTTTTATTTTTAATTACCCTACTCTGATTTGTTTGGTAATAAATTCAGGTAATTTCCCAAAATCTATTTTGCCTGTGACAGGAACTGGTGAGTGACCTCTCCTTGTCTGTATCCTGACCCACGAGCCCTTTGTTATGTCTTCTCCTGCCCTGTCCAGCTGAGGAGGGGAGGGATAGAGTGGCTTTGCTGAACACCTGGGGTGTCCAGCCAAGCTCAACCCATCTCTGGTCTTACCAGTGCTGAGTAGAGAGGAAGGATCACCTCCCTTGACTTGCTGACAATGCTGGCAATAACCATAACAGCTGAAATATTTATTTTCACAAATAAAATTATTTAGAAGGCTGATATGAAAATATTTTGTAGAAGAAAAACATTTTACATTTAGGTTTTCTGATAACTTTGTGAACTCAAACCTGTAAGATCAGAATTGCAACTATGATACTATTGCATACTATGAATATATGAGATCTGATTTGGAAGGGAGATGTAGTCTAAATAAAAAGGACAGGAAAATATCTTAAAAATGGTGTGTATCACCAAAAGTTTTGACAGTCAGACCCTGCTGACCATCTCTGCAGAACATCTAAAACATTTCACACATCTAGTAGTCATGTAATCAGTCTGTGTCACTTACAACATGTCTAAGAGAAGGAAAGGGCCTCAGTTGCACAGAAAGGCATTTATTTGGGAGGAAAATATTTAAGATTCTTATGGCAATTTCTCAGCTCTTACTGAATAGACATGAAAACATTTTTCATGTAAAAATGCAAAGTACAGTGAAACATTTTCTGATCTTAACAGGTGAAAAATTATACAGTGGACCTAAGTGTGACAAACAAGATGGTAAATACCATTCTATTGTAACCAGTGAGTCAGAAGACAAACACAGAACACCTGAAAATGCAGCCTTACACCTACCTAGTATTGTTATCCTTCCCTTCACTGTGCCTGGCTCAGAAAGATTATTTTCATGTTAACAAAATTGGATTCCAGCTTCACTTAGATACACTAAAAAACGATTGTGTGGAGTGATGCACCCATCCATCCTCCTCAGAGTAATGTAAGAGTATCAAGCCATGAAAAATTTCAGAGCAACTCCCTTGAGCATTGCTTTATCTCAGCATTGCTCATCTCCTGGCTGCCTGGACACCCTGTTTAGAGAAATCCAGCTCATATTTGAGACTGTATCTTATCCGGAAACATGGGATTCAACAGTTGTGCTCCTCCAAGGGTAACAGCTGTAGTCCCTTTGAGGTATGGGGTATAGATATCTAGGCCTGATTATGATGTAGCTTCAGCCATGAGTGCACCTGGTGGACCCTTTTTCCCTTTCCTCTTCCTTAGAAAAGTCATCTTGTATTTGATTCCTATTCATTATGCATGTATAACATCAAACTTCCAGAAGTCAATACTGGTCAGGTGATTAAGAGCTGGTGCACATCTCCTGAACACAACTGAAAATAGCTTCTAAAGGCAAGCATTCAGCAACCATAACAATAAAAATTATCTATCTGTGCTTTTCATTCTACTTTTCAGTGTGTCCCTCACACACACCACTCCCAGCTTCAGCTGAGAGGAAAGGCATTAAATTACATTAATGTGGAAATGTTACTCCTTTGAGTGTGACAACCTCATGTTTAGCATTTAGCTGCTTAATGAAGAGTAAAGATGATTTTGGATCATCAGTAATTCCATTCTTATCTGTGTCCACATTCATATCTGTATCTAATCTTTCAAAGCTAATCCATCCTCCAACAAATGTGTAGGCCTGAATGATGTTGCAACATGGAGAAAGTAAAACTTTCAGGTTGTCAGGTCTCTGTACAGAATCCATTTTTCACCTAAGAAGGACATTTGATTACTCCTGTTATCACAAAGCACTTATCCACAAGCAAACACCAGAGCAAAAGTTTTCTTCCCACCTATGAAGCTCTTGTGCTGTTTCCCACAGATCATCAGAAAAATTTGCAAAACAAGCTGCATATTATGTTTTGTAGGTAGAATAGTTGAAAAAGTATTTGTTTGTTTATCTTGCTGAATTACAGTATTTTCTAGCCCTCATCTTTGAGGAGGCTCTGTACAGAGACCCAGGATATTTTGCCAATGGTGCTCCTGCAGAAGACACCAGCTGTTGGAAGCAGGTTTTCAAGCCTGAATTCAGCACCACCACATTTACCAGAATCAGGTGCATGGTTATGCCAAACAAACATAATGCATTTACTTCTCTCTTGGACTGTGTATGTAAAGACAAATTCAAATGGATTCTTGTTTGGCATTGGTCTTGAGTCCCACTAAAGGCACAGATCTGAGCTACCACACTTGCACCCTGATTTGACTCCCCACTGGTAAGAGGAACTGAAAACCAGAGTCATGATGCAAGGATGTCTGTACAACACCTACCAGGAAAGCTTATTTCTAACCTAAAACTAGTGCTACTATAACCCTGACAAGGTTTTCCTGTTTTAGAGAGGAGACACAATCTTTCCTTAATTGTTCTTTTCTTTCTCCTTGCAGAACTTCATCTGCTAGAAGTTATGCATAGGGCTAATTTGCTATGTCAGTGTACATAGACATAACCACTGTGTTTGCCTATTTTCTCATCTAGACCAGTCCACAAGCTACAGGGTGCAAACTATTACAGAAAATCAAGCAAAATATGTATTGCTGTTTACTCTACAGGGAAGAGAAACTCCAGAATCTAGCAAAAAGCAGTAACAGCAAAAAGCATATATTTGAAGGACAGGATGTTAAATAACAAATAAATTAATAAATTAACAAATTAATAAATATTAAATAAATATTAAATAAATTAATTAATTAATTTTAAAAATGACAAATATTATGTTTAACTTGTGCTATGTAAACCAGTTCAGTTTCTTCACTGTGCACTTTCAAATCCATACTAAATAAAAGGAATATGCAAATGGAGATAATAAAAGCTTATTGATTGAAAAAATGCAGTGAAGTCTTTTTAACAGAAAATCTGGAGAAACTACAAACATCCATTTAAACTTTCCATGGGTTCAAATCAAGACTAAAAAGCCCACCAATTCATGTGTAAATCTATAGAGTGAAAAAGCCCAATGAACAGTAAGAACCACAGGTTAATAAAACATATCAGGTCAGGCAAACCTGATACCCAAACCCACTGTAACTGCTGTGTGTTGAATAAAGGCATTCTAGTGCATGTAATGCTTATCGATTTCAGAAAAGCATTTGATATGATACTGAATTATAAAACTCCGGGCATTTGGTGCACAAGACACAAGGAAATATTGTAATGGGGTGAAAAGGAGACTGATCAATGCAGAGGAACAAAGTGATGTATCACTGTTCTCTAAGGGCAGAGCTGCTATTGGAACAGAGGCTCATCTCAACCCATTTCCTACTGCCAAGGTCTGGGAGAGGAGGCAATCAGAAAATGCACTTGTGCTTCCCTAATATGTTTTGTTTGTTTGTTTGTTTGAGAGAAAAATTACAAAATATATATTTGGACTCAAAATATTTTTTTATTAATTTGTTTTTCTCTTGGCACACAGATACCTCTGGAAAGTGCAGCTCAGGAGCAGGAATTACTCTCTGAAAGATTTTTAACATTCAGAAAGCTCCACAGTGATACACGACAGCTCTTCTTCCCAGTTCTTTCTGGAGCTGAACTTTTATGCTGTTTTGTATAAGGAATCCATGAAATAGGAGGATTCTCAAAGAAGAATGTTTTGATGTTTCTACAAACACTATGGTGTTTCCTGGAATCTTTAGTTCTCACCTCATGGGTTGCAGTGAAACCAAAAAACCCCAGTTTCAGGACAGTCTATACAGCAGAGCCATGGAGAGTGGGGCATGAAAGCTCTGCAAAACATGCTTCTCCAGCCTCCCAGCCTGCTAGATAGGGTGACAAGTACCAGCATAGATGGCAAAAAATTCCTGTGAGATTATGGTGTTTTTCAGACAAAACTGATAGTTTCTTCTTGAAGACATGAGTGCATGGAAAACAAATCTTCTATGCAAAACGAACAAAAAGTGCATTTCTCTCCAGCTGAGAATTTTCAGAGCCAAGATGACTCAAACCTAAATGGCAGATTTAGGATACAAAAACTTCTTGTATTTCCTGCTACGTGGTAAATTTAATGTAGCAAGATCTAACTCCTCTTCAGCTTTTTCCTCATACAGCCCATGTAGGCTTCAATTTCTGTAAACCAAAAGGTGATGACATCCCCCAAAGATAAAGGTGTGCTGGGCTGTGGTTACAGCAACTCAATTTGAAATAAATTTTTGAATTTTCCCCTAGGAGACTCCCTAGCAAGGGAAGAAAAAACAAAGAAAAAACTAAAACTAAAACAAACGAAAAACCCAAACAAAAGAGAGAATTTCTTTAAGGGACACTCCCCTTCTACTAACACCGAACTGTCCCCCTCCTCAAAGTAGGTTGTCAATCCCATTTTAAAGGATATAATACAAAACCCAAAGATGTATTTCCTATGTACCAATCACTCTTCTTCAGCTGGTGTTCTTTCAAGCTCTTTCTGGAAAAGAAGATTAAATGTAAATCCTTGGCATAAGTGTACTGACGGCTAATTAGCTTCAGTTTTGCACATTAAATATGAGTTGGGACCTGGCTGTGGGGTTTTTTTTGGTACATTTTAACAGTAAAAGGAGCACCAAGACACAGTCTTATGAGAAGGGGTTGTTCTGGTGTGGTTCTGTGCCACTCAATCATAGCTCTACCTTACTAGTCCAGTGGTATCCTTATGGCTCAGGCAGGACAAAATACCATAGCAGTAAAGCTACTCCTAAACTCCTTTTCTCTGCATTTGCTCTGTTATCTCAGTGGCAAGGATTTTCTCTCCAGTGTGCCTTAACAATTCCTGAAGAAAATCACATATTAGTTTTCTTTATAGATGAAATGTTTTTGGGCTGTTAATGTAGTTCTACCCATTAGTAGTGGACACATAGATGGTGTCATCACCTGCATGGTGGCTCCAGCTCTACTTACTCTAAAGCAAATTCCTGAGGATAGCTCTGTAATTGAAGGGGTTGTGGAGTGTATATTCTAAAAAACTCTAACACATCTGAACCAGCTAATTATAAACATTTCGGCAAGCCATGGTATTTTTATTTTAAAAGAGAGTGAAGACTTTCTTTAACTTTCCAGCTCTTAGATAGGCTGAACGTATTTTTTGATAATCCCAGATGGTTCCTTTAGAAAGAGTGGCCAACTTTGCTGGTCAACTAACCAGGATGAGGAACACTAAATGCAAATCAGTTTTTGCTGGCAAAAACCCCTTTATTTTCTTGAGTAATAAACAAGAGTGGCTGAAAATGTAGACTATGATAGGAACAAAATGTAATACTACATGTGCATTACCAAACACAGTAACTATCAATCTTCTGACCATTATGGGTAACAGTCCTTCCAAACGTACCCATCTGAGTGCACAAATAGTGGGAAGCAATAAATCATTAAAAATAAAACCAGATCCTTTTTGAAGTTTAGGAAAGCTTCGGTAAGAAACATTATCCCTTTCTCATTCCATATGTTCCCAATGTGGCTTTTTTCCACTACCTGAATCTATCCTTGAAAGCATATAACGGCAGGTGGGAAAATACAGTAGTGTTATTGAGAAAAATTAATACTATGAAGAGGAGGAATTTGTATGAAACATCACACTACCCTCTACTAGTTTTGCCTGTTCTGTGCTGATTTTTCTGTTATCTTGTAAAAGGCACTTCTAGACTATAATTTTCTGTGTGAATTTTCCCCAAATAACTGTTATTGGTTACTGTTATTGTTAGTCTTTCAATTGTATTATACTCATTCTCAACAAATGCTTCTGAACTTTAAGAAATTAGGGTTACATTAACTTCAATACAGGACTTTGTTGTTGTTAAAAAAATTACTATGAATTCCACAATGTCGATGTGTCTAGAAAACACCAATAACCATGTTTTCTTGGTTTACAGTTCAACATTCCTTTTCCCTTCCTCTGACATCCGTACAAAGAAGTTCATTATGCTGAATCCCCTGCAGCTCATTTATAGACCTACCATGTATTCGGCGGTCAAATAAAACAAGCCTTGTTAAGGAGATTATGGCTCTGGTGTTTTAACGATCTGAAATTTTTGCTGTGAATAAATGTTAATTGGATGAAGCACTACATGCAAAAGCTTTGATCCCTGAAAACAGAAGTGCATGTAATATAAAGGTCTAGAAAGAACAAGATCTGAAAATGTAACAAAAATGCATCTTTTAAAATCTCCAGATCAAGTTCTGCTACAAATTTCTATAGGAGTGAATCTCTAATTGTAAATGTTAAGAAAACTCAAACTTAGGGACAACTTAATTTTCTGGTTACTAGTCATAGAAGTGTTCCTTATTTATCCTTCTGGCTCCATTGAATTAACATGTAGAGACCAGTCCTATACGTGGAGCAGCAAAGGCTCTTCCACATACACTCTGTCACTAGGGTACACAGCCCTGCCCTCCCATCATAGCTAAAACACAGAACTAGGGGAGGTCAGGTTTTCAGTGGTAGAAAACACCAAAAAGCTTTTGCTTTTGCAAATATATTCTACATCAGATATCCTGTTCTAGGGAATCAGTCTACAGCAAAATCTGATATTACTGCTTTTCCCTTTCAGAGTTTCTGTGGTTTGTGAGTCAGAAGCATTGGTTTTACAGCAACTCCAATAGAGAAAACCAAGAAAAATAATAAAGGCAAGATTGGCTACTCAGATTTAATTATCCATCTCATTTGTCACAGTGATGACCCAAAAAACCCTGATTCTGTGGTGTGTCAGGGGCTCCCTGGGAGCAATCCAGGGGCAGTGGGGCTGGATGGTGCTCCCTGAGCCAGGACACCACAGTCATCTTGTCATCTCATCCTCAGTGCAGGGTTCTGGCAAGTGTCCATAACCTTAATTCCCTTACAGGTGCTGACGTTTCCAATTGCCTGCATCCTCAACATTTTTTAACTGAACAGGGACTAAGATGTTCTGGCTATTGAATGGCCGTGTAAAAGTGGGTCATCCTTGACTCCTTGGTTAATTCTAGTTATTCCAGATTTGAATTTACCTGGAAAATATGAGAATAATGCCCCTGATAAAAGGGAGGCGCTGAGCACCCAAGAAATTTAGCAGCATTAGCTGTGTTATCAATGCTAAAATTAACTTTTTTTTTTTCTTTGCTGTACACCTGTGGAGGCTTTTTATCATATAAACACATATTCGGGGAGGCCTTCAGAGAATGAGCTGCAAGAAGCTTTTCTGCACCACATACATGCTGAAATACATAAAGAAGGCAGGTATAAGGTATGAGAAATCCAAGTGAACCAAAAAGCCTGCTCTTAGCAAAACTCAGCTTATAATTTAAGTCTGTTGATCCCAGAGACATTTTCTGCTATGCATGGTGTTTGCCACTAACCTCTCTTTATTTAGGCAGATTATTGCTGTCCTGCATAGATTTACCTACGTGCATTTTATGTTCTCTCAAGCAAGTCTTGTGGTCTTCTTATGCACAAGGTCTTGCAGAGCTGTTGGGTGAGTCTGGGATTTGAATTTGTCTTAAAAGTGTGTGTATGAGCTGTTTTCAGAGAATTCATTCTATTGGTTATGTCATCAGTTTCTCCAGTGTGAGAGAAGCTGTCCACTTGATGACAGGGGCACACCTGTTTTCCAGTGATTTTGTGTGTGTCTTCATTATGGTGTTAGTCTGTATCATCATAGCCAAAAACAATTCCAATTTTCACATGAGTTGATTAATATAGGTTTAAGATATTCCCAAAAAAAGATACCATGACACTGTTTATATTGCAAAAAAGGTTTTGTGTTTAGAAAGACAACTCAATAGTTAACTGTTGTCTTGATAGTTTTTGAAGTTGAAATCATACCAGGATTACTTAAAAACATGAAAGATACATAAAATCAAGTGGCTTAAATTTTTACAATGTAGCATCCTTTTAAGTTGCTAATTTCATCTTAACCGGGAAACATTGTTTTGCCTTTGACAAAAAAAGATGATCTTTTCTGCCAGATAATTCCACAACTCATTTCAGAGTTATGATATAAATAAATCATAATCAAATCCTGATGAATATGTAACAAAAGTTTTAAAACACTTTTCCTCATCTGCCAAGAAAGCTTCAGAATGACAGGAGATGTTTCATTTTGTCAGCCTTGATTACATACCATGCCTCTTCAAACCAGTCATTCCTATAACCCACAACTGAAGAGACTTTAAAATGCTTTCCAGTTATTTTGTACATTAGGTCAGGATTTCTCAGTCTCAAATTCCATAAGGACAATAATGATAGGAAGGATGGAGAGAGACTTTCAGTGACTGGTTTCTTTTGTGAGCCAGTTAGTAAATCAGAGTTATATTATCTTGTACCTGCCGAAGTTTACACTGAAATCACTGTAGAAAAAATAAGGATTTTGTGACCACTTATTTGTCGTAAATGTACCTAAAATACATAATAGCAAAAACCAGTGACTGCATTCTGTGGTACACTTTGGATGTCAAATACCTGGCTTCACTTTTGATTCTAGCCATCAAAATTAATTTCAATTGTGTTCAGATTCTTTCTCAGAGAAAAAAAAAAAAAGACTTTTCAGGAAATTCTAAGTATTATCAAGAGTTGAGACATAACAGACACTGGATCTGAACTGTCCTCATAGGATGACGAGAGGACATAGTCTCAAGCTGCACCAACGAGGGATAGGTTGGACATTTGGAGAAATTTCTTCACAGAAAGGCTGATTGGAACAGACTGTCCAGGTGTTGCAAAATGTGCAATATGCAAAATTTTCTAAAGAAAGGATGATCTTTGATGTTTGATCTTTGTACACTTTCAAGCTTAATCAACAAGAAGAGAGATTTAATCCATGAAACAGATAGCTCTAAGTGATGTGCGGGTGTCAGAAAAACAAATTACTTGTTGGTAGAATTGCCTTGTTAAGGTTTGGGGCTTGACATGCTTCAATGATCTCAGACCTAGGGGGAGGTTAACAAAGCTTGGGGAGAAGGATGCCCACTGATAGTGGATGCAAAGAATGCAGAATTTGTTGGCCATGAGGGCATCTGGCAGAACCCACAAGATAAGGAAGAAACTAATACAGCCAACTCAGCATTTGTGCGAAAATCAGCTCCAACTGGGTAAAAAGTAATTCTGGCAGGGGGAGATCACGACCAACAACTCACTGACCACCCACCCAAGAAACGCACCGACCCAAAGGCAGAGAAAGACTGGGCATGTGGACTATTTAACATGAGAAGCAAGAGAATCATTAACCAATAGACGACAGAATACTAATTAATAAGAGAACTATGTGACTTGTAGCCAATGAACACTAATTCCTTTGTCTGGCAAACTGTGTAAACAGTTAAGTTTGGATAGCTGGCGTGGTTGACTTGTGCAACAGTGCCCGGGCTTGCACAACTCTGAAATAAATAATCCACGATTCTCTTGAGTGTAATTATCGGCTTGTTGCACACCAGGTAACGAATTCTTTTTTTGTGGCTTGCCCAGGCAGGTGGTGGAGTCACCGTCCCTGGAGGTGTTCTAAGGAACGACTGGACGTGGCACTCAGTGCCATGGTGGTGTTCGGCCATAGGGTTGGACTCGATGACCTCGGCAGCCTTTTCCAGGCTGACTGATCCGGTGATCCCTGGATTTTACGGACCGGCTGAGGCTCATCCCGCCCTCCCACACGACACCCGCTCCCCTCAGCCGCCCGCCCCGCCCCTCCCCGCGCGCCGCCGCGCGCGTGCGCGGCGCGGCCGCGGCGCTCGCCCCTCCCGCCGCGCCGGGCCGGG
>JAWWLV010000001.1:104423223-104453329 GCA_035041135.1 Platyrinchus mystaceus
TGGACAATGGCAGTGAGGTCCTCAGGACGTAGGTTTGTTTCGAGTGACCTTCTCTTAGATGGATGGCCTTAGGGGCTTACGAGCTCCATCTACCCGGGGGATTGTCCCTGAAGCAGGACCGGGAATCGAACCTGTGACCATGGCGCTGAGAGCGCCGCATCTTAACCACTAGACCACCAGGGGTCCCCTAGTGTTACTGTATCCTTGATCTATTTATTCTTAGGTCAATCCAATCAGAATGATTCATTCCTGCATCCCAGACTGGTTTACTGTTGTTGTCATCCGGATTTCTGCTTGGTCCACCTACACGTCTGGAAGATACTTCCAGAAATTGATGTAATAGACCAGTAAACTGGGATATTTTGGGTGTTTTCCTTTAATCCTCATGTCAAATTCTGGATTTAAGTTGCGAGTGCCATAGGTATGATCTGGGAGTTTTTAAATCATCTTGGAAGTATAACTTCAGATTTTTACTCTTCTCATTGAAGATAGTCTAGCTTCTTGACCCTGAACTAAAACCTAATCCCTTAGAAAACATAGTTACTTTATAAGGTTATTTTCTACAGTGAGGAGTAGTATGGGGGTGCTTTGCTCCCTGCAGTAGAGCAGATCTGTAACAAAGGGGTTGTATTCTGTATGGTTTGTTCTTTATGTTGCCTTAATGAGATGCTCTTCATTGAGGGAAACTTGTTTCAAGGCCTGAGTTAAGAATTTGGTCTTCACAATTTTTCCACTTAAAGCCACAAAACTGAGTTAGTGTTCAATTGAAATCAAATGTTGCTGTTTTATGGACGCTGGGAAACACGTTTATAGTGTGTGTAAAATTGTGAAACCCATATGTCACGTCTTGCTTTCCTTTCTTCTTGGCTTTGTTGATAAGTGTTTCACTTTGAGTCTTCAAATATTTTCATTTTCAGTTTTTTGAAAGCATGCTTTTAAAGAGCTTGGAAAGAAAGCTAAATACAGCTCTTGATACATTGTGCAGTTTAGTTTGCAGTAGGGTATAAGATGAATTTGAATTCATTCCAAGGTGAGCAGGTCATTGTTTTATATATTTGTATTATTGAGTAACTTCTTGAGGGCTCCAGCATAAATCAAGGAGACATAATTCACAAATTTAACTTTCACTTTAACCCTAAGAGAGTGACTTCAAATTCTCTTGAATTGAAACTGATAGATTTAAACTGGCTTTAGCCCGTGGTGTTTAAGACAAAAGCTTGGTTCTGGCAATGTTTATTGACTCAGCTGGAGTCATAACAAAATCAAGAAAGAATGCTGTATATTTTGAAAAAGATGGAACTAATAGATCAAAAATAAAGCCAACTTCTGAAAAAATTGTCTGACTGTAGGCTAAACCTGCTGAAGTCTCATTGCAGCTTATTAGAATGCTACTTCTGGAAATATCTTTAGAACTTAGATGGACTTTATCATACATACAACTATCATATAATTTATCAGGCCTGTCTATGATAAATTATAGTAAGAAAATACCCAACTTATAGACTGAGGAGGTTTTTTTTACTTAGCAGGATGTCCCTCATTTTCATGAAAGTTGTTGTACAGGTGTTGCTGTGAGGAACAGCAGCCAAGGAGCAGCTGTTGGGACACAGTTTGCTTTTGCTTTGGAAGTTGGAGGATCTCTAATTACTGCTGATCCTGATGATCATCCATTCCCTCTTCCCAGGCATGTGCTATCTGGCAGGCAGGTAGCTGACCTTATGTTAGGAGCTGAAGCAACCCTGTGGAGGCTCTCAAACAGACTGCCTGCAGCTGAGCAGATGATGCTTTGACCACGTGCCCCAAACCAAAAAGGTGAACTGAAGTTATGCTGAAGCAAACTTGCAAGTTAGGAAGGCTTTAACCAGATCTTCCTTTCCTTTTCTTGCACTGAGCATGCAAAGGGACCCCAAAGGGCTCTGTACCTAAGATGTAGCAGTACAACAGGGCAAGGCAACTCCTTAAAAAGAGACAGGTAAAGTCTGCTGGAGTGAGACAGGTTGAATAGAGATGTGCCCTGGCTTGGGGAAGGAGAGGAAGTGGGTCTCTTCTGCCAGTCCTGCTTTGCAGTAGCAGCTTTTGTTGTCTCCTTGCACAAAGCTGGGGACTGTATCTGTGAAGGGCCCCCATGCCCTTTCACAGGCCCCCCACTAGCTGTGGGTCCTTTTCTGTCTGGGCTTTCATTCCTTTTGCTTTTTATTGTATAGAAAATAACGGAACTTGCTCTCAGTCACTGTTGTCTTTGTTCCAAGGGGATTTCCAGCTCAGCAGGTATAGAGTGAACTAGTCATTCCTTCTGTCCAGCCACAGTCTTTAAAGACTTGCTATATACTATACAGTGAGTTGTGGACAGACAAGTGTCTATCCTATATTGTAGATGAATTAGTATCTGACTTACTTGAAGGATTGAACTCTGAAATCATTACTGTGCTTTACAGAAAACAACATAATGTCTTGTTTCCTTTGTCTAATTTTGACAGCATGTGTGTGTCTGTAATTGGAGATGTGAAAATGAGAGTAAGTAAAATAAGTCCAGGTGTTTGCTGGAAGAAGTGTAATAGAATTGCAGACACTAACAGAATTTAATGATCCACTGATTGATGATACCTAAATGAGCAAGAAAAAAAGGATACCGTAATCCTTCCTGCATATTCCCCAAGCTTGTGTTAGGGTTTGGGAACTAATCTATCAATGCGTGTTACCTATGATAAGAAAGTGAAAACTGTGATTATAATGGGACTGTCTTAAAAAGTATCACGTTGATTGTGCTGGTTGCATTGTACTTGAGTCTTTCAAATTGCGAATCTCAGTGATTATGTGCCTGGCAGTGCTTTTAACACTTTCTGGTTTGCTTGAACATAATTTATAGCTCTTGCATTCACTCACAAATTGTGCAGGCAGTTGAACTGGTTATCATCACAAAAGGCATTTGCTGTCTTTCTAGATGAAAGCAGAATACTGACTGTTCATTACAAGTAAAATATGGATTTTTTTTTTTTTAATTTTTGTTTACCTGGACTCTTTGGAAATTAGTTATGTTGGAGACTTCCCCCACTTGTGAAATGCTGCAAAATACAAAAAACTGTCAGGTCAGGTCTGATCCCCCATATGAACTATTGGGGCAAGTGTCTTAGCATCTTATGCTTTTAAATATTTGTAGTTAAAATTTTATATGTATCTTTAGTAACTAATTTAGCTTAAGATTGCTCTTAGTCATGTCTTTTGGTTTGTGTAGGGTGGCTTCAGAGAATTATCACTGTTTTAACTAGGTCTCCAGGAAAGGGTTGTTACTTTGCTGGATCCATTTATTTACTTTCTGACTGTTTTGGGTTTATATATATATATATATATAATTATCAAAATACTGCACTGGATGAAAACCTGTTTCAAAAGTGAGAGTCAAAGATAATCTCAGCTGCTGCTTTTCCAAATGGGAATGTGATGATGAGCACTGCACATTCCTTTCAGGTCACTGGTGAGAGTTTTGTAGGCTAGACCTAGGAGGGCTGTGACCTTTGCTGGTCCCTCCAGGTGCTGCTCAAATGTTTTCAGTACTTAGTAAGTTTGAAGAAGGCGTGGTAGGTGTGAGACGTCACTGAACTGTTGTCATGCTGTTTTGTCTTTTGTTTTCACTCCTTACCCGCAGTTATGTGTGCAGTATTCACTTCTTAAAAGCTCACTTTTTAGTATAAAAGTTTTACTGATAAAAGTTAGTATTTTGGGGTTTTATTTCTAGCTAATATTTTATATTTGATGAATTTTATTTCTAGGATAAGAGATTTTTGTTTATAGACGAGATGGTGTGAAATGAGGAAAAACGTCAGACAAAAATTGTTACTCTCTAGGAAGGTAAAAGTTTAATGTGTGACTTGGGAGTGAGAGGGAAGTGAAGGTGGGTACTGAAATTGTTTTAAAACTGTATTTAGTTTCACAGGTTGTTTTTTTTTTTTTTAAACCTTCTAGCACTGGGAAGTCTAAACTTTGATCTGCTGCAATGGGCATCTGTTTTTCCTTCCTTCTGACAGGTCGTGACAATGCATGTGAGAAGACGTCGTACATGTTTCTGCGGAAGGAACTCCCTGTGCGACTGGCAAACACCATGAGAGAAGTCAATTTGTTGCCTGAAAACTTACTTAACAGGCCTTCAGTTGGGCTAGTACAGAGTTGGTAAGTTTAGGAAAAGTGCATTGAAAAGTGATTGCAAAACTAACATTGTGTGTTGCTCTGCTTGCAAAACAGATTGAATTGTTCTGAATCAGAGTCAGTTTTCTGCCTTGAATTGTTGATAGTGTATTTGTCTTGTCAAATGAAGTTTCATTTTCTTCTGTCTAATGTTAAGTAAATACTCTAATATGGATCTTAGATAAGAGTTTTTGAGTTAGTCTTGTAAGTCAATAAAAGCATACTCTTGTCTCCCAGGTAATGAGAATGAATCAGTAACTTGAAGAGCAAGCTTTTTAAACATTCCTTACTGTATTGCACTCTTGACTTCTTGAAATAGCTCCTTCTTTCTCCTTATTCTTACTTTGTTCAAAATGCTGAGAAAAAATTTAAACCTTCTGTTCTTCTCATTGCTAAATCTTTAAAAACATAACCTAGTATTCAGTGGAAGTTATGGAATGGGTCAAAAAACTGATGTCATCCAGTCAACAACATTCTCTGTTGTAGTAACTAGTGTAGGTCCAAAGTGATTCAAAGTCCTGTCATCTTTTCCACAATAATTAATTTCTAGCCTCCTTACATGTTCAATGAGGATTGGAGGCTACTGCCTTGTGTGTACTAAGCTCTAAAAAAGTGCTGTTCATGGGGTATTTATAGTTTCTTTATCTACAAATCCTTGATCCAAAGAATTTATGTAAAAATATCCTTGTAGTATACAACAAACTTCCCTTTGTGAATAGCAGCTTATTCTGCTATAACAGCAGCTAATGTAACTTGTGTTAAATTCAGTCATAGCCCCTGAGCCAAGAGCTTCCATACTGGCTGTACATTGACTATGGGGTTGGGTTTCTTATTTATCAAGCTTCAGACTTGGAAAATATAAATTAGGATATGTGGTATTGTGTTTGTCTGTGAAAGGTAATACTATCTGTCTGGATGACCACTTCAAAAATAGAGATTAAGTGCTTCAAATAAGTGTAAATGCTCTGGAGCCACACAATAACAATCACTTTGTGGTTAAGTGGCAGCTCACAAGGTTTGAAGCCTTTTATCATCTTTCTGATGTCACTGGCAGTTGTTATGCCAAATAGGATAGAATGGATAATATATGGGCCTTCTGGGCTTTCCTGATCTGGATGGCTTGTGAAGCTGTGTTTAGTGAAATGTCAACAGACAGGTGAATGAAGAAGAGGAAATAATTTTTCTGAACTGGTTCTACTGCATAATTCTTCTAGTCCAAATATCTGTGCTGTGGCATAAGCTTGTGCCTTACTAATGCAGAGCCAAACAACATTTGGATCACTTCTGGCAAAGGAACTGAATGGTTTTTTTGGAGTGGGTGCCCCCTTCAGAATTTTTTTCTAAGAGATTTGAGGACTCATGGGTTGACCTCTGTGGCCACAATACATACTACTGATTGAAAAAGGAGGAAAAACCCAGTATCAAGTGTTCTGTGATAATGTGATTTGCACTATTACAGCTGTAGACCAATAGTTAATTAAATGGGCTAAAATATCAGACCCAGAGATGGAAGCTTGAAATGAAAAATGTTTTCCATAATGATCTTCTAATTTGGATCCACAGTTAACTAACAGTTTTTGTGGAAAGGAGTATCTTCACTGAGATGATGGAAGAATATTTTTGTGATTTTATGTCAGAATTCACAAAAGTAGTTGTAGCATTTTTTTCACTGAAGTGGACTTTAAAGAGCACAGTTCTTATTTTTCTGTTCAGAGGTTTTTAATTGCTTTATTAAATGTTTACCTGTACTTTGTAAGTCCAGGTGATGAACCTTGGTCAAAATTTCCTTTAAGTTTTATTTTGGTCTTTATAGAAGCTAAACAAGTTTTACAAACTTCAGTGTGAGTGACCTTGAGTATTATGCAGCTATGCTGATGGCAGGTTTTGAAATGTATTTATAGATTCTTAACCTAAAGCTTAGACATACTGAGAGAGAGAGATTCCTGAATTTTATGCAGCAGAGTAAGTAAATATACATTTAGCTGTTCAGCTGTTTTGTGAACTTGTAAAATGAAAAAACCTTGTCTTGATGCACTTCATAAACACTTCAAGAAAGTTGTTTTTTTCAGATCAGATTTCATGATCCTTTGTTTTTGCTATGCCATAGGTTGAGGAAGCTTGGCAGTTTATTAATGTGCAAACAAAAATATGTTGTACATTTGCCACAAGTGAGCAAGGACATTTAATGCATTCACTTTGACATGTTTATTTGCTAATTTTCAGTAATTTATGTAGACACAAGCATATTTATGATTTATTTCTGCTGCCACTTCACACTAAAAGTCTTTTTTATGTGCTTTTGGTGAGACTCCAAATAAGCTGGAGCTTTAAAATTTGAGTTCCCACTCTATTCCTTAATGTTAACATGCCAGAAAATAATACAAAAAGGTCCTAATCTTTAAAGTGGGTTTTATTGGACTTTGAAATTAAATAGGCTCTGTAAATGGATGGAACTTAGTTTTGGTGGAATCAGAAAACAAGTTAACCCTGCCTGCAGTACAGCGTGGATCTTTTCCCATTTAATCCTCTGTCCATCCAGGCATCAAACATTCCGGATTGCGTGAATTTCCTCGGCCTTTATGGTTCCCTGGGGAAGCAACCTCATTTTGTCACTTCTGACAATATGCTCCCTGCTTGAGGCAATCCCTGTTCCCTCGCTTCTCTAATCCATCCATCTCCAGGGCCGTGCTGGAGGCACTTTGCTTCCTGTGTGGAGCTCTTGACTGCGCTTCCCTGCCTGACAGATTTTGCAACTGATTGCTTGATTGCTCCCAGGAAAGGTGCGCTGGTCGGTTTTTCTCTCCTTTCTGTGTTCCTCAGCCTGATGTGTGCAGCACTGAGGAGAGGCAAGTCTGCTGTCCTTCTTCTGTGCTGCTCAGTTATATTTTCCTGAGTGGAGATGGCATTACCCAGAGAGTGAACTGTGAACAAACCAAAAACAATAGGTTTGTGTTTCAGTCGGTGTGAAGGTAAAACATGAGCTCTGTCCCAGTTTGAGTTTATAGCTTTGTTTATTGTATCTTTCGTGTGGATAGGGAGGGAAGTTATTAATTGAATCAAGACAAAACCATGGTTAATATGTTCTGGCTGTGAACTGTGATGATTCCAAATAGCAGGCAGATCAACAATCAGCACCTTGTTGTCAGTTCTTCAGAGTTAATGAGCAACTTCCTAGTTCCAAAGAAGTGGGCCTTTTTTAGGCACTCTAGCTAAAGTACACTGCAGGTAGGATATTGAACATTGTGTAGTAAAGGATATGGTCACTAATGTGATGTGATGAGGGGAAATAGTTACAATAAAACCTTAGAATGGATAAGGTCAGAGCTTGTAGAATATCTAACGTAAATGTGAGGTTTGCACAATATGTTAGTCATATGTAAAATTCCCATTTTATTTAGCCCTGGCCAAATTTCTCTATTTTTCTTTAGCACCTTTCCTTAGATGCTATACATTTTCATTTATCGCTTGGGAAAGACCCATTAGAGAAATAAGTACAGTTTGGGGATTAATAATTGTTTCTTTCTCTGTTTTCTACATTGAGACTATATTAACAAGATAGTGTTACCATGGAGATTTGTTTTATCTTTTTAGTGCTTTGGTATTGCAGTGATTCTAAAGGAAAATCTTAGTGAAATACACATCAGGGAAAAAAGCAAAAGTATCTTGCATGAATTAAAAAAGAGAGGAAAATCCAAAGTTGACATTATGGGCATTTACAGTGCTTTCATGTATAAAGTGTGCCATTCTAGAATTACTGCAATTGGCAGGCTAACAAGAATTCAATCTACCTGGCAGTAATTAAGAAAAGAACAAGGCTAAAGGGTGCTTGAAACCAAAGAGGTTGCCCAATGAATTGTAGTGAATTGTGATAAAAAATTAAACACCAGAAAGACAATAGATTTGAAGGGCATGGGCTTTGATTTTTGCTTTTGGTGACTCACTAAAGATAGCAAAATATACCTGACATTCTCTTTTTTTTCATATATGCTGGGATTTTCTTTTAGATATGTGTCTTGTATAGTTGTATTGATTTACTAATGGTACAGCAAGTCATGCATTATTCTGGTACTTTTCTCCTTTGTTCTTCCTGGCTGGTAATTGTATGTGAGTTATGGTTAAACATCACAAAGTCTTGATTTTCATTGCTTGATAAATGAAAGTGGTAACTATAGGATTTATTCTTATCTGCACCCACATTTCAAATCAAAAGCAATTGCAGGGAAATAGATGGATTTTATGAAAGGGGAATTACCTTTTCCACACACAGTTACAGGAATTAACTGTTGCTGACTGCTAACCTTTTGGCAGAATGGTGGTGGTGGTGAAGACAATGTTGTGAATTACTTATAGCTAACCAGAGCCATGAATTTCCTTTTAAACATATTTTTGCTTCATTTCTTTAATTTTGAGGTGTTTGGGAGGGAGTATGTGAGAGGGCTGAATTTAGTGTACAGACTGGAGATCACACCTACATAAAAGTCTCCCTGAGGAATGTCACTCTTGCTGGGGAATGTCAAAGTGACCCGTGTTTTTGACTTGAAATGGGAGTAGAGTAAGCAGCAGGTGTTCTGGAGAGAGTCACATAGACAACAGTGCTGTCTTAAGCTTTGCTGTAGCTTGAAGATGTAGGGTGAAGTTCAATATCCTGGTGAAGCTGGTCTTAACATAGAACTGCTACCAAAAGAGCTTGTGCCGAGGCCATTCTGCTGATCTGATCTACGGGGTTGCTGCTACTGAAAGGGGAAAGGCTTGGTCAGTGCTTTGCTTGGTCACTTGTTTGGCTTTTTCCTTGTGAGGGTTCTATGGTTATTTTTTCTCTCTTGTGCTGTACCTTTAGCTGTTTAGACCTTTCAGTGAGTTGTTTTCATGTGCGAGAGAGGTGTGTTTGGTTTTTTTATCAATCTGTTTCACCATTGGATGGAGTTACAGCTGTTGACAGGCACATATGATTAGTGTTGATATTGTAGTGTAAGTGGCAGTGCTTAACCAGGAGCAAAGGGAGGGCAAAAGGAGTGGAATGACAGCTCCTTCTGGTGACTTTAAACATGACCTTTTGTGTGTGTGATTGATACCTTGTGTGAGTTACTTCAAGAAATAGGTCCCAAATCTGTGGTCTTTAAAGCCACATCTGTACTGCTAAATGAACCTGCTGCAGGGGGGATACCCTGTGCTGAGGCCCAGTGATGTGAGGTGGCAGCAGTTATACTGCTGGTGATGTCCTGCAGAACAGCCTGGCCGTGTTCACTCTGAGTGCTTCTTTGCCTTAAATCTTCTTTGGGTCCTCTGTGGTACGTCCGTGGCTTTAAGCCTCAGTTAATCTCCTGTGAGCCGACTGTCTGAACTGGAGGGAGCTGTGTTGTGTAAGGGGTTTTTATGAAACTGAGGGTTGTGTCACATGGCCTGCAGTACAGTGTGAGGAGATGTGGGAGCGTGTGGATGGATGCTGTCCTGGAGAACTGTGGTAGGACCAGCTTGGTGCACTCCTGTTCCTGTGGCTCCTGGGGAGTGTTCCCTTGAGCTCTGTTTTGGAAGGAAAGGTGGATCGCTCTCAGAGGAAGAAACTCAGTGGGAAGAAACTTAACATCTGTAAAGAGTGGATGAGCAGAAGAATCAAGACCCAGGGACAAACTCAGTATCTGAAATTACAGACCTACCAGTGAAGAGGTTTTGCTTCTGTTAACTTGAGCTGCATTTATGTACCAGTTTTCCTGAATTGCGGACTTGTAAGATCATAAGTAATACTTTTTAACTCAATATAATATATTGTAGCAGCTTTCTTTCCCTTTGTTGCAGCATCCCACTTAATTTTAGCCTTTGCAGAGAACTGTGTATTCTGTTGTTTTAAGTAACAATGTGGTCTTAAAGAAATTCAGAAATATTTTAGGTTTAAGTATTTTAACTTTCTCATTTTTGCTTATTTCAGGTACATGCAGAGTTTCCTTGAGCTTTTAGAGTATGAAAATAAAAGTCCTGAGGATCCTCACGTTCTGGATGAGTGAGTAATTTGTTTTCTTGTGACAGTCCATTTAAAATAATCTGTCTCAAATAGCAAGTGGTTTTGTACTATAGGATAACAACTGCCTTATTTGTAAGGTAGACTTTGTATGGCAAAAGCCAAAATTGTAATCTGGAGTAGAATGTAGGAATCTAAGTGCTTTTGAACAGTATGCTTTGCATTTATGCAGTCTGGTAGTTTAAAAAAACAGCATAAAATGCTTCCTCCAAGGCTGTATTGAGAAGACAATGTGGATGTCAGACTATACTTGTGTATCAAATACTTGCAACTAAAATGTCATTTTAGTATATGTGGAGCTTAGTTCTCTGTTATGTATAATGTAAATTAGCACATTAATAGTTATATTCAATCAGTGATGTTCACCTACCTCACTGAATAACAGTACTGGGGAAGAAAGGAAAGCTTAGCCAATTCTCTTTATCAACAAAATGATATTAAAATTGCCATTATAATGTTTCCTTGAAATGTGTAAGCATAAAACAGAAAAGAACCCACATGTGAGTTTGTTCAGCAGGTGCAACATGTGCATCAGAGACTTGAAAACAAAACAACCAAGACACACACATGCCCAACACTAAGCTCTGTGCTTACCCTGTACCGTAGGGTAGCCAACTTTGTTTCAGGATATTACTTCTTGCAGGTTTTTTGGTCCAATGATTAGTTTTCTTAGGGTAGCTTGTCTTTTAAACTTGAATTTCTTTTTAAGCTCTGAAATTTTGCCTGATCAAGCAGTGCTTTATAGAGGGTGTTTCATAAAACACTCTCTTGCTCTATTTGTGCAAGGTGTGGCCTGTGCTGTGCAGAAATGGTGTTTTGCCTTTAGTTAGCTTCAGATACATTGACTGCCATGTTACATGAGGTTAAGTAAGGGCTTAGTAGGTAGTGCATTTCAGATGTTATGCTCTTTTGGTTGTGGGCCTGTTATCTGAGATCTTTACCCTTTATTTTTTTTTTTTTTTTGTACCAAGCAATACATTCAGGAGCTGCTCAAGCATATGAGTGCCAAGCTACCTGCATGACAGAACTGCAGAAGGAGCCATAAGGATTATAGACTGACTGATGAATTGTAGTGCTAGTGAACAAGGGAAAGTAGCTATTTTCTTAGTGGGAGTCCTAAGCTGGAATGCTGTCTTCAGTTTTGGGTATTACCTATTAAGAAATTAAAACACTCATGGACAATATTGGTATGAAAGGAGCAAGAAATAGACTTGGGTAGTTCCACCTCTGAATAATGTTGAGGTCATTTGTTTTGGGCTGGCAGACAAAAGAGATTGAAGTGGAGACACTGGAAGTCTGTGTGCCAAAAAAAAAAAAGTCACTGTAATAAAGGATCATTGGTTGCTCTAAGTGAAGAGCTGGGGAACTGAAAAATGGCTGAATTTTGTTAAAGTTGAGATTAGGCACAGGGCAAAAAATAAAAACTGTAATATTAGTAGGAACAGACTGAAGGCCATAGAGTATCCCATTTTAAAAACTTTGATGAATAGATTGGATAGCTTTCGGTGATGTTCTAGTCATGCTTATTCTGTAGTGGATAAATAGATGAACTTTTTGACTGCCTCTAGCTGTTACATTTTGTGATTCTGTATTTATAGCCTGATGATTGGCTGATGATGCAAGAATTTCTGTTTGTGACTGGTTTATCAGTAAACTTTCCTTTGAGTGGGATTAAGGTACCAAAACTTAGGTGTCTGTTGCCCTTTGAGGTGGCATAAGCTGTCCTTGGCATCTAAGCAAGCCTGGCAAGTGTAACATAGGTCGTGTTAAGCCCATAATGTCCTGGATGTGCAGGTTGAGACAAAGTGGTTATGTTGCTTCTGAAACCATCTTAGGTGTTCTGCAGTTAGATAACTGAATTTCAGCTTTTTTGGACTTCATTGGTTTAAGGTAGATCACAACACATATATTGCTTATCAAGATTAATGAGTAGTTCTCTTGGAGATATATTTTTAGACTCTGCTCACAATTATCACATGAATTATCTGATTCTGCCATATGGATATGGCATTCTTGATACTGTTTCATGGCAACTGGAAATATTGTTTGCAATGCTCTATATTAGCATGAAAGAACAAATATTTCATAATGAACCAAATATTTACACATTCAGTATAAATGCTTCTTAAAAGCTTTGAAATCTTGCACTTCTATGTAATTAGGTGCATACAATAAGGATGCTAGGAATTTATTGCTACCTACTGGGGTGAAGTCCAGATAGGGACTTTGACAATAAGAGTTGTCTTTTATACTGAATTTGGCCTGTGAAAAGAGATGAAAAGTGCATTATCTGAATAAAGAGCAGATTTATTCTTTTTGAGAGTATTGGATAGGTTACCTAAGACTAGAAAGTTAGATGTACATTCCCACTGTTGGCATGTCATCTCTTCCAGACTTTCTGAAGGCTATGTCATTAAACTGGATATTGAGCTGTAATTAGCAATTTTTAAATATTCTTTGCAAACTGTGTCTTTCAGAAATACTCTTTACTATGTCCATATTTATCTTGTAATAACCCGCAGATAAATCTAACAGATCTCTCAACTCCTGTGTCAGTATTCCATGTTGCTGCTATCTAGGCCTATCCTACTATTGTATTATGGTCAGAAGAGTATCGGTATGGTCGGAAGGTATCAGGAACACCAGTGGTTAATGGGCTTCTTTTCAGTGGGGAAAGAACTCAGGGATGAGTTCATTTAGTTTACAGAAAAGTTTGCTGTTCTTTTGTAATGGCATGTATCATTTAATATAAAATTTGAGCCATTATCTGGTACTTTGTGGTAGTGTCTTTAGGGATGCATAAATAGAAATAGTTCTTCAACCCGAATGGTTTGCTCAAAGGAAAACCTGGGAGTTTATAAGGTATGCCCAGTCTTTTGAAACAAAGCCCTTCTTGTCTGGGAAGTATCTGCAGTTTATCTCTGAGTGCCTTGCATGTAGCAGCCTATAAGGAGGGGCTGGAGTAGGCTTCATCTCCAGGTTTCTCTCAGCTGTGCTGTTCCTGCATGGAGCACACTGTAGGAGAGCACATTTTACATATTAATGTTATGTGTTGTATGGCTCATATTACAGAAGACCCGGCCTTGCATCCTTTGGTCATTCAATGCCCATCCTTGTTAAGAGTCCTATCGAATGACTTTGGCATTTCATGATGCCCCCATCTCTTCTTCCTGTAGCTTAATCAGTGTCACAAGATGTGAGTCTTGCCTGGGTGGAAATACTTCTGTTCCTGTACCACCCCAGCAGCTTTCGTTTGGAGCTGAAGGTGGTGTCCACCTCAAGCACTCAAAGCATGAAGACTAACAGAGCAGCTGATTTTGGAAATTAGTACCTTGGTGGTCTTTTTGTCAGCTGAGGTGGATTTCAGTTTCTGTTATAGCTGATCAGGGTAACAGTAGCACAGGAGAGAAGGGGAGCTAAAATGATCTAAGAGGTTGGATATCCACAGATGTGCTGTATCGGTGTTGGCAGTAGTTCCTCAATTAATTCTTTCTAAAATGGTGCAATGCCTTTATCGGTTGAACATAAAACTGTCTGTCCCCTGATTTTTGTGTTTTTTCTCTCTTTGTTTGGGGAGTCTGCTGTCGTATTCTCAGAATTTGGGCTCTCTTTCTGAGGAAACCATTTTATCTGTTAGTATTACAGTATTATAGATGTTATCCATGTAGTGGCACAGCTGTCTGGGAAGCCATGCAGTGAATTGAATTGGGAAATTGATCTAGTGGAAAAATAGCCCCCTTTTAGCCCTGTGGTTCCTAAACTGTTACAGTGTGTGGCCAATAGAGACAGACAGCGTCCACGCAGTGGAGAGGGTGAGCAGGTACAGGAATAAGTGCAGAGACTAAACTAAAGTTGATGTTTTTCGGTAGCCCAACTTACCTCTGCTCTTAATGTATGAATTGGACAGGGCAGATGCATGTTCATGAGTGTTACTTTTTTGTGAATGTTGGACAAAATGCTTTGAAGGGATGTTTTGTCCTGGCATTTCTGTGATGAAGAGGTTCAGAGGTGTTTCTGTTATGTTCTGTTGGTCAGCAGAGCTAATGAAACTTACTGCAACATCGCCACATCACTGTCACGGTCAGTATTATGGGCATAGGCCAAATGGTAGCTTACTTTGCATTTTTAATAGCACAAATATCTTTTCTCAAGCTGTAGAGTGGTCAGGTGGAAGTTTTTCCACAGTTCTGTCAAACTGTGTGATAGCAGGAGTGCAGAGATAAGGTGTCCACTCTTGGTGAAGGGTGTAAGCTGGCAGAAGTGCTGGAAATGTCCCAAGTTGTCAGTAATCATCTGTATAAACACACAGTGGGAGGTTGCTTTTCAAAAACGGAAGAGTTTGTAAAACATGCAGTTCACACGTGCTTTCAAGGAACACTTACTGCAGCCTCTACACCCCCCAGTTTCTTTGCTGGGTTTTCCCTTTGTGGCCCTCTCATGGGAGGGTGTGTTGGAGGAGTGTCCCGGGGTTGAAAGCCGCTGTCAATAAGCTGCCAGTACCTCTAGAGATAACACAGAGGAAACTTAGTAAACAAGTAACTTTCCTTCCTGCTGCACGGCAGTTAAAACAGAGATTCTGTAAGCAATTTGAACTACGTAAATACTGGAGTACATCGATTTAGAAGGTGCCATTTTGTTACTTTAAAGTAAATGCTATTTCAGTTAGTTTTGCGCTTCGGAGCAGATGGACTTCCTACTACAGAAGTCTTTCGGAGTGTGAACTTTTACCTCTCTTTCTGGTAATACTCAGCTGCCAGCTAGCACTGCTTTAAAAAAGAGCAGCCAATCAAAAAAAAACCCAAAACCCATTGCATGTCTGTTCCATTTAAAGGGGTTTTTACTCATCCCTTTTTTTGCTTTTCATGTCAGATAATACTATCCATAAGAGGCATTGCAAAAATTCCCCTTGTCTTTTTATTGACTTTCTCGTGCTTCTTGTCTTGCACTGTGATGATAGATCAAAATAGAATAATATATACAGTCATTAGGAAATTAAATAATAGCTTGTGTTGTGACATTCATTTATTGTCTTTGCAGAAGTCTCTAGGCTTCATTTATTTAACAGCTTCTGTTAATACAGAAGCCACTGAAGCTCACTTGACTAAAATAGCTTCATATTAATCATTTCTCATTTGTCAAACCAACTGCATTATTTATTCATTTGGTTTTTGAAAATAAAATACAGAGGAAAAAAAGAGTAATGGGTGAATAAAATTTTTGAGCTATTCTGGAGTATTCCCAGCTAATCCCATGAGCATTTTAAAAATTCCTTGATATGGTTTCCCACAATTTGAATACAGTAAAAGCTTTGTGTCTTTCTGGGATATGGAGGGAGAGTGTAAGGAATGAGTGCTAAGGTTAAGGAAGCATGTTTTTGATTTCTGCTCTGCCACTTTGAAATATGCCCATGTGCTTCTTGTGTTTGGTCCTTTAAAAGCATCTGTTTCGTGGAAACAGGGGTGAACTGAGTTATCTTCGAAGATAGAACGGGAGGTTTGCCATGTCACTGCAATAATGAGGAATTCTTTATTGTTTATTTATATGCTGACTAAGCTTCAGCTGTGATTTTGCTGGTCTGTAGCAGATAAATCTCCCAGCCTTTTGCCCTTTGTCATGCTCTGTGCATTCAGGCACTTTGGTAGCGGGATATCAGTGAACAATTTGCCCTCGTGACATCATGAATATATTGTGGATAGTGGAGGTATTTAAAAACAAATAGCAGAGCAAATAGTAGCTGCTTGTCTTTCAGACCTGACTGTAAGTGTTGCTTTCAGCTCTGCTCTTGGCTACTGTCTTGTTGCTCAGAAACAGAGAAGCAGCACGAGCACAGCCAGGCACCAGTCTCTAACATCAGGTCACACAGAATCAAGACTTAATAAACATAAAAAGCATGAAAAGCAATAAAATATTTTAAGCTGCCCAGTCAGCAAGATTGTTAAGAGAACAGTCATTCTATACCATGATAGTATTTAGATTGGGGAATTAGGCAGTTAAAGCTTCTCCTTTTGTATGCAACAGAAGAATGTTGAAAAACTGCTGAACTGTTTGTTGACACATAGGCAGAAACTGGTGGTTAGACTGAGGAGAATGAAAAAAACCGATTAAAAATGAAACTGCATTCCTTTCCAGCTGGCAGTGTAGAGTGGGAGAAACAATTTTCAAAGTGTATCACTTGTTAAGAATGGTATGGTGTACTGTCAAATGATTGCCTTGGCTAAGTGGTGCTGAAAAGAAAGAAAGTGTCTGGTTTAAATGTGATGACTAATGGTTAGTCTTTTTTGACTTTTGGTGGTCTTTGTTCTTTCCCCTGCTCATTTGGACTAGATGACATTTCAATAATTTCTATTGTTCTTTCCTTAGCTGGTGTATATTCTACTTTTGATAAAAATAATAAATACATTTCTGTGGTCATTATAAATCTACCAAGGATGTTTTGCTGTTGATGTTTTTTGAAAAAGGACCACTAGAATTGCAGATGTAGGCATAGTTGAATCTCCCAGCTGTGCTTTCTTTGGAAAGCTGCATTTCACATTATGTACTTTTTTTAATATGTACTTTTTTAAACAGCGTCATGTAACCATTGTGTTGTTAATGTTAATTTAATATTAGAGAATGTAGCAGAGTTCAGTTGTACTGATTTTCCATGTGTTGGCTTTAGAAAGCTATTTATAATTGATATTTTAAGTATATATGAGTCTGCATGTGGGGAAAAAAAAGAATGAGCACTTTGAACATCAGAGGTGTTTAGCTGCCCTGACAGGATAAACAAAAATCCTCCAAGCTGTTTCAAAGTAAATGCTTGTTAAAAGCAGTGGAAGTGTTATCCTGAAAGTTGCCGAGCTACCGGAGAAGAGAAGAGCCGGTCGGAGCTCAGTTGTATTCGCGCTGCCATCCAGCGGTGTGAGAGGAAACTGAGCAGGAGTCACACAGTTACCTGTCCTGAGATTCAAACTTAGCAAAAGAGTTGCCAGGTGAAGGAAGTGCATTCCAAGTTCACTGCACGGTTGAGGTGTCAGGAATTAAAACAGAATTTTTCTTAGGAATTATGAAGGGCTGTCGGGTTTTTTTTTTACTGAGTTTCCTTTCCATTTTCCCAGCTATTGTTAGAAGTTGCAGGGAATGACAGTTACCATAGTGAACATGATTGCAGTAAAAGAAAATATTTTGTTGTCCATTAGTGGTGAAGAAAGATGTAATTTGAAGGAACGTTTGTGGAAGGCGTAACTTGAGACCCTAAATGCTTCACAGATTTTGTGAGTGAGAAGTTGCCCAAATAAATCTCTTAAAATAGACTTAAAATAGTTTAGGTACTGCTGTATTTTTGTCTTCTCTCTGATAATTTTTTGGTTGACTGGGAGGCATAGTTAACAGATAAAATGGTTGTGCTGTGGTTGAGTTTAAAAGAAAAAAAAAAGAAAGATTGAGTTTAATTAACAATCTGTTTCTAATTTTCTTTCCTCTAGCTTTTTAGATGTTTTAATTAAAGTCAGGAACAGACACAATGATGTGGTTCCAACCATGGCGCAAGGGGTGATTGAATACAAGGAAAAATATGGCTTTGATCCATTTGTTAGCAGTAACATCCAGTATTTTCTAGACAGATTCTACACCAACCGCATCTCTTTCCGCATGCTTATTAACCAACACAGTAAGTAATTGCTTTTCTCTTCTTTGAAAACTCATTAGTTACTGCTTATGCACCTGAAGCTATAGCTTTGTTTTGGTTTTGTTTGGGGGGTTTTGTTTGTTTGTTTTTCCTTACTCATGACTAATTCTTAATAATCTGTGCAAATTTTGGTCAAATATATACTGGCAATTGTTAGATTTGGTGTTTTGCAGTGATCAGAAATGAACCCAGAACACCAGTACATTTTCTTTTAGAATTGTCAGTCTTTGTCAGCGTGGCTGTCGCTTTTTAGTCTTGTTGGCAGAGATGGCTTGTGTAGTGATACATGAAGTATTTTGAGATAGTAGCAGAGTAGCTGTATCCTTCTGCTTACAAATCTTGCAACATAGTTTGTAGAGCTGATATTTATTTCCTAATGAAATGCAAAGATGACATAAATTTTGAATAGGTTATACAATATATGTATTTTTATTGCTTTTTTTCAGCAAGTTATCTAGACTTTTCTTGTAAAGGGATTGAGTATTTCTAACTTTAAGTTTTAAATTATATCCCTTGTCTTCCCTTCCTGTTTCCTGTTTATGGATAAGTGCTGGAATCAGTCATCCTTTGTCATTAGGTTCTGTTTCATTTGTTCTTACTAATAAACTTACTTTTTTATATTCATATTACAGAGTGAAAGGAGTTACTTGCACAGCTCTTATTAACCAGCATGTGCAACCATGCAGAAAGTGATCTGTATAAGTTAAGGACAGTCTTGTGATCTCTTTTAGTGTGTCTTGTGCTTTTTAGCTCCTAGAGCTTCATTCTCTGCTCAGTATTCTGCTTTTGTGAACTCTTAGTAATTGTTGTACACTACAGATAATGTGGCCACTGGAATATTTAGTATAAGGCTTTTTACTACAAGTTGTGTGTGTTTCCAGTAACCTTTTATGTGACTAACAAATGCCTTGCTGTGTGTGTACAGATAACTTGAATGTGGCAAAGCATACAAAATGAGATAAATGTGCGGCTTTTTCTTTACTTGTACCTGGGCAGACAAATGACAGACGTAAAACCAAGTTAAAAGGCTCTCGTAGAAGAGTTCCAGCAATAGAGTAAAAACATTGTCCTAATAGAATTCTTGGGCTGAGTGCTAATAATTTGCACTAATTCTAAAATATTAAACTTGCTTCATTGAACTGAACTAGGTTTTTCTATGGACCCTCTTATTTAACTGGTTGAAGCCTAAAACTGCTTGTAGATGCTTAAAGTTTAGTTAACCTTGTGTAGTGTCTCTGTGTTAGCAATGTTAGTAATCTGTCCAGGATGGCAAACAGTAATCTTGAAGTACTGAAAGAAAAGACAATTGGAAAGCAGAATGCAAACCAAGTTTTTATGTAGTTTGCATCTCTGTTCCCCGTGTCACTGGCCAGCTGTTCCTGACAGCGTGTTCTGCCGGGTGCAGGCGCCGCTGCCTCAGCTCACCGTGACCAGGACACGAAAAGCTTTCACATCCAGTCTCTTGCTCATCTCATAGTGCACCTGCTTCATGTCAGAGCTCACTAACTTGCTAAAATAACAATTTCACTCCTGAAATAAAGCGTAAAACCTTCCTACTTCTTCAAGAGTTAAAATCTGGTAAGGGCCAGACCCTTCTGCAAAGAGGGAGTGGGATCATGTTGCTGAGAGCCAGGGAAAAAGTTGAGTGAGTGAGGGAGATCTTTGTGCCAGCTGTGAAAATGCAGTTTAGGTGAGTGTAAAAGGCTTTTAATGAGGTCTTAGTTCCTCAGTCCTTTTTACTGTAATATTTTCATTGTTGTGAGTGCTTCTTTTCTGACATAATGGTATGAATGGAGCATTTTACATTTTAATTTTATCTAATTTTTGATAGTCTGCTTTGAAATGTAGGTTTTTACCTTAACACATCCATATCACTAATTCTGTTTTAGCTAGTCTTAGCTATAAAAACTAACTAAAAAAAAGGGGGGCGGGAAGAGGAAGAATTAGGCAAGTAGTTGTCTTAAACAAGGATTCTGGCAATTTGCTAGAGTATATTTTTACAAAATTATGCACTATCCAGTAAGTCTCAAATACCATCAGATTTAAACTTTCAGGGCTGCCTCAAGTTTAATAGACAATTTATTGCCATTCCTTTTTTCTTTTAGCACTTCTTTTTGGTGGAGATATTAATCCTGCTCATCCTAAACATATTGGAAGTATTGATCCTAATTGTGATGTGGCAGAGGTGGTAAAAGGTAAAGTTTACGTTTTTGTTGACTGAATCCCACCCCCCCCAACTTAGAATATTCAGAAATATGTTATTGAGATACAAGAGACTGAAGGTGATTTAAATTTGTTTAATAAAATAAAAAAAAGAAGAAATGGAAGTTCTGAAGTTGCTCACAGTAAAGCCATGGGCTTATTGAGACTTTCTAATGTCTTCATTATTGAGAATAGAGGAACTTCTGTTATGTTAACAAAACTAAGAGAACAATTTGATTTTTAATAGCTTTGATCTGTCCTTTCAAATATCAAATGAAGTGTGTGTTTTATTAAACTTTAGATGTTTTCCTGAAATACTTAGAATCAGGTTCTCATGTAGTGCTTTTGTATCTGATGCTGGTACTGCAGAAAACTGGGAGTAATTTCCAATTTGTTTAGTTAGGTCTTTCAGTAGAATGTGCTTGGGTGTAGAGATATTCCAGTGAAAATCCCCATCACTCTGTGCATCGGATCATACCACACACAGCCTGTTCTCTCTTACACATGGGTGTGATGGTTGTACCTGAGTGATCTGGCACAGTCACACTGGAAATCCTGTTTACTTAATGTTGTGAATCTTCATAGGCTTTCAGAATGTTAATAAGTAGGCATTGGGCAGTGCTGGCTGCTTTAAGAACTTGTTCATGGAAGCTTCACACTCTGGGTGTATCTGTTGACAAATACAGGTTTTGCTGTAGGGAAGAATTCCAGCTCTATCCTTGGCTACTGTTTGTGTAGCTGCAAAGGGGGGAAGAGTGTATTTCTCCCCTTCACTTTCTCTTCAGCCTTTGGTGAAGTTAAAGGGAAACCTTTCTTTTGCCAGACTTTGACCTGCATGATAGCTCACTTAGTAATGCTTTTTACAGCTCTTACAGCTTTTTCTACCTCTTTTGGGCTCCTAAAGTGGCCTTTTTCGGCAGCTTTCTTTTCTTTTGTTTGAGCTCACTACATTTCAGCCTCAGCATTGTATATGTTAGTCACGTTGATTATTTAGGTTTTCCTTCCAATGGCAATACTTGTATCAATTTTCATATCAAATTCATAGTTGCTGCCTTGAACAGAGGAGTGCACAGTGTCAGAAAAAACTATGTCCAGTTTTCAAGCAAGTAGCTAAAATAGATCTTAAACAACAGTAACAAAACAAGGGCACCTCTCGAGGTGCCTCTGAAGGGCTGCTCGGCCCTCTGGGGTATTGGCCACTCCTCCCAGCTTTGTGTCATCAGCAGCTTGCTGAGGAGGCATCTGCCCCTTCATCCAAGTCACTGATGGATAAAGTTAAACAATATTGAGCCCAGTATTACAGAATCAGAGAATAGTCAAGGTTGGAAGAGACATTTAAGATCATCCAGTCCAGCCATCAGCCCAGCACTACTGTATCCCCTAAATTACTAAACCAGCACCCAGCGTCACATCCAGATGTCTCTTAAACACCTCCCTGGGCAACCTATTACAATATCTGACCACCCTAACAGTCAAAATTTTTTTCTAGTACCTAATTTGAATCTCCCGTCTCAGCTTAAGGTCATTGCCTCTTGTCCTCTCACTGCAGGCCTTGGGAGACACCACTAGTGGCAGAAGGTGATTTAAACTTTCTTGCTGTATTTCAACAGCCTTATTCGGATTATGGGCAGGTATCTTCAGTGGGGTTCTTTTTGGTTCAGTAGGAAAGAATGAAGAAACTTAAAGATTCCAGCCTTCCCCCCAGATGACCTTGAAAATTAAGTATTGTAAACAGTATTGTGTTTGGAAAACCTGAATTTATGGTTGCAATGTCATCCTTTTTTTTAATTGAGATGGAAAGAACAAGCATTAAGTTGTGATCAGGAAATAGCAAATAAGTAGATATTATGTCAGCCTAAGATTATACCCTTCTGGTTTTCAAGCCCTGAACAAAGATGAAAAATAGCTTGTCTCCAGTGCAGTGCTTTTGTTTGTAGAGCTTCAAATAGATTTTGCCCTTTCTTGGCAAATGGACTACAAGCTCACAGACAAAAAGGGATTAGATGGGATACCAGCTTCACACTCGTAAACTAGT
Organism: Platyrinchus mystaceus; assembly: GCA_035041135.1. Taxonomy (NCBI): domain Eukaryota; kingdom Metazoa; phylum Chordata; class Aves; order Passeriformes; family Tyrannidae; genus Platyrinchus; species Platyrinchus mystaceus. The sequence continues at coordinate 104,445,319 of JAWWLV010000001.1, forward strand.
TCCCAAAATGAGTGGTCTGCTCTTAGTCTGTCACAGAGAAGGCAAAGACTGCTGGTCGTCTCTAGAAGATTTTGATAAATTAGTGTTTGTTCTGTTATTTTGTAGATGCTTATGAAACAGCTAAGATGTTATGTGAGCAGTACTACACGGTGGCACCTGATCTGGAAGTTGAAGAATTCAATGGTAATTATTAAACTAATTTAAGAGAACTCCTTGCTATTATCTGTGATTTCTAGTTTTGTTAATTAACTGTAAGTCAGAATTTGAACTTTGCAGTCCTGCATGCAGATACTTTTCTTCTAATTTGTCTACATGGGCACCTGGATTATAGGTTATCATCACAACGTGTACTTCTTTATGCTGAATTCACTATCACTTTAAAGAAAATAAAACGGTCAAGAGTCCTATAACTGTAAAGGAAACCTGCCTGCCTTCTAACTAATCTTCTATGGAGCTGAAACTTATTTCATTCTGAAGTATTCTTATAAACTGATGAATTCCACTGGCATTCTCTGCCCCAGTGGTGAGCTCTTTTGTGTAAGATGGCAAAATTAGAAATTTTTTTAAGTTGTCTGTGCTTTAAATCCTATCATAAACTTCTCACATGAAAATATGCTTCAAGGTGATTATAAAGACGAAAATTGGATGATGTGAAACTTGATGAGACAGGCCTTGTCAGTGTATTGACTGCTTTTTGTTCATAATTTCTATTGACAAAAGGTAGCTCATTGTTTTAAGTTAAAAAAATTAATTTTCTTAAGTGATCCTCTCCCAAATTTTGGACAGCTGCCAAACATAAGACTAAGATGTTTCCAAACTTCAGCAGAAGAATTGCATGTTATTCCTGTAAAGAGCAATGCTACAAAATACTGTTTTGGGAAAAAAGAAATAATTTGACTTCTTTTTTTCTTTTTTTTTAGCTAAAGCTCCAAACAAGCCTATTCAAGTAGTCTATGTACCTTCTCATTTGTTTCATATGTTATTTGAATTATTCAAGGTAGGTTGTGCTTGTTCATATTTGGAAGGGTTTGGCAAACTTATTACTGTTGAAATTGAGATTCCTTTCAGTTACAGCTCTCAAATGTTATTTCAGTTTTCCTTTCTTAACCTTATTCTTAAGTTTCAAACACTCTTCACTTGTTAAAAAGCCAGACTTAAAACTCTCTTTTATACTCTGGTGTACTGAAAAAAAAAGTCTGTTTTCCCATTTCTGCTTTTGTGCCTTTGCAGCTGATTAACTTAAAACACTCATGATAGTCTGTTTTTGCAGTGATGAAGGTATTCATAACCTTGCAATTTTCATGAGCTTGCTTCTTATATTGCATATTGGAGGACTGGTTAGGATCAGTGTCCTTCTTGTGAAAACAGCCCATGTGTCTTTGAATAGTGTAAATGATGTGCTTTGCTTTGATTTGTGTTCTGTGAATAATTGGAACAACAGTGAAAATGGAACTTGTGAGAGCTGTTCCATGGTTTGAAAGAAGATAGGAGATCTCTAGGTGGTGCAACTGAGCATTAGAAACTGAGGGGAAAACAGGCATTTGGTCAGAGAAAAACTTTTTCTAAATATTGTTTTCTTTGGGGTTGGTTTCGGACATTTGTTAAGTATGTTCATTTAAATCTTGTAGTTTCTAACATTAGTTCAAATGTTACATTTGAATAGTAATTTTGTAATTTGTAACATTAGTTCTAGGGCAGAACAGATGAGAATTTGTACACTACATGTAAGTATGTTTTGGTACAAGTCATGAAAGAGGATGAAACCACTAAGTTAAAGCTGTAAGGAATCTGTCAGGGACTGGCAGTGGGAACTCTGGTAAAATATATGATGAAGTATCCCTTGGATATAATTACTTGATTTCACACAGAAAAAACCTTGCTTTCTGTTCTCTGACTATATCAAATAGATAAAAGTTATGTAGAGTAAGTTGTAATGTAAAAATTTAACTGGACAATTCATTGATTTGACAGCACTTCTTGAATTTATGTTAAATACAGCTTTTTCTGTCTTGTATACAATTGTAGGACAAATTATCTGGATTCAACAGAATAAATGCAAGTTCTAAGTTGTCACAAAAAGTATATATGGTAAAGTTAGAATCAAAGAGACTGTTTTTTCTCTTATCTTCAGAATTCAATGAGAGCTACAATTGAATGGCATGAAGGTAAGAAAGAAGCCTATCCATCAATCAAAACCTTAGTCACTTTGGGGAAAGAAGATCTATCTATTAAGGTAAATGTCTAAAAACAATCTGCAACTTAGAAACCTTAGAGTAGTATGACATGTACTTTGAAAAGGTAGATTAGTTGCTGTACCACTTCTTATTCATTAGAATAGAATATTTTCAGTTGGGAAGGACTTACAAGGAGCATCTAGTCCAACAGCCTGAGCACTTCAGGGCTGACCAAAAGTTAAAGCACATTGCTAAGGGCATTGTCCTAATGCCTCTCACACACACAGAGGCTTGGGGCATTGACCACCTCTCCAGGAAGCCTGTTCCAGGCTTTGACCACCCTCTTGGTAAAGAAATGCTTCTTAGTGTCCAGTCTAAACCTCCACTGATGATGCAGCTTTGAACTGTTCCCACATGTCCCCTCACTGGGTCCCAGGGAGATGAGATCAGCACCTCCCACTCCACCTCCTCAGGAATCTGTAGAGAGTAACGAGGTCACCCTCAGCCTCCTTTGCTTCAAACCAAACAGCCCCAAAGTCCCTAGATGCTCCTCTAATGTTTCTAAAGCAATTTAGATTATGCTGCTTGAGTTTTTGTGGGTTTTTTTTCCAGAACATAATGTTTAAGACTCTTAAATTTTCATTCCTTAGATAAGTGACAAAGGTGGAGGTGTTCCTCTAAGAAAAATAGACAGATTGTTTAACTACATGTACTCAACAGCACCCAGGCCTAGTTTGGAGCCCTCGAGAGCTGTGCCTTTGGTAAGCAATTACCATATGTGTTTAAATGTCCCTTTGCACTACTCTGGTTTTACATTTCACTGCAATTCACTGGATCAGGTTTTCCATCAAAGAACTCGTTTATCATTAACAAGGCTATGCAGGTAAAACAGGAGAAAATGGGTTCTGTTACCACTTAGTCTGTGCAACAGAAAATTACTTTTCTTTGTCTTGACGTTGCATTCTTGGAAACAAGCATGTCTGCATAAACACAGTATTTTCACGAGTAATGGGAAGGATCTTTAGTGCTTTATTAATGAGAAGGTGGATGACCTAATTAGCTCCTCTTTGGTGTGTAAATTACTGTTTCTCTAAGGTTACCTTTAATAAATGTATTGAAAAGGTGAGCACACTGTCAGAATTAGCACTTGAGAGACACCTCCTGACAATGCACAAGCTTATATTGAAGCTAGAAAATCATTTTAATGTAAATTATGGACTGTAAAAACACAGTTTAAAACAACATTTCCAAACCTGCATGTGATATGAACACTGTTCAGTTGGAAATATCTTGTGTGACACTCCCTTCTGGGATGTATCAGGGCCAGATTTCACACAGAAAAAAAATCTCCTCATAGTTTCTTCTAGGCAGGGAATTATTTCAGTGTTGAATGTGTAGATTCTTGTAGCAAGTATGATTTTTAAAAATTGTTATTAAAATAAAATACTATTTCTAATTTTTTAATTAAATTATATAGTGGTTCATTGTAATAAAAATTATATAGCTACTGTTCAATTTGACTGACTTTCAGTAAGTGGATTAATACAGATACTGTATTCTTGCCTCTTCTCATCTTTGTCCTCTGTTGCCTCTGGTGCAATTCTTTATCTTTAAGCACATTGAGAAGTTGATTCTTTGAGGAATTTCTTTCCCTGCTTAGGAGCATCCTCATCTAGCATATTCTTAAGTGATTTTTTTTTTCCTGCTGATACTTCTGTGCTTGAAGTGCCTTCAGGCAGATAATAAACTGTGGCACAGAGTGTAGAACCTTAGAATCATTAAGGCTGGAAAAGACCTCCTAAGATACAGTCCAACCTTGGACCAAACACCACCGTGTGAATTAAACCAAAGCACTAAGTGCCATGTCCAGTTGTTTTCTGAACACTTCCAGGGATGGTGATTCCACCACTTCCCTGGGCAGCCTGTTCCAATGCTTGACAACCCTTTCCATGAAGAAATTCTTCCTGATATCCAACCTGAATCTCCTTGGCACAGCTTGAGGCTGTTCCTCTTGTCCTGTCCCTGTGGCTATTTTGGATATAGAATAATTAACAATAAACTGAGGGTAAAATCAGTTCAGAGGGATTTAGAGGTAATACATTTCCTTTTAGATTATGAGCAGAAAGTCTTTACGGTACTGTCTTGGTCCACAGTTTGTACCAGTGTGGTACGTAAATATATTGCATTGTTTTCACCAGCATTTGCCACTGTGATAGGTGTGAAACCCAGTTCTGTATCTGCATTGACTTGGCACTAATCCTTCACAGCTCCTGCCTCTACAACACATCTCAGTAATATGTTTCAAACTTTTGCTTTTTCACAGATAATCTTCTTGAATGTGATGAGTGATAGGGAACAGGCCTTAATTCAGATAATTTTAATAAAGCTTTTTCTTTGTCACAAATGATAGGAGCTCTCTTGATGCATAATCTGCCTTTGTTCTGTCTCACTTTTGATCAGCAATTTACTGTATCAGCCTACAAGGATTTCCTGAAACTTGTTCTCTCACGATAAACTTATACCTTGATTACCAGTTGTATTCGCTATTAAATTGTCACTTCTTTTGTGGCTCTGATTGTAAAATGTGCTCATCTTAGGATTGACACTATTCTTTTTTCTTTTTTTTTCTTTTTTCAATGCATCTTTCAGCAGTGCATTCCTGTGTTTATTTCCTCGTCTCCAGACTGCTTACTTTGATTCTGTGGCATTTATACTTGGTATTCTTCTAGTGTATCCCGTTTTCAGGCCTTGTTTTCCCTTTGCCCCGTGAGTCTGACCAATGCCTGTACATGGCTGAATGTTGAGGTGTTCAGCTCTGTTAATTACGTGTGTGCAGAAAGAAAAGGGTCACGAACTGTGAGTCTGTGGCGTATCTTTCCACTAAGAGGAACAAGGGCTTAGCAGTGAAGTTTGACACCTTATGTATTATGGCCCAGATCCAGTTATAGAAACAATTATGCTATACTTTGTATGTATAGAAATAAAAATCCTTCAGCAGTAGGTTTCATATAAATCCTCTTGGAAGTCCATACAGAAGGAGTTTCTTTATTGCTTAGTGCCAAAGACCAAACCACTAAAGAATTACGGTGCTCCAAAAGGTAGGTAGGTAGGTCTGTGCTTCTGTCATTCTTGACTAAAATTATATTCTAAACTAAACTGCAGTGCAGTGTAAAGAGATATATTTTTCTGTTCTAACACTCTTTCCCCTTGTTATATATGATACCCTGTCTAATTATGAAACATTCGTGGACTTGGGCAGTGGAAGAGAGGTATCTTTCTGTTGATTGGGGAGAATTCTCTCTCACTGTCCTTGCCAATGTTGTTCAAGAACTGCTGAGAAACCTTGTTACCATGGCAGCATTTGGATCATAGCAGCTCTTATGTTCCCGTGTGCTGCTGTACACGTGGTGTACCTGTTAGAAACACGTAGTCATGCTTAATGATAGTAGGTTTTCTTAGGGAATTTACAGATTATCTCTTTGACAGCATTTGTTTATAGTGGCAGAAACATGGCCTCAATTAGTCTAATTTAAACCTGTCAATGTTAGTAACACAGAAGTTTTAATTATTTCCTATTTGTGTAGTGCGTACTGCAATATTTAAAGATAAATTTGCTCTAAGAAGCTTTTCTTTCTCAAGGCAGATGTGCCATCAGGGACTATTCTGTCCTCTAGGTCAAGCACAGACATATGTAGTAATCACTTCTTGCTAATTGTATTTTGCAAAACAGACCTTTTGCAAGGTCTTGATTTAACAAGGGACTCATCTGAGATCTCTTGTCTTCGTATTTCTTGTAAGTTATCTGGTTTGGAAAGTACCCTAAAGGCAATGCACAGAAGAGATTGACAGGAAATTTTGAAAGAGGGCTGTGTGAAATGATTACATGGGCTAGCAGAGAGTGTAAAGGAACAGGAGACAAACAGAAGTTGGGCATGGTTTTTAAGGAGGGGTAATTCTGGAGTGAGGAACGTATGTGTTTTCAGTATTGTTTGATATTGCCCTTTACTTGAGCTGGTCCTGGGGGCATGTATTTGCCTTTTGGTTGCTGTGCTTTTTAATTTCTGTAACACATTTATTGTCCAGTCTGCAGAAAAAAGTCAACTCTTGGCATTTTTTTTTTTTAGTTTGTTCTTAGACAGTCTTAACCTTTTTTAGAGGTTAAGAAAGAAATACATCTGGTTTCAGACCAGGTGTTTGAAAGTGATGCATATGTCTCTAATGGGAGTCTTTGAGAAACTTAAAACATAATGTTGTTTGAAAAAGTGCAGCTAAACAACTGTTTTAACTCGGAAGTAGACACTAATAACTATGACAAGCAGTGTGAAAGGGGCACCTTTGGCATTTCTGTTTTTAGTTTTGCTCAGAACTGAGTGAGCAGCTCTAAATCAATTTAATACTAGATTTAGACTTCTGCAAAAACAAGGCAAAGAGGCCAAAAGCTACTGTAGAGATAGTAGATGACAACAAGAGAATTTGTGATGGATACTATAGTAAAAGTTGTTTAATGTTCACCTTTCCCTCAAGGGATTTCCTATAAAGTGATAGCACATATTAGCTGTGCTTAATGCTTGTGAGGCCTTCTTCTTAGGCTTCTCTTTTTGTAGCATTTTGAGTCTTGGATATTTTCTATACTTACAGTACGTATAGGGAAAAAGGAGATTCCTCAAAAGGCTGAATACTGACTTATACTGCAGGTTGAGTAATAAAGTAAAGCTTGAAAAGGAATTTGATACAATCTAATATTGAGTTAGCCTCTGTTTTATAAATTAATACACTGATCTGTTGCATTTTTTTAACTTTTCATCATATTTTTTATCTTGTTTTCTTGTTTTTGTAGGCTGGGTTTGGCTATGGATTGCCAATTTCTCGTCTGTATGCGAGGTACTTTCAAGGTGACCTTAAACTCTACTCAATGGAAGGCGTTGGCTCAGATGCTGTAATTTATTTGAAGGTATGAATTTCACCCTTTTATAAACTAGTAATACAGATTGTTTGTATTTATAGCAGGCTCTTTTCACTCCTTGGCTTGTTTTCAAATTTGTTTTTGCTATTTTTGACACATTTATCTAATTCAGTTACACAGAATCCTAAACCTCAAGGTTATATATATTTGCCTGGCACTTATACCAGCTAGTTTGCTTTTGATTCCCTCCCCCCCAGTCCCCTGTGTCAAATCATTGCATTTTATTAATCCATCAGAAGTGGTGAATTTTCTGAGAACTGTGCAATGAGAGATAATTTTGGTTACTGCTTTTTGATTCTAAGTTTTGGCCACAATAGAACTGAGAAGACTGTTGACCAACCCTTGACTAGTACATAGGTTTTCTTCTATGCAGTTCTTGATGCAATAGACCTTATTGTTCCTGTCATTTTTTGGGAGAGACCAGGCTACTCAGGAGCTAAAGGTTGAAACTGACTCCTTGAATGGAAGGGAATTTAGAAGAATATATAGAATATAGAAGAATTCAGAATGTATCTTATGTGTAGGTTGTTGACAGCCTTGTCACTGTGTCTTGCTGTGTGTAGTGAGTTGTGGAGTCCCGTGTTAACTTCTGCTTCTGATAGGTTTAACCCTCTGCATGTGTGTGTAGAGGAAAAAGGTGTGGCCTTTCTCAGAGGAAAAAGGACTGAGCTGGATCGGCCCTCACAGATCACTCTGCTGACAGAGCCCAAGTTCATTAGGGAAGTGAAACGTTTCAGCAGAGCAGCTCAGTAGAGTCTGCTCTGTGTCACTGTCAAATCTCCCTAAAATGGTTTTGGCCAAAAATTGTTTTCTTGCTGTCTCTGTAGACACCACTTTCTGGAAGAAGGGAAATATTTTTAAATGGTATTATTTT
>JAWWLV010000001.1:104453429-104499900 GCA_035041135.1 Platyrinchus mystaceus
CCAAAAATTGTTTTCTTGCTGTCTCTGTAGACACCACTTTCTGGAAGAAGGGAAATATTTTTAAATGGTATTATTTTCTTTTAACTTTGACTAGTACTTTGACTATGACTGGAGCTATTAGTCACAGCTGTTTTCAAAAGTGAACATGTGACATGTAACACTGGGGTAATTGTGACACTTGTTCGATACAGACGTTGTAGCTGTAGAACTCCCCAGGGTATCACCTTGCTCTGGTGTCTCTAATGATATCTAACTATTGCTTTTGTTTCTCCATAGGCCCTTTCAAGTGAATCATTTGAAAGACTTCCTGTTTTTAATAAGTCAGCATGGCGACATTACAAGACCACACCTGAAGCAGATGACTGGAGCAATCCTAGCAGTGAACCAAGGGATGCTTCTAAATATAAAGCTAATCTATAATTTGCCACCTTTGTCTCTGTTGGAGATGACCTCTGCATTCAGTATAAAGTCTCTGCTTTGTTCCAAAATCCTTCAAACCACAGTAGCTAATTACTTCCAAACAAAGACCTAATCAGGGCATTGAAAAATACTAAGAACAAAGTGATGATTGGGACTTAAAGGAAGGCACTGAGCACGTTTGGTATGTGAATCCTGTCTCCTTCACCAGAATATGCTTGGTTGCTTCAGTCATGCATTGACAAAAGGGATTGCACTGTGATTGCACTTAGGAATAGAGTGTTGTAACAAAAAAATACTCTTTGAAGTGGCCCGTTCTTATTCCAGTATAAGGACTGGCAAGGTGTGCAGAATCCCTTAAAATGGTGAATAGTATCTTGCACAGCAATATGGTATAAGAGAAAAATTCTAACGTAGTTAAACCTATGCTTTGAAAATCCACTGTTTGCAGCGTTTTCTATTGCACAGTCACCTGTAAGAGAGAATCCCTTTGAGCTCTTCAGATCTTGTATCTAATGAGCTTATAAATGCATAGTTCTAAAAAGGGTTGTGCAGCTTTAAACTGATGCTTTCCCCAAATTCCCAAATCCATTTGTCAAGTGCATACAAAAGTTATGTTGCTGTAAGACATTAGGATTTCCGCTTCTTGGTATGCACCTTAATGATTTTCTTGACACACAAACATAGAAATGAATCTCTATACATTTTTCCTTGTTTTGAGGAAAGCTTCTAATCAGTTAGATCATCTCTCTGTACAAGAAATTCTGTCAATACAGAGATGGGTTAATTCAATTTCCTATTTGCTTGTTATTTTAGGGGATTTGGGGAGGGGAGAGAAATGCCGAAAGGCCAGACAGTCAGTCATACAAACAAATTTGCCTTAAGAGTGTTGGTTGCTTGAAACCTGATTAGTTTAAAACCTGTAAATAGTTTGCAAAGTTATTTATACATTCAATGTCTGACTGTAGTCTGGTAATCTGAATTTGTAGTGTATATAAAGATGTTGTACACCAGCTTTTGGAAAGTGTCATTGATCTAAATACGTGAAACTGGAAATACCGTAGAAATGGGACGGACAAAGTGTGGCCGGTACCTGATTTAAGGGAAAAAAATCAAAGAGGAAAAAATTTCAAGTATTTTCCCCTTAAATTTATTATAAAGGTTATTGCTGACTATTAGAAAACTGTTCTTCACAAAGTCTTTGCCAAATGCTGTTTCTGATACTATGGCCTTTCAAAAACACCTGTGAATTTTAGAAGTTCTGCTGATACTCTAGCCATGGCAATAAAGTAGGTGAGGTGTAAGCAGCTCTGATGCACCCTCCATTTCTCTTAGGTGTTTCGATATTTTTTTGAAAAATATTAGAGATTTTAGTATGGAAAAATGAAATTTGTTTACTAAAATTGTGGGGGGACTGTCCCTTTTGTCCTCCCAATATTTATTTTTATAAAGAATTGATTTATCAGGTAAACAGGGAAATGCTGAGAAATTTCTAGGTATTTAAAAAAAAAAAAAAAGAAAAAATCTTAGTTTGACTTAACGATAGTACTTTGCACTTCACTGCAGGATTATAAAGTGCTTTTAGCAATAAACTCCATAGAGCCCCATTTCTGAAGAGCTGGAAGTCCTTGCCTTGCAAACCCCAAGTCTTACCTGTTGCAGTCAGTTCCAGAATTTGTGTGAGCAGTTGGTGATTCCCAGGGCTCAAGGTGTCCTGGCACTGTGTGCATCGGGCACGTGGGAGCACCAAGTCCTGGTGTGTCCGGGCTGCCGCCATCCCTGTGGAGCTGGGGGGATCCAGGGCAGCTGCTGCGGGCTCTGTGCCTGCTCAGCTGGGCAGTGCTGCCCTCGGAGCCCCCTCTGCAGGCAGGAGGAGGGAACGTGCTGATGGAGCCCTTCTGTTCCCATCCCACACCGGACTCGTTTGACCCTGGCCTGGGAATCTCAACAGGGCACAGTGAGGGTGTGACACATGTGGCCTCCCAGGGCTGCAGGCACTGCTGCAGAGAGGGCAAATTGTATTCAAGTGATAAAGCTCCACTGCTGGGGTGACATCAGGGTAATAGTTTGACTGAAACACCAGCTGGAAGTCACACCTACTAAAATTCAGTGACTTAACTTCTGCCCTCACTCGTAACTTCTTACTGGTTTTTAAATTATTTTAAGTTGTGTGTTTTCTAGTCATCACAGAGGAGAGCTTGCTTAAAGACAGAGATAGATGATGGAACTAACACTTTCCCAGTTGTGCATGGTCAGTTTTTCCTGGAACATCGCCTAAAACATTCCAAGGAATAGACAGTTTGTGTAAGAAACTTGCGTTGCAGCTTTTGGTAGAAATTGTATTTTGAAGTAGTAAATCCTGACCTGGACCTTTTTGGATGTTTCCTTATACATGAAGAGGAGAGGGAATAGAAAGAAAAGGAAGGATGCAGGCATTTTGAACTTGTTTTTGTGGAGTGAATGTAAACCATGGAAGCCATGGAGTGCAAACCATGGAAACTCTGAATGAAAGCTGAAGATACCTGGAGAATGTTACAGTATATTAGTGATGTCTCTTCTTGATCCACAAAAACAACTGGCTGGCTCTCAGGACTGAAGTGCTCTAGTACTTGAAAACTAAACTCCCCTGAAATGGCACCCATTGCCAAGAACCCTGAGCATGTACAAACACCTCAAAGCAGGAAGGGAGAGCACAAGGAATGTGTTTTCTTTCCATTTCCCAAGGTCTGTTTGTGGGCATTATGGTGAACATGAGTGAGGAAACAACTTTTCTCCTCTCCAACCTTGTCTAGGCAGCCTGAGCTTTAGTGGAGAACCCAGGTGAGCCAAAACTTGTTCTCCACTTATTGTCCTCATGCCGTGTTCCTACATAGGGGTATTAGTCTGAAAACTGTCTTAGGAAGCGGCAGTAGCAGACCTTTGATTAGGAGGGGCTTTCAGTGGCTATGCCTGAGAAATGAGTATGTGTGGGGGTTTAACAGAGCTGGTTTAACTACAGATACTGATCTTTTTTCAGTTACTTCTACCTTTGATTGGAATCTCTTATGTTTTAATATCTTGGGGCTGTTAACTCTGAACTTTCTGGTGACATAAAAGTATAGTTCCTTTTTATGAATTTCAGATGTATGAGCTGCTGATGTTATTGCAACCTCTTTGTCTTGAGTCACAGGACACAGAAATAGAAAAAAATGTTTTCAGTGAAAATGTTCCTTATCTGTTGTGTTTAGTGATTAACAAACTGAACAAGAGATGTTTGCTCCTCATTTATTTCTGAGAATTTACAAACAACTTCTGTATGTCACAGTGTAAAAAATAGTTTAATTTTTTTGTCCATTGTGCATTTTTCTGTTGTATGTGTCTTGAATGTAATTTTATTAATCCCATGCCTAGTTTAATATTAATAGATATGGAAGTCTCTCCAAATTATGTATGTATTTGTGCTCCCTGCTTTTCTAGGCTTTGTTTTGAAGCAACAAGGGGTCTGTCAGGGTCAGCACTTGATGAGAAATGTTCATAAGATACTGAAATGTTTCTTTTACAACTCAAGTGCACAGTCTTTGCCTCTGTACTTGACTGTGATGACCTAGGACAGCACAGAGGAAGTCTTTGTCCTGCTGCAGTTTGTGCTACCTCCTGGGCAGCATTTAGATCAGGTCCATTGGCACGTGCTTAAAGAATATGGATATTAATTGTAGTGTTCTTGGAAAACTCAGGCTACTTTTTGGCTACATAAAGTTACACCACCTGCTGCAACTGGGTAGCATTCTTTTCCTTGTCCTCAGTGGCATTTGCTTTGAAACAGCTGTTCACTTCTCCAAGAAGTGAGCAAGAGTGATCTTACAGTGCAGTGCAATCTCCTGTTCACCTTCCCCAAAATGTAATATTTAGGGTGAAATCCTGACCTCACTGACATGGAAGACATTTCCTCCCCCTCACCTTTAATAGGCACTTCTAGACCCTTATGTGTGAGGTGCTGCAAAAGTGGTCTTGATTCATGAAAATTTCGTAGAAAACAGTCTAAATGTTTATTGTTAGTGTTTATCTGGAGGATAACCATGTCTGACTGTGCAGTGTTCCCTTTCCTCGCGTGTTTCCTCGGTTGCCAAGTGGGTGCCTTGGTTTCCAGTAGCTCTTCTTTGCTTCTTCCTGACATACGTACCTGTCTATGAATTAACATATTTAAACGTGGTTTTGCAGAGGTTGAGAGAGTATGATGGCACATGACAGAACTGTGTAATACTGAGTTCAGAGGTGAGTTTGTTCACAAATGAGGAACACAGCTATAAATTATGTAGTGACTTCAGGGCTGAATCTTGCAAACACTTGCACAAGTAAACGGTGTATGAGAGGAATCCTGCTTAAATGAATCTGTTCTCAGGATCAGGACTCAGGCTGTTGGCATTAATTTAAACAGTGAAGATTTCTGTAACTGAAGTGGCTTTCTAATTAAAAATAAATGAGAAAATTTAAAGTTCACGTGCTTTAATTGCAGTATTATGTTGCCTTAAAAGTCCTAAATAATTGGCACAACTTGTTTGCTTCCTAAATCGGGAGGGGTTTTCATGTAGTATCACTAGAATTGATGAGTTTGTGATAATTCTGACGTTGCCCAACTAATTGCTTTATTGAAATTTTTCCTTTGAATTGAATACTGCCAGGAGGTGCCAGACACGGTCCTTTGAAATTCATGCCCTCATCCCATCAGGCAGAGGTGCTCCCAAACTCTCCATGCTCTTGGTTCTGCAGCAGGGGCTGTCCCTGTGCAAGGGACCTGCTGGGCTGGCTTGCACTTACCAACATTGATAAGCTGTTCAAGTGCTAAACCTGCATTGAGGTTTTGATGAGCTGATGTGGGTGGAAATCAAGTCAGTTTGTTCCCAAGGTCAGTTATGGGAAGAGCTCATACTGATGAACTGGCCTGTTGTTTCCAGGAGGAAAAGTGGTTTCATGGTGCCTTTCCTCCGAGGTGGCATCACTTGCATCGACTAAACCTGTAATGGAGGAGTGAGAAGGTAACTTTTTCATTAGATTACTTGGAGATGTTTTTAAATTATTTTTGGATCTCCTGTAACTTGTTGGAATTGTTTCTAGTCCAGTGCCCGTGTATTTGACTTGTATATACTCTTATTTTCCTTTTTTCTTTCCATGGTTGACAAAAATACACAAAAATTACTTGATGAAACTTTAAGGGACTGATTTGGTTTCACACAACATGGAGCTTAGTTTGGGATTTGGCAGCCCAAGGTGAACTTCTCACATTCCTACAGAGGGGCACCTCAGAGAGCTGCACTGGGGAGCTCAGAGTAATTTTAGCATATGAAGCATGTGAGCACCTTTTGGGTTGGGGTTCTTTGTTTTCTGCTATATAAATCTCCCTAAAGCTAAAGCTTCCTGGATTATTGCTGACAGCTGAAATATCTGTTATAAACTTAACACCCAAGGCTTCTACCTTGAAATTTCTTCAGCTTTCCACACAGCTTTATATGCATTCATAAGTTATTCAAGAAAAGGAAAAAAAAACCCCCAAAGTTTCTCACGAAGCAATTACAGAGCAGGAGAACGCCTGGGGACCCAGCTTGCTTGGCTCATTAGCTTTTTTATTAAGTAATAAATGAGGCTCCAGATGGCCAGAATTTTGCTAGAACTGAAATAATTTTCTTTCAGATGAAGAATTTATTTTAAAACTTCATATGAGAAGAAATCTGTGTGTTGTACTTTCTCACTGCTTACCATTTGCCTGACTGGGTATTCACTGGAGCTGAGTGGTTAATTAAGTAGCTCAAAATTGCAAAATCTGTCAGCGTGTACGGCATAATATTTGACAGTAGCTGTCTGTAAAAAATAAAGCAACTAGTTGCAGCAGCAGCAGTATAATGAAAATTTATGGCTTTAGGACACAGGCGGAACAATTTGTAATACAGGATGATGTTTTTGTTATACAATTCACGCCTTTTTCAGACTGCTGTAGACTCAGTACTTCAATTTGTTGCTTTCAGTGGGAAGACAATCTTGCAGTAGACAGTCTTTAAATGAAGTCAGACATACAAAACATGTCAGGCATGCTTGATAGGAAAAATTAAACTTTTTATTAATGTCAGATCAGTTTATATTCATCATCTAACTTGGAGGCTCATTTTACTTTAAGGTTTTGTACCATCTCCTCTAGGAGTAAAATGGAGTGTAGTAAATAATGTCTGCTGTGTGTTGTCTAACAGCATCAGCCATTTAGAAGTCTTATCTCAGCAGTCTGAAAGTCCTTCTCCATCCTAGTAACTTGGATAATTTTTTTATGGCTTTGGCCCAAGCTATTCCCCTCATGTGTCTCCCAGTCCAAAGGCAGCAGGCACATTGCTTTGTTTCTACTAGTGTGCAGCTGGAGCCATGATTTGAACGTTGTAAGACATTTTTGATCTGCCACTATGGATTCATGTCTTGAAATTAAAGTTCAGGTACCTGTAAATACACTGATTCAAAAGACCATTTTCAGACAAAAGCTTCAGTTCTGCCAGTCTTCAGGGTTACGTGTTGACTGTGTTTTGGTACTGGGAAGCTTTCCAGGGACAGCTTCATTAACATGTTCTTGCCATTGTGGAAGCTGATGCCAGTTTGCACGTTGTGCCACGGGAGCTGTGCTGGCAGACCTGGGGTTGTTGGTGTGCTGTCAGTGAGCACCTCCCTCGCCTGTTCGCTTTGCTCTTTATCCTTCTGTTCATAAATCCCTTTGTAGACATAGGAACACTCGATACAGAGTCCTCAGGGCTGTTGGGGACCAACACTTGAGGCACGGTCAGG
Organism: Platyrinchus mystaceus; assembly: GCA_035041135.1. NCBI lineage: Eukaryota > Metazoa > Chordata > Aves > Passeriformes > Tyrannidae > Platyrinchus > Platyrinchus mystaceus. Next base: position 104,460,639 of record JAWWLV010000001.1, read on the forward strand.
TTTGCATTCAGGTAGAGGAAAGTGGCTTTGTGTGTGTGCCAGGTGTGAGTCACAGCCACGGGATAGTTTCTGTGTCTCTCAGTGTTAGTGTTCCCAAGCACTGTGCTCTGGATGCTCTGGAACAGGGCAGCAATATTCCCCCAGGGAAACACTGTTCTTTCCTTCTGGATTTCCAGATGTGGTGTCAGTTCTGGTGAATGGGTGTCTGGTCTGCACAATGCAGCACTTGTAAACTGCTGCTGTGAGAAATGGCCACGTCCTGTGCCTTTAACGTACCAGGTTACCACTTTACATGTATTTCACAAATAGCCCTTTGTCATGGATGAGGAGGTTGCAGTTATGCTTTGTATAATATTTTAAATACATTTTGTCTTGCTGTTACTCTGTGCACTCAACAATGGAGAGTGCTGGCTTTTAAACACCATGTTTTACAGCAGGTGAGCTGGGGTTTCTAGGTTTGTAATGGCACGTGGAAGTATTTTATCAGGGTCCTTGATACACAGCTGTCAGTGCTCAAATATGTAATTAATCTCCAACTTTTGGGTTCTTGATAAACAGTTGAACAGTTGGGTAAGGTGTGGAAGATGATCACCGTGGGCACTTCTCTGTGGGTGGGATTTCATTCAGGTAGTGGCTGGAGTCAGTTCTGCTGATGGCATGGTTGTACCACCACTCTTTGCAATTAGCTTCTGTATAGTTTAGTTCTCCGTTCTTAATGACAAATTGACTTGAATTCACAGAAACTGGAAGTTGAAAGGTGTCAGAATAGAGGTTTTGACCTCATGACTTTATTTTTTCTCTCCTTTCTTTAGAAGATACCGACTCTGAGCTTGCTGGTGTTTTCAGGCGCTTCTCCATGTTCTCTGTGTGGCTGTGACACAAGTGTGTGCTGTGGGATGGTTTGAAGTAACCTCTTGAGGAGGAAAAAGGAAATCAAAACAAGCCACCCAAGATTTGTCATGTTTGGATTATGTTTAATTTGGAACCAGCTATTTTTGGGGAGAATCTTGTTAGTTCTTGTACAGGATATGCCTTATGCATTTTTCTGTTTGCATGTGAACAGTGTGAATATTTAAAAGGTTGGGTTTGTTTTTTTCTGGAATAAATGCACTCATTTGTGAGAGGCCTTTTAGATAACCAAGGGGGGTGAGGAGAACAAATGAGAGTTTTCCCTGAGGGGTGGGTTTCCATTTTGTTTTGGCATTTGGCTTTTAATCACCTATTGTAGCAGTGCTAGCTCAGGACACTGTTAAAAATTAAGCTAAATAACTTTTAAACTGATGATATAAAATATCTCAAGTATGGCTAAGTAGCAAAGTAACTGGGTTCCTACTAGTTAATGCATTAGTTTTGAAATGAAAATGCTGGAGTAGTATGGCACATAGTGCATTAAAATAACACACCCCTGTTGATATTCAGAGCTGGTCACTTGTAAAGAGCAGGTTATAATTAATCTACTCTTCTGAACTGGATGACAGCTTTGAAGCTCACAGCTCCTTTATTTTATGGAAAACCAGTGTGGGTTTGTAGGGAAATGTGATTAGAGAATCAAGAGAATGGGGGGGAAAAGTACAAAAAAGTGATGAAGAGGGCATAATTTATTCTATCAAAGTTGTTTCTAAAATTTGAAATGTGTGAGACTTGATGTGCTCAGGCACAGGAATAACTTTTAATAGACCTTTTCTCCTTGAATGGTCCAATTAAGGATTTTAAAAAATAATTGCAAGGTTTTGTAACTGTGAATTCTGTGCTTTGTAACTGTGAAACCTGTGCCTTGCAACTGTATTTTTGCTTTTGTTTACTGCAGTCATTTAAAAAAAAAAAAAAGCCAAAACCTCTTCAGATTACTGGATCCCAACTTTCCTGTGCCATAGGCTTTGTTTTCACCCTTTCTGCAAACAGGAGAAGCCAGTCACAGGGGTTTGGAGGTTTCTGCATTGTTTGATTCCATAGGATAGGGGTCTGGGGTGTCCCCCTTTCAGATCCATGTCTGGGCTGTTTTGGGTGCTTCCTGCTGTGCTGGGATTATTTAACATTGTCTGCTGGGCAGCAGAACAAATCCCCCTGCTTGTGGAGATGAGACTTCTATCCAAAACCTAAATGGAAATGGAAAGCTGAGCTACCAAAATGATGAAAGTGTTGTAAGTAGTCAAAATCCTGGTGACTCCACAGAGGTCACTTATTTCATGTATAGCACAGACAGTAAAGTCTTACCAGCAAAAAGGAGGTTCAAGCCCTGTAACTTTTTAATCCTTTTAACGGACAGTTGTATTTTCAGTGTGAAATTGCCTTTGAGAAGGGTTACAGGAGGTGATTCTTTGAAAGGCATAATTTTCTCCTTAAATTTTTTGTTTGTTTGTCTTCACAGTGTTTTTTGCCCTTCTCCAGTATACAAGGCAGGTATCTGTGTGAGAGGCAGAACTGCCTCACCTGGCTTCAGAGCTCACAGTTCCCTGTTCCTCACTGAAGCAGGGACTGGTGCTGTTGTAGAGAATACCTAAAAAGGGATGGAGATACCAAGTGTGAAAGAACTGGCCATGAATAACTGCTGGGGCAGGGAAATTCAAGCCTCTTATTTGTGAAACTGCTACTAACATTGTCATGGGAAGAGCCTCAGTTGTTGCTGGAGTCTTGATCCTACATTCTCAGATCACAGTGAAAGTGCATATCCAAAGGCTTTCAGTTATTTTTATTTCATTCTGTATCTGTCTCCTCTCCCTCAGGTGGAGCTGTGAGGCAGTGGCCTTGATTTTCATTCCAATTAGAAATTCTAATGCTGTCCTTCCCTTTCACATCGGAAAGGGCAGAAAATAACTGTGTGTGCTTCTGGACACATGTATTTTGAGAGGAAAAAAATCTCTTTAAAACCAGATCAGTTCTTAAGACAGTCTGCTGCTTGAAAGGGTCTCCTCCCAAGAGGCAAAACCCTGGGTTGATTTTCTGACCCACCTTCAGCCCTGTTTTATGAGGAGGTCTTCTGCACCAGACTCAAGTGAAACTGCTGCTAAATTAAGTGCTATCACACAGGATTCTCTTCCTGTGATGGTTTGTTACCCTTTTACAAGCAAATCTGATGTAGGATCAAACCCTTCCTTCCTGCTCATAGGCCTGGTTCCCAAGGGGGTTTGCCAGGAACCAAACAAGGATCTCCTCTGGGCTGGGCTGAACACTGAGCTCACTCACAGGGATGCTGCTTATATATCTCCCAAGTGATGCCCAGGCACTGCTCAAAACAGCCCCAAATCCATCTTAAGTAAGAAAGGTTGTATTACCTGGCAGCATTTTGGTGTGGGCTCTGTGCCTTTAAATAGTTGCTCTGCTGGCTCAGTGACTTTGAATTTGCTTATTCTGTAATTAAAAATATCTCAGGTGGGAAGTCCTGAGCCTCCATCCGCTGGTTCAGCTTCTCCCTGCCTGAGGCAGGACTTTCAATAAATAATCTTTACAGCTGCTGCAGTACTAACTTCTTACAGAAAGGAGAACAAAAGGGAAAGAACAGACCAGGAATATTCAGGTATCAGACTGGATCAGATGGAGAAAGAGTCAAGTCCAGAGACCAGTGTCAGGATTTGTCCCTGTGGCTCACATTTGCTGCCGCGTTTTTCCATAAATCTGGAACAGCCACACATCATCTTGGCACCCACAAGAGCATCTCAGTTGTTGCTGGGCATGGTTTTCAGCAGCAGAACTAGAATGGCTGCAAAAGCACCATCTCTTTCTTCCACTTAGAAGTAAGAATTAAAATAGTGGCTCCTGATTCCACTGGGGCAGAAGGTAAGGAAGGTCTCAGACTTGTTGGTGTCTAAGGCTGCACCTCTCCAGCTGGGACAGCATTTCCCCATCTTTACCTTGCAGCCAGAAAAATGTGGGTGAAGGCAAGGAGAGGTGATCCTGTCCATGTGGAGAGCAGCAACTCAAGCAGCAGCATTGAGGTTGGCAGAGCTGTCCTAGTGGCATTTGTGGGGTACCAAGGATGGGGGTAACAGACACTGTGCCATCAGTGGGGTTTGTGCTGGGGTTGTGTTCATGTGTCCAGAGGTGCTGTAAAATAACAGGGTGAGGCAGCTGTGTTTGTCATACACTGTTTATTTTTCATATGGAGCTTGGCTGATAAATAGGACCGAATTAAAGCAACACTTGTGAAAAATAAAACCCAACCATGACTCAGAAGTGCAAAACTGCCCTCCATGTGTCCAGAGACGAGGTTCTGGTTTGCTGGAGACAGCACATGAATGTCCCAGCAGGGCAAAGGCTTCAGTTATTGATATCCTAAATGCATATGGACACCTGGTACAGTATATGGCTTTGTTGCTGGGTACCCACCTGTGACCCTGAGAAACAGCTTCTGATAAGAACAGGTCACTGTGAGTTTCTCTCCAGTTCCCATTTACAAGTCGTGGTGCTGTCTCCACTCAAACCACGGAGCAAGGGCTACTGAACATTAAGTGCTGTGAAACTACAATGAACAAAAAACAAATGCTAAAGCCAAGAACAACAAATCCCTGCCCAACTCCACTGCATTTGGACATGGCTCGTTGCATCAACAGCACCAGTAGAGAGCAGACAGTTCCCGTGGTGGAGGAGTGGTTTGTGATGGGAAGACTTAAGACTTGCAAAGGATCAGAAAAACTAACAAGTGCATCCCAGGTATGAAATTACAGTAACAGGTTGCCTAAGGCTGAAAAAGGTCTTAATTGCATCGTCCCATTGGGTGCACAGCTGGCGGCAGCTGAAGTAGCTGTGGCTCTCCCTTTGCACTTTCCACCCTATTTCCTGCTCATCTCTTTTTGCAGCTCTGTGAATAAGGAACTAGCTTTATTCCAGATGACAAAGTGTGGCACAAGATTCTCTACCTGTGGTCGTCTGAGAAGGGTCTGGCAAAATGTTGCCAAAGAAAAATCAGTTACCCTGTAGTGGCGGAGGGATGAAAGCTGTAGGGAATGAGCAGAGTGCAGGGCTAATTTCGTGCCTGGTACCAAGGTCTGTAATTTACCTGCCCATAAAAGTATCTGGAAGGGATGGAGTGAAAGAAATTTTACCTACCAACCTGGTCCCACTCAGTGAGGTAAGGACAGCAGCCTGGGAGGCACTGCTGCCAGCAAGTACAACCACCCCATGTGCTGCGGCAGCCTCTTCCCTCAGTTGTTTTCCAAGAGCCACTTGGAGCCCTCCTCTCCCACTGTTTCCTGTGCTGTCTGTGCAGGGAACCAGCAAGTGCTGACTGGTGCTGCCCACAGCGGCCGCCGTGTCCTGGTGGGTTTGCAGTTCCAGGCAGCCCTGGCACAGGGATTTCACTGCTGCCCGAGGCTGTGCCCAGCAGGCTGCCCGTGGGACAGGTGGGCGGTGGAAGCCTTGTCCTGCTGGCCAGACACCAGAGCTGGGGCTGGGCTGGAGAGCCTCAAACGTGCCCGTGTGCTGAGGCAGCTGTGCCAGGGGAGCCCGGGAGCCAAATGGCACCGTTGGTGCCCAGCCCACCGCAGCGCTGCGGGCTGGGCGTGTTCCTGTGGCTGTGGGGCAGAGCAGCCCCCGGGCTCAGAAATCCTGCCAGTCTCTGCAGCCACCGCAGCAGGAACATGGAGCCAGATGTCAGGCAGGTCTGGCTTTGCCCAGCTGGAAGGACATCAGGGAGAGCTTCATTCATGTACCCTCCCTGTGTTTCTGCTCGGGGCCGGACAAGTGTCATGGATGGAGAGAGAAAATCCTTGTGCCTAATCCTGTTAAAAAAGGCTTCGTTTTTTCCAACTTTTTCTCCACGTTAGGGCAGAGGAATGGCCTCGGGATCCTCTGCAGGGGCAGTGTGTCTGTGAACACACCTTGTTGAGTTTGATGAGAAGTTTGTTGAACTGGCTGAGTACCATGTGCCAACAGCAGCACTGTTTGCTTGTTGTTTGCTGATACATAGCTGGGAGCAGCAGGGTTTCCTAGGAGGCCACATACAAAGGCCTCGGGATCCCATGTGTGTTTTTTAGAATTCATCAGTCAAAACCACAACCATCTTCAAACTATCTATTTCCCGTACTGCCACATTCCAGCTAGGGCTGTCTTTTCATTTACTTTCTTTCCTTCAAAGTGCAAAGCCAGGGAGCAAACCAGAAGTGATCAGGCAGCTGTTCAGGCACTAAGAACATGGAGAGCAATTTGATAAAGCAAAAAGCCTGACTCTTTACACACACCCCATACAGAGGCCCAGTCAACAAGCAGCACTGGATATATTAAATGGGTTTTCACCAACTTGCCTGGAGAGCTCTCCATTTCAGTGGTATGGTTTGGGCTCTGGGGCAGATGTTATTCAAGAAGAAAAAGAAGTAAAACTTTATTCCCTGTTTCTCAATGTATTTGCTGCAGCAAAGCCGTTCTTTCATGTGCCAGAAGAGCTCAAGGTCAGCAGGGTCTGGTACAACTGCATCTTCTCCATCCATAGGCTGCAGCCCACACGTGCCTGTGTGCTGGGCCGGGATCAGGAGCCAGGAGGGCTCCTCTGCCAGCCCCCCTCGGTGCAGAGCTCCAGCCAGCCTGGCCTGGAGCAGTGGCTGTAAAGCAGCACAACAGGGACAGGACCTGGCACACAGGTGTGTTTTTGTCATTCCCTGTGTCTGGCAGGTGCTGCTGGCTGGGTCAGCACTGCCAGGGAGTGGGGATGGGATAAGCTCTTCCTGAGATCTCCCTTGCTGTGCTCCAGTTCGTTTTCAACACCTCCCAGAGCACGATCCCTGCTGTCAGAGATACCCCTGGTGTTCCTCACGCTTCTCCCCATCCAGTGGCTGAGTTCATAGCTTGTTCTTCTGTCTCATGGTTAAAAAAATATATATTTTATTTTTCATCCTCATCTCCCTCGCTCATGCTGCTGAGGGAGGCAGAGGCAGCTTTTGGAGAAGAGGGAGGGGAGGCCTTATTGATGACCCAGGGTGGAGATGGAGAGCGGGATGGAGAACGGCCTCGTGTGGGACTGCTGTTTGGGCTCTGCCGGGGAGAAAAAGCCTGGAGCATTCGGCCACTTCGTTCCTGGAACATCTGTTTCTGCAAAAGCAAAGTGAAAAGATGCTCTTTGAGTATTGCACAGGGGGGGAAGGGATGGCTGTGGGCAGGGAGGGGCTGCACTGTGCCTCTCACCTGGGAGGAGAGCAGGAAGCCAGAGCCCTGGAGCACAGCTGGTTTGCCTCTTCTCCGGTGCTCATAATAACCTGGCTTTTAAGTGCAAGTTTTCACCTCAGCTGGGACACCCCCAGTGTGAGAACACTGTTGTGTACTGTCCCAAGACAGCTTGGGGGACTCCCTTTGTAATTTTTGTATGCGTTGGTCACACTCTTAAAAAGTCGGTTTTCTGCCTGAACACCCAACATTCCTCGTTCTCACAACCTTTTTTCCTTCTAGCATGCTGATACAGACCACCCTTCTCCTGAGCTTCCTGGCTCTCCCAGCCTTTATTCCTCTTTCCCTTCTCAAGGGGGACAGCCTGGTGCCTGCCAAATACTGGCAGCTGCTTCCCTGGCTACCTGGAGCAGGCACCACCCAAACCCATAAACTGGGGGTGGGAATGTCAGAATTTGGGTGTCTGTGTGAAAAGAGAAACACGTGCAGGCTCTGTGTTCTGCTTGGAGCTTTATTGTCATTTTTGCTTAGCAAAGCTGAGTGGAGGCCTGCCAGAGCTGGTGGGGTGGAAGAGACCACCTCTGCAGTTAAAACACTCTGCTACACTACAGCAAGTAAGTGCCTCTACTTGTTACAGCAGCTACGGGGCCTTGCATCAGCCTGCCGGGCTGGGCTACAGAAGATGTGGCATGTGCTGTGCAGCTGCTGCAGGAGTCAGATGGAAAATGCCAAATCTCAGTGCCTTGCTGCTCCTCCTGGGGATGGGGAGCAAGAAGTCTCAATCTTGGCTGGAGCACTGGCAGTCAGGTCACAGGCGATGCTCGGCTGGAAAGGAAAGATCCAGCCCCAACAAAGTTAAGTTGCCATTCAGGTCTGAGAGGAAAATACTTGTGCAGAATGTATCCTGGGTTTGCCTGTTTGGGCAGCTACAGACTTAGCTAAGTTTTCATCTTGTTCCTTCTCCCTGCAGTGACTCTGCTCTGTGCTGACCTTCTTCCCAGCCAAGGAGCCTGTGGCTGCCCATCTTGTTCCTCCTCCCCCTCTTTGAAACTCAGTATTCCCTGCCAGCAGAGAGGCCAATGCTGATTTTCCCCTCAGGTTCCTGGTGTTTGCTAATCCCAGGTGTTGAAAATAGAGCACAAATACTGAACTTAATTGTTCCCCTGTGAGCTCCCTCTCCCAATTAACATCTTTAGCACATTGGCCTTTATTGACTTAGTTTTAGAGCCTTGGATGTTGCTGCAGTGCGGAATGGCAGAACAGTTCCTGCCTGGAGCCACACGTACCAACACCCCACGGTGTGTAACCTACCCCTGCACTACTGCTAGGTCCAAAATAGCCAAGACTTCCTAAAATCTCAACAGTTAGCAGATGGTGGTTGCTCCTGATAAATGGTGCCAGGAATGGGGGAGGATTTCTGTGGCTGAGAGCTGTGAGGATGTCACCAGGGCTGGCAAAGCCCCAGAGCCTGTTTGCAATTCAGTGATAGGGGTGCAAAATTTCTCTTTAGATCACAGATATTTGAGGTTCTGTTGGCTTGACTTAATCTGTTTCACCCTTTCAGTGAAAATGACTCCCAACAAACAAACAAAGATGTTTGATGTGAAGTATCTTTTCCCTGGCCAATCAAAACACTTTGACTTGCTCTTGCCACTTCAGAAAGCTCAGTGGTATGGTGGTGCTTCATGGTGGTGTGGTACCAGGGCTGGGGGAGATCCAAGTGTCCCTGCTGTGGCAGGGGGTACTTGGCTGTACCTCAGGTCATCTGGGCCAGAGATGGAAGGGGAAATCCCACCTTCCTGCTAAGGCCCTCAGCCAGGCAGTAGGACAGTGGTTCCCAGTCCCTGCTTCAGCAAAGGGTGTGTGGCTTGAACAAGCAGGTGTATTCACACCTTCAGCAGGGTAAGTGCCTGGCCACTCCCAATTGCCTCCTGCACTAGTGCTGGAACCACCAAGTTTCTGGCTAAAACCACAACTGCTGCAGGAGGAGCTGATGTAATTCACCTGCCTCCAGAATGCATCCTTCCCTCCAGCTGTGCCTTAGCAGGGTCAGTAAGTCATGCCCTTTGCAGGCAAGGTGCTCCTTGGGCTGTTGGGTGCTGAAGAAGTAGAACAAGTGTTAATGGCTTCCCGAATGGTGGAGGGTTAGACAAGGCTAGATGTGTTCTGGACCTTTACCAGAGGTGGGAAAATAATTTCAAAGTCTTAATTCAAGCAAGTTCAGGTTCACCCAATCAGTTCAGGGTTTCTTTTTGGCAAACTTGCTTCTGCGAAAAAATATTTTGCCCGTTCCTGAATTTCATTGTCTATATGTTGATATTCCTTTTCTTTACAAAGCAAGTGCCAGCTGGGTGTTACAGAGGACTTCTGCTTTTGAGCTGCTGATTGTTCCAAGGCCATGTTTGGGTCCAGGCTGCAGACACATGGTGTGGCCGAGACACCGTCCCTGGGTTCAGGTTGCAACCTGTAAGTCTCATCTGAGTCCCTGCTGATGTTTGAGGTGCTGCAGCAGTTTCAAGTGCCTCTGCCTCTGTGCACTGAAGCCGACCCCTTGAAGGGACATCTCATCTGGAGGGAGACTGGCACAGAAACCCTGCCCTGTGAGCTTTGCTTTCTCTCTGCTGACCTCAATTGTAGGTGCCTGCTTATGAACATCTGAGAGGAGGTGGAATGGACCCTGCTGCTTTCCACTGAGTGGTGTCTCTGCCACTGGGTCCTGTGTGCCAGGCTGTGCGGTGGTCCCTTCTCAGAGCACACGTAACTTTCATGCCACATTAATCATCATTTCCGACTCCTCTCTGACTCTCTTGCAGAAAATGTACATACAGGGGATTGCACAGGTGGGCAAAACTGCCAATGAACTATAGACAACTTGACATTTGAAAACTGACATTTCGACCTTTTTCACAAATGGGTTTCTTTTTTTTGTGGGTTACGTGGCCCTTCCTTTTAGAAAATTGATGCTAGCATAAAGCATATTATAATAATTATTTGTGAAATAATAATAGCATATTAATGGCATACAAATTACTGATCTAGGAATCCAGCATGCCTGTAATGATTCCTGTACTTTTAATGTCAACATTAAAAGCAACATCTAACTAACGGTGATAAGGCAAATTAACATTAATAACAGTTTTGACACTAATAGTAAGTTATCATTATTTTAAAAGTCTTTCCTGTTGCCAAGGCTCAAACTGATTTTAAAAAAGCCACACCACCTCTCAGCTTGCTGTCACTGATGTGTTTCCTGCAACACTGTGAGAAGATTTCACTCCTTTTGTTCTTAACAGAGGTCCCTATGATTGCACCAGATGTCCTACTCTGTGATCAAACACTAACTCAGGAGATATCTTAGAAGACCTTTGCAAATCAGCTTTGAGCTAATTGAATTTGGTAAAATGTTTTATCAGCAAAGGTTTTTAAAAATGCCATTAGTGTGCACTGTTGAGTGGGTAGAGCCAGGGAATGGATTCAAGGATTTTAAATTCTTTTTCTCTCTGCACAGCTAAACTCATCTCACCTCCTGTGGATTTTATGTGCTCCATTAGCAATAATTTAATTTATTCAGCACCTATGGCCACACGACCATCCCACATGGGGAACACACACCAAGCTCTATGGGCAATAACTTACAGGGAAAGCTTCAAGTGGATGTGGATGATGCTGGTAAACCTGGGCATTTCATCACAAGAGTTCCCTTCTTGCCTTCCCCAAGGCACACGACACTGTCAGTGAACAAACTGCTAAATAAGCTATGAATTTATGTGGCTGGGGTCTGTGTTATTCAGTGACCACCTGCCTTTGCATGGGACAAAAGCAGCTGTAAGATTATAAAGATACAGTCTCTGTTCAATTTTAGGGTTTTCTCAACTGAGTGGCAATCAACACAGCAAGTCATGGCAGTGCAAAGATGAGAACTCCAGTACCAGGCAGGTACTGTGTGCTTCAGTGGCACTGAGCTGTGACACAGCAGTGATGTGGGCCACTTAATTCACAAGTGGTCTGTGATGCTTTATAAGGGTTTGTTTACAAACAAAACCTCTGCTGAGATCCTTTCAACAGAAGGTGCCTTTTTCACTCAAGAGTTTGCAACCAGAGCAGCACATCTGAGATGGTGTCTGCACCGGAGGGTCTGGCTGGGCCTGCGCTTTCACCCAGCACGGTGTGCAGAGAGCTCATTGGAAAGGCACTGACTCTCAGCAGGAAGGTCTAAGAAGGTCTAAACAAATGATAAATTCTACATTCAAACTGAGCTTTGTTACCAGTTGCAATGGGAAGTCCTACAAGAAAACAAAGCTCCTTGAGGTTTGGCAAGCTATCAGACTGAAGAATGGGGGCTGGAAGTCTTTGGGGCTCTGAAATGTCACCAACTCACCACTCAGTGTGTGACTTTGGTTGGAGCAGGTAAGACCCTGGGTTTTCTCCCCAGAAAGATGGTGTTGCACACTCTCAATTGCCTTTCCAAGGCACTTGGGGATCTTTAGTAAACAAGCTTTGTGAAGCCAACATGTACCAAGGAGAGCTTTGCAAGTGCTTTAGTTCCACCTGAGCCTTCCCTGCTGGCAGTTAGATAAGCCTGGATCCTTGACATGTAAAATCATTTCTTAGCAAACTGTCATCTTCTAATGCTGGGTACAGAGCACAAAGAGAACTACTGGAAACCTTTTCAATGGTCCTGTTTCCCTCACTACCTCCGGCGTGTCTCTCTGACGTTGGTGTGGTTGCATTTAATGCTAACAGGGCTGACAGACTGCATGAGGCTGTTTGCTCACCTTCACAAAACACAGATATTATCCCAAAGAAGCAACAGCCAGAAGCAGCAAATCCTTCTGCTGCAGTATTGGTATGCATTAATGGCTTCAGCAACCAGGTCTGGCATTATCCTACTGTGCTGGATTTTGAAACAAAGACTGCAGCAAAAATATCTGCTCTTGATCTGTGTTACAGAGGAGAAATAAATACCACTCAGACTTCCTGGGATGGCAGAATACCTACCCAAGCTCCGTCAGGTCCAAACAGCTCTAAAAAGTTGCCAATAAATTCTCTGGACTTTTCTTCCCATTTCTGAATGAGGTCATGGCTCTTCTCTTCCACCTTGTAAACAAATTCTTTTGACTTTTCCTCCACATTCTTGACTTTTTCTTTCATTTTGTCCACATGGTTTTGAAAGCGGTATTTCTTCTCCTGTTAAAAGCGTGGTCAGAATTTAATAAAAACCTTGGAAATAAATAATTAGCCACTGACAGTTGAGAAGAAGACAAAAAATTGCATTAATGTATCACAATACATATGGCCTTGGTTAACTATTCCCATTAACCATTCCCCCTGTATTATTATAAATGCAAGTTTAACATCTGTGGAAGGAAGTGCACAAGGTACATACTGAAAAGACTTCTTTTGTGACTACTGTGTTTAAACTACTACATGAATCTTCCTCTATTTCCAAACTGAGTGCACTTTGAAAATTCTAGGAATGTAAAGGATACATGTCAGAAACTAAGAGCTCAAGCTTAGCAGTGGGCAAAAGGCAAATCTCCCTTGGGTTCCTAGCAAACACTGCTGACTTGCCAGCCTGGATGTTAACTTGGACCAAAATGTCTCTTTGGTTGGATTTCTGCAAGCAGAAGGAAAACTCTCTTCACCTATGAGCCTCCCTAATACAGGAGCTTCTGGCTGTAACATAGATGTCTGCAGGCCAGTGGACTGTGGTCAGCAAACTTCATAGAGAAGACAGCAAACTCCTAATTGCTAAGTCACACAGAAAAAGAGAGGGACAGAGAAGACAATATTAGTGAGCTCTCACCTGTTGAAGCTGCTGGAACACTTCAGGTTTAAAGGGCTTTTGCTTTGAAGCATCTCTCTATTCCACAAATCTATGGCACACACAGCTCACCAAGGCTGTGCCCTCAAAGGTGTGATGGTCTCTGCACAATCACAGATCACTATTGGCTTTTAATTCCCTCTCAACTTCATTTAATGGGCACTTAAATTTACTTCAAGAACAAGCACTGTTTAGTGTTGAAGTGGGGTTTACTCTAGCTCACAAATCACTAAAAGAACTGTCTTTGCAGGCCACAAGCACAAACAAAATCCTCAAGGTCCAAAGGAACTGAATAGCTGCACCTAATAGGTGATCAGCCCTTTCTTTAACGAGGAAACCAGTGCTCTTCTGCCTTGGTGAAATCATGGGGGTTTAATTTTAAAACAGAAAAAGTCTCTTGTGCAAATTAGTATTTCTGCACTTAAATTACTGTAAGCTAAAAAACCCAACTGCCCTAAGGGTCTTCAGGATACACCAGTGCCTGAGACTGGGGAAAGCATACCTTATGCACCACTATCTTAACCTCACAGCTGCTGAAGGATAAATTCAAGAGCCTCCAAGCATCCACCATGTCTTGTTTTAATGGGTGTTTGTATAGTGATCCTTCTGGGTGGAGTACTTACAAGTACGATTTTTAGAGGTGTAGAAGACCTTAAAAAAAAGCTCAGTGAAATAAATATTTATGCCCTGTGATCTGTGATCTATCTGCCAGACTACAAAATAAGAAACAGGTAAACAAAACTCTCACGAAATGACACAATTCAGTCGTTCACAAGGGAGTTTCCCAGCTCCAGGGAAGGAGGTGGGAAGTCCTCCTGTGAGCCAACTCAGTCACAAGGGAGATTCCAGTTATGTAGGTTATCTTGAGGCCTTAAATTAAGACTTGAAACAGAAAATGAAGGACGGTAAACTCTCATTTCTGTAAAGTGTTTACTTCTCATTGGAGGGTAAGGGGCAGGTCTGTGTGTGAAAGATGAATAATGTGAGCCATCCTTTGAAATGTCACTCTTGCCCTACCTATTGTGGCTTCTGAGCTATCCAGCATCATTTATGTACCAGCTTCCTAACATACATCTTTGTCTTTTGAAAACTATTTTTGCTTTCCCTAATAATCTCACTGCTCTGTGGCTGGTTTTGTTAGGGGTTTTGTGGTTTGGTTTGGTTTATTTTATCTTATTTCATTGTAGAGAAAGTTTGAATTTCAAAATCCTTGCTCTCTGTTCTGCCTTCTTGGAATAGGAATAAAAAAAGAAATCCTGTGTTGGGTGAGTGGCTGAGCAGCCTGTGGTGGGGGGTGGGCTCCTTCCTCATGTGTCATTGTCACCTATAGCTCTAGGAGGAAGCAAGAGAAGCAGCTTTGTTAAAAGCATGAAAGCGTTAAGATGGAAATGAAGCTGCTAATTAATAGGAGCAATTAAAACTACCCTCAACTTAACAGTTTCTTTTAAATTCTTTTAAACTGAGTTCTTTCCAGCTATTTTAAAAGCAGCAGGAGGGAGATATCATTTCTTAACCCTTCCTGTACATTCAGGGTCCTAGGAGAGAGTTTTTCAGAGGGCAATGCAGATCAGTACTTACACTAATAAAGCTGACATTCAGCTCTTTGGCGGTGTACCCTCGTTGGAGGTTGCGCCGGGCGTACACGTCGTAGTCCCGGACAATCCTTGTGATGATGTCTGATGTGGAGATACCTTCGGTTCTCTGCGTTGGCACAAACATTCCTGAGCAAAGTAAGTGGGAGAAGAAAGCTTGCTCAGAAAAGCACAGCAGGACCAGGCACTGGGGCAGGTAGCTGAGGGTGAACACAAAAATGCCTGACCATAGCTAAGAGGTTTCAATTCTGCCATATTCCTAGTTCTTTCCCGTTGTTTCTCTGTGAGCTTGGGGAAGGCAAGGTTGCTATACCATTCTTTTTCCTCAGGTCTTCAGAAAGAATGAAGCTTGCCCTCTGCACAGTGTCAGCTGTGATGTGGAAGTTATTAGAACAGCAGTGACTCCTGAGCCAGGAGGGCCAAACTTCAAAGCTGTGGCAATTCACTGAGCAGTTCTTTTCATGAGTTTAACACTTATTTAATGTTATATACAGGAGCAGGGTGGTTTGCTGCTCTCCTGTGTAGTTCCACTCTCCCCTCCTGTGCTGCAGTCTTTGTTCTGCTGAGTAAAACAGACCAGCCTCTGGCCTTGACCACAGCCAGGAAGCCCTGAGGTAAAGGATTAGAGTAACTGGAAAACACCCTGGAGTTGCCAGCAGTTCATAACAGGGCAGTGAAGTGTAATGGCAGTGTGAACAAATGTGGTTACACCATGGGGACTGAGGTGAGCCTGTTTCATGTCCACTCACCATATCAGTAGCTGCATAACCACCTTGACAAATCAGTCCCCAAGAGAATGGGCCATTTATCAATACTGCTTTTATTTTCCTCAACACAGCTGAGGTATCTATTGCTTTTTAATTGCTCCTCAACGAGACAGGATCACCTGAACTGTTAATGCAAGTCACAAATGCAATAATAGCAGAGTGCTGGCACACCTTAGTTTAGTAGTTATTTAGTGCTACAAAAAATTACTACTATCACTTATATGTAATTGCAACATCAAGCTGCTGATGAAAGAGAGAGAGAGCTGTGAGAGAAGACTGAAAAGTAATGCTTTGTCTTAAACAGTGCTAAAGCTACTGGCAAATTAATCCTCACACGTTCACTTGAAGTAGGCAGGCATTGCTAAATAATTTCACAGGGTTAGAAAAAGACTCAGAGAAGGAATCAAGAAGCTTAGCAGACTCTTGTGACTAAATGCTATGTGATATTTTTTCTTTCTGATCTCTAATTAATACTCTGCTAAAAAACAGAGTACTTTAATCATGAGCAGAGATGTTTCCCTGATCGTGCTTTTCAGGCTTGCAGCAGTCACTCAGGAAACTATTTTTAGAAGCAGTGAAACCCACTTTGAGCCAGAAACCTTTATAGATAGAAGCTACAAGAATACATGAACAAAATCCAAACCCTACCTTTGTTAATCCAAAAGTGGAACTCTGTGCAAACATTACATTTAGTCACTGACTTGGCTTTCATATGCTTCATGTGTTGGACTGATTCATATTTTCCAAACTAATTGTTCACAGATGTGCAGAGGTTTAGTCAGTGCAGAGTTACCCAGCCCACTGTTGCTAAATGCCCTCCCACCTACTGAAGGGAGTGGGGAAATAGGAGCTCCTGAGGATCTACACAAGGAGCTCCACAGTTCCCATCTGCTTTTCTGTTCTCCAAAAACCTGATTTGGGAAAATGGGAGTACTGGAACTAGGGAAAATGCACAAATGCATCCACAGCACTGGTCTATTTAAAACAAAACCCCTAGAAGAAAGGGGAAATTCATTATTGTAATAATGCTGTTCTGGAGCATTAGGACTATTACAGCACTAGATCTCAAAACTCTTCACAAATAAGGTAACGCTATTGCCAGTTTATATGTAACAAAATTCATCCACACAAGACTCAAGATGCTTCTCTGGCATCTCTCCGTGACAGACAACAGACCACAAGACCCTGAAGCTGCAAGTCCATACTCTATTGTGCAAAGTTTGAATTTCTGATCAGGACATGTGCACTGCACCCATGCCCAATGACAGCAGAGAAGGGTGTGCCAGGTTTGGGCACTCTCATGCTCAGTCAGATGCAGTGACACTAAGGACTCCTGTCATGTTGTCCTGTGTACTCAGCACCTTACAGAAGAAAAGCAAAATAACTGCCTGTCCAGCACACATGCTGGATGTGCCTTGGTGACCCATTCTTACCAGAGGTGCCTTTTTTGCACTGCCTAGTGAAGTAAACTGGCATTGGCTCTGAAACTATAGAACAGTAGTTCCCAAAGGATGCTTGTGAGTCTGACGCCACAGGGAGGTTCACAAGTGGAAAAAGAGCAGGAACTGCTGCTATAAAAAGCTTATTCCTTCAGCTCAGGTCAATACCTGGTCTGCCGCTGTCACTGTATAGCTTGGGAAGGTGACTCTGCACAACAAATTACCATCAGGCAGATTGCTCTGTAATTTTTTTAATTTTCCAATATACATGTTTATGTAGACCAGAAAGAGGCTGGATTCACCAGGGTTCAAAGCAGCATCTCCAGGGAGCAGGAGAAGAAAGTTATGATCTGTTCCTCCTCCCCCCTGCTGTTCACGGTGTTAGGATAGCAACTGCTGGCAAACAGTGGCTCAGTGTTATCTCCTCAGATTTAATTCAGTTTCCTTGAACTGAAGAGATACAAACTCCTAATGACTTCAGCATATTCATGTTCAATGTAATACGGTAGTCAACCAAGCTGCTAAATATGCATGGCAAATGAATTACTCTGGTACAGATTTAAACCCTCTGCCAGTGTAATGAAAAGAACCCTCAGTGCAAATCAGAAGTGGATCCCAATGACTCCTGAAGGGTGCCTGTGCTTGCCCATATTCAGGACTGCGATGTGTCAAGGAGTCATCAGTTTGCAGTCATCAACAAATGTTTGAAGTTGGCTGGGCTGCTGTGGAAACTAAACTCATTTTCCTCCATTCAAAACTCTTAGTCAAGCACCATAAAATTGTTTTAAAAACCCAGATAGGACGTTTTCATGCCAGATCTGAATGGTTTCCTTGGGGTTATGGCAGGAATTCAGGCAAGGACATCCTCTGTGCTTTTACAAAAAGTTCATTTTTCTGCCCAAGTCAGGAGTACCTACCATTAGGGTGTAAGAGAATATGGTATTATCTCTACTGCTTCTCTCCCAGCAGTTGTGGTTAAAAGGCTGTAAAAGAATTTGAGCTGAGGCTGAAAAGGAAGATGCTAAAATGTGAAGTTGCCCTTACCTGCCTCCTTTATGTGTTTGTATACATCATCCGAGCCAGCGGAAGAGTACGGGATGTCATCGTGGGCTACGAAGTCAATCTGCCAGCAAACAGAGGAAGAATCACATCCCACCATCACTGAATTTGGTTCACTGTGAGATTGTTGTGGAGGATCACCTCTTTCCTTGACTTCACCTAACTTACTTTTGACACTCTGGTCCTAAAGCCATCACCTAGAATACTGCACTAGATTTAAGCCTGCAACTGCTGTGTTGTATGATCAATTATGAAAGAACAGAAAGCTTGTCTCCAGAGGCACTGCCATTACCACGTCACCCTGACTGGCTCAGTGTGATGTCCTGTCGAAAACCTAAAATTCACGTGCCTGCTTTTATTGCTACCGGAAAAGCTAAGGCAAGTGGTGAAGCCTTGGCTTTCAAAACCATGGAGGCAGGATTATTGATTCTGGCTCCTGAGCACATATACATGTATACTGTCATGCTTCATGCTGTCTTTTTGTCATCCAGAGACGCAGACACTAAAACACACCCTGGTTAATTATGCTTTTGTTAAGATTCATATATGTTGCAAGGCAATCAATAGCATGTAAAACACTCTATCCTGCCTTTCAGAGGACACATGATATTTTTACATATTGCACCTCTTGCCATTAATAAGAAACATGCCTTTAATTCAGGACTTCAGTCACTACATGACAAACTTTCCTGGTTCATGATCTCCTTTTCTGAAAGTTAATTTGTGAATAACTCTTCAGTGTTATTTTACCCTTAAAAATCCCAGTACAAACCTCACCACAGCACATTGAGAAAAAAAAGTCAAGACAAATACAACATTTTCTGACAAGAGATGGAGGCAAGCAATGCTACATACTTAATTTCAGTGACTGGAATTAACTGAATTCAACTAATAGAATTTCACAGACTTGTTGTTTACTCTTGACTGTCAGTCTACGAAGGGTAAGGAGAAATAAAGGGAGAAATGTACCTTATGTTTTTCAAGGAACTCAGGTGTCAGTGTCCAGGGTGCATCTCTGATGACCTCATCCACATAACGACAGTGTCTGAGGGCTTCATATCGCTCAGTTTCGTTCATCACAGTGAAGCCTTTGAATTTATGAGTTAAATCATCACTGCAAACTAAAATATGGAAATATCAGCAAAATGGGTCCACACAGTAAAATCAGCACGACCAGCAGTTGATTTTTCCTAGATAATTCCATTAAGCACTTAATTATTAGCTCAGCAATTTTTGGTGTGCTCCAGGGCATCTAAGAGTTCTGCTCAGCATTGGCAGGTACAGCCATATCCTTCTGAGAGATCCTTCTCTTTCTGGAGCTGCAGCCAGAGGCCAAGGGAGGTACTGTAGGACATCTCAGGTGGTACCATATACACATGAAGGTAAATCAATCCCACGGTAAGTGGGGATTTCATGGGCTGTGAAATTTCAGGAGTGATAGCCAATTCTTTAAAACCAATCAAAAAGTGCAGTGTGAGCAATCACAGAGTTCTCACCAACTCTCTGTATCACAAAATGGCTGAGGCAAGAAGGCACCACTGGACATCACCTAATCCAAACCCCCTCCTCCCAGCAGAGTCAACTACAGCAGGTTATTCAGGTCATGTCCAGTAGTATCCAAAGATGGAGACCCCTCAGCCTCTCTGGGCCTCCTCTTCCCACTTTTTATTCTTATGTAAACAATGCTCTAAATGACAAATTTGCTAACAAAGCTCAAAATCACAGTGCAACATGGATGGAAAACAAGTTATGGCAAATTTTATAGGAATTTGTCTCCAAGTTTAGCTTTGAGTTCAGCAGGTTTCACAGAAAGAAAACTAAGGCTTGTGCCATGTTTACATTGGAAATCACAGAAGGAAGCCCCAAGGAAAGGACTGGGAGAAGCCACATGCTCTAGTGAAATGAGCAGAGTTAAAGGTCCAAAAGTCCTGCATCTTTAACGCTGGATGTACCAATGCTTTTATCACACTGCTTTTAAAATGAGGGGAAGTAACACTCACATTACCAGAGGACTATAAAAGTTAGGTTTTATCTTTCTACCCAGAAAATATAGTGTGGAACACAGTGACCTTCTCCACAACCGTAACTCTGTCCAATTTTACAGCTACAACAGTCATTTGACACCCCTCCTGGAATAATGTGATACCCATTTATAGCTGGGTTTCCAGTGGTCGTCCTTCACCACAGGTCAAACCTATGCCTTTGGATCTCACTTGTCTGTAAATGTACTTGACAAATGATAAATGCAACATTATTAGTGCTGCAGGGAAGCGTGAGAGCAGCCCTACAGCTGCTGCTTCTTTCTAATTTGAAAACATCAGCCTATCAGGCAAGGCGCTGGCAAAGATGCAGCCTTTTTTGAGATCTAAAATGGATGTTCTTGCTGTGATGGTCATTAAGGGCCGTTAAAGCAGGAGAAATGTAGGAAGGCTCAGGTAGCCCTGGAGCTTGTGCAAAATTCAAAGACAGATAACATACGTATGAATTTCAGCTAGTGAAATGTCACTCTATCCTATTATGTCATTTCTGATGCCTGCTGACAAGAAACTTAATGGAGATTAAAGCATTTTCAGTAGAAAGATCCCTTCCAAAACTGTATTTGTATTTATTTACAGCCTTTATGCCATCTTTAAGCTATCCTCTCCTGAAAGAAAAGGTCTACTAAAATTACTGGAAAATAGTCATTTTTTTCTCGAATTCAGTAGAAAGGTTTTATTTTTGATCACTGTTCATGTACAGTGCAGACACAGTATCTTTGTACTTCTTTTTGATTCCGTCATCCTGCTCTAACGACTGATTTCAGGAGGTATAAATGTCTATTTTAAAAAAAGTGATCTTAGGCCCAAATAATTGTCTTCACAACAAGAAATAGAAGGGGTTGGTTGTGGTGCCCACAAAGATACATGACACCCGTGCTCTTGCAGCACAAACTGCATGTGGGTGTGAGAAGGTATCCCTTTTTTAAACATTCTAACACAGAGTGCCTTGCAAGGAGAAGGTGCTGATGAGTGCTGGCTGCTTTGTCCTTCAATCAAAAATAAGGGCAAAGTGAAGGTATTCCATGAATTTCAAAGGAGCCAGGCCCCAGAGCTCCTTCCCTATCTGGGACACTCCCCGATCGTTTCAAAGCAACAAGAAAATGTTCGTAACTTTTATTTTTTTTAAACCTGGCAGTCTTGCACCTCCATTTCCTTCTTCGGCAAGTTGTTTGGCTCAGCAGGAAAACAAGAGTTCTTAATGTTTTGTTCATAACAAAGAGATGTCTCCTTTACCTCCTAGGAAGCCCCATGGGAATTGCCACAATTCATAAACTTGAGTAAAATCAAAAAGTATGTTTATAAGGTGATCTTGTTTTGCTCTGTGTTGGGTCTTTCCCCCCCTCCCTTTCAACTCATTTGGGACAAATATGCAAAATAATGCATCTTAGAGTGCTGGAAGGTTTAATTCATGTTTGCTGTAGGAAGCATTGGAGCAGCTGAATGAAGGTTGCTGTGAAACGTTTCTACAAGGCATCTCAACCCAAAAGGTGCAGGGAAACTAGAACCAAACCACACATTTATGAGGCCTCATGAGAGCAGGGCTTGCACAGCCAACTGGGCAGGAAAGAGCCACTCTCCAGTGACTCCTCGGGCACAGGCCAACTGCTGAACAGCTGTTAAACAGATGCACAGTGAGAAAATAAGATATTCATAGAAAAAGAAAAAGGTAAGAAAGTAACCTGCCCAGCGACTGGTGAGCTGAAAACTACGTTCAACTCAAGACCTACGTTTGGGTCTTCAATGACAATGGGCCAGACTCAGCTTCTCTGATGAAGCTGAAGGCTAAGTCTGGACCTGGCAGGCAGGGGTCATGGGCTGTGCCTGGCTGGAGAAGGGACCAAGGAGCCAGAAATAAATGAGCAGTTGTTCTCATTCACTCATCTCCATCTTTGAACAATTTTGAGCAAATAACTGAAAAAGGTAAATTATTCATATCGAGCTATTTTAAGCTCAGAGTCATGCAGGCACCTCCTTTAACTAGAATGGGAATAGTGCCTGTGCTGCTGAGGGCAGAATTTGACTTTTACTTTAATTGATGCAATTGTAAGATGTAATGCAAAGCAAATCACCTATAGAAAGCCCCCAGAGGGAAAGTAGCATTCAAGTCAGAGTGTATAAACGGCCGGGGGTGCGAGCACAGCAATAACTTCCCAATACTGAAGCACAGAAGCAAAAATCCAGTGCAATAAATAACTCTAATCTTACCTCCTACTAATAAGTAGCTATTTGGGAATAGAGTTTTGGCTTGCATAAGAGCTCTAGCATGGCCAGCGTGGAAGAGGTCAAATATCCCATCTGCATATACTCTGACAGGTCTGTCAACTGTGGAGAGAGAAAAATAACAGTGATTTTTCAAACTCCAAACAAGTTGCACTTAATTCTATTGGATGAGTTTTTGTTCCCAGATCAGATGACTGTGGATATTTACCCCAGCTCTGATGTTCAAAAGCAACATGGGTGAACCTGCAGTGTTTTATACTGCACATTACTCGTTCTTTGCACTCTCTGCTGTTTTCTCTCAGACTCAGCCTATTTATTATCATCCATCATTCCCGTATTCTAATTTAGCAAAAATGTCATCTTTCTGCCTCATTCGGAGTTCCACCATATGTCTTGTTCTTTTCTCTCTGCCTTTCTAATCAGTTTTGCCTTATGGATTTTTTCCCAATCATCTCCCTTTTCCTCCCCTCTTGCCTGTGGATTGCTTTTTCCCACAGCTTACTGCTGTAAAAACGTATTGCTTACGTCTTCTACGTAAACCTTTCACTTCCCTTTTTTCCATTTGGGACTTCATGTGAAATCATCCCACTTCCCCAGCCCAATCACACATGTCCAGATAAAGAAAGTGACATAGTTTCTTTGCAAAGGGCAAAGGACCTTTAAGGCCACTGAAGGTCTGATGTGATCAACAGGAACATCAGTGAAAGAAGAGTTTTCCAGCATACACAAGCAGAGACAGTACGTAGCCACTACATTACAGGATTTTCAGGCTGGCTGGAGTGGGCTAGCAAGCCTTCTTTCCAACAAACACGCATTCACAAAAACATCAAACTCTGTTTTCTCTTCTTTTCTCTAACAGGAAGTAACAGTCCTGTAGTTGCTGGTTTCATCTCCATAACCTGATAGCACCAGATATCAAGCTGGCCCTTTTGCTTTTGAGTGGAAGGCACAAGTGAGCATTAATCATGTTTGTAAGGAAGAACCTGTGCTTTGGGAGTGCCCAGAGTCCTGCAGAAGCAGCTCTCTCCACATACCTGGAGTTCCCAGGCGGGCTTGTGCAATGGTTAGTTTCTCATGGGGAGCTTGGCACTGACAGCTTGTTTCATCAGCAAATGGAGCAGGTGCCGTCAGGGTCTGGAAGGAGGAAAAAACACAAAGAAAGTAGATGCATTTTTCCCACCAAGTAGTTATAAAACAACTGTGGCAGGATGCTGTAACCAGGCTTAATGATGATTTGGGGTCTAGGGATTTTTGCTTTTTGGTTATCCCTGAGCACACACAATTCACACAAGGCAAAATGATGAGGAAAATAAAGCTTTCCAAATACATCATGCAACTTAATTCTTAGTCTCTGTTAGAGAAGCTCAAGCATTTTTGAGGTGGGTGAAGGTACACAATTTTTCTGTTTGCAGAACAAGTCAGGTTTGATGGCCTGAGCAGCTTAACCCTTGATTTGGTCTCAGCGACTCCAAAGGCCCAAGATGAATAATGTATTCTGTTACCTGTAAATAATAGCTGGAAAAACTAATTAAGATTTAGAAAGCTGCAAATGAGCCACCTCTTAACAAGCACTTTCCTTGCACTGGCATCAGTACAGATAACTGGGAGTACAGGTTGTTTTGTTGAGGTTCTAATAAGAATGTCATATAATTTTGAGGTGACATTCAAAGTAAAGGCAAGAATGCAACCTGAAGTCCCACTTAACTAGAGCTGACTGAGCTGCAACTCCTTTCTGGTCTGACACATACTGTAATAGCACTAAAATACTCCAACTGTGATCAGAGCGCCACAAGGGTACTCGCTCTGAAGAGCTTATAACCTAAAGATACATGAGACAGAGTGAGGATGTGTGAAGACTGACGTGGCATTATCTGTCAGGAAACTTGGTTACAGAAATTGTATTTTCTGCCCATTCCTATGTAGGAAGTTATCAGCCGTCAGACCCTCAGATATTTATTATCTGCCATATGGTCTGATATGAAAAAAACCCACACTTCTACAGCTTTTGGCTTGAAATCCTTACAAAATCATAGCTGAGTTTTGGTTTGCTTTGTTTTTGTGAGATGAAGTGGTGGTTGAGACACACTGAAGGAAATCTATCACTGACTTTGCTTCCACCATGATTTAACTGGGACCTTATGGCCGTGCAGCTGTGACCTGTCTGCGTTTTCACAGTGACCACTTGAGTGATGTACAGTTGTCACAGCAGTTTGAGCACCAGTGGTTGATCATAACAGAATCTCTTTTTGCCTTTACACTTTTTTTTTCAGATTTTTGATACTGAATGCTCAATCACTGAGCATTTAGCATTGTTTAGCATCCCTGAGACACTTGAAGATGTCATGCCTAATTGCTGCTGATCTCAGGGCTCATTGATTTGTTGCATGGAAAGCCCAGAGGACAGTAGCAAAACAGCAACAAAGATTTAGAGATTCATATCCAGTTCTTTCTGCTGATTTACTATTCATTTTGTTTACTGAAAGCACTGCAATTTTATGTAGGTTCCTTATTTTTCTTTTCCATTTTTCTTTCCTTTTTTTTCCCCATAATCTGAAATGTTACAGGAAATCACCATCGTTATCATCTTAGTGATGAAAATCACAGCATCTCTGCTCAGACGAGGTTAAAAATGGAGAAACTATGACCAAGTCCAAGTTTCTGTCTGGGTTTGGTGGATGGGAACTATTCATCAGGCCACCCACGCTGCACAGGGTAGAACATTACATGTAATCATACAGTGCCAGCTCCTTCCTTTATTTTCTAAATACTGTCTTTTTGCTTCTGGCTTTGCTATCACTGGGTGCTAATCTGCCTTTTTATCTCCAAGCAAGGTCAAGTTACATGGCAGCCCGTAAAGCCTGGTTCCTGCTGGGATAAAGAGGAAGGCAGAAATGTTAAAACAATAATGGCTATGGTCTGAGGCCTGCAACTGGTAATCAGCTCCTAGCTAGGCAGAGGTTGTTTCCTTGGAGGTTATTTGAAGAAAATAGGCCTGGTTTGCAGGAAGATATCTCTTTTTCCCCACAGGCAAACACAGTGGTGCTTTTCATCCACATAACCACCTTTGCAAGATTCTTCTTTCAGTCTTTGCTCAGTGGAGAACAACCTCTATTAGCTTCCCATCAGTCCAGCTTTTGTAAATGCTCATTGTGAAAGCCCACTTTACAGATCAGGGCTTAGAACCAGACCTGTCAATATTCCCATTAATCTGTGACCTCTCAGTTACTGAATATGAAAATAAATCAAATGCAATAGATTTAAAGCAGCAATATCCTACCAAAGCCACATGGAAAATGCATAAATGCCATGTGCTGACAGATCAAAGGAAATATAGCAATAGCTTCCCAATGAGTATTCAATACTATTTTATCTGGTCTAGAAAAATTATTGCAAAGCTTTACAAAAACATCTTACGAGTAACATGAGACCACCTGGTTTGTATATAAGACCATAAGATAAAATATTTCAAGAAATTATTGGAAACCAGATATAATCTATCAAACTTAGTTTGTATATAATTATTTGTATTTTTTTCCAGTTTCTTGTCAGTAATAACTAGAATTGTGAGAAGAGAGTAAGTAATTTATATAGCAGCTTTTTCATTTTGGTTAATACGTTACAGTACTTTTAGAAGTTTGCTGTAGTTTTGACAATAATCAGATAGACAAAGATTTTGTGCAAATGTACTTCTGCCTTTCTCTGTCAGATTTTCCCCTTCATCTCTGCATTACTTATATTCTAGACATTTACATTTTGCAATTAGTCAAGCAAGTGAAATTAACCTTGCATTTCGGTCCAAGGTACGTTTCTGAGATCTGCATCATCCTGTAGCAGGGTGGTCCATAGCCTAAGTGTGAATTTGGTGATGAATTAATTTGTTTTTCAGCACCTGCCCTCCTTCTTGTATTATTTGCTGTTCCTGTAATGGAAGCTTCAACAAATTCATCTGCAGTCACCTGTTCCCTGCCTCTCTTTTCTCCCCCGAGTCACATTTTCCAGGGTGAACAGCTTTACCACATTTACTTGTTCCTTCTATGAAAGCCAGTCCACAATTTGATTTTGTTGCCCTTCTCCATCAACTGGAAGGTCGTTTATACATTGTTCAAACCGGTAACTTTTCCAGTTTCTAGAGCTTTAACAGAGAGAAATAGAGAATTATTTTATATGGTGCTCACACTTGTGGTTATCTTTGATGACATAAGCACCACACATGTGGTGTCAGCAGGGAGACCCTACTTTCATTTAAGCAGTCCAAATGTGTTGTAATTTTAGTTAAATGGGAAAGGTTTTTGGTTAATTTTTTCATGCTATCTCATGTAGTTTGGAGCATGGGGGACTTCTCTTCAAACAAGATATCCTTCCAGGTTTTGTTTTAACCTAGCGGGGAGGGGGTGGCTAGGTGATATTTTCTATTGGGGTGTGGGGTTTTTTGGTTTTGTGGGGTTTTTTCCATTTTTTAGTAAAATTATTATTTTCCTTCTTCATTCAGACTCCTCATAATTTCTACTTTGTCAATATTTGAGGGGAGAGAAATAAAATAAAGAAAAGGAGGGTTTATCTCATTTAGAGGTCTCACCTCCTGAACATATTGTTATTGAACCAAGACAAAATGCCACAACATTACTGCATTATTAATATGTGAGAGAAAGCTTATTACATGTCACAAATGTAGAAGTCTTTGTAATATTAGGACTTATTAGTGATATTTACTTCAGAAGATGATAAAAAACTCTTGTAACATGAGTCATGTTTCATGAAGACACCGCATTCAATACTAACTAAATTCACTTCCTAAAGACAAAGGTATGCAAAACCATCCCACCAATAACCCTCGCCTTTCAGAAGCTGTTCATTCTATGAGAAGTTTAAATAGTGTCTTACTTGCTTTCTATGAAACTTGCAAAAGAACTGAATGATGGTCAGTAAACTTCAGGACATTAAAAGATGGACAGTAGGTAACCAGGGGCTTCCCAGCAAGCACCTCGCAGCTCCATGTGCACCCAGCAACGTCTTTGTAACCCACGGCTCTATTTAATGGGACAGCAGCCCAGAGGGGAGAGCACAGTGTTGTAGGCAGCCCTGAGCTGGTTCTGGGGCTGGGATACTTCATGAAGAAACGCCCCATGACAGCTAAAAGCAGCTTAATTTCAGGTGTATCTTGATGCTGCCTTTTTATTATCACTCTCCATAGTCTCTTAGGCTACTGTAGCCATTTAACTTAGCGCCTAGGCGTGGGATAAACATTCACGCTTATGTTTCCAATGGATTAAAAGGAAAGTTGTCAGTGATTTGCAGGAGTCCTACCACTGAAATAACAGGTCAAAAGCACAAGCACCTCCACACCCTTTCTTTTGTTTACAGCCTGTTGTGTTTTTGTTTGCTTGTCCTCTGTATGTTTGGTTGTTGGGTTGGGTTTTTTTACAAAGCTGCAAGGAAGACAAAAACATTTTTTTTAAATGGGCAAATGTAGATCCATCCATGTCATAGTAACTCTGCCTGCACTGTGACTGCAGGAAACACAGCTAATGGAAGGAGCTACTCTTTTTTTTTATTCACAGAGCTACACCACCTCCCTCACCCCACGACAGACAAAACTGCTGTCGTCTTGGCAAAAAGAAAAGTTACACTGTCATCTAAGATTTTGCCATCAACGAAGGTCTACAGAATTTCAGATCTTGAACCAGTAGAGTTACACAGGCAACACTTGGGAGAGCAGGCTGAGCCTGTACTTATGAAAGAATTAAGCTGGCAGGGAAATTCTGCGGGAAGTCTGATGCTGTAATCGCCTTTTGTCTCAGAGGCAGTATTTAAAAGAGATAAGTGATTTCACTGGAACAAATCACATGGATAAGATCTACTCATATGAGGGACGATTATCCTTGGAAGCTGTTCCTGATGTTGGGAAACTATTATTACAGAGCAGAAAACACTGACAACAGTTTTAAGGCACATTTAAGACAAAAACTTTAACAAAAATATTGAAAGATAACTAAAAATATGTACCAAGTTTCTGAGGTATAAATGCTCTTTGCAAGGGGAAAGACCCATGTTAAGGAGTACCAAGGTCTTCTCCTAGAGGTTTAGGAAGTGAACACTGTCAAAAATGAAAACCATGTTGTCTCATGTATTATCTTCAGCAATCTTGACCCAAACAGGTAAATTTATGAGCAGTTAAGTTCCAATTGAATGTTACTGGTGGTTGTCCCCAGGTAAACTTTTCACAAACCATTCTAATGTTAACACATGTATGATGGAAAGTCTAGCCTGTTCTCCCACAGTTCTGCTGACTCAGGGCAACTGAAAACAGGGCGAACCAAAACTAACCTAATAAGAACAATAACTTCAAAATAAGGATTCTGTTTGCAAACGTTCCAAATTATCATCAGTTGCTCTTTCTGGGCTTTATCTTCTATCAAATACACTTTGCTCATCATTAGTATTAGGTCAATAATGATTGAGTGCAAGGTGCAATTACAAATCGAAGATATTGCAGAAGAAAAGCAGCTTCCACTGCCTTTTCAAGAAGCACAATGATATATATATATATGTAGAGATTCATAGATTATGAAAGTAGAACAACTATTATATAATCTAGTCTAATATTTGCAAAAGGCCAAAGAATTTCGTGACAAGATTCCTGCATGACAGCCATGACTTCTGACTGAACTGGAACACATTATTTAGAAAACAAAATCCATCCTAGAGGTAGGACAGGCCCCAAGTTAAGCAGAGTTCAAGCGAAAGAATTGCTGAAGGAGTACCTCAGTGTCCATGAGCACCAGCTGGAAATGAAAGGCGACCCTCAGCAACTTATCCACCTTCCCCTGCTCCCCTGGCACAACTGGAAGGAGCACTGGGTGCCAGTGACCCAGGTAGGACTCACTGGAAGGGCAAACTGCAACTAAAGCACTGTGCAGCCTGTGAGCCTGGATGGCTACAGGCTTAGCCAGTGTCCAGTGTCCCAGCACTGAGGAGGGATATGCAGCATTTCAGGCTGAAGAAGCTCCTTTAACAGGGCACTGGCTGCCAGCCTGCAGACACCATCACAGAGAACCCACCTGGCCGTGGTGCATTGGCAGTTCAAAGCTGAATGGCAAGTGCTTGCTGGCCCATGAGTGACGCTGAGGGTTGGCCATGGTCAACAGATCAAAAATGTGTAACCACTGCTCTAATGTCACTCTGTGTTCTGTTGATCGATCCAGAAACCGGAGACAAGGTCAGTTCCTATGTTTTGAATATCTGTTACATATTTCTTTTTTTATTTGTATATTATTGCATAGAATCATAGAATCATCAAGACTGAAAGAGACCTTTAAGATCATTCAGTCCAACCACCAACCCAGTACTACCACTGTAACCCCTAAATCACTGAACCGTATCACACAGCACCAGATCCATATGTTTCCTGAACACCTCCAGGAGTGGTGACTCCACCACCTCCCTGAGCAACCTATTCCAATGCCTGACCATCCTAACAGTGAAAAGTCTTTTTCTATTACCTAATCTGAATTTCCCCTGTCTCAGTTTAAGGCCATTTCCTCTAGTCCTCTCACTGCAGGCATGGCAGAAGGGACCGGCTCCCACCTCACTACAACCTCCTTTCAGGGAGTTGTAGAGAACAATGAGGTCCCTCCTGAGCCTCCTCTCTTCCAGACTAAACAAACCCAGATCCCTCAGCTGTTCCTCACAGGACATGTTTTCTAGACCCTTCATGACCCTTGTTGCCCTTCTCTGGACATGCTCCAGCACCTCAATGTCTTTCTTGTAGTGATGGGCCCAGAACTGAACACAGTACTTGTGCAGCCTCACCAGTGCCGAGTACAGGGTGATGATCACTGCCCTGGTCCTGCTGGCCACACTAGTGGCACAGACCAGGATGCCATTGGCTTTCTTGGCCATCTGGGCACACTGCTGGCTCATGTTTAGCCAGCTGTCAACCAGCACCCCCAAGTCCCTTTCTGCTGACCAGCTCTTGAACCACTCCTCCCCAAGCCTGTGGGGCTGCTGTGACCCAAGTGCAGGACCCAGCATTTTGCCTTGTTGAACCTCCTGCAGTTGTCCTCAGCCATCGATCGAGTCTGTCCAGGTCTCCCTGCAGAGCCTTCCTACCCTCAAGCAGATCAACACTCCCAACTCAGTTTTGCACTGTCTGCAAATGTACTGAGGATACACACCTGATGTACAGGACCCAACTCCAGCTTTTACACAGGACAGGGTTAATCTGCTGAAAGCAGATAAGTAATACAGCTAAACTATTGGGTGAATTTGGCCCAGTATTCAAACTCTACTTGCGCTTCTATATAAAGATACCTTACATCTATCAATTATTTTGTGTCAGGTATAGGACAGCATTTGTATAAACAGTTACTCAAAAACTATGCTGAAGCAAAAAAAAAACCCAAAACATTTTCCTCCTGCACAGGAGACATGTACTCTGCAGTTCCCCATCTAGTACACAGAAACACCCTGGGAAGATCCATTTTCCCACAGGGAGTGCACTGGGCTTCTCTACCAGATCCCTGATTCATTTAGTGCCTTTCTCAAGAGTTTTTCACCTTATACTGCCTGTTTATATATTTGCAAGGAAGGAAAGCAGATTAAATGGAAACAAAGGTAAAAAGACACAGTGGGGTAGACAGTTCTGGCTGTATCAAGCGTTTGTGTATGATCACGGATGTGTGGGTATACACTGCACGGATCTTGCCTGTGTAGTTACTATTTGGCTCCTAATTCTGTCTTCTGCTTCCCATCCACACGTGTGCAGAGTTCTTTTTACATTTTATACACGTTATAACACTGTTTATGTTCTTGAGGAGGGAGCAGAATCTATTTACAACAGCTTTCCACTCCCTTTTAAAGATATGATACAAACCTTCCTAGTAATGACAACATCACAGTTTAAGAAAATGGTAATATTTTCCTAGTAAAAACTGTTTCTTTAATAGCATTGCTAAATGTATTTGCAAGCAAGGAATTCAATACATAGAATGTAATGTTTTTTCCCTGGGTTTATGTGTCATTTGTGACTCCTGCAAAAATATCTGTAATTCTGTATGTCTGACAAATATGCATTGCAACATGGTTTTGCAGAGACTACAGCATTCCAGAACATATACCAACTGCATGTCCTCTGATGTAATGAAGGCAAATCTGAGCAGATTTTTCATGTCTATGGGCAATTTATTTTTTTTAAGTGCAGAAAAATTGCTACATGTCCCCAAGCACAAACCCCACCTGGCACATTTTTATGGCTTTGTGCTTTTATGTAGGAGCCAACATTTATGGAAATGAAAATTTATCCAGCACAAAACCCAAACCTGTAAAAGACCAAAAAAATTTTTAGTGAAATAAAGTCATTTTGGGTTCCTTAAATGTAAGGCTATTTATATATTTATTTACGCTTAATTCCACACTGAAGTAAACAGATGGCAGACCCCCTAAGTCATAACATCATGTGAGAGAGAAACAGATGCATGGACACTTTTTAACCATGATACCCCCTCCCCCAACATTAATCATTGGCTCCTATGATTAAAATTGCATATACCTTTCAGCAATATAGGAAAGATGACTATGAAGAGCTATGAAAGCTCATAGAAATAAAATACTGAAATGATTCTAGAGATTGCATCAGACTCTCTTAAAACACTGTTGGCATCCAGGGATGAAAATACAGGAGTCCAAGGCATGCACACTTTTCTTGCAATTATTTCAGATTTTAAGAGTTCATTACTTAACAGTGGCAACAAGGAAATTGTTTAAAGGAGTCTAGTGACTCCTTAAACCATTACACAGCTCCAGTCAGTGAAAACACTAAAATGTTCTCCTCTACCTTTCAATAACATAAAAAAACGTTTTCCAAATGTACTTGAATAATTTGAAAAAAATTACTTAATGTACTCACATTTCTTCTTAAAAAAAAAAAATCAAGAAAATAAAATGGCTAAAGCAGCTGACACCTAAAATGATGTGAGAGTCATCATCCTCATTTGTACCTGAGACTCATTACTCCACAGTTTGGCAGATTCAGTGGCCCAAGATATTTGATACCTAATTCTTATTGAACTGTAAAAGTCTGTAGCCTCTAAATCTCACAACACTGCACAAGTAAATCTCAGCTTTGGAACAGGCACTGGCATTGCCAGGGTGAACCTCAAACGGCCCTGACACAGTGCCTTGGCAGAACATGTCTTATCTGCCATATGGACATGCTCTAAGTCTCCAGCCAGTCTGTCCTTGCAATGATGATGAAAAAAACCCTCCAACGAACTACTTGGGTACTTCCACACAGGATCCCAATGCCATTTCCCACACAGGAAATGAGATCTGGCCACAGCTCCAGCTGCCTGGAACAGGCATTCAAGGGTAGCATGGATGTCATATAACCTTGATCTCAGGAACAGCCCAGTATTCCGGGGATTGCACTGCCTAGGACAGAGCAGACACAGCAGAAATCACCCACCTGCTTCTTTACGTCATCTTAAAGATAGATTCAGGAAAACTGCTGCGTAACTGCTGCCTGGCCTTCTATCCACCAACATCCCCACAACCACGAGCCAAAACAACCACCTACCTGTCTACTCACTCTCTTCTCCTGTAGTTCACCCAGGCTAATTCAGGTGGTTTTCTGCCTACCTGGTTTTAAAGTAGGTACTGTCATAGAAATAAATGTTTCATTGCCTTGCATTCCCTTAACTGACCTAACCCTGAGAGCTTCAGCCAGTTTTGAAAATAAGACCCTCGTTCTCAGGCCCCAGTAGTACCTTCCCAGATGCTTCCACGGAAGCCAGTGTTGTATGAGAGAGTGATGATTCACAAGAAGCTCTCAGTGTGTTCAAGGCAAAGATGAGACCAAGCAGTAGGTTTTGAAGTTTGTTTTCATGGAAGTTTCAATGTGTATTCAGTTTTGCTTTATCTGCAGCACTGTCCTTACAAATTGCCATTGTTTCCTTTTATGGAAGATACCTGGAACTGTCTTCCTGAACAAAGTGGGTTGAAATGTCTGTTTCTTTTGAGGCAAGGATTGGCAATTTTCAAGGTACACACCAATCCCGCAAGGAGCTGCCACATGTGGGACCAAAGTCAAACTCTTGATCCCAAGGGACATAAATAACTTATAAAAAAATAAGTAGATAATTTTACAAGGTTTTGTATTTTCTCTCTGGTATTTCCTCCTAAGGTATCTCTTAGACTAAGAGCTTGCCTTGATACTCAGGGACCTTTTCAGTACTGATGCATGCAGTCAAAGCCTAAGGCCAGGATTCCCAGGCTGAGATCCACAGCCCAGCAGTGCTCTGCAGCTTACTGAAGGTTATCCAGGGGCAACTGCCATACCTTGAATTTGTGGCACGATATGACCAGCAATCATGTTTATCCCATTTAAAACAGTGATCAAACCACGGGTATCCCAGGCTTAAAATATGAATGGGACAGCAGTAGATGAGAAGGTGGCCTAACCCAGGAGTTTGGTCCAGACAAGAGAGGGATAAATGCAAAACAACACAAACCAGCACTGGACAGACGCTGTTTATGAGGGTTTTTTCCTTGACTACAAAACTGCTAAAATCACCAGTATGGACTAAACCCATAACTGAT
Organism: Platyrinchus mystaceus; assembly: GCA_035041135.1. Classification (NCBI taxonomy): domain Eukaryota; kingdom Metazoa; phylum Chordata; class Aves; order Passeriformes; family Tyrannidae; genus Platyrinchus; species Platyrinchus mystaceus. Next base: position 104,494,263 of record JAWWLV010000001.1, read on the forward strand.
TAGTTTGTTTCTCTGTTGTGCATTGAGACAAAGGTCTGTGTGCCACTCAGAGAGACATTTTCCTGGCATTAAGATACGTGGAAGATGACAACATAAAGAAGGCAAAAATTAAGTTAGACACGGACCAGGGGAATTGACTGAAGCACAAATGCTCATTAATGCTCCAACTGGTTAAGAAAACCCAAAGAGTGTCTTGGGAAAAAATTAATGTCAATTTATATCACAACAGTACTAGGCACTGGAAAACATCAGGTTTCAAAACACATTGAAACTTATCTGAGAACTGCCCTCAGTGTCCCGTTTTGCCCATCTTTGATGGATACCCCTTTGAAGGGATTTTCTTTAGTCCTAATGTGACACTTTCTGCCAAGCTAGCAGACTCCATACCCTAAAAAAAGAGGATCTAATGGCAAATATTCCTTAAAAATATTCAGTTTTAAGGCTTTAAATAAATAATTCCTGTTTTAAAGAAAAGGATGGCAACTTTTTCAGAATAGAACCCCCTTTCCACCTTCTAAAATTTTATGTGATTCTGAAGCTACATTTCTCAAAAAAATTGCTGCCTAAAACTTAGCCTATATTAAGAACCTGAAAGCCCAGGTAATTAATTTTAGGGACATGTAAGAACCAATGAACAGCATTAAAAAGTAATCTGTAAATATCACAGACTTTACTTGTCATCAGTTATATATTCTGAGGTACCAAAGCCATCTTGAGGTACCATCATGAGGTCCAAGATAATAAAACAATACTAAAATGTTAACTGAGACACCCTCTTTCCTTTACATTAATGAAGCAGGTGAGGAGGTTACTGGCCCACCACTGTATATGGTGCCTTCAAAGAATGGGATCAGACAAATCACTGAAGATCTTAAAAAGACCTGTCAGGAACTCGATACCCACATTATTAGATCACCTGTCAAGGGGTGATTCACTTTAACTCTTCAGGACACCAGCCCTGAATTCTTCTCCCTTATGACATACCTTGACTACACTTGCTTGCCTCACTCCTTATGCCCTGATGAGGTCAGTATATTGCATTTATACTTCACCAGACAACTTTTTTTTCAGCCTGAAGATAGCATAGATCTGATGACTAGCAAGATACCAGTTCATAGAACATACTTCCCACAAATCTTTATTCAAAATGTCTCCACTGTCCATTATTGGTACTCGTAAGATCTAAAACATCATAATGAGTTCCTGTTTTATTCGTGTACTCTGGCTGTCACCTTAATTTCCACAGAAATTATACTGGAATGCACGATACTGTAAATACTGGCATCATGTTGTCAGTTCTTTCTCTAAAATCTTTTAAAACGTCAGACTACACAGAGTAATATATTCAAACAGGTTGTTATATCTGAGCTTTTGACAGAGAAATCTTAGACAGCCTGTATGAACACACTGCAGTAACTACACCTGAGCTAACTTTCCCTATTAAAACAGCTCCAAAAACCTTCCATGAACAAATTAACAGTCTTCTTTAAAGCTGAATCTAATTATAACATGAGCAAGGAGAAAACATTAATTTAGGTCAGCTCCAATACTGTTGCTATTTCTTGTCATTTCAGAACAATGTCTCAACATAGTGTTGAATTTAATTACTGATGTTTGACGTCTAAATATGTTTTAATTAGGACTGTGACTGTAATCTGGTGTTAAATGATCTAATTTCCAGTACCAAACTGTTGCATCCATCGCGCATTTTCGCACCTTGACACTGCCTCTGCAATTCTGTATGTGCACTTATGTATTGTTATTATTAACTTTCTACCACGCTGGGGAAAGGAGTGAGCTTTCCTGATGGGAATAATAAAAGGTTTAACTAAGAAGCAAAGAAACATTCCAATTATTTTAAAAGAGCACAAACAAAAAAGGACAGCTCTAAGAACCTGAACTCTTGGCGTAAGCAGCCCTGTAAAGTTGCCCGCACGGTCTGAGGGAGCCTTTAACCAGAGAGCATCACAAGAGTTTATTTAAAGTCTCACTCTCCAGGCCCTCCCTCTTCCTCCCGTCACCCCAAAACCGCAGCTCTCCAAGACTCTCTTCCTCACACATCCGGAATCGAACGGGAAACTCCTCACCGGGCTCGGAAGTTCATAAAAGTGGGATCTGGCATTCCCGGGCGAACCGGCCGAGAGCTGGGGGCCGGGCGGTGCCTGGGGAATGCCATTCCCGGCGGGATACGCCCAGGAGAGGCCGGGACCAGCCATCGCTCCCCGCCGCCGGCTCCTCGGAGCGCGGGCCGCTCCTCGGCATTCATCACTGAAGACGAGCAGCTTCAGAGACCGTCCTACGGCGTCAGCACCGCACGGCTCCGCCGCTCCCGCTACGGCACACATGCGGCACCGCGCCGGAGCCCGGGCGCGCCCGACACACCGGGAGCGCGGCGGGTCCAGGCTTTTCACGGGCGAACCAGGAATCCCGCCCGGCTGTCACCGGGCACAGCCCACCCGGGCGCCCCCGCGTCCTTCCCCCGCCGCGCCGCACAAAAGGACCCGCCGCGGGGAGGCACCGGCCGCCCCCTCCCTCGGGCCCGGCCCCGCAGCGCCCGGGGCGGCTGGGGCGGGCGGGCCGCGGCCGGGGCCCACTCACCAGGCGCGGCTGCGGGCAGGTGTGCTCCAGCTCCTCCATGGCCTCGGACGGGGATCCCGGGGCGCCGGCTCCTGACTCAGCACCGGCCGCGCGCACTGGCATGGCCGCCGCCCCGGCCCGCCCGGCGCGGGGGGTCTCCCCGGGAGCCGCCCGGGGGCTCGGCCGCGCGCGTCGCCACGGCAACCGCCCGGCCCCGCCCGCGAGCTGCGGGGCGGGGCCCGCTTATTTGCATGCGGCCTCCTGATTGGCTGCTGCGCCGCCGCGCCACCACGCGCGGCTCACGGCGGCCTCGCGCGCGGGCCCCGCCCCCAGAGCCCCCAGAGCCCGGAGCGGGTCAGGGGGGAACAGAGATCCCAGAGAGCTGGGACGGGATGGCGACCCGATGGTGCCTGGAGATCGCCAGTGAGGGAGACCCCACACCCTCTCTGGGCAGTCTGTTCCAGTGCACAGTCACCTGCACAGCAAATAAGTTCTTCCTCATGTTCAGGTGGAACTTCCTGTGCATCACTTTCTGCCCGTTCCTCTTGTCCTATTGCTCGGCACCACCGAGAAGAGCCTGACCCCATCCTCTTGGCACCCTCTCTTCAGTTACTTATAGATATTGATGAGGTTCCCTCTCAGTTGTCTCCTCGAGGCTGAACAGGCCCAGCTCCCTCAGCCTTTCCTTGGAAGAGAGATGCTTCGGTCCCTTAATCATCTTTGTCACTCTCTGCTGGACCCGCTCCAGGAGCTCCATGTTTTCTTCTGAGGAGTCCAGAACTGGACACTACACTCAGATACGGCTCAGTGGGGCTGAGCAGAGGGGCAGGATCACCTCCCCTGGTCTGCTGGCAATGCTTTTCCTAACACATCCTAGGATTCCGTTGGCCTTCGGGGCCACAAGGACACACAGATGGCTCAGCCCCGAGCCGTGTCCTGCCCTCCCAGAGCATAAGCAGCACTGAAGCCGTGTGGGTTGAAGTGAAATTACCAGTCCTAGAATCATCATAGAGTCATAGAATCATAGAATCAGCTGGGTTGGAAAGGACCTCCAAGATCACCAAGTCCAACCCTTCATCCTTCTTCCTCTTAAACAGCATGAGAATACGACCAAGATAACATAAAGCCAAAACCTTCTAGATCAGAGGCTCTGTTGGCTATCCTTAACCTTGACAGATTTAATAAAGGGGATTCCAGTAGTACTGAGCTGCAGTGGGCACTCAAGTGTTGTTTTTAAAAATCAGGGGACACAAGCATCTAAGTTACAAGAGAATTGTGCCTCAGGGTCTTTCCCTAGGACTTAAGAGCTTAATTTCAAATGTCTTTTGCAAATCTTCAAAGCAGACCAAGTGCAATACAAAAAGAAATGTAATGAAGTATGTGAAAGGCAAAAGTCTAGGTAGGTGAGTAAGAGGAGATAAGGAAGGAAAAGAGAACGTGAAAAGAAAGAATGAGGCAGCAGTCAAGAAAAAAGTAAAATACATGTCAAAAGAAGTGACTGAGCAAGGAAAACAGGGAGCCAAACTAAGTGAATCTCACAGCTGAATCTTTTCCCTATAACTACGTTCCTTTACCAGTGATTTTGCAAGGAATATTCACATATTATGGAAAGGATACTCAAGGGAAATTATTAAACCATGATTAATGCAGCACTCGGCCTGAAATTTGTTGCTCATTTTCTTAGGAAAAGTATTTGCAGGATTGTTATGCTGTTAGAAAAATATTTGGACAGCAGAGATGAGCAGTGTTAGGACTGGAGCAGCCAGAGGTAGCAGGCAGCTCTTTTATAAACCCAGCCACATATGCCAGCTCTTCAGAGACTGGTGCTGGTGTGCTGAAGGAGTAGAGCCAGGTTGGGACGTATCCAGGGTCAGGATCCAGCCCTCTCCGACCAGGCAGGTGCATGGGAATAGAGATGAAAGGGAAATGGACTCTCTTGCAGCTGGATGATTGTCAATAAACTGAAAATGTAAAGTCCCTTGCCTTCTATTTCTTTTGAGTACAAAAGGGCGAATTTCATCTTTGCTTTTATGCTGAGAATTTGCTATTGACTCCAGCTGCATTTTGATTCATCTTTTATAGAGAAAAGTTTTCCCATATACATGTAACATTAGAGAATGATGCCCCCCTTGCAGTAGTGTTATCACCTGTCTTAGCTGGACCAGAATTTCAGAGTGGAAGTGGAATGCTTTTCATGCTGCTTATTTCATTTCCACCTCTGGGAAGTACTTTATAGATTTGTTCTTCTATTTGCAGTGCATGATAGAGAAATGTTGTGTACCTCATTAAAAGAGAAAATTGAATAATGGTAGGGGGAAGGTGGTAGGGTCTGTCAAATCTGTCCAGTTGAAATTTGTCTGATGATCTTTAGCCATCATAGGTATCTTGAATAAGTTATCCCAACCTGCACCTTCTACTAGCTGTTGGGGCAAAGAGAGCTTTCAAAAGGCTGGAGTGTGTCTTCTTTACTCTCTAAAATAAATAAATACAAATTAGGTTTGATTGGAAAGACTCAGCAGATGGTCTTCTGTGAATCCTTACAAGTCAGCCAGCTTTTAAAAGAACAGTGGAGCAAGAGTCATGGGTGGGGAGGTTCATGAATCTAATTTCTTTTCTGAAACCAATATTCTGTGCCAGGCTGAACATGGTCTCCTGGCATCCTCCTGCCATTTCTTCACAAGTAACAGGACGCATAGTCACTGCCTTTGATGACTGAGCTCTTGGCAACAGCTCCTTGGGTTGAAGAGACATCTGATGCATAAAAGTCCTGTCCCAGGGTGTATAAATTAACATTACATGCAAACAAAACAGGAAACCATGATCCCAATCCTCCTAACACTCATTTCAAGGTTTGACTTGAATAGACAGCAAACACAGAAAAATCTCAGCTGTTAGGAAGGTTTCATCTGATACCTCGTGGGTTCAGTTCTCAAATTGGAACAATTAATTCTGAAAGCACAAAAAATATAAAAAATATGTTTAGGTGTTCCATTTAAACCCTTCCCTTTCTCAAAATGAAAGTATGATCCCTCTCTGAGCTTTGTGGGCAGCTGAACATTAT
>JAWWLV010000001.1:104522282-104543694 GCA_035041135.1 Platyrinchus mystaceus
GTAGGGAATATTGGGTAAATCTGGGCATTTCCTTGGCTACAAACTGGTCACCAAGGAAGGCCCAGACCAAACTACCACACTTCCCCTGGCCACAGCCAACAACTGCAGGCAAATTGTTACCTTTATACTGGCTGTTTATCAAATAAAGTAATCTTGAAGTATTATTAGAAAACTTAGTGCTTTTTAAGCGTTCTGTTTCAAATAGTATTTTCTAAATTTGGGGGCTTTTGGCTGATTGCATTGTAGGTTTTCATTAACACGGAGATACATGATCCAAAATAGCAAAGCAAAATTCAACTTACCGGTCATGTCTGCTGGCATTTTTTGTTAATTTTTAAAACCTGACTTCTGTTTTTTAGGAAATGGACCTGTCTACTGGTAAAGAGACGGAGACTCCGGTGACTATAATGAGTGTTTTCAAGGAATTTAATGAAATCATTTCGCCAAAGTATAAGATCATGAAGTTCAAATCCAAGGTTTGTTTACAAACGTCCTATTTGTTCATTTTCTGTTGTTTCATTGTGGTTGGTAAGGTGGGAAGGCTGTTGAAACACTGTCCAGTGAGGGAGGTTATGCTGAAATGGAGATATGTAACTCCTGACATGTGTAAGTGTACCTGCTTGTAAAAGCCATCCTAGTGTCTTCCCACTTGCAGTAAATCTGCAACATGATTGTTCCGTAATGCTTTTGAAAATACTTATTCATTACCTTCTTTAAAACGGGGTTGAATGTCAGACTCTCTTGCTGAGCTGTTTTTGAGAATGCAGAAGAGATAAACGTGCTGATACCTAAAGCCTGGGTATCGGCTGGGTACTGTCAGAGTTTAAAATGACAGATTGTGTTGTCCGGCAGATAAATCAGTACACTGGGATTAGACTGTCTTTGCATTTGGCCAGATATTTTATTGACATTTATCTCTTGGCACGTCTCATCCTTCTTCTCACCCTTGCAGATCTGTCTTTTTAGAGTGCATGCTGTTCAGAGCAGGGATTGTCACAGTGTGTAATAGTGTCATAGTTTTAACAGTGTTGTGTTACTGCTCTCTTTTAAATGTGCTCTGTTTGCTCAACAAATCCTTAAAATAACATTGGAAAAACACAATACTGCTATAATGGAAACTTTGCACATACGTTAATGTAATAGTTGTCATAAGTCTGCAGGAAAAGAGCTGACACTGCTGATTGTGTTGCAGATTTGGACTGAATTAGTTTGCTAGTGTGAGAAAGCTTTATTGTCCATTTACACAGGGCATTTGTCTTTTGGGGTGGAGGGCAGAGGTGGGAAGCTTGGGTGGGGAAAGCTCGCAAACATGCAAGTTAGGGGAAAAGAGTTTGAGTATGCTCAGAAACCTTTCTGTTTCTTGAAGTAATGTGCCATTAGTCTGACAAAGATTATTTTCATTAGTTGTAACTTTTTGCAGCCTGGCAATCTTGTGACTTCACAGGATTCATTCCTGAATAGTTGATTAGGAAGTTAGATGGCAAGTAAAAATGCAGAAAGAATGGAATTTAACAATATGTAAATAAGAGGGGGGAAATAAGGCAAACTTGCCTGGTAATTCAGGTTGGAAAGACCCTTAGGAGGTCATCTAAGCCAAAGCTAGAGTAATTCTGAAAGTTTAGGTTGTTAAAGTGAAAATGTGAGCAGTGTTTCTCAAATAGCAGAGTCATGCAAGACATGACATCTTTTCAGCTTAGTGTGTTATTTACAGAATTCAGGGAAAATGTGACATTAGTACTTTGTAAAACTTTTTCTTTGTTATAGCTTATTTTCTCTATCAAAACTGTGATGTAAATTTAGCTTTTTCAATTTTCTCTGTTATTTCTCTTGTATAGGTGATTATAACTTAATTACATGTGGGATTGGAAAAGAATGAATTTAACAATAGATAAAAACCAAGTTTCTGATAGCTTACTGTTCAAAGATCCTCTCAGGAATGAGGGAGAAAACTCAAAGAAAAGCAGTTCTTCATTAAAAGAGAGGAGGCAAACACTTGTACTCTAGAAATGAAAGGAGGGAGAAAGGTCTCAAGAAAGATGGGGATCTGCTGACAGAATCTCAGGAAACCTCCATCTGTTCCATGGTGTGCTATGGAAGAATAATGTGAATGAGGTAATAAGAGTAATATAGTTTAACCTTTGAAGATGGCTTTTAAAAGTTAAGGTAAACCTGTCAAATTTTTACTGAGCTTACGTAGAGCTCAGGGTTAAAGACCCAATAGTCTTGTCTGGATACATAACTACCGTGCTTCTGGGTCCTTGGGTGTAACACAGGAGTGATCCCTGGCAGGAATAGGGAAGTAGGAGCACTAAGACACTGTTCGGATTTTCCCTTGAATATTATAACATTTGGTCACCCTCATGGGGAAAAATAAACTCGAGCAACTACAGGTACAAAAGATGGTAATAGAAGGGTGAGACAAAAGGAGAATCTGTTATACCAGAGAGAACTACAAAAGGTTTAATTTTTTTAGCTAGTGATGTGAAGAATAATGATCAGACCTGTTTGCTCTTTAAAAACATTAAAATGGGATGAGCAGCAAGAAAGCTATTTAAAGGACAGTTTTAGCAAAAGAGCAAATTTGCAATTTTTATTTCATGAATAAATTAGGTAGGATAGTTGGGGGTGCAGAGGAGCTCTGAAATAACCTACCAGAATTGTTTCTGAATTGTAAGAATTCAAGTTATGTTTGAATTCTTCAGACTCTTCAGTAAACTTAATTTTACTAAGAGGATAAAAGCTATCTAACTTTTTTTTGCTTGTGTAATTTTCTGCTAATTTTAGTACTTACTGCCTTCTGTAAGGGTTTAATGAGAACTGGAGCTAGTAGGAGAGTATGGCATTAGTAATATGGAGGATAAGAGAAAAGACAGGATAGTAGAACAGGGCTGTTGGTGGGGTCTTTGGAGGACTATTCAAGGAGGTATTACTGTAACTCAGATATTTCAGATTACACAAAATTGATGTGAACAAGTGGCACCAAACCTGGCCAGGCTTACATCTCTGCAGGCTTTGTGCTCTCTTCAAGATAATTGTGACAGTAGTGGGGTTGTCCCATTACTGTGCCCTCCTTTTCTTCTGTTCATCTGTGAGATACCTGAATTTGCCTGGTTATATACCTTTTTAATCTATTTTTCATAAGGAGTCATCATCTTCCTTTTCATTCCAGTCATAGCACCAGAGATGGTGTGTTGTTACACAACCCTTGCATATGTTTTCACAGGGGTGTGCAGGGCTCTCGAATTGAAATTATTTGTGGCACTGACCTAAATGAATGCTGAAAAATGTGATCTCTACACAGTTGTGCCTGTGAGAGGTTAAAGCTAATGTGCTTTTGAAGAACTCCCCTGCTCTGTGATAGGCAGCCAGTGGTTCACTACTGTGTTGTTAAGGGTTGGTGTTTTGAAAGATTTTTAAAAAGCCAGTGGCCACGTTGCTCAGGTGAGGGAAATGCTCTCGAGTAATTCAGAGTAACGTGAAGTCTCAGTTTTTGTATAGTACTGTGAAACTGAGAAACTACTCATCCTCCATCATTAGCTGGAAATAGGAAAGGTTACTAACATACCTGTCATGCACCCAACGTTCCTTTATTCAGAATACCCCCTTTTGTGATGATGCAGAGAGAGCCAATATTTGTACACTGAGACAAGTTGTTCCCTGTGCATCTTGGCCTTGCCAGCACCCAACTTTGTCCCTGTGAACAGATACACTTGAGCCATATCATTTCCTCCTGCACCTGCTGCTAATTGTAGCTTCAATGGGTTGCATTGCTGCCAAGTTAGCAAGTCTTCACAAATCAATTTGAAAGCAGCCTTACTCCACTTAGGAACTTAGCAGCTAATCACTGCTGCTCATTTCTGCTCTCTGAAGGGCCACTTGAAGGGCAGATTATTCTGCAGCAAAGCATTCATTCACTGCAGTTATGACCAGACTCGCGTAATTGAGCTGAGCTCTGTGGAATAACGCAGATGAATCACTGCAGCAGACTATTTTTATACTGTGTTCAGCTTGCGTTTGCAACAAGAACTTGTTTGAAGCCTGGGGGGTATTTTTTTTTTAATTAAAAAAAGAGGAGGGGGCACCAGTGATACGTGCGAAAAGCTGTGCATTGCCATCTATTATGTTACAGCTCTGATCTGCTCTTTGTGTGAGGTGCTGCTTTGGCTCAACAGTTCAGATCTATGTTTCCATGCTAATTTGCCATGCTGATCTGGCTTCACAGTGGTGCTCTCGTACCAAGTTATGTTACACTTCTGCTTCATAGTAACTGTTGATGCTTTAGTAGTTTCTGGATTTTCCTGCTTCCTATTTATAGCTCCCCTACCCAGGTTTTGCAGCCTTACAACTAAAGTAGTGCTTGAGGCAACAAGCTGAACTGCTGGTTGTAGTGCCTTGAGGGAGCTGGTGCTGATGTGATTAATTTAAGAAAAAAACCCCAACCATCCAACTCCAAACCCAAATAACTTCAAGTTTACCTGACTCCACATGTGTTTTGTTAATTTGTAAATTTTTTTCCCATTTGTAGTGATTTTGTTTTTTCTCATTAAATTTTCTCTAGTGGTGTATTATGCTGAGTCTTCTGTATAAAGTGCTGAACATAGTACTTTGTCCAGTGAGAAATGTAATTTTTAATTTAACGTGCCTCTAGAAATTCTTATAGTGAAGTAATGTTCTAACATGGTTATGGCATAACATAATAACAATAATATGTAACAGTGGTGCAGATGGTTTGTAAAGTACTTCAGGGCAGAGCATACCTATTACAGGGTAGGGCATGGCATTTCAGCAGGTGCTATAACATTGTTGCACAGGGTACTATAATTATTTGAAAAATTAAGGTAGTTATTCTTAGAAACTGACAAGCTGTGCGTGTTGTGGAAAATCATTACTGTTCTTGAGGAAAGCAGAAGTGATACTTAACTTTCAGTAAAGTTTTGCTGAACTGCTTTAATCGTCTTTGTTAGAGATGTGTAAACAAACTTGACTACTTTCTAGTAAAACCCAAGTCACTGAAAATGAAAAATACAATAGTGTCATAGAAAGGATTCTGCTCCAAGCATGTAATAAATTAAACAGCTGGTTGGGAAAAAACAGATTAAACAGATGGTTGGGAAATCATCTCTCTTGGGTTCCTCTCTGAATTGCTGGTACACTAAAGCATGCAGTGTAAAAGAGGAGCTGTATACAGTTAAAGGGGAACAATCTGATGTGGGATCACAGACGTGGTGGGATAGGATGTGGTTAGGACAGGCTGGGATGGCAAGGAGGGGAGAGTCCCTTTTGTGTCAGAGCAATGGGAATGCATGGAGCCCTGCCTGAAGGAGAGCAAAGAGCTGGTCAGGATTAGAGGACAGATTAATGGAGGTGACATCATGGTGAAGAAGGAATAGCCAAAGCCCCCCCGGAGTTGAATCTTGTAAGGGAGACAAAGAGCAGCAGGAAAGGCTTCTGTAGGTACAGGCAGACTAGGAAAGAGGTGCTGCTGAAAGGGATGGGAAATGTGATAACACAGGTCATGGAAAAGGCCAAATCTTTCCTGCTAAATCCAGCTTTTAGCAATCCCTGACTCCAGGAGACCAGAAGGAAAGCCTGAAGCAAAGACTTGTCCTCAGTGCAGGAGAATCAGGTTAGGGCACATTTAAACAAATTGGACAGACAAAGGCACATGGGACCTGGTGGGATCCACCCATGAGTGTGGAGGGAGCTAACCAATGTCACAAGGTGCTTGGGAGTGCATTTACAAGGGGGAAATCATGCTTTACCAAGCTGGTAGCCTTCTGTGAATAGATGGACTGGCTTGGTGGACAAGGGGAGAGCAGTGGCTGTTGTTTATCTTGCTATTAGTAATTCTTTCAATGCTGTCTGCAATAGCATCCTCACAGACAAACTGGTAATGTGTGGGATAGGTAAGTGGGCAGTGAGATGGACTGAAAACGGGCTGCACTGCTGGGCTCAAAGTGTTGTGATAGGTTGCACAAAGCCCAGGTGGAGGCCAGTCCCTGGTGGTGCACCCCAAGGGTTGATACTGGATCCAGTCCTGCTTAGCATCTGTGTTAATGGTTTGGATGATGGCGGAGCACACACTCAACAAGTCTGCAGACAGTACAAAACCAGGAGAAGTAGCTGATACACCATATGAGTGTGCTGCCATTCAAAAGAACTTCCACAGGCTGTTTGACATTCCTGATATACAGGAATCCCATCAAGTTACAAAAAAGGGAAAAAGTCCTGTACCAGGACTGGAAAAACCTCAGGCATCAGTAGATGTTGGTGGCTGACTGGCTGGAAGGCACCTTTGGGGTGAAGGACGTGTTGATCTTGCTAGACGGGAGGTTGGACAACAGCCAGCAATGCACCCTTGCAGCAGAGATGGCCTTGGGCACTCTGGACTGTGTGAGGCAGTGCCAGCAAGTGTCAGGATTTGGTCCTTTCCCCTTTTGCAGCCCTGGTGAGCACTTGGAGATCGCTGTGTTCAGTTGAGTTCCCCACTGTGAGAAATACATGTACTTAAGGGAGCAAGTCCAGAATAAGACCACAAAGATAATTACAGGGCCTGGAGCATCTATTACATGAGGAGAGGCTGAGAGACCTGTGACTGCTCAGCCTGGAGAAGAGAAGGTTCAGGGTGAGGGATTGGTGGTGCAAATATTATTGTTGTTTATAAACATTTGATGGGCATGAGTAAAGATGACTCTGGCAGACAGGATAAGAGCAGTAGGTACCATTTGAAACACAAAAAATTTATGAGAACATAAAACACTGCTTTACTGTAAGGGAGATCAAGCACTGGCACAGGTTGCCCAGAGAGGCTGAGGAGTCTCCATCCTTGGGGATACTCAAAAGCTGACATGAGAGAGCTCTGAGCAACCCTCTGTAATCGACCCAGCTCTGAGCAGGCGGCTGGACTAGACAATCTCTGGAGATCCCTTTCTTTCTCAGGCATTTCCTGATTTTGTGGAGGTCTGCAGCCACAAATTCTCATGAGTGTGTCTGAAACCTGTGAATTTAAAGAGCGTTCCTGTTTCCTTAACCACCATGTTTTTTGTTTTGTAGTGGGTAGTATAGTTGCAAGTCAATTCTGTAGAAACTCTTCATGCTAAAAAAACATACAGGAACTAAAACATTCTTAGTATCCTCAGCTGGTTATAATGAGTTGCAGAATTGGTAATAAAAGATGAAGGCCATGATATTTGAAATGTATCTTTTGGCTGGCCTTTATTTCTTTAGCTTTCCCTTTGGACAGAATGAATATTCAGTTGGGAGCTACTGAAAATGTCTTTGTTTTATATAGAAAGTGGAAAAATACTACGCTTTTGAGATTCCAGATGTACCAGCAAAATCTGAATACTTAGAAGTTAAATATTCGGTGAGTATAATTAATCTGACAAAATACCATTACTGGCTTTCTTATCTAATTAAGAATTTTATGATGTTACTGAATAAAAAAAATTTGCAGGATTTGATCTTTAGTAGGTAGTGGGTGTACCTCTTTTGCAGTGTGCTTTTAGTTGCTTGTTATCTTGTAATAATAACAACAACAACAGAAAAAGAGGTTCATACCTAAATTTATGACTTTTTTTTTGTTATTCTTTATATGTGAGTTAGTCCCTAACAAGACAATTTATTACCAGGTTGCCTATAACATGATGATTTGTTAGTGTTCACTCTAGTTATGTAAATGAAACATGAGGGGAAAAAAATTTGTCCTACAATTACTGCATTTCTGCTACCTTCTCCCTCAATTATAATTTGCTTACTGATTTTCCACAATCTATATTCCCAATTTTCCTACTTTATTTTTTGTCACCTATTGATGTCCAGAATATAGCCAATAATTCTGCTTGTATGGCTCTTGCAAATAGCAGCTGAGTGAGAAAGACCTTTGTTAAGAACTGTAAAAGTGAGCAGCAAAGATGGAAAAATTCCCATGAGAACATCAGTAGCTATTCTTTGTTAGCAAAAATACTTAATTTGGTTTCAAACATAAGAGGTTCAGCAGTCTTGAACCTGTTGGGTTAGTTGCTAGGAAAATGCCTTTTTAAATAATTTTTTGTGCTGGTTTTAGGTGCAAAAGCAGCATCCCATAGAGATTTGCTAGCTGTCTCAAATTCTTCTTTAGCTGTGCAGGAACACTTTAACCAGTCATTCTGTGTCAAACAAGATTAAAGCTGTAACTGTTTAATTAGGTTTACAACATGAGCAGTTTCTGTGTTAAAATGGTCACTGAACACTGCTGTAGTCCTGGCTGATGTGTCCATTATGGATGAAGAACTTCAGTGTGCTTTTTCATTACTGTCCTGATTTTTAAGTTGAGCCTATAGTGTAACTTCTTCAATTACTGTCAGGTATTATGGGCTATGGCTTTGCTTGGGGGAAATGACAGTGATTTCAGGTATTGTGTAGTTTTTTGTTAAGGTCTGTCTGAATAGGGTGTGTCAACCTTGAAGACTTCTGTGGGGTGAAATGACTCACTGCTCTCTGTTATTTGTTAGGCTGAACACCCTCGGCTTCCCCAAGATCTGAAAGGGCAAACATTTTCACATGTGTTTGGAACGACCACCTCTAGCCTGGAACTTCTCTTGATGAGTCAGAAGATCAAAGGACCATGCTGGCTGGAAATAAAAAATCCACGTATGGTGGTTTGTGTGTGAAATACCTGGTTGCTGGAAAACACATTCATTTACAGATCGGGGGGAGGAGGAAGAAATCTAAATTTTACTGATGAGTTATCATTTTGTACATTAACCTTGCATTTTATTGGTTTAATTTTCATTATCTAGTACAAATTGGAACTTATTCTTCCCTTTTTTGAGTGACAACTGTCCATGTAAATCTGTGCACTGTACAGATGAGATTATAACTTTGGTAGTGAAAGGGATCTGTGCAGTGCTTGGCAGCTGCTCTTTGGTGCATAGCTTAATGCCATGTATACTAAGCTAAACTGGGTTGGCTAGGGAATTATTTATCTTTCTACTCTTGATAACTTAAAATTCAGGTTTTTTTTTCTGCAGATGTATCTTTTTAAGAACAAACTGCTGGTGGATGGCTTTCTTCTTTGTGTCTTAGGGTTGTTTGTTTTTTTTCTGACATTTGGAAAAGTTTGTGGTGTGGACCTCTTTGTTTTAAATCCTTTCTGCCTCATGAGTGGCATGCACCACTTAGAGGTGGTTATGCACTTCACTTTGGCTTGGTTCCAGCCCTTTATTCAATGTGTGTTGCCTGTTCCCAAGAACGTAGGGATATTTATCATATTGAACAAAAGCTACATCTATTACTGCAATCTCCTTGGGGCACTTCCAGTGCAGAACTGACCATATGAACTCTGACACCGGGAGGATTCTCCTCTTCTGCAACTTGCTCAGTCACTGACAAAGCTGATACCACTAAGGATTTAGAGCTGGAATAGAGAAGACAAGTCCCTGACAGCCAAAAGAAGGATTAGCTGTGAGGAGTTTTCCCCGACATTAGCAAGCATCAGTGTTCTTTCTGGTACTGATTTTAAAGGCCTAAGGGTGGTTTTTCATCTGCACTCTTTCCCCAAGAATTGTCTTTGTATTTCTTTGGCTTTTTCGTTCTTCACATGAAAAGAGTCTAGAGCTGTTTTGTTCCTCATATCCAGTATGCCAAAAGTTAGGGAAATGATAACCAATGGTTCAGGGAATATTCAGTTTTCATTATTGCCGATGTGTGTTATCTCCCCTTAGAACTACCTTGCCTGAGTTTGGATACTGATTCCATATCAGAGCTAAATGGCAATCTGAGGCAGCTCTTTTTTTCCACTCACACATCTATATTAGAGCCTTCAAGTTCCAGCAACAGTCTCTATCTTGGTATCAGAATTGCTCATTTCAAAACTGTCCTGCCCACTGTTAAAAACTGACTGTTAAGCTGACTGGTTATATTTATGCAAATTTCTGTTGTCAGTGCACTGGATTTTGTGCCCCAAAGCTGGGTTGTTGGTTTTGTTTGTTGGTTTTGTTTGCTTATTTTTAAGTTGTTGTGTGTTTTTTTTGTGGGGGGTGTCTAGTTCATCAGAAGATTCTGGATTTCTTGTGTGACTTCCCTTACACACTTCCCATAGAGGATAGGAAATATACCTGGAAAGTTTAGAATAAGCAAGTCCCAAACCATTTGAAAAGACTTGCACAACTTTAAAACCTGTCATCAGTATTCATTATGAAGGTGTCTTTGCAGTTGAGTATCAATGCTAGGTGGCACCAGAGCTTTTCTAGAGCGGCAGTGTCAAGTCTTGCACACCACTGTCAGTAAAAAATCGAGCATTACCCCCAATATATAATTATTTATAGGTTGTATAGGTGTACTACTGTAATAATGTTATATGTATATATATTATAAAATAAAAATAGGAATTAAAAAGGATGAGTTATGTAAAATAATGACCTTTTAAAGTATTTTATTTGTTAATGTTACAGAAAATATTTTCTTACCGCACCCCAGTGGATTGTCTTGTGCACCTCACTTTGGAGACTGCTGCTTTATAGAGTGCTGGTTGAAGCTCTGGGTGATAAGATATTGCAGATCAAAGAAGAAAGGTCTTAAGCAGTTGATTGGCTGTCTTCCTTTGGAGAGATCGTCAGTGTTATATATATGTAGATGTTTTAGTCAGCTACCTGTTTGCATTTAGAACAAGGATAATGAGAGAAGGTAAAATATGTGGGTTTCCAGAGAGGGTCAGAGTTTTCAGGGAGTAAGATAAGTAGGTCTAACAACAGCTGACTTCAAAAGGGTAATCTCTTAGAAATACAACCTCTGCTTCTTTCTGCTGTAGTGAGTTACCTCATCAGCATCTTTTGTGAATGATCCCTTTTGTTTTTTAAAGCAAGCAAAGAAATACAGGTCAAAAATTCTCAAATGATAATGGGAGATAATGTCTTTTTTTGTCCATCTAATTCTTTAGCTCTTGTACACTTTATATCTGAATAGCTTTCTGTGGTCTCTCTTACATTGTAGGATGCCTTACACTGCCAGGGTAGGATGAACTTTCTTACAAAATACCCCATCTCTCTATTTCCATAATTGTGTTTTGGAAGGACTATATCTAGAACAATTAATTATGTGGTGCATTTCAGTCAGATATAAGTTTTTGTTCTCATTCATTCAAAACTTTTGATTAGCACTGTGGCTGCTTTTTCTGTAGCATTTGAGAAATTTCTTGAACATTCTTTAATTTCACTTGTATTAATTTAAATTTTTATGAAGCCTCCTCCCTTTGAATGAACTGCAAGATTAGATGCTAAGAGGTGATGCATTAATTTATGTGGAGTTATGCTCTCTTGGCTTATACCTTTCTCTACTATGACTCTGTAAAGCTGCCTGAAGTATTTTTTGCATTGTGCATCTTCCTGACCTCGATCCAAATATTCCCTCTCTTGTTGATGGTTGAAGAGCTCGTGCTGACAGGGGAGTCAGGGCCCAGGGAGTTACCAAAAATTGGGCAAGATTAGTGTGGGTCTTGGGCTACCCCACAAGGGCTAAACATTGAAAGGCTGTGCTCTGTGCAGCAATGCCGTTAGAGAAGCCTTCTGTGTGGTTCCCAGAAGAATGAAGGTGGCTTGTGTTGTTTCTTCAGAGCCTTCGAGTCAGTCAGTCACCTGGTGTAAAGTGGAGGCTGTGGCCACGAAGCCTGGCTTGGTCAATGTGGCTAAAGATCTTTCTCTTCCTCCTCCTCCTCTGGTGGTCATGTCCTTCAGCATGAAAACCGCTCAGAACCCGAAGACTCACCAGAATGAGGTAAGTGATCTGCTCTCACTTTGGCTTGGCTTGGTTTTGTTCTTCAGCTTACACTAAAAAGTTTTCTAAGGCTCGGAAGAGCTTCACCTCATAAAACACGTTTAAATATATTTACTGTTGAATAAAGTTTCTCTGCTTTGGGATTTTCAAAGAAATTTCTACTGGGGTTTCACCAACATGAGAACTGTGGGTTAGGGGGCCTGTTTGGTGAGAATATTTACTGTGACAGTGGATCCTATGTATGTTTTCAAGCCTTCTGTTTTGTCTGATGTGCCTCTTAGTTATAAGACTGTCTCAGAACACCTGTTAATGGATTTTTTAAAAAAAGTATAATTTATTTATTTATTTTGGTAGAGTTAATCATAGGCTCTAGGTAAAATGACTTGGGCTTTTCTGCTGATAAAACTCATTTTAAAATGAGGTTTTGGTCTTGATCTTAACAGCACCTACTGTTCTGCTATGAGATCTTCTCTCAGAAAGGAGGAGAGATGTGGGTGGCCACTCTCAGTTGTGGATTACAGACCCCAATATGTACTACGGCACATTCATCTTTTTTTTTCTTTTTTTTTTCTGTTTTAACATAACAAGACATCCACAAGGTACCAACAGGACTCTACTTACCAAGATTCTTTAAAGCCTGTCTGCTTTGTGTTCTATTGGATTTTTCTTATCAGAGTCTGGGGAGCCAGGACATCCTACCAGCAAAGCAAGCAGAAGCATCAGTAAAGCTAATGGCTTCCAAATGCTAAATCCTCTTGGCTTCTTGGCAATGTTGACTGCTTGCTTAGGGGCAGCCCTTCCTGGGGAAAGGCTTCTCTGCCCTGCTGACATCTCCCCTGCACTCCATAGGGAATCCTTTAAATTGTGGTATCTGTTCAGATTCAGAGCAAAAACTGATAAAAGAAGTTTTCCAAAATGAATTATTTTGCATCTGAAATCTCTAAGATAATCATTTAGGAGGAAATTCTGCTTTATTTTCCTTGAGATCAATTGATAACTTTTCTTATTTTTAACTATTTGTAATTGGAATTAATTTTAAAAACATCTGTTGTGGAAACAAGAGAAAAGAGATGAGTAAGCTTATAAAAAAAGGAAGAAGAAAAAAATATTGATAGTAGTCATGTTTATGAAGTTTTGTGTTCTGTATCTCCTTGGTATAGGTTGTGGCTCTTGCAGCTCTGGTTCATCAGAAATTTCCTTTGGATAAGGCTGCACCTCAGCCTCCTTTTCAGACACACTTCTGTGGTATGTACTTGGAACAGTTTATGAGTAAAAAAATAATTAATTCTGAGGTTTTTATTTTTTGTGTTTGTTTTGGCTTTTTGCTTGTGGGGTAGGGGTTTATTTATTTAGTTATTTATATTTAATTTTTACTACATTCTGTCACTCCAGTAATAGTGGCTTAGAGTAGATAAGTGATGAAGTTTCAACTCCCAGGCAGGCTTTTCTCCCCATTTAATTTCACTGTTTACCGACTTGTTATCCAAGACTTAATTGAAAAAAATCTTAGTTTGAGATGCAAAGTAACCCTGCTCTGTACAGTTTCCTATAATTGTTATTGGTTTTACTTCATTGTATGTCTTTTTACTTTCTCCACCCATTTATTTAGACCATTTATTTACTGTCACTTAGTTATTTTTCAGTTTAGTTCTGAACAGAATTAAAAAATTAAACATGCCACAATTATGTATAAACAAATCTTCTTAGGAAAATAAAAATCTTGCAGCAGTGTCATTGTAGTAATACCAGCTAAAACTTGAGATTCACTGATCAGAAGTGATGGAGTGCTCAATGCTCATGAGAGGAAGTTCTTCAGGAGCTGTGGACCATAGTTATAATGTCCAATGATGACCTCAAAGATGGCTGATTAAGACAGTTTAATGCTTTACTAATTACTTGGTTATCTAAGGACAGGTATTCATATGAAGCTTTTTAGAGTTAGAGGTCAGTTTTTCTTGGTTCCCTTTGTTGTGAATGGATGCTTACTGGGAGGGTACCATGAAGAACTTGTATGTAAGAACAAATATCACTTCTTTTGCAGCTGTTTCCAAACCGAATGATTGCATTTTTCCTTATGACTTCAAAGAAGCTATTAGAAGAAAGGTAATTTCATTTTTTTTAACCTTCTGGTTGCAGTACCTTATAGAATATGAACTTCATGGTGCTTTTGGCAAGTTGTGAAGAGAAGTATTCAAAGGAATGGCATGATTGTTTTATTAGTTTTCTACTCTGCAAACCTAAATCCAGGTATTTATTCTGTTTTGCTTGTAAAAACAGAGTTGTGTGCTCTGTGTGATTCAGTACTGCTGCTAATTGTGCTCTTAAAATAGGTGGGGTGTTAGGAGAGTTGGAAAGGTTTTGCAAAGAGGCTAACATTGTAATTCATTTTCATTATACCTCACTTTGTACTCATAGTAAACTGGGAGAATTTGTTTCATCTTTTCCTGGAGAGTAAAATCTGTCAAAATTTAGAAGACATGCTTACTAAAGGGCAGTGGAAGAGCTGACAGAGTAATAAAGTTAGCTATTTTTGTTTTGCCTCCATTTCTGTGTGATCTTAAGCCTGTGAGTGAAGGATATAGAAGCATATAGAGCATTTTTCTGGTGTGCTTGATTCTTAGGAGGCTCTTAAAATATCACTAGACACCTGCATACAAAAGTAGAAAAAAGCTTTCTATGTCTACAGGAGTGAGAAAAAAATCCTTGAATTATAGAATGAAAGGGAGCGCTCTGAGGTGCTTTATTATTGTCTTGTGACTAGTAGGGGAGAGGAGATGTTTCCATTTTAAACTTATTGGGTCATTGAAATCAGGTGCTCTCTTGCTCCTTTCAGAATGCTAAAATAGAAATTGCTGCCACAGAGAGAACACTGCTGGGATTTTTCCTGGCGAAGATTCACAAAATTGACCCAGATGTTGTTGTGGTGAGTAGCTCTGAGACTCTGAGAGTTAAATTAAAGCATATTGTCAGTTGGTCAGCTTTGTTCTTTTCCTTTTGTCCCCTTATAGGTTTTTTAATATTTGTCTTAGACTGCCTTATGAATTGAGTTTGCTTATAAGATGGCAGGCATATTTTGATACAAAGATGATACAGAATTTTCCCTGACAGCATTTTATACATCCTATTATTTCCTGTAATAGCTAAAATAGGCAGTATTTCCACAATACCTGAAACAAGTATTTTTTTCTTTACTCAGACAAAACACAACAAAAAAAACCCTCTGATTTTCTAAAAAAATGGGAACTCTTGGTATACTTAAGAGTCTGTTTCAGTTCAGGTGCTCATATAATTTGTGTTACCATTTAGATTGTGTTTATGCTGTAAATCAAAATGATAACCTATACAAATCTGTGGGATCTGAGCAAAGTTTTTTAATAAGCATTTTTATGTTTTCTACTGTGTAGCTGAGGATTTCTTACAATTACTCATTTTCTCTTTTTGTTACCTTTAATTACTGTACAGTCCTGAGTTTCACTTAGTAAAGTTTTGAAGACAATTTGAAGTTGGTTATAAATCTGTGTTTGGTTACACACAACTTGTTATTCTTCTGTAGGTAAATACAAATGATTAAGTGGTGGGAATATGATGAAATGAGCAGTCAGATTCCTGTTGTTTTCAGCTCACTGCAGCTGGTATCCAGTATTTGCCCTATGATCTAAGCTTCCTGGTGGTTATGGGAAGGAGTCAAGGGGAACACTGTGGTCAGTGGTTTAAAATTGAGGATGCCAATAGTAGGTGTGTGAGATCTCCTATCCTGAAAACAGCAGAGCTGTGTTAGTGCAGTTTAATTTGCACCTGGTTTAATTAATGCTGTTGCTCGTTTTAAGGAGTTGCTTTTATAGCACAGTCTTGCACTACACAGAGGTACCTGGTCGAGTGGACCTGCAGTTCCTGGTGGCTGAATTGTGTTCATCAGGGGAGCATTTTGCTTTCAGCTGAGGTTACAGACCACTGTCATCGATGTCCTTAGCATTGTTCAATATACTGCTGGAGTGCTTTGATACGTAAATATTGGTTGCCAGGTCTTCCTCTCCAGATATAACAGCTATGCCCATTGTAGTGTCAAAGGAAAAAAGTACATTATTTTGATGTTAGTATTGCATCTTTCATGGATGGAGACAAAAGGAATGACTCTTAGCTTAAGTTTATATGTTCTGTGAAGAATGTTGTGGGTTTTTTCTAGAAACCTTTAAATCCTAATGTCTGCTATCAAAGCATAAAGCTATGAGCCAGTTATAGAGCTGATTTTGGTATTCTACTGAACAGCATTGTTAGTGTTAAGACTAATGAGTACTGTTGATGAACGTTCTCTTAGAAAGTGCTTTCTGCGAGAGAGATAATGCCATCAATTAGTTGTAAAAAACCACAAAGGGCAAAGGAATACTGAGTGTGTGGAAGTAAGTCTTTCAATTTGCATTTGTTGTAACCTTTTTTGTTATTTTTTCTGCTTCAAGGGTCATAATATTTATGGATTTGATCTGGAAGTGCTGCTTCAAAGAATTAATTTGTGCAAAGTCCCTCACTGGTCCAAGATAGGTCGACTGAGGAGGTCTAATATGCCAAAGCTTGGGGTAATAAGATTGCTTAAAGTCTTTTAAGCCCCTTTATGTTGTGTGTGATTAAAAATGAATTAATTTTTCTGAGGAATTGTAAATGTGACACTGATGTATTTTGACTGTTGGTCATGCTGAATTTCATGTGTCCCAGATCAGAAATTGAGTGTTTATATGACTTTTATTACAGTAATAGGCAAACTGATTTTCAAGTTAGGCTAATTTAGTTTACTTATCTCGGCTAGATGATGGTAATGACAGATTAATTGCAATAGTCTTTACTGTAACAGTCTTTGTCTGCTGTAACTGTAAAATGAGAAAATGCAATTTGGATTGATGGGTGAATCATCCCATAGAGAGCTGCTAAGTTAATTCTGTAGTTCTTAGTATGTTTTTGTTCAGAGGACAATGTGTGAGGCTTGGAGTACTGAAGTGCTGAACGTGGCTGTGTTCTTGTGTGTTCCTATCATTCCTGGAGGCCAAGATGGCGAATTCTAACTAGTAATGAGAGTTAAGTATCTATTTCTAAACATCTAAATATCCACATACATGTAATCCAATACCATGGATTCCTTCAGGGCATCATTATAAGTCTTGAGCATTAGTCATATTTAGTAGACCATTAGAGTATTTAGTGACCAACTGACTTGACTGAGCCCTATAGGCATATATTGTGGCTAGATGTTTTTTTGCTAATTGTTTGTATGTTTAATTTTGTTTGGGTTTTTCTCCCATGTGATATGGTTAAGGGTCGAGGAGGATTTGCTGAAAGGAGTGCTGCCTGCGGTCGAATGATCTGTGATGTAGAAATTTCTGCCAAAGAATTAATTCGTTGCAAAAGTTACCATTTGTCTGAACTGGTCCATCAGATTTTGAAAACAGAGAGAGTAGCAATTCTACCTGAGGAAATTCGAAATATGTACAGGTATGTTGCTGATTGGGGTTTTTAATCCTTCACTGGAAAGTAGCAGATCTGGTTGCCTGGTGTAAAATTTTATGCTTGCTTACTTCATTTGTCATGTAGATGCTGACTTAGCATACCGGTATTTGAAAAGTTAAATACTATTGTAACATGATGTTATAGTGTTTCAAGCTACTTGTATGTGGTGGCTTATTGTGTGTGTAGCAAATTGATTTTTAAGAACACTGGTATAGATACACTAATAGGTTATGAAAGCTTGAGTTTTGGGATGGTTTTTCAATTACAAGAGCTTGCTGTATAAATTGAACACTGGTGTGCTGCAGATACCACGTGTTCTGTACAGCATATAGGTCTAAACTACTACAAAGGAGGCTGATTTTACTTTGCTAGGCCATGCTTCTTCTTTTCCCAGTGATTCTCCTCGCTTACTGTTCATGCTGGAAAACACCTGGACAGATGCCAAGTTCATTCTCCAGATCATGTGTGAGCTGAATGTTCTGCCACTGGCTCTTCAGATAACAAACATCTCTGGGAATGTCATGGTACATTTTCATTACTTTCTGCCCTCCTCCCTTCATCCCCACCCCAAGCAGTTTCATGTTTTCTGTGTTTAATTTGCTAGGCTTAATTTCTAAACACTTGTTGAGAATATATGATGCTATAAATTTTTTTCTGCGACGAGTGGGAGAGTTCAATGTACTAATCACGTAATAATGTAAAACGTCCTTGAAAATATCACATTTGAGATTTGTGCATGGTGGTGATACCAAATAATAGTAATGCTGAGTGAAATAGTTCAAGGACATTGCCTAGTCTGCTTTACTATGTCAGTGTTTTCTCTGCTTTGTTTGAGTTCTTTTTTCGCCCCTCTCTTTAGTCGAGGACAATGATGGGTGGACGATCTGAACGTAATGAGTTCCTGCTGCTTCATGCATTCCATGAAAAGGACTACATAGTGCCTGACAAACAGGTTTTTAAAAAGCCTCTGCAGAAGCTGGTGGGTCCAGTTTTTTTTCTCCTTCCAAGGATTTTTATTAAAAAATTTAAAAACTTTCTTCTATCTTTTCTGTATTACTGTTCTGTGAGAGCACAAAGAACCCCAGACATATGTTAGATATAGCTTAATGTTACAGCATATGCTTAATTAAAATACTTTTTTTTTGTGTTGACTTGATAATGAGAGTGGGATAGTGTAACAGCTTTTCCATCGTGTTACAGATCTATGGAAACTCAATTGTTCTGTTAGTTTAAAATGAAAATAAGCCAAGTAGTTGACTGTGTAGGGAAATAGTAAAGAAGATAATCTGTGTTGCTTAATACGTGCACTTAAAATTATTTTGATGATGAACAGTATTTCAAGTATAATTTGTCATATGGGTAAAATATCCAAAGGTATTAAATTCTTTTGAGTAATACCAGTGTAAATAATATTTATAGAAACATCCATTTGTTTTGTTAGTGAACAAATTAAAATTTGAGAAAGTACTTGTATTGCACTATACTTTGCTTCTTAGTTTTACTTTGATGTAAGTTCAACAGCAAATTGCAAAGCAGTAAGTTCTCTTGACTGTATTGTTCGTTCAAAGTGTAGTGCTGGAATTTTAAGTCATTTAGAATAGAATTGAATAACTGGGAGAAAAAATCTTATTACGGCATAACAAAGAATACTTTTTAGGTCAGTAATAATGTTTTTATTTGTTTTATTGAAGCCCAGCCATTCTGTTTCAAAAAACAACATTTTAGTTGGACAGTCATATGACTTCTGGGTCATTAGTTGATTTTTTTCCTAGTGTTGACTTTTACAGCCAGCTGGAAAATGCATACTAGTGCCATGTTGCATGATGACAATAACTTAAGGTCCTTGTAATCTCTCATTAGCAGTTTGTTTCTATCAGAGTTGTTTTGAATCCTGTTTTGACATGTAGAAAGCTTTAATAAGGATCATGATGAAAACACCATGTTTTGCATGTATTTTAAAAGGAACTCTGTGCACTGGCTCCCAAATTCATATTTCATTTTCCAAAAATAACTCCTCTAAGATTATAGAAATCTTAGAGACTAGATAATGACTTTTTTAAATGCCAAATGTAGGTGGATGAAGATGAGGATCTTGAAGATCATAATAAATCAAACACAGGGAAAAAGAAAGCAGCATATACTGGGGGATTAGTCTTGGATCCCAAAGTCGGTAAGATGTGGCAATTTTCTTTCTTCTATGAAGTTAGAGACAGGTAGATTATATTAATGCAGAGAGATTCCAGTGGGGAATCTGTGTATCTTCTGGGAGTTTGGTGTGGTGGTTGCAGAGCTGGGGGGAGATGTCGTTGCGCACAAGGACACTGAGGAATTAGGACTGTGTGTCTGTGTACACATTTTCGAATGGACACGTAAGTTTTCTTTCAGTTTCTCCTCTCTGTGGGGCAAACTGTACAAGTGTCCTATAGTAACACAGAAGCTATCTGTTCAACTCTGGTGAGTTAACGGGGTTGGATCGTTCCACTTCTGACAGCTTTCTGTAATGCAGCATCTCAACAGCTGCTTTAAGGGATTTAGATTGTGGAAATGCGGTACAATGTATTACTGTCACTTATATATCAATTGTGGAGTTGTATGGAGTCCTTTGGGTGGCTGAGTAATTATGACTTTTGTTTTAAACTCTGTTTTAGGTTTTTATGACAAGTTTATTTTGCTTCTCGACTTCAACAGCTTGTACCCATCGATTATCCAGGAGTTT
Source organism: Platyrinchus mystaceus (assembly GCA_035041135.1). Taxonomy (NCBI): domain Eukaryota; kingdom Metazoa; phylum Chordata; class Aves; order Passeriformes; family Tyrannidae; genus Platyrinchus; species Platyrinchus mystaceus. Next base: position 104,542,243 of record JAWWLV010000001.1, read on the forward strand.
AACATCTGCTTTACCACAGTGCAGAGACTGTCATTTGAAGCACAGAAAAGGGCAGAGGTTTGTGTGCTTTAACTTGTGGCTTAAGTCGCACTGTCTTAACTTCAGTGTGTTTTCTGTGAATCAGCTCTTTAAGAAACTTCTTTTCCACTGTTTAATATTTTTTTGTCCCCTCTCACACGTAAAAAGAGATTCTTGTTTAGAGATGCATCATATTAAGTTTTGGGTTGGGACTTTTTCAATATTTGATGTCTCTCACCTTCCTTTCTGTAATACTCGTATAGAATCTCGGTATGTTCTCTCCCATCTAATCTTGGTAACCTCATGAAACAAGTTTTTACTTTTCAGCCACATATCCTCCTAGCAGTTTCTGAGCCACCTGACCAGTTTCATCCAAACTTGGTAGAGGCTTCTAAAAGTTAGTTGCCACAGAATTCACGCAAACATACCTGACTGAGAGAGACAAAAGTCTCCTGGTTCTGTCTACAAGAAATAATATGATAGGAGCTCAAGCCTTGTTAGACATCAGGAAAATTATATGTGTGATATTATGACTGTGTCATCTGTAGTATTAGCTTCACAAACATTCATGCTGTTTAATACAGCATTAAACTGTATTAAACACAACCTGAAGGTGTAGTTCCACTGTTTTCTAAACAGCTGTGTTGGCTCTGGCTTATCCATGGCTGGAGATTCTCATTTCCTCAGCTGTGCTGAAACAGTTGTTGTTTTAGCTGTAAACTGAAGCAGTGAGCTGGTCAGGTCTAAAGGTTAAACCTTGAGGCTTTTATTTTTAAGTGGTATCAGCTCACAGGTTGGAATTAGTCCCATAACAACTGAAATATCTGTACCATATCAGAAAGGAGGAGACAAGTGTGCAGAATTCTGTCAGTAAGTTCCTCCAAGCTCTCTGTGGATTTTCCCTGCTTTCTGAAGTGTGCTTCAAGCTGAAGCAGCTCATTTTGGTTTCTATCACTGTACGATATTTAATCAGGCTTTGGTGTAATTTCTTTCCAGACTGCTTTACTAAACTTGCCAACCTCATAATGTCTCTATTGCCCTTCTTTGTATATTTCTGTCTTTCTCATTGTGTTTGAAATTTCTTGCCATTTTTGCTGATCAACCATTTCTTCAGTTATGCTTAGAAAAAGAAGAATATGTGCTTTCTGCTAAATTGTTGTTTTGCTATAATCAAAAGTTGCTTGGGGTGGAGTTTTTGTTCTGTTGCTATGGTGGATTTCTCTTTTGTCAGTTATATCAAAGTATCAGTTCCACATAGCATGTGCCCCATTTGACAGTTCTGAACACCAAAAGTAATTAAGTGATAATAAAAAAGGGGTGGATTTTTTTCAGCACGGAAAGAATTGCTTCTTTATATTTTTCTATCTATCTATCTATCTATCTATCTATCTATCTATCTATCTATCTATCTATCTATCTATCTATCTATCTATC
>JAWWLV010000001.1:104550637-104579238 GCA_035041135.1 Platyrinchus mystaceus
ACTTCCGTGGTCACCTTCCTAGTTCCTTCCTGGTTACAAGCTGGTCTCCAGGAAGGCCTAGAGTGAAAACCACCACAGTGGGGATTTTGTTTGGTTGTTCTTGTCTTTCTTCTGTACTTTTGTTTTTTTCTTATGGTTTCTTCCTGTCTGGTATTTTTTTTCCTGTCTTGCTGGAAGATACGGATTTTGCTTGAGTCATTTCTTAACCTGGCTGACCAGGTAACAACAAGATACTCCTCACCTAGAATTGTGGTAAAACTGAAAACCAGGTTTACTGGGATAATATTCTCCATTCATGAAATGTAACAGTATGTCCCCTTTTAGAAGCCTTATGTATTGGGTAGAGGGTTGCTCTCAGGATCAGGAGAGGTAGAAATCTCTCCACATCCAGTGGTAGCAGGAAAGACTCTCAGGTGTACAATAAAATGTTGGGGAATGCACTGGAATCCTGCAACCCTCAAAATTTGCCATACTTTGGCTTCAGAATTACTGAAGAAATCCTTTAAACCTACCTAGAATAATGTAGGGATTAACAGAGATCCTTTCATGGTTCTCTTCTCCAGATACTAGCATAGAGATGCCTCATGAACAGTGTAGGTGCTTCACCATGAAGGTGAGAACTTTTGCAGCATGACTCCATCATTTGTAAACTGCTTAGTTTCTGTTTTCAAACAAATTTGTTTTCCAAAACCCACTGTGTTAAGGTTAGAAGATTATAAATCCTAACTAAGATTCTAAATCCTAACTAGTGTTTTAATGTTTTTTTCCAGCCTGTGTATTTGTTAGCACTGCATGTCTTTGCTGTACACATTTTCTCAGTTCATTAGTGGCTTGCTGTAAAATGCTTTGTGTTTTGAGACTTCAACCAAAGTTATTCTCTAGGGTATTATTGCTTCACTCATCTGCATCATGCATTTGTCTTAAATTGAATGTTGACCTGTTCTGGAAACCATGGGTTTAGATACCTAGATAGTAATAAAGTTTTCAAAATAAAAGATACTTCAAATAGGAGTTAAAAATAATTTTCATTTTCAAGCACTATTCCTAAGAGGATAGAAAAACAAGTCTAACTGAAGTGTCTGTCTCCCACGAGACTTAAATAAATATTCATTCTATCCTTCAAAGATAGGACACCTTGATCTCACAATCAAGAATTTTCATATATTTCCTGGGAATGTTGCCCACTGTGCAAAATCTTAGTGTTTCATCACAGATTGTATTAAATGCTTTTTGCTCCATCCACAGTGACATGATCTGTTCTTTTTCCTCTTGGATGAATACTCATTTGAGCCTACTAGATCTACTATTTTCAGGTAATGGTCTAAGGATGGTGATGATCCTAGTCTGACATATAAGAAGAAGCTGAAAGCTGGGTTTCTTCAGTCTAGAGAAAAAGCCTTTGAGGATGGAATTGATTGTGGTCTTAAACAATTGTGACCTGTCAAGAAGAAGCCAAACTCTTCCCAGAGATGCACAGAGTTGCACAAGGCTTGCCCTGTCTTGGGCAAGAGGTTGGGTTAGGTGATGTCCAGAGATCCCTTCAAACCAAAATTGGTTTATGACCATCAGTGCAGAAGTTCCTTTAATTCACACTGAGATTTATCGCCAAGGTCAGCTAGATCTAACAGATGCAACTCATCATTTGAAGTGAAGGCTGGAAGGATGAAGATATTTCGGCAGTGATACTTGTCTTACCAGGATGCTTTGGTTTCAGACCTAAAAAAATAATTTTTGTGTAGTTTGAATGCAGGTTTTGCTGTATAGATCAGGTCATGTGATCTCTTGCATATATGTCCTTTCACTGGGGTATGCCAAGATTCATTGGCTTAATTTAGAAGATAAGCATGAACAGCCTATGCTATTTTCAGCACCAAAATATACTTAGGAGACAGATGAAACAGTTTGTTCAAGGCCTCTATTTATCTGTGGAAGATGAACTGTCTTCACTGCTGCAGGTGCAACACCTTGTAAGGATACAGGAGACCTTGGTGGGCAAAATCAGGAATTCTGACTGGGACAAAGAACTCTTGAGAAGTAGATGTAGTTTAACGAGCTGGGGCATACCTGATTCACATCTCTTGCCCTAAGCAAGGAAGCCTGTAAGTCAGGCTTACAATCTAAGCTAATTTGTTCAGACTTCCTTCATAGTAGAAGGAGGGCAGTGTCAAAGCTGGATGAAATAAATCCCCCAAATTTTAGAGCTTGATTGGTGATTGGGAGACATGTGAAAGCCTAAATTATGCTTCCTCTCTCTGTTTGCTTTCCTTCTGATGGTTGTGCATAATGTAATGCAGGAGATGTTGCTGGTGTTTGCATTGTCTTTAGCTTCAGAATATTCCCTTTATCAAATATGGGTAAGGCTTCAGGGAGCAGCATTAAATTATATATGTTGGTATGTGCTCTACAATTTGATACTTTTGTTTGCTGGTTTGAACCACTAGAAACAGTTGCTCCATAAAATCCTATTACAACACCTGGATTAGTAAAAAAAAAAAATCCATTTCCCTTGACCTTTCATTTTAATTCTTCTATGGCTTTGTGTGTTCTAACTGACAGCCTTTAAAAAGAGCAAGAAATAATTTTTTAGGTTGTTGGAGGTAGGGAGTGGTTCTTACTTGTCACTGACATGCTTTGCTTATCAAGCAGTGCTCATCAAAAACATGGAATGATGAAATGTCATTTGAACCTTACTGCAGGGATTAGTCCCTGGCAGTTATTATTCCTCTGTGAGCTTGTGCTAGTCTTGGTAATTACATGAGACTAAAGAAACTTAAAATTTGGATAGTGATGGTTGATAAGCCTTGATTTAAAAAAAAAGGCCTGTTTTGCCCTTCAGTTTGGTTCTCTGACTTGGTCTGTGCACAGTGTCATTTTATTAGGCAATACCACAGTTTGCACATTAATAATTTATTTTCTGTTTTCTCTGACCAGTGCAAAGAATGTTTTCAATGTTAACTTCATTTTTCTTCCTTGATGCTTTTAATTTTTTCTGAGATATCAAAACTGTCACAAGCTTTGTATTACTGTCATTTGGAATTGGCAGGCGGAAGACTGACATAAAACCCTAGGAATGTCTCAGTCCTGCGCTCGGGGGTATTTCAGCCTTCCTGGTTGGTTTTGCTCTGGTTGGAATTTTACTTGTTGAATCTAGAACTTCCTGGCTGTACCCTTTGATTTTTGAACAACGGAGATATAAGTCAATGAGAGGTGATATTTTGGTTTTCATGTGACCTCCTTAATTTCTCCCCTTTCCCCTCCCCATCTCCCTCAGAACTCAGTATCATCAGTGTCTTTGAACGTAGGTAAATTCCATTTTTTAGGCATTTGCTCAGAGATTTAGTGGCTCCTTTAAATTTTAATAGGGCCTCTGCCTTGATGTTTTAATATGTGTCATAGCTGGGTTTTTTGGTTCAATGCATAGCTTCATATTTTTCAACTTAGAGTTAGTTGTCATCTTGGAGATAAAGAAAAATCAATAAGCCCGTACTTAGACTGAGAACCCCTGCAGAAAGCTTTGATTAGAGAAAAGCTTTAGATCTGACTCTCATACACAATTGTCCATCAGGTGGCAAGTGATTTTTACATGTACTACTGTGTACCACAGATGGTAGGTGTGGAAAAAGGTCTGTTACATCGTGAAGTTCATCTTCCAAAGTATGTATATAGTTACTTCAGCAGAGATGCAACTCTTGATGATGGGGGTTTTTTTGTTTGTTGGGTTTTTTTGTTGTTTTTGGGGTTTTTTTTTGTTGTTGTTGATGGCTGTTGTCCTTCAAGAAGTCACTTCTAATTTTAATTTTGCCATGGTTTTTGATCTGATTGCTTTTTGTGATCACTAATTTTTTAATAGATTTGGAAGACGAGCCTGCCTTCAGTAGGAATGTGTTAATTGACAGGTGTCCTGAAGCTTTACATTCCTGGCAGTGGTCCAGGATGACAGAGCAGTAATGATTTAGAAACTGCTGTTCCTTCCTGGTGAAAGGATTGGAGGAAATCTGTGAAGTTATTAACTACTACTCTCTTCTAACAGATTGTGAGATCATTATGGCATCTAATTAGTTGAGATTACCTCCTTTATGCAGAATGTTTGGGGTTTTTTTAAAATTCCTTTACATGCTGTCTTGTGACTTGTACTGATTTTTTTTTTCTCTTCTCTCTAATGTTCTGGATGGTTACTCTGAGGATTTGAGTAAGGGATCATGTTCCTATCTCTGTGTGGTGTAATTAGCACAGCTATTTAAATGTTATCTGGAACCCATTTACCCTATCTATCAGTTGCTGCTTAGTTCAGTGGAAATGCTTTTATGTAAATCACAGAACAATACTTCTGACTTGTAACAAAATTGGGCTGAATTTAGGGAACTGAAACACTTCATCCTAGAATAAAAATGTCTTGCTGAATCAAGAGTAGAAGATTATGAAAGCTGCCACTTTTAAAAAGTGTATTATGCTAACATATGTATATGTATAAATTGAATTAACTGTGATACTCCTACAGGGAGAAACTTTCCACTGATTATAAAAAATTTAAGGAAAAGCTGACACATGAAATTTTCCTCCCAATTTGTATGTTAGCTTCTCAGTTGGTCTTAGAATGTTTGAAATTGGTGCCTGATGGGGTGTGGGGCAGATGCTTTCCTTTTACTTTCTAGTAATTTCTTAATGAAAGTGGTTCCTTCTGTGGCTCAAAATGTTTGTGTTTTATAGGGATCTAATGGCTTTTATAATGATTTTTATTGCTCCTAGGCTTCTGTGGAAGAGAAACCAAAGAAATGATTTTTTTTAGTTCCATTCAACTAAAACCAACATTATATTCCCTCCAACCCTCCTTTAACGTACTGACCTTTTGCCATCCCACATTTTGGTGGTAGATCTTGAACTTAAAGAAAATAATTACGAAAGTTTCTCATCTTTCATATATGAGCAAACCATGTAGTTTTGGGTTTTCTTCAGAAAGATGGGCTCCTAACATGCTGACCAAGTAAAGATTAATTAATTGTGGCTTTTGTTTGTGTGTCTCAGTTTTCATCCTGGAGTGTAAGCTTGTGTCACTTTGCTCTGTTATAAATACTGTGTTAAATTACAGCAATTTTTTTTAAGAAACTGTTTGATTTTTTGCCAGGGATTCCTGAGCCATCTAGTAATAGTTTCAGGGATCCTATTCCTTCTCTGAAAATCAGTGCCAATTTTGGACTGTGCAGCTGTCCCAGTTTCCTTTTTATTAATTTTCACTCCAGGAATAAATTTTTGTTGTCCGATGTTTATTCTGTTAGTGTTATTTGGAGTCAGTTATTTCCTTCCACATGTAGATCTTGCTTTACTTGGTTTTTTCCCCCCCCCTTCATATTTTTTCTTAAAACAGAAAAAGAAATTGATCTGCCAGAGGAGATGTGATGGTCAGGCAGTATGAAGTGGCATTTATTTGACTATTCCAGAAATGATCCTTCTGTTATTCCATACAGTACTGCATAGCTTTTGGCTCAGCTGGTCTGTATAATAGGGGAGAGCCTCCCTGCTAAGCCAAGCAGCTCCTCTTTGCTTTGAAGAGCATGTAAGGCATGTGTGGTAGTAGATTATCACAATTATCAAGTATCAGTAGTGACTTAGTATTTGTCCCTGGCCTTTTCCATCTTAACTTGAGGAAAGTCTGTTTTGTAACTGTCTGTCAGCCCCTCTCTCTGAGAGGAACTGTGGTTAATAGTTTATTAATAGTTTGTGTTGTACATAGACCGTCACAGACTTGCTATGCGCTCTTGAGCATAAAGGGGGTTTCTTTTGCAATTTTATATAACGTGATGCTCCTTCCACCATTTAATGTCTTTGGACAGTCAGTGTTGGAAGCAGGGCATCGTTAATGGTGTTCGGATTCTTATGGTTTGATAAGGTTTTCTTAACTTTACAAAAAAATCCTAATCAACTTTTTGCATGCTTTGCATAACATGGAGTTGTTGGGTTTTGTCTTTAAGTTTCGGTACTTGTGTCATGGCCAGTAGTTGGTTTAGGAATATGGTTAACTAGTCTGTAAAGAGACTAGTTTTACTAGTTTCCTGAAAGGAAGAATGTTGGGAGAGATGGAGTCTGGGAAAACCTGAACCAGTATGCATACCCATAATGAAAAAACTCCTTTGCATGTTTTGCTTTTAACTGTTTTTTAAATGCGATGGGCACAGGTCCTTAAATGTTAAGTCAGCTCTACTTAGTGTTTGGGAAAAAAAATGAGTACCGTGAACTGCAAATAGATTTTCCTATAAGGCAAGTAATTAGGTGTGTGTTTACTTGAGGATGGGGATGGAACAAAGGGAGAAGTGGAATTGTTGATAGGATAGTTCAAGAGGAGATTGATTGTCCAAAAATAGTAGCAGCTTCTCCAATAACTTTGGAGTCTTGGAATTCAAACACGAACATGAAAACGACTTTTACCCTCAGTGTTTAGTTCAGTCAGTAGGTCAAGAAGTTAAATGTCAAGAACAAAATAAAACGATCGGGAGAAGACAGCTATGGGCCTTCAGGTCACAAAAATTACCTGGAAACACTGAATGCTCAGAACTGTTAAAGAGAAATACTACGTCACACTGAAGGACGAGTGACTTTGTCTGTGATTCCATTGAGTCAAAAATGCACAAGAAGTAAAAAAAAAAATAAATAATTAGTGCTCTTCTGTACATACAACTAAAATAGCAAAGATTTATTGAACTCTATAAGTCAAATGTGAGACCCAATTGCATTTAAACAATTCCTGTTTACTGGGAGCTGAGAAGGAAGCTTTTCATGGGAAAAGGGTTTCAGCTGCTTTGCTGAGCTGCACCAGATACTAGACTTTCTGGGAAAGAAATGTAGGTGGACTACACATGAAGTCTGTACATGAGGGAGAGAATCACTGCTTAACTAGGGTTGGGTTTTGATTTTGTGTTTTTCCTGCAGAAGAGAGCAGCTGGGTAAGATCTGTGGGAGTCATGCTTCCAACTCTGCTCCTTTTTTGCTGATGCCTTGTGTTGAACTCTTCCTGGAGGATGAAATGTCTCTTGGCACATTTGTTGCCATCTGCTGTTTGTCTCTGTTGATAAGGCTTAGTTAGCACTTCTCCTAGGAAAGTGCATGACATAGTTTCAAAAACTGCTCCATTTACCTGTTGCTGTGGGATGAGGCAGGCCCTGTTCTAAATGTTTTCCAGCTGGTACATATCATTACTGTTTCAGATGACATGAAAAATGATAATTGAAGCTACAAGCCTATTACGTAGTAAGCTTTAATTAGTTAAACTGCTTCGTATTAGTTTACTGTTGGTGCTAATGCTCTTGAAATTAATTGGCACTAAAGGGGGTTCAAAGTTTATATGCAATCATTGCTGTAATAATGTGCTATATTACTAGGTAACTTGGCTTATTAGGTGATTTTGTTCTCAATTATTGCTGCAAGTCAACAAGGCCAGAGTAATTATCTCACAAACAATAGCCCTGCTCCCAAGACAGATGTAGCCAGACCCTTCCCCTGGAGTTTCGCTGTGCTCTAGCGAATAGGCAAGGGAAGGTGATCCACATATGTCACCCAGTAGCAGATGGGGAAGATTTTTTGAAAGTGGGATAGCACGCTTTCAGATCTTCTGTTATGCTAATAAAGTTTTTGTGTGAGAAGGGCAGCAATGTCAGTCTATCAATGACATCAACCCCTGGCATGTGCAGGCCATCAAAGCAAACTCAGAATGCCTTTGTAGGCATAGCTGGACGGTATAAGCCAGTTGCTACTAGAGTGAAGGTCATCTCTCATTTTCCTAGAGTAGACTAAATACCTAGCATACACATTGATTAAACTTTTTTTTTTTAATAAAAGTTGTGATTTTGTTAAAATCGAAAATTTAGAGTCATGGGAATTTCTAGACTCCATAGGGATTTCAGCCCTAAGTTGCTAATGTGTTGTGTGCCACTGGGGTACTATAATGTGGCTTAAATCAGCCTACAAGCTTCTGATAGAAGAAATTATAAATTTACTGGATTAATATTACCTAGTAAGTATAAAGCATTATTAATAAATATTTAATTCATAAACACACATTTAAGATGGTAGGGTTTATATCAGAAATTAATTACAGGTGAAGATGACTTTCATGAGTGGAAAAATGAAAAATTGCAGTGGTGAAACTGTGGAATAGAAGTATGATTGAGCAGTGCCAACATTCACCTCTTGTTGGCTCCTCTCCAGAATGCCTTCAGGAGAAGGTTCAGCTGAATCTCTAGATTTTTCAAGTGTCTTGATCTGAGTTCTGATACTATTTTAAGTCCCTCTTTAGAGCCAGCATGTAAATCTTTATTTAGGACCATCTTTCAGGAGCTGCACACAGCAGGTCAAGTATTAATTCCATCCCAGGAAACTGCTGTTTCCAGGAATTAAAAAGACTAACCAGTAGATCTCTTTAATTTTCTGTCAGTTATTTTCTTGAAGTAGAGATTGAAAAGGAGTTTAACAGATTCAGGAGTGCATTTGTCGATGGACATGTCTCATGTATAAATTATAAAGGTGTTGCTGTGTTTCAAGTGAAAAAGGTGCATAACTACTTTGAATGGTAGGCTGCTTAGTATTGTTTTATTGGAAGCATCTGTGGAATTTTCTGGTGGATGATTCTTCGTAGCTGTGGTAATTTTGCCCTTTTTGAGTAGTATCAGTTTGCAAGTTAGAATCTCATGTATGTGGAGACATTATAAACACTGACACACATGCAGTAGATCAAATTTGTAGGAATAGTTCTGAAGACAGGAGTTAATTTTGGGTATTTTAAGCTAAGGTGTTAAACCTGCTGTTTAGGGATTGTTTTTTGTTGCTGTTCTTTAGTATTTATGATTACGAAATTTAATTATCTCTTCTAAGGGATTGTAGTTGCCCAGAATAGAAAAGACGAGGAGTGGAGAAAAAACAATCCTCATGACTTTCTCATAACTATTACTCTTCAGGCCAGGGCTTACAAATGTAAGTGCACTGGAAGTACAGGGCACTGCAGTCTAATTTATGTGCGACCTGTGAAGATATGGAGCAACCTAAGTGGTGGTCCGTTTCTTTTCAGTAAGGAAGGAAAAGTAAGAATACTTTTTTAAATCATTACACTGTGGATCTGATGCTTCTAAAGGTGTCTGTCAAGTGTGCCTATTTGATAATGTAGAGGGCTTCTCAGCAGTAGATTCATTTTGATATTTTAGCCTTGAAACCAAGTTTCTGTGTTTGAATCTGCTAAAATTGTTGGTGTCATGTGCCTAATAACCCATCTGCTTGAATAATGATAAAGCCTCCTACTTAGTCTGTCTACCTCAAGGGAATAATCGAGCAGCCATTGTGACAATACTCCTCTGAGCCAACAAAATACAATTTTCCCCAGGAGTTCCCTTTGAAACAAGTTATTTTTAAGGCAGTAGTGATAGGGGCCCTGAAATGAGGCTCAATGAGGAATAAATATCTATCTCAAATTTTCTGTCATGGCCAGTGAAGTTAAAAAAACCCAAACAAACAAAACAGAAATAACCCAACTTCACCTTACTTAAAGGACAGCCAGATATCCTTATAAATAGAATTATATGATGTGTGTTTTTAGGGGGCTGGGCTTGATGTCTTAGTCCTGGATTTCATAGTAGACCTTTTTGCCATGCAGCAGACTGCAGGCTGCTTTAGTTTTGCTCCTTAAAGTCTTAAAGCAGTTGTGTTGTTTGGATTTCCTGCTGTGCCAGAGACCATTGCCAGTCAGAGGAGCCAAGAAATCAAAATTCTGTAAATGTCTGATATCCCAAATGTACGTGAATCAATTTGGCATCTGTAATTCATCTCTTCCTTGTCTTTCCTCCTCACTGTTTTACAAATCCTTTTACGTGATCACTTTCTTGGGTTTCTTGGTGCAGATTCCGAGTTGTTGCAGTTGGCAGCATAAACGAGGCATGTTTCAGTTCTTTAACTTTGTGGCATAGGAATTGCATAGAGCTGGTGGTGGATTTCCCATCATTTGTGTTAAATCAAGATCCTATGCCTTGTTTCTAAAAATTATGCCGTCAGTCATCCTGAAGTTACAGGCTTGAAGTAGAGACTGTTTAGTAGAGACTGTTCAGTAATATTTTACAGCCCATGTGTGTTAGAGGGAAGTCAGTAAGGAATCACTGCAGTCTTTTGCCGCACTGAAATATTGTAATTTATGTACCAGATGTGTTGGATAGAATATTAATGAATTGGATGCCTTTCTTAAAGGTGATTCTACGTAGTTCTATGAAGTCATGTGTGGTTGGCCAGAGAGCAACAGTGTATTACCCATCTGGCACAGCATAAAAATATTTGTACTTAAAAATTGATATTCAATAATTAATTTGGACTTTTCAGTATTTTCCTTGTTTAATGCAGGGGAGTTTCTTTGTTTGTGTACTTGATGTTCATAAGAGATTTCCTGTAATTCCTACCTATGTGTGCACAATCTGGTATCCTGAGTTTGTTTTGCTATAGTCTACATCTCTGTAAAGCATTTTGTGAGGAAAAAGTAATGTTTCTCTTGTGTTCATTCAATCTTGAAAAGTTTATTATTTATTACATAGATGTAACTCTGATCATCAGTTTGTCTCTTTCCTCAGATCATACTCTTAGGACGGATCAGGTTACCTGTACTATAATTAATTTCACCTCTGAATATGTTAAGAAATTTTGTATGCTTTTATATTATTCTGGTTTCTGAATAGTACCTCATGTCATGAATTTTTGAAGGGATTAAAGAAATTTTTTAAACAGAAAAATTCCTAATGTAGTGAACAGAAATATCTTTACATTGAGGAATTCCTGCAGCTTTTAAGTGTTTCAGTTCTTACTGCAAGTTGCCTGTTTTTCAGGCTCTTGGGGGAAATAGGAGGTTGTGACCAGAAGGTCTGTTGGACTGCAGTCTGTTTAGTTTTCTTGTATAAGCTTTGGAACATTTTTGAGGCGTCCACTGGAGACTTGAGAGCTTTTGCTGTTGGGATGGTTGAAGGTTTTTTGGATAGCAGATATGCCCTTGTGAAGACGGTGAACTTAAGGAGGGGGACTCAGTGACACTGGTGGCTGAATGCTGTGCCATGAATATGGACCATGTTGTCTCACTGCAGTGGGCACAGCTACTCTGGATGTGTCTTCTGGGTGTAGTGGTTGGTCAGAGACATTTCCTGACGCACAACAAAGAATTGTTATACCGATGACTGAACCCATAAGAAGGTCCCAAGTAGTTACGAGCTAAGAGTGGCTTGGGTGGATTGCAGCTCCTTATTTAAGTGTCAGAGAGGCCTGAATGCCTGAGCATAGCTCAGATAAAAAGAAGACAAAGGGCCCTCTTACGTCAAGTGTCACACAGTTAATATATAGAAAAAAAAGTTGTTCTAATTATATTTGTTTTCCTCCTTTACCTTCCCTTCTTTCCTTTTACCTTAATGAACCAAGCATTAACTCTTGAAATGATGCATTGACTCGTATGTGTAAGCATATTGCTATAGGGCAATTTAGTCATGTCACTGTAGTCTATGATGTTCTGGATGCTGCTTGACACTTGGGGTTGGAACTTCAAGGTCTCTTCCAACCCAAACCATTCTATGATTCTATAACACCATGTGGTGAGATTTTTTTGTGGTGGAGGAAAGCCTTTTGGAGCAGTTCTTACATACTTTTACATGTACAAGAACACTGGAGGTGCGTTGTACAACTGTGTTTTGTTTCTTGCTGACTTGCCTTCCTTACAAATTCTTGTTTTTTTAATATCCCTTTTCTTCCCTCCCCTCCTCTCCAAAGTGATAGATGTCTTCACTGCCAAAGCATCTACGTTTTATGTTTCTTGTCACTTCCCAGATTTTTCATGACTACTGTTCTTGGTTTTTATGCTCTCCAGTTGAATACTATGTTGCTTATAGATAAAGGTGGGAGCCTGGAGTTAAGGTACCAATGCTGTTGTGTAAAATTCAACTCTCACACCTGTTTGAATTAAAGTGAGAAGACTGTGGGGTGGGGTATGTGAGTAGGGGGTGCTGGAGGGCAAGAGAGGACAGACTGCTGATGAACACCAGGATGATGCAGGTGCCAGCCAGCAGCATCCACCTGGCTACTTCAAACTGGCTTTTAGGAGAATGAAAGTGGGATTTGCTGCCCAGACTCTGGCTTGCTTTCTGGCTAAACCAAATGGAGGGGCTGATTTCTGCCAAAAGAGCAAGCACCTGCTTTTTCCCTGGGAGGGAAGAAGGGAAGGGATGTTGCTCTGAGCCTGTCTGGATGTTCTGGCCATGTGTGATGGTTTGCAGTTGCTGAGCTGTACCCAGTGGCATGTCCTGCACCAGTGGTCCATTTATTCTTTCTCTGTGCTAATCTTCCAGACCAGCTGAGGTGTTTGCTGGCAGTTCCCTAATGAATAAGCTGCTTGTGGCTTGTTGCTGTAGGAGCAGAGCTCTGAGATGACTTGCACCACTACATGGAAGATTAAGTAATATCTTATTTCAGTGTATTTCTCTGTAGGCAAGTTTTCTGTTCACTTTACTAGTACTTTCACCATCCATCTACGTGTGGGCATTTGAGCTGTATGTTACCACTTACCCTGTTGTTTTGAGGTGTGATTTCCCAGCTTTCTCCCTACTATACTCTAGACAGGCTGGAGTGTCCTTGAACCTGCCCTCCCCTTTCTAAAGGGAAGAATGAGAAGCCTTTGAGCAGCTTAAGTGTCGGCCTGTCACAGCTGACAGGAAACTGATCTGCTTCTTGGCCCTGTGCTGCAGCCTGGCTTGCCAGTGGCATGTGCCCGGGCTGTGCAAGCCTTGCAGGGCCAGGGGGTGCCTGCCGAGGGTCCCCCTGTGCCCCAGCAAAGTGGAGTTTGGCCGTAGACATGGTCGGAAATCGCTGTCTGTCCCAAAATGTTGCGGCTGTTTGCCGCAGCTGTCTGTCCTGTCAAAACAGTGACTCGTCTCAGGGTTAAAGGTTGATGAAAACTGTTGCTAATTTGAGATGATTGATATTGGAAAAACTAATTAGTGAGCAGGGGCATTTAATTTGATCACTTGTAGTGGTTTCTGTTACGGGTTTTGAAGAACTTTTCTGAGCTTCTTTTACCAGCTTCTTTCTTTTTAATTGAAGTAGGGATGTGTTTTCAGTGGACTGCTTCCAAGGGGAAGGACAGGGTAAATTCATAAGCAATGCTTGAATTTACCTGTGACGCATTCCTGTGTGATCTCCAAAGGCTGGCAGGGAGATCCCCGATTTGCTTAGAGAAGGAAATGTCAGATACCTTGGTGAAACTTTCAAATGAAATACCTTGTGACAGAGTTGGGAGCTCATCGGCTGTGCTTCGCCACAGGAGGTGTTCTCTGTAGTTAGGAAGGTAACAGAGGAGTGTTAAAAGGGTATTCTGGTAACATTACTTTGGCTTATTCAATTGCTGATGACAAGACAATGTGTTTCCACTTTGGTCCATGCTGCTAAAGTGTAATATAATTTTTTGTATTAGACACCAGCCACCTGTTAATATCGTTCTTCTAAAGGTCATTGTGTGGTGCCTTGCTGTCTGAATTTAACAGGCCTGTATCAGGTTTGTTGGTCACTCTTTTGTGTGACACCAGACAAGTGTTTGTGGGGAAAGAATGTGAACCCGATACCCTGAGGGCCAAGGGAGAGGAGAGGACCAGGGACAGGCTCTGCTGCTGCTATTGTCGTGCCACCAGGTCAGGGCTGAAAAACAAGCACCTTCCTTTTGAGGTGCTTTCATCTAAGACAGTCCTTGTTTGCAACAAAAATAACTTGTGGTAACTTCCCAAGAGAAGCAAACTGATGTCTGTCAACCCAGACTTTTTGGTACTCGTGGATGTGTAAGGGCATTCTGTTCCTGACCTGGGCTGTAAAGGAGAGGAGAGGTGTTGCTCAACTGCCTGTCTGGACTCCTAATGCCATGAAAAGAAAGTGAGGTGGTGATAATTGTGCCTGGTGACAATGGATAGATGCTTGATAAGTTATTTTTAAACATACGGTGTTGGCAGTTAACCTTAATCCTGGTGTTGGATTCATTTATTAATGTCTGTACAGTGACCTGAAAATGCAAAGCGCTGTATCACTGAGAAATGTTGACCTTGTTATCTGACAATTTTTAATTAATTTTGCTGAAAATAAAGGTGATGAGCATTTAACTTGAGCTTTCACTCTTTCCACCTGACCTGGTATTAGCTTTTGAGAGAGGTGGGGACAGGTAGGACTTGTGGATGAACTTCTGTGCCTCTATCCAGTGAATGAAGCAGATGCAAGTGGCTGGTGCTGCAGGGACTCAGCTGAATGACTTTGTTTTCAAATTTTCAGAAAATGAAAGCTTCAGCTGCCAAAAGAACAAAACAAAGCACCTGGTTTACCACATGGTGTAGGACATTCCAGCACTTGCAAAGAGGGAGGGTTGGCTTTAAGCCATCTATATTCCAATGTCATTAGTAACTGCTACTAACTGTTGGATTGAATTGCTGGCTGAGAAAGAGCAAGGGCTTTTAGAGTCTTCTCTGCAATTGAAAATAGTCACATGAAGAACTCCCATTACTGACAATTTTATAAGGAATAAGGATCTCACTTTATCAGTTGCATATTTATTGGTTCAAACCATTTGAGCTTCATTATGCGCATGTGGATAGCTCGTGGTGGTTGTTTGAAAAGGTCATTAGGGTCTTCAAGAATTCTGGCTTTACAAAAATCTAATTCATTATTTCTGCAATGAAAGAGTTAATGAAGGATCACTTGTGGCTTTTAATTTTCAGCTAATTAAAAAGAACGTCTGTTTTTGCCTTGACGCTCATCGTTAAAAGTGCCAAATATAGGATTTTTTTTGTGTGTGAGTTGAAGGGTGAGGAGGAGGGGGAAAAGTTACATGTAAATCATTTAGCCATTAACCTAATGTGGTGGATTTATAAATCCTATTACTATAAGCCCTTTTCATTTCCACTGAGGCCTGACGTGTGCTTGATCCTGCTAATGTAAAATTCATTCTGTCTAAGTGATTACTGAAGTAAGACACTTTTAGTCAATTTTAATCAGATTGTGTGATACTTGCTTGAACACCAGTGTTAAGTAAGACATGGACACAGTTTGGCCATGTCTTAATTAGCCTTACAAATCAGTTAGACTAGAAATCAATCAGCGAGCCAAGTCTATGAACCTTTTGACACTTAATGCTTTCTGTGGGGTGAAAAAACATCTATGCTGAGGGCTGAAAATACAGGGCTTGGAAGCAAGATTAAGATTGTAATTTGGTGTTCTTGCTTTATGGTATGCTCGGCAGTCCCTCACAGTATGCAAGTCCTTTACGATGCAGCCCTCATTGGTGTTTCAGAGTTGAGGCCAGTGGGGTGCTTCCCATAGCCCATCATAAATTCCTGTCTCCACAGCAGGAGCAGCAATTGGAGTATTTTTCTGAAGCTGCTTCTGCTCCAAGAGACGTCTGTTATTTTGGCAGAGGGGGGTGAGGGACACCTTGTCTTAAAACGTAACTTCCTTCTTCCAGGCGTTCTCTGGGAACTACTGACTTGGATTCATGGGACATCTGTCCTTCTTGGGTTTAGCTGTCCCTGTGTTTCCTATAGGGAAGCATTAGTATGGAAGACATCTGCCTCATGAGCCCCTCAAATATTGCTCACTGTTGAGATCAGAGGTGGTTTTTGTAAAAGGTCATCCTTTCATAAGACAAGTAAAGACTGTTGTTTTTAATGTTTCTCCTGGATTATTGCTTTTTAGGTGGGCTTGACTCATAACATGAGCCTCAAACTGATTTTCAATTTTTGTTGGTCTACCCAGTTTTTGAAGAAATTTTGGTCTTTTCTTTCAATATATAGACCATTTCATTTTACTACCCAGAAAAACTTGTCCTGTGTTTGTTTCTTTTTTTTTCCTCTTCCATTGCTTATGGTGTCTTCTGCAGCATGGTGGGAAGCCTTGGGAGAAAAGCATGCTGGCAGTATATGGAAATAAAAATATTTAACACCAGACACAGGAGATGTTCTCTCAAAGCAGGCAACATCTTTTGCAGAAATCCCAACTGCACACACCTTGTGTCAGTGCTGGGGACTTGACTCTGTACCTGGTGAAAGACAGGATGATTGTAAATCACCAGCTTAGAGTGGAGACTTTGTTTTGCCATTGTAGAAAAATTACCTGCACAGTCATTTTGTTTTAAAGCTTGGAAAGTCGACCACCAGCAGTGTCAGCAAACCCTTTTCAAAATCACTCTACAAGTTTGTATGCTACAGGCTTTGTAAGTTGTTTTTATTGCTCAGCTTCCAGGCAATTTAAATATCTTTTCTCCTCTATCTAACCTGTTAAATTACCTCTCTCTCTTAGGGTGAGTGTTCCTCATTTAGTCAGATGTTACTCAGTTGATGATAAGACTGCAAGCACATGTGGAAGAAAGTAGGGAACGTGTTTTTTGCTTGATCTGAATGCCTCTTTGTCCTCTGTTTTCTCTTTCACATGGTTACTGTTGGTCTGCCAGGTGTGCCTTTTTGAATGAAAATGAGAAACTTCTTTAGTGTAGAACACTTATAGTGTGGTTGGGATGAGGCTCATTTAAAAAGCTTTGAAATTAGATGTTAATTACCTTTCTCTTCTACTGGATAATCTTCTCTACTTTAACCAAATAAGGATAATCTTCTATACTTTAATCAAATAAATATTCAAATACTTTGAATTTGCCATATTTCAGCTTTTTGACAGTTTTCTTATGTGATGGATTGTAGGAGAGCAACTGCTCATGAAAAGGGAGAACTTTAAACAGAAAAAAAAATCATAGTTCAGGTGGATGGGACAATTGATCCATTCTAATTAAATGTAGTTGATCTGAACAACCCTATGGTGATGGGCCAGGAGGGAACTGTCAGGGTTCACTTCAGCCTTTCCCTCCATCCCCCCCTTTTTTTTTTTCCCTAAGACTGTAGCTGCCAATATCATAAGATTATAAGCTCGAGAAAGATGTAGTGAATTCCATTCTAGATCATATTTTAGGGTAACATTTTTATTAATCTATGTCAGATTATGGTTGGTTCTTGACTCTAAAGTGTATATCTTCCTATTATTCTGTGTATACATATTGTCAAATGTCTAGGTTCATAGACATTTTTTAGTACCATTTGTAGCCTCTCTCATAACCCAGGACATCTGTACTGTTTTTAAAAACAGAACAAATTTAGAGGTTTATCAAAGCGTACAGTTTTGTACAAAACCTGCTAAGAAAACCCTGCTAAGAAAACAACATGAAGTGTCTCTTATCAGCCATCCTTTTTATATATTTCCTGGGAAAATCCTTTCAAGTCTCTTGTTTCTCAGCTCATCAAGACTTGCCACAATTCATGTCAGAAAGTAGCAGTATCTCTTCAGTGTCCTGTTGGTTAGTGGACAGGTATTTTGTTGTTGTTGGTTTGTTTTTGGTTTTTTTTGAACCCAGCAGATTTAATGTATTTTTTTCATAAGTAAAAATTTCAGTATTTCTGATGTTTTCATGGGCACTTGATATTCTTCAGTTGGGAATATGTATGGGCATATTCATGGCATTTGTGTCATTTTAATGATAGATTTTTTGTTTGTGTTTTGGGTTTTGTTGTTTTTGTTTACTGGAACACAGGAGAACCCATCTGAACATCAGCAAATGCTTTTTTACTGGGAGGGTGACCAGGCCCTGGCACTGGTTGCCCAGAGAGCCTGTGGAGTCTCAACTTTGGAGATACTGAAAGGTGTCTGGACATGGTTCTGGGCATCCAGCTCTAGGTGGGCCTGGTAGAGCTGGAGAGTTGGACCAGATACCTCCAGAGGTCTCTTCCAACCTCAGCTAGTCTGTGGTTCTGTGACTCTGTCTATTTTTTATATTTTTTTAGTTCAAAACAGGCCTTAGAATATCAGAAAATTCTTACAGGGATTTCTGTTCTTACAATATATCCCTATCTTTGCTTCTGGTTTGGGGGGTTGGTTGGTTGGATGGTTGGTTTGTTTATTTTAGGTACCTGTAGTTTTATCTAAGGGCATTAAGAAGGAGCTTAGCAACATTTGTATCTGTAATAGCAGTGGATGAAATCAAGCCACTGTCCACCAGTGCTTGTGGTTGGATTATTATGTTGGCACTGAAACTTCTCTCAGAGCCCTGCAGGTCTCATTTCAGATATAATTCTAATGAGGATATTGAATGACTGGTGTGACAATAATGTAAATTAATGCTGGTGCCTTCTATTTAAACTGAAAAGTGAGAGCAAGAGAGAGCTTTGAAAGAAGGCTTCCTTGGCATATGAGTGAAAGCTGAGTTTTTTATTAACGATTCAAACTCCTGTAATAAGAAGTAGGAAAGCTTATTAGCTATGTTTTTAGATTAAACAAAACCTTTAGGTTGTGATGTTCTTTCTTTAACAGAAGTTGTGGGATGAAGAATTTAAATGAAAATTTCCAAAGTCTAAGATTGATTGAGTTAAAATATGTAGCATGAAATCAATCCTGTCAAACTGTAGGGAAATAAGTGAGACATTTATAAACATTGTTAATGTTTTAGAAATCTAGTTTTGTGTGAGTGTATTTTGAATTCTTTACAAATGAGATAACAGTAGGTCTAAATGACAAATTAAAGATTTAAAAAATAATCAGCATGCCTCTCTTCTAGTAATGGATTTATGGAAGTAGCATGCTTTAGTTGCATTTGTAATTAAGGTTTTTCCATCATTAGAATAGAAATGTATTCCTGTTGAGCAATATCTTTTTATGTGAATTATGTGGATTGAATGAGTGGCAAAACTCCACTACTTTAATCTGTTATGTGGCTGAAAGTCAGTATTTGAATTGGGTTCCTAGAGAGTCATGCTGAAAGGTTAAACACATTTGTCTGTTTTCCTAGTCTTCAAATTTCCATATTCTCTACAAGTAACAAACAAATCCATGTCCTGTGGGATTGTACAATGGCAATTTAGCAACTTATCTTCATTAGTAATAAAGCCATAAAACTCTAAATACTAAAATGGGTGGGCTGTACGTGGAGTGCTTAACAACAGACTAATGCATAAAAGAAACTTCTGAAATTGTACTTTCTTTGCATGAGCTCACAGTGCTGAAAAATTAAACTGTACGCTTTGATAAGCCTCTAAATTTGAAATTTGTTGTGTTTTTAAAAACAGTACAAATGTCCTATGTTATGAGAGAGGCTACAAATGGTATTAAAGAAGCCTTAGACCACAATTTCAGGTAATTGACCAGTTGACCATTAGCTGCTGAAATCTTGGAATGCTGATAATCAGGGGGTCCCTTTCAGGAATTTGCTTTTGCATGAAGCTCAGCTTTTCTCAGTTGAAGTACTCCCAAAATTGTGTCATGGAGCAAGTTTCTGTTTCTGCAGGAGCTCCGTGACATCAAATATGATTCCATCCTTAGCTCTTTAAGTGATTATGGTATATTGTGAATGTCTGTTGGTAGACAATAGTTTCTTTTGATATGGGCTCTTTTCTTTCCTGTATGTCCTTATAGGAAGGTGAAGTTGCCCCAACCCACCCTACAGTTCGTATTCCTGACTTACAGTTGCAAGACCTATTTAACAAGCAATTTAGAATTGTTAACTAGTAATTTGTAGTTAGTTTAAAAACTAGTTTAAAACCTTAAATGAGACTTTTTTAAAAACTAAAATATTTCTACATTATACATATTCTAATAATTTGGTAGGCCAATAGATTTTATTTCTGACATGCTTTGCAAATTCTTATGTTGTTCTAGGAGAGTCTTTTATGTCCTGAGGAGCTCCATCTTGGAAATATGACTGAGACTTCATGCTGTTAACTATGCATGTTCCTCATTGTATTTTCACATCCTTGGAGCAATCACTAGGTCCTGCCTGAAGCAGGAAAGGTTAAGTGTCCCATGTAGAGGTGAAACTGTTTTTTTGTCCCTGGCACCACCTAAGAAGGCAGGTAAGAGCTGCCACAGGGGCTAGTCAGAGGAGACTGTGTAGAAGGCATGTCAAAGCAATGGCTAGTGTTTGGATATATTGGAGATGGTACCTGCCCTGCTCCCACTCAATACCAAATACTGTTGTGATTTTGTAAGACTTGAACACTAGTTTTTCAATAGAAGCCCTTTTTCTTTTAAGAATACTCATCAGGTAGCAAGTGTGTTCTGCATCTCTTTTTTTCTTCAGCACTTGCTTGTCTTCTCCCAGACCTTCCCTTTTCTCCAGCCATACAAGTTGTGGTTATTACTTACAAGATGCTGACCAGGACAACCTTAAAAAAAGTAATTGATGTTCACTTCCTGCCAACTCTTCATACTCCCTTGTTGCCTTAGAGGACCATTCCTGCACTATACCTTTCTTTTTTGTAATAAAGTTTTCTTTTAACAGATAGATAATAAGGGAGAAGTGCCTTACAGAGCTGTAAGTCCTGTTTTCTGCTTTTTACTCAAAAAAAAAAGTAGGGGAAGATTTGTTTCTAGAGTAATTTGTCATCATCTTGGGTAGTGCACTGAGTTTATCTACTGCTTAAAAATATTTCAGTGTTTGGCGTATTAGTTTTATTTCTTTTCAGGTTTATAGACATACTTGATGTTTTTGAAAAACTCTCTTTACTGACTCTAAAACATATTCCCTGATTTTTCTAGGACTTCTAGTTATATGGCTAAGAGAGTAACTTTTCTTGGAGATGGGACAGTACTTAAATTTTGTCACTTCAAAGTTGAGAGACATGCTTATTTATTTAAAAGATAGCTTTTAAAACTGTAGTTCTAAACCTAATCTGGAGGGTGGTATGGTTATCCTTCCCTTCTTGGGAATAGAGTTTGCTGTTATTCAGAGGCAAATCTATGTGCTCTGGTTTAAACCTTGATTGGGTTCTAACTTGTCTCACCAATCAGGAAACCTTGGTTTATAAGTAATTAACTTCAATTATTTACTGTTCTTGTAATTTCATTTTTTCTAGTGAAAGACTGAATATCTTTTGCTCAATGTGTTAAACCTGTTCAGTTGGGGAAACAAAGAAAGGCTTTCCTGTCTAAATGTTTGTTCATTTCACTGAAACAAATGCTGATGTTTTTTCTAAAGAAGATATTCTTGTCTGTATGTATTTAAATATTGAATAACTTAACACATGTTTTTGTTTTATTAGGAAATAGTAACTGATGCTTGTCATATTTTCCTTATTAGTGGTTTTACTTGTGGTTTGTGATTTAGCAGTTAGCTTTTGATGCAGTTGCAGTTATCTTATTAGGCAAAGCTACCTTTGCATCTTATAGTTAACTACACAATGTTCATCAACCATGGATTTATTTAATGGTTTGGAATAAAAAAAATCACAAGAGTTAATGAGCTGAATTTAGTTTGAATACCACATTCTTCAAGGGTTTTTAAATGTTGTGGATCTTGTTTTCTCATGAAGTGAAACATGGAAAAAATTTTCATGTTCCTTCACTTGTTTTAGGTGTTCTGTTTTGAATTAGTTAGAAAGAAAATGCCATCATGGGTGGGCACCAGGGTGAGCCCCAGTGCTTCTGGAGGAGCTGTCATTGGTGCGGGTGTTTGGTTTCTCTGGAGGGTTGGGAGATGCCCGTGCCGTACTGACATGTTTTCACAGCTAGTTATCCACACGGACATTGTATTCTTACTGCTTCTGGGAACACAGAACACTTCTGGGAAGTGGGGTCAGAACCTGGTCAGTTGCCTTCTGTGCACTCAAGTGTTCAGCTTCATTGTTGAGCACTCCGTTTCTCTTTCCAAGATTTTGAAATCACCTCCAACACAGAAATTGTTGTGTTGTGTGTATTTTGTTGGCTTTTTGGTTTTTTAAATTTTGTTCAGTGCTGTTAAGAGTATGTTTCATTATTTTTTCTTTTGTCCTAATAGCAAAATAATCCTTTCCAAAAAAGGCAAAATTTACATTAGTATAGAATGGTTTGTAATATATTATGTAGAATAAATGATAATGTTACGTTTTAGTAAGTATTTAATTCTGGTTCTTTTCAGCAAAACCCACTACAAATACTTGAAGTAGAGGTACTGTAGAATTTTAAAGATATAATCGTTTCTAGCACCAAGGGTCTTCAAGTTGTAATTTGATTCCCAGTGTCATCTTCAGTGCTTTACTGTCATCTTTGCGTTCCTTGTCAAAATGTGACAAAGGTACCTAAGATTTTTGTTGTGTTGAGCACATTTCTATTGCTGCCTTTTTTGTGTGTTTTCAGTTGTTCGTGAGGCAAAAGGTTCTACTTTTTGTTGGCATGTAAACATGTGTCACTGGATCTTTGTGTACGCTGCTTCAGCCCTTGGAATCATTCTCCCTTTGGTTTTGGGGCTCCATGTGATACTGATTTTATACTCAAGCTGTGTTGTATCACTGGCTGTCAGTGTCAGCGTTTCTGAAGAAAAACAAAGCCAAACCAACCCCTAAAACAATGTGGAAGGGAAAATTTTGGCAGCATGGGGTGTATTTCTAATGCTGGTTTCCTAAGAGTGTACCCTTTGGAGAAATGTAACTTTGAATGCCTTGTCGAAGTACAGCAAATATTCAGTAAAAGCTCTTTGAAACAAACTTATTTATTAACTACTTGAATCTGATCACTCAAACTTTTCTGAATCAAGTCCTTTGTCTGATACAAAGGCTGTATTGTGATTCTTCATTCTTTGTGGCAAACAAGGCCTCCATCTTTCTTTCACTTATGCTTAGGGCATATGTGCCTTTTTGTCCAGTGATAGAAACCTTTTTTGAAAATGCTCCTTAATAAAATCTTTTTGCAGCATCCTGTGGCTGTGGTTTATCAGTGCTAGAGGCTACTTAACACAAAATCCTAGCAAATCTAATGAAAAGGTTGCAAAAATACAGAGGTTCAGAAATACTTCTTAGGTAGATTAGTGAGTGGTGTTACTGGAACAGAGTTTTTCCAGCCCATTTATTTCTCTGTGTCATGGGAAGGACTAGCTAATATGAATTAGTAAAGCAGGTGACAGATTTATTTTCTTACTATAGAATTGCACAAGTAAACAAATGAGGTGGAAAAATGTATCAGGTCTACTGTAGATAACTACAGGTAGTCTTCAAAAATACAGTTTTTGCCAATGCCTTAAGACTGCTGGGTTTTCTCCTTGAGCCAAGTGAAGCCTAAGTGATTATTTTTTGGGCGGGATGCGTGTCTGGTAAAATGTTTTTGTAATTATTCTGCTCAGTCTTTTCAGTCTGCTCTTAAGTCTCCCTTTCTGTTCCTTCATGTCTGCAACCCCAGGAATCTCCAGAAAATGTATGTTTTCAGGAGAAATCTTTGCATCAGCATATTAGTTTTGTATCCTGTCTCATTGGTTTTCAACTTGGGTATATTAGCTTGTTCCCACAGAAGCATCCTCTCATCAGAAGGTACTCTTTAGTGGTTTTTAAATAAGGAATCTTTAAAAATATTTGATGTGATGGATAATAGTAAAGCTGTTCTTTGTATACATATTTATTTTTAATCATTCCCTGTCTTAAATCACAACCTCATTTAATTAAGTAATTAGTGAGTTGGAGTGGGATTAGGACAGCGAATTTTGCTGTTTGATGATTGCTTGTCTGCAATTACAATCCTTCAGTTTATATTGAATTGCAGTTCATGGGTGAGAGAATATGTGTTGCTGGTCTTGCTTTTACAAGGAAAAAAGTTAAAATAGAATTTCACAGATGTTCACTGTGCTGAGAAGTTCACAGGTTTTTAGAAGTATATGTTTGCTGGGGGGGAAGGGGGCATGGCTGTACAGATGGGTTGCCAGGCAATTAATTCTTCCTACTTGGATTGTCTACAATAGGAGACAATCCAGCTCTCATAAGCAAAGCAATATTATTTGCAAAAGGAAACTACTCAATACCATTTTTCCTATTCTCTCCTTCTTTCTACTGTCTTCCCAGCCTCCCTTCCTGTGCTGTGCATTTCTGAGAAACCGCCAAGGATTGATATGATAGCAGGGCTGTCATTCCTTTTAACCAAAAAAAAAAAGAAAAAAAGGCGCCTTTTTTATTCTAGGTATTTTAATAGAGTCCCATTAAGGATGTATTGCTGACTGAAATATTGGCATGAAGGGCTCTCACTGAGCTGAGCCCAGGAATTAAGAAGTCAGGAAATGGGCTGCTGCATTGCTAAAGAACCTTGTGTGACACAGTATCTCCTGATTGGGGGGATCATTACTGCTATTATGACTCGACTTGCGTAGGAATTTTAAATTTCATCTGAATGTCAGTAATAACCCTCTTAGCAAATTATCCTGAATAAAATCACGAAGGCATTTTATATAATAGGTGTTGAATTACTGGATAGATTTGCTAATTAAATACTCTTTGTTCTGCTGCAGTTGACATTACAGGGTAAGATCTTGAACAATTATTCTCAACAGCTGTACTTTGTTAAGGGAAAAATTAACTACAAAGTTTATTTTTTTTTCTACACTTGAAGTTGGCAGATTTTTGAAATGTGCTTGAAAAAAATTCCATCATCCAATTGGTAATGAGAAGATAAATATGCAGGTGTTGCTGTGAAATCAGATAACTACCGACTGCCTTATTGATGAATTTAGCAATACTTTGTAACCTTCTGTTTTGTAGTTGTTGGCACTTACAAGTGATCTCCTGTCAGACTGGGTAACGCTAGCAAATACCAGTCACTTGATGAAGCTTATTCTTCTGTGACCCTCTTGTTGTGATTACCTACACCCACTGCTGTCCTCGGGGACAACTGAGAAATGGTTTTTGCACAGTCGAAATATTTTTTAGTAGAGTGTATTCCTTTTTTAAAATAATTATTAGTAGATAGCATTATTTCAGAGAATGAAGTAGAAAAGGCCAGAGATTATCAAGGGGAACATGGTAGGCCTTCTTTTCTTTTCAGTATAATCTCTTAATTTCTGTCCAATTTTAAAATTTTGTTTTAGAGACTCCTGTTTGCTCTTGGAGTATTAAGAGAGAGGTATAACTTTTCTCTGTAGGAGTTAGCTAAAAGTGAGAGAAGCGGTTGTGGGATGGTTAATATGTTGCAATTTTGATTACTTTATATGAAATTTGATGCCAGTGATATGTCTTCAGAATAATTTCAAAACTCCATGGAAAGGTGGTGGGGTCGTGCTGTCTGAATCACTCACTAAGAGATGAATAGGAGTGGAATACCTTTTTTAAGCTTCTGATTAAAATGGAATCAGGTGTGTCTCAGCACCTACAGCCTGGCATGAATGTGCAGCCAATACTCAGCATTTTCCTGTTCTTCTTTGTCTGTGTAGAAGATTGAGGCCAGCTGAGTTCTTTGCATTTTCAGCAGAGTTCAGGCATCACATTGTTCAAGTATGTAGTTTACAGGATCAGTGGATGGTTTTTAAACCAACAGGGAGTTTTGAACTTGGTCCAGAGAGTGTAAAACCATGGATATCCATGCATGCTTGGGGAATAACCCTGACAGGGGCATGCATTGTGAGTCAGCTGTGTCAAAGTTACGTCGTAGTTTGGAACGGAACCTGTCCTTAAGTGCCTTGAAGAGAATATAGCTTTCAGTGCAAAATTTAAAACAAACTGAAAAAACATCATACTTTAGTATGCATCACTGTGGTTGCGTGAAGGTTCAGAATTATTAAAGAAACCTGCCATATTAAAGGAATCACAGTGTTGTCATTTTGGTTTTGTACTGTTACGTAGAGGTGGACATGTCACCCTGTTTCAGAATTGCTTGCTGTGATAGCTGTAGTCAGTATCACAACAGTCAAGACTCTTGGCTTGATTTTAGACTCCTTGGCCTTATGAAAGTCATGAGATTTCCCTGCAGGTGGTCTTACTCCCACTGAGCGTGGCCAGCTCTTGCCTGTTAGTCCTTTTCCTTGCCTCCTCCCTGCTAATTTCTACTGCTCAGCTCTCTGTCACAGGCTTCTTGACTACAAGTCATAATTCTGCCTTTTGGCAAATACAGCCAAGGAGTATTGCAATTTAATGTATGAAAATAGTAAAACTGAGGCTAGGTTGCTAAATTTAGTATAAGCTGTTGAAATAGTGTGTTGCCTGACTATATTTATAGTTCCAAATTGTTTGGGTTCACCTAATAGACTCTGATCTATCATTGCTGTAACATAACACGTGGTTCAAAGTAATCCTCTTTAAGAAAATTTAAAACATAAATATATATGAGTAGTAGGGTTAGCAGAAGAACTGAGGTTCATGCTGAGTGATGATGGAAAGGATTGAAAGCAGGGAACTGGAATCTGGAGCTGTGTGCCAGAGCACCAGCATCTTGACAAGAAGAAAATGGGGAATACAGTGGAACCATGGCCAAGTAACTGAAGGAATGGACCAGATGTTGGTTCTTGTGCAGCTGTGCAAGATTCACTAAGTCCTTCCTGCTGCAGCAGCTACGCATTTTTTTCATCAAGCTGGTTTTACTCTCTCTTTGCTGTGCTACAGTTGTACCTGTGGCTTCAGATGATATGCTGTCCTGCCCCTCTCCACTGTGCTGACCAGTACCGTAGATGGAATCAGGAGCCTACTCATATGAGGTCTCTCTAGCTATTTCTAAGGTTCAAAGAGATGCTGTTCAGAGCATTGGGGAACTTGGGATGCACTCTTGGCTGAGTGACAAGCTTAGTTACACATGGATTTGCCCATTGATTCAACATCTGTATCCTATCTTTATCCCAGCTTCTTGTCCCCGTTCTGGTTTCTGTAAGGAGTTTGCTTTTTGATGACCCATTTTGAGATCATTATGAGGATAATCAACCTTTTGACTAAGTCGTTAAGTGAGCGCTATGCAGGCTGTACTGAATAAGGCAGGAAGGTTTTGGGAAAAAATTTAATAACATTCAGAGATAAGATGATGGATATGAGGGTGACAGCTGACCTAAATTACTGAAAGAGACTTAATTCTGGCCCTTGCTGATTAGGTTTTGTTTGAGCCATTTGATTCAGTGTTCCTTTTTCCTAAGGTAGAATGTGTGTGTGCACATGCAATTTTGAGATTTGTTTTAATCTTGTTTTAGGGGAGTTAATAATAGCATTAATACAAGGTCAAATGAGAATTTACTCATGTAATAGGAGTATTGAGGTGACTGTGTGTTGCCAGGAGAGAGGTGGTTTGCTTTGTTTTGAAAGGTGAGAGGATTTGGAGTTAGCAACCTAATGGATATGTTTGCATGTGTTAGCCTGTAATTATATCATACACTAATCTTTGATAATTTTTTTTTATTTCAGATTTTGATGCACACCAAGGAGATGGTGCAGAAGGTAATGCTGAGCATTTTCATTAAACAACAACCCTTAAAGAGCACACCTGGGGAAATTTTTTTATTCTAGGAGAACTGTAACCCAAACAGACCTGAAATCACTTCTTAGGATGCCTGGTTTACAAATGTAATCCTTCGTAATGGATTATAGCTTTTTTCTTTTCCTACCACAAATATGATCTGGCCCCTGCTTGAAGCCTATGCGTGACTGTTTCCAGCAAATTAGCAACAGTGCTAATTAGAGTTTACTCATAGACCTGTTACACCATGTGTTCTAGTGTTTTGTTATGGTTTATTTTTTGGCATCCTTTAAATTCTTGTCACAGGGTGGTTTTTTGACTATGTGGAGTTTAACATGGACATAGCCATGCTGCAGTTTTTACAGCTGCATTCATTTTCCATCACTGAAGACGTCGGGTTTTGTTATTTTTTCAAGTTAATATTATATAATTAGATTCATCTGCCTGGGTTTTTTGGTGAAATTTACTGGTGTTGGCAGTTTTTCTCTTCTTTTTTTCTTGCTAAGGCTTTCATATGCACCTCAGGCTTTTTTATGTGCCTCAGTTTGTCTAGAGTTTGCTCCTTTATCCCAGAGTATTATGGAAGTCTGGCTGGTGTTTGAACACAGCCTTTTCCAGGTAGATCATTTGAATTGTTAGAAGGATCAGAATGAGAGGTGATGTGTGAAGGACAGAGTGTCAGTCAGAGAGAAGTAACTGAGTAGGTGTTTGTATTGATCTCCAGGTGTTCAGTAGTTCAATCTGACTTGTGAGTCATAGTAGTTAGATCCTTATCCAAAAGGAGTGCTATGTTCCCTGAAAGATCTGCTGCCCAGGGGAGGACTAATACAGATAATTAGATTACAGGAGAAGTTAAAAGATGGAGGTGGGAAGATGGAAATACAAAACCACATACATGATCTGAAAAAGCGTAAAGAAGAGCAGCCTAGTCTGGACAGCGCTGTGGTATTCTCAGTTATTGTTACCCACTAGCCAATACTTTCACTAGATTTATTTGAAATAGGGTATCTAAGTATTTTTTCTCTTACATGTTTTTTTTTCCCCAATACTGTTGTGTTGGCTACAAATGGTCTAAGCTACCTGACTGTGGTATTGTCTTTCAAGCACTTTGGCTAAATGCCTTGTGTGAATTTATCCAGCAGTCTTTGAGCCGAAGTGATCTTCTTGTATCCTAGCAGTCCAAAGTTATATTTGGTTAGAATTCCTGCTTTTTCTCAAGATCATGGCCAGGCTTCGTGAACGAAGATTTGAGAAGGGCTCTACTCACACTTGCTACAAGCGCGCTGATGGCTGAAAAGGCCAATGTGAGACAGACAAGTCCGGTTGCAGAAGGCACAGCAGAAAGACTCCCTGGGTGAGATCGACAAGACGCAATTCTTTCTGCGTTG
>JAWWLV010000001.1:104579338-104599338 GCA_035041135.1 Platyrinchus mystaceus
GTACGGAGGCAGCGCTGATGGAAGCGTTCTAAGAGACGCAAGTGGTGGCGGTAAATGACCCATGATTCAGATCCGTATAAGAGAGTAGACAGTACAATGGCTCTGTAAACGCTGATCTTTGTACTTTTCTTCAGGTGTTTGTTTCGCCAAACTCTTTTATGGAACAAATTAAGTATTAAAACAGATATGTTTTAATGAAATATACAGACTTACCAGTAAAAATTTATTTTACATTTTTCTGCTTTTTGGTATTTAAGGTATACAGATAATGATATTTTTGAATCTTGAAAATGGTGTGAGACTTAAAAAAGATGCAGTAGTTATGCTTTGTTTTTCAAAGCAATTTGTTTCTTTTAGATGAACCTTGAAGTGATTTATGGAGACACAGATTCCATTATGATAAACACTAATAGTACCAATTTGGATGAAGTCTTCAAGCTGGGGAATAAGGTAAAGGAATCTTTTCTGTGTTGTTACGCTGAGTGGAGCAGATAGTATTAAGAGAGGACTCCATGGCATAAGCAGAGAATAGGCCACAAGGAAGAACTGGACAGTGTGTGGAATCTATGAAGTAGTAAAATCTCAGAGTGCTCTTTTTCAGAGGTAGCTATTCTGTGCATTTTTAAAAGTGTTTAAATTAAATGAAACATTTCATTGCGTAACAAGCTTTTTTTACCAGTCCTAAATTAGCAGGAGATTATCTCAATATTTGGAAAGCCAAAATTAAGGTACGATTCCTCCTCCACATTAATTCTAGGTACAATGTGAACAGTTTTGACTTTTTTTCACATGAGGGATGTCTCTCAGTTTTGTTTAATTATGTAATTTGTATTACACTCAATGTGCCATCAGAATTCCAGTGATAAATTCAAATATTAATTTCCAAGGAATACCAAATACAGAAGAGATCTCTCTGATTAGCAGTTGGCAGTTGATGATGTGGAAGTATTTTGGGTCTCTGAAATTTTGGAAGAGAAGTGAGGAATGTTTCAGAACTTTTTGAATAGAAGATGTAAGTGAAGTTGTTTTTGAAAGATGGAAGAAATTGTGATGAAAGTGAGAGCTATGAAAACTCTAAAAGACCAAAGAAAACATAGAGGTTTTATTCAGAATAGTATTAAATAGAAGTCCTGTAATTTTAAGGCAAGAGTGATTCTAGAATATTAGAATATTTTAGAATATTTCTGCCTTCCTGCAAGTTGGTACATTGAGAAGTAGATGCATTCAGGAGCACAGAAAATGGAAACATCTTGATGTCTTGGTAACCAAGTAGCAGGAGGGCTGATGGCATGGAAGAAAACAATCTCTCTTTTTTGTTTGCCACATGCAAGACTATAGATAATTTTAAATGTATATACAGTAGTGTATAAGAAAGTTTAATCTTACTGTATTTCATTCTGGTTTGATTTTTGTCCTTATACTCCCATTTGCTGGCTAAATGGAGAGGATCAGTTAAATATTAATAATTTTTATGAAATCTGACAGGATCAGCATAGTATGTTAAATATTTCTGTCTTAGAGTCAGCTTTGCTGAGAAGATAAGTAATTTTTTGAACTTGTCACCTGCTTAATTATTCTTTTTAAGAGTGAAATCTTAAGCCTTTTTTATCCATTGTACTTCTGTATTATGTATCGGTTGGGATTGTTTTTTTAATTAAAAAAATGGACAGAAAGATATGTTTTGATTGAAATCAAGTACAAAATATGAAAACTTTAAAAGTGAATAAACTTATGTCTGTAAACAAGCACGCTCAAATCTAGCATCACAATTGTGAGAGTTGTGGCTCTCAGTATTCTTACTGTGTCATAAAAAAGTGATTCGTATCTGTCTTGTTTCATGTTTCTTGTTTGTTTATTCCTCAAGGAAGTGATATTTATTTACTTGCTTTTTGCAAACACTTTTATCATTTACATTTTCCTCATTTTGCATAATTCATATAAAAAATGGGATAAAGAAGGATAAAGAATTGTCCTTGTTGATGAGGAACACTAAGAAATGTCACTGTTTCATTGCATAATAATTTCTTTCCCAAAATTTCACGTTCAGTTATACTTTTGCTTGTTAGTGGGCTGTATGGAAAGCACACAAGTTTAATGCAAACAATTATGGTGAGAGCAATCAGTGAATATACCTCTGTTCTGATTAAAGTGTGAATTTATAGGTTGTCTTCAGGGATAAGGCATTCCTCCAAGAGATTAATTTTGGTTTTCCACTAGAAAAAATTCTCTTATCTGCTTTCTCACAGGTTTCTGGTTGTGGTCACTCCTGTCCTTAACCTTCCGTTATCTCCATGCCCATTTTAGTTATTACTCAGTGGAATTTTATGTTTCTTGTTTTCACTGTATTCTTGTGAATCAGATTTACCAGTGCATTCAGTACTGCAATGTTGCTGGTGTTTGAGCACTTGATATTATAATGTAAAAAAAAAAAGTGAAGATACTTTAAAAGTCACAGAAAGATATTCTGAGGAATTGACTGTTTTAACAAAGAAAATATGAACCTCTTGGCAAAATGGTTTTGCCTCAGGATGTCCTTCAAAACTTATAAATATACAAGGGATATCAAAGTAATGATAATTCCTGCAATAGCAAAAATAGGGATCTGAGAAGAATTAAGTACACATATATATGTTTGCAAATACATGGAAAATTTGTAAGGAAAGTTTTGGTTAAAACTGTTAATCTGGGCCCTAAAGCTAGATAGAAAACCAGTGAGATTTTATGCTGAAGGTACTGTGTTTAATGAGGGTATGTGTTAGATGGCAGAAGAACTTGAACCTATGTAAAACTTTAGTGAGATGTGAGAAAAAGTTCATAGTTGGTGGAATTGGAATTAATGGAGTAAGGGTGGATAGGGAGATACTGAAAATCAAGAACGAAAGTAAGTTGTAGAGGAAAGAGAGTGAAGAGTAGAATGTGAATACAGAACAGGACATCTGACGTATGTAAATATTCTGTTGAAGAACGTAAAGTAAAAACATAGAGAAATTAAAATGCAAGTGGGAAACTTTTGGCTGAGCCAGTAGGTGGGTGAATGTGTACTGGAATCAAAGTTTGTTGCTGAAGGTACATGGGCTGTTTTGAGCTGTTGCAATTCTGTCCCCTTAGAACAGAGGTAAGAGATGTGAAGCCACTTGATACTTGGTACTATATTAAGACAACATATCAAGTGCCATTTGAAGCTTTTGTATGTGGATAAGACATAGCCTGTGTGTAGAAAAATGGCACCTTTTCCTCTCAAGGAAATCAGGCTATAGAAAAAGTAGGCATATTGTGGAGAAGGGGAAAAATAAACACTTGCCTGCTTGTGCAGGTTTTTCCTGAACATGCACACACAGGGCTCTGGTCTGCAGTCTTAGTTCTTCCTCCCCTCCCTGGTTTAGGGTGAGGGTGGGAAGAAAAAAAAGGTGCCTTTGCAAGATGGCTTTTTTCTAAAGCTATTTCCATTTTCTGTTTAAGTGACCATCTCTTATCTTTTGCTACTAAGTAGATCCCTGCTGTGTAGTCCCTTGTTTGCTTAATTTATGTGAGAGACATAGATGGGGTAGGACAAATAGGTAGGACATTTTCTAGGACAGATAGCTGTCCTAGTAAAACAGACTGGAGTCACTTATCTCCAAGGTCACATTCAGTCCCATGTTTCTCTGCCTTGCTTAATTTTATTAAGGAGGCAGATGTACCAAGCTGTAAATCCTGAAGAAGGCAATGAGTGAACCCTAATTTTAATAGTAGCTCGTAGTTACTACTGTGTACTAAATTAATTAATGATATTTGACCAGTCTTTAAAATGTGAATGCAAACACAGTGTGTAATGGTACTTGTTTTAAAACTTAAGATTAATGCACTTAGGGATGGAAGTTAAATTTATCCATAGTTATTAAGTTGTTGCATTTGGTTTTAATGTTGATGCATTCACAGATCAAAAGTGAAGTGAACAAGCTCTACAAATTGTTGGAAATTGATATTGATGGAATTTTTAAGTCCTTGCTATTGTTAAAGAAGAAGAAGTACGCTGCTCTGACTGTGGAACCAACAGGAGATGGGAAATACGTAACTAAACAAGAACTGAAAGGACTGGATATAGTCCGAAGAGATTGGTGTGATCTTGCAAAAGAGACTGGAAAGTGAGTTTCTTTGTGGCATTGTCCTCTTTCCTCTGTTTTAAACAGTATGTGGTTTGTAAATGTTTGATACCACGTGGCACAGAGTGTCAGTGTTCGTACTTCTTGGCTGATTTTTGTCGGAGATGGTAAACATTGCGTTTTGATTGGTTACAGGTTATACTTGTGCAAGTCCAAACGTCTCTAATTTCACTATCCGGTTTTCCATCTTCTGTGGAAGCTGTGCTTTTGAGTTGTTGCAGTTTTGTATATACTGTTTAATAAACCAGAGCTGAAGTTCTGTGAAAATGGTTTGGAGTCATAGGTTCTAGGTCTGATTTTTTTTTTTTTGTTTCAAAGATGAGTAAAGATTTGGTGGTCACCCCTTTCAGCATCCTCTCTAATAAGGCTGGAAGTGCACTGGGTGCAGCCTGAGGAGGTGATCCCTTTCCCCAAGACTGCTTCTCTTCCATTTTTCGAAGGAGACTCTTCTGATACTTGTGACAGATACTGAATTGATTGTTTGATAAGTGTCGTTGCACAAGGCATTTTCATGCTTCAATTCAATAGAAGTAATGCATTTAGCACTGTAGAAAGAAAATTGGAGTGAGTGGAGAGGTGGTCATCTGGTTGCTGACTCATATTGTATACTGCCTCTTGAAAACGTAACTTAAATAACTCATGGCCCAAATGGATCCAAAAATGAATACTTTTTTACATCTGTAAAAATACACCACACACTTGCTTACTGTTCTTAAGACTTGCATTTTCTAAGAAAAGATGCATCATAATAGAAGCAAATTTTTCCAAGTTAGGAATGTATTAGTAATTAAAGCTATACAAATGTTTGAGAGTGTTCTTTAGTGACTAACTCTTCTGCAGCTGGCAGATCTTCCAACCACATTTTACAGAAATAGGCAAAACTTCGCTTACTTGGTATGTTCTCTTCTCCCCCATCTTAGGATACCTGCTCTGGAATAATAAATGGCAACGTGATAAGGGAGCAGAAAATAGAAACCACTTGCACTCAATTCCAAATCACTGTTTAGCATTAGAACTATTTGCAATAATTTGCTTTTAGTAAAATAAGTAAATAAATAAAACACAGCATGAAATATCCTGGCAAATTTCTGTAAATTTTGCATCAGACTTCATCCTCAGCCTCTTTAATTTCTAGGGATAACCCAGGGGAAGAGAGGGTTGTGTCTATTGTAATGGTTTTGCTTTGCATGTCTTAAGCTTTTCTTAATTTCTGGACTGTTTTTTCAGCTATGTAATTGGTCAGATCCTTTCTGATCAGCCCCGAGACATAATCGTGGAAAATATTCAAAGGCGACTTATAGAAATTGGAGAAAATGTGATCAATGGTCAGATCCCAGTAAATCAGTTTGAAATAAACAAGGTAAATGATCTCTCAGCTCTTTTCTGTCTCGGAAGAACTTTACTGTTCCTGAATATATTGACTGCTGATAAAAATATTTTAATCCTTATGATGCTGTGAAATAGGAGGAATTTTATTAGGTACTGAATATCATGGGACATACTATAAAGATCCTGCAGTATGAGAAAAAAATGACCTACCGGGGCCGGAGGCCCCAGAATAATGACTTTGTGTCTTATCCCATCCTACACTCATTCTGCACTTACAGAATGACATGATAGGTCATGCTAGCAGGAGTTTTCTCCTCAATTGTTACTTTATATTTCAGGTTTAAAATACATAAACTAAAGAATTCAATAGAAAATATTCAAATGTTCTGTTTTCTAGAAAACTCTCATAAAATACTATTATTAGTTTATTTCCCTAGAAAGCTCTGCAGAAGAAAGCTAGTAGTCGTTTTGGGATTGAATTCCCTGCAACAGGAAGTAAAATACTCTGCTTTATCTAAAGGAGTTTTAGCAACAGCATTGTGGTTTTGGTTTATTTTCGTGAATCCTTAATTATAAAACGTGTACTTTTAACTTTGAAAGCCTTCCCTTCCCTGCCAGGAGGGTGTTTCACTAATGAATTGGATATTACATGCCCCTCCATGCTTCTCATAGAAGAGATTTCCCAAATGTGCTCCGTCCAAAGTTTCTTTTGCCAGATGGACATCTGTCTATGCTGTAAGACTGTGTTAATCAGTTAAGAAATGTGTTCAGGTTGTCATATGAGTGTCGAGAAATCACTGGGTTTTATGGTTGACTTAAAAAGAAGAATGTTCTGATGGAAATATTCTAAGAGCACTTCGTGTCCTAGTAAAAGATACATATCTAGCAGAACTTTCACTTTAAATACTTGAAGTTCTTCTGTTTTGCTACTTTAGGAGAATGTATTTAACTATTAAATCAAACGTAGTTGTTTCTAAGAATTGGGATGACAGCAAATATTTAAATGTAGCATTTTATTTTATTTAAAGGAAAAACTCTTTGGGGAATCTCAGTAGTATGAGATACATGGAAATATTTAAATTCAGTTTTATCCTCTTGCTACAGGACTTGTTAAGTACAGTTATCTACTTGATGTTACAGATTTACTTTATGACCTTAACTGGTGCAGGAGTAAGAGGGTAATCTCTGGCTCTGTTTTTGTATTTTGTGTAATATTTTCATCTTCAATTTAGTTTAATTTTAAAACAACTGCATTATGATTATAACTGTTTTGAACTGTAATGCATTTTTCAGGCAGTAATTGTAAGAACATCCTCTTATTAATAGTAACACTTATAAAGTTTGAAGCACTAGTACCTAGGGCTTAATGTATGGAAAATACATTTATTACAGTGTTTTCATCTTACTTTCTTTGCATTGCAGATATAGTTGTAAATAATAGATGGATGAAGATAGCTGCTATGTAATCTTGACTTTTAAAGTTCTGAGTTGTCCATCACTGAAGTAAAATACTTTTCTCATAGTTATGTTTCTCTCTTCTCCTTTGATATTTTAGGCATTGACAAAAGATCCACAGGATTATCCTGACAAAAAAAACTTGCCACATGTGCATGTTGCCATGTGGATAAACTCTCAAGAAGGCCGAAAGGTGAAGGCAGGAGACACAGTGTCATATATCATTTGTCAGGTAAAAATGTCTTTCTCTATAGCTAAATACTAGGTATTGTTTTGAGATATAGCAAAGAAAAGCAATTCAGCTCCTGGAAAAATATGTTTTGGCATTTCTTTGTGGTGAGGTTATGTTATATCTTAAAATAGTCGGTTTTCTGTACTAAATTTGGTTCTGTAGAGCCATTGTGATAAGCTCAGCTCATCCAACTATTTCCCTGAATTCATTCAAGTTTGGAACTAGAACTTACTTTAAGGAAAATATCCAGTCCTCCTTTTAAGCAGAAGAAAATAGTGGAAATTCTTGGAAAACTTGGAAAGCTATTTGGTGGTGATGGTTAAATAGTGTCATTGTTATTTCCAGTCTTAACCTGTGTCTTCAATTTATAGTCATTGAGTCTGGCAGTAGCTCTATGTATAGACTGAGGAATTTGAGCATCTTTCTGGTTTCAGATGTTTATCCTATAAATACTTATAATTACCTCACAAATATACACCCCACTTTGGTTTTGCTAATTAAAAAGAATGTGTAGGTTGAATTAGATGGACCACTGTTTCAGCTCCTTTGTTATTTAAAAGCTGTAAGATACTGTATTTTGACTTAATGGAAAGTTCCTAGCCTGGCAGGGCAAAGCTGCCACGACTTATGAGAGTTGGGCTGTGGTTACGGCTGAGCAGTGGCACAATACAAGAGAAGAATATACTTGTTGAAAGAAGGGAGCTGAAGGAATTGCATTGTAATTATTTTTGCAAAGCAGCTGGATGAGCTGAATAGTCCTAAATTAATTTTGTTCTGAATACTAAGTTGTGTGAAAGGAGTAGGAGGGACGAATGGCTTGCAGTCTGTCTTTATTAGTGATGGGTTTTCAGTCCATGGTAGCTGACCCTATTGAAACCAGTAGCTCGTCTTAAATGAAAAAATGAAGGTGTCATATGTTAATGCATTAGTTTTATTTTGCTGAAAAAAAGACAAAAAAGAGACTGCACTTAGGAAAAAAAAAAGAAAAAAGTTGTGATACTTCCCCCTGCCTCGCCCCATCCCCATAAAGGTTTACTTCTGTTACAGGATGCTTGCTAAAATACTGCTTTAAGTTCTGCTCTAAAATTTTTGACACACGTTAAAAATGAAACTTCCTAGGGCAGTTGGGGACTGGGAGTACAATTCTGCAGACTAAATGAATTTCATTTTCCAGAAGAGTACTGTCTTCTTAGAGTTGACACTTAATTCCTCCATGACTACTGCTTTCAATTTAATTATTGTCTTCCCAAATTGAATTATTTTCTCCTTATCTTCCTCCTTCGAATGGGAGAGGAATATAATGTATACTTTAACCTCTGAGCCGTGTTCCTCTCTTGTCTTAATATGTCACCATGCATTTCTTTCAGTATTTCTGAGTATTTTAGAATTTACTTTTCCAAATCAGCATTGTTGCCTCTGTTATTTATTCGCATGCCAATGAATGATGGTCCGTTCTTTGACCATTTATTCTATTTGTTTTTTTAGAGGGTCAAAGAATATAGATTTCCTAGCAAAACAGAGGTAGTTTTAACATCCACGACTTAGAATTTGCTTGTTGTGCAAAATGATAATTCTGGTTTAGTATGAAGTGAATCCAAAATGCTTGCCCTCTGTGTATTTTTAACTGGGCTGATGGTTACAATGTGTTTTCATTGTGCATTTCAGAATTGACAGATGGGACTGTTTACTCTGTCTGCTCGTACTGATTTGCACGTGTAGGCTGCAATAATACAAGCTGGTTTTGCATTCTTGAACTTGCTAGTTGATGCCAGCATCAGCAATGCATTTTTTTTTTTACTACTGCTGGATTTGTATTGGATGCATAATAAATCAACCAAAAGAGAATGATTGTGTAACAGTTTTGCATTAAAATAATGCATAATATTTGAAGCATAATCCTTTGTATAGAGTTCTTTTCTCACACTTGGTTTTGTATGTGTCTCCTGTCCTAGGATGGATCAGATCTCAGTGCCAGCCAGCGAGCATATGCTCCAGAACAGTTAAAAAAGCAAGAAAATCTTACTATTGATACTCAGTACTACCTGTCGCAACAAATACATCCAGTAGTGGCTAGAATATGTGAGCCCATAGAAGGAATTGATTCTGTTCTTATTGCAACATGGTTAGGTAAGTATTGTAAATTCAGTTTATTTAAAGAATTACAGGAGTCAAAGTAACAAGTTTTAATGTATGTTTCTTAAATGTTTCCCCAGATCAGTTTTTTTACATTGAACAATAGCTTGTGTTACACACTCCATGGAAAGCAGTGTGGGCTGTAAGTGTGTTTCTGTGGTGTCTGCAGAATAGTGTTTTTTCGGAAGGTGCTCATTAACATGAACTCCATCTTATAATTCTTGCTGCAAAAAATTACTGTTCATAGATGACAGTACTGTTGCATGTCTTTGAGTTTTTCCTAAGTTACTCCTTAAGAAGGAGTTCTGGAGTATGCATCCAGAACTAGCATTTTTTCAGAGAGAAATGCTGGCATCTCTGGCATCTTCCCTGTGAAAAAAGCAGTCATAGTTGTAATGAAAGAATATAACTTTTTAGTAGAGTGTAAGTGCATACTTGTTTGCTAGAACTGACCTAGTGGATAAAACATGAAACCTTAGTAACAGTTTTAATTGCTCCATAGGAAGGAATTAAGTGGTCCCTAAAAAAAAGAGGTGCTGTAAAAAGAATGTGACTAATGTTAGGGACCCACAGAATTTATTCAAATGAGCAAAAGGGAGTTGCTCTTGTTAGACTAGTTTTTCCTTTTAAAAGGATGTCTAATAATTAGAATTAGAGATTTTTCTGCCCAACTCTCATAGCCTCTTTCTTCTCTCCTCCCTAGGCTTCTTACCTAGAAAGATTGAGAGGTTGAAAATTTGTTGACAGTTCTATTGAGTCTCTTTCCATTAAAATACAATGCTGTGTGTGTAGTCCTTTAAGTGTTGTTTCCTCCCTAAAAGTGCTTCGCCAACAGATGTGATTGATCTCCTTGATAAACAGAAATTTTGTGATCTGTATCCCACATCTTGTTCATTATTTTTAAAACTGTTACTCAAGGACATGGGAAAAGTTGTTAATTTTGCTGTCTGCTGAATTCTTGACAAGACTGTCTGCTCCCAAAAGGAAACTTCTTAGAGAGTTGCACTGTGTGTTTAATGAATTATTTATACTATGCCCGTGTCTACAGGAATTTCAGACCTGCAGAAATTATTTTGTTTGGAATATTGGAATGCTCAAAGGATGAGCTAGTCCTCAGCATTTTGTGTTTAGGTAACGGCCAAGATCCAGTATTTGGTCCCTTTAAATGTGTTGCCTTCAGGACCATTCACTTGGGTCACAGCATCTCTGTAGCTCCCTTACTAACAGTGGATTAGCTTGCAGATTGTACTTAAAATGTGTGCAAGTAAGTCCCTGCCTTGTTGCTTCTCAGGAAGGGTGATGTAGAACCATGAAAGATTCTTAATCTCCCAAGACAATCTGTGTAACATGCAGCTTTTTTCCATGTCCATTTCTTTGTTGTCGGGGTTGGGGTGGGAGGGGAGGACAGAAATTTTGCTCTTCTGTGGGAGTCAGCAAAGATATTTCTTGGAGGCATTTGGTGATGCAGTGTGTTGTCAACAGCCCTCGTGCTTTGAGGAGGTTCCGCCCTGCTTCACACATGCAGGCTGACCATGCAAACCATTCTGTTTGTTATGTGGCAAGGCCTTGGTATACAACTTTCCCTTGATGTCAAAGTCAGCTGTGTGGTATGCCTGAGTGAAAAGGTCAGGCACTCTTGGTTAGGGTGAAGAGGTTTAAAATAGGCAGCAAACTTGTATTTCATTTAGGTAAAATACAGGAAAGATTTCTGAAGCTTGTTTAGATTATTTGGCAATGATTGTTAGTCTTGTAGAGTTAAGATCAAATTCAGAGTTGTTCCTTATTCACAAGAGATTGGATTTTCAAAAAAGACTAGCTCCCTTCGACTCCTAAATTAACTACCCGTATCTTAAGAACTGTGTGCCACTTGATAGCAGCTACTATTTGCAAAT
Source organism: Platyrinchus mystaceus (assembly GCA_035041135.1). Lineage (NCBI taxonomy): Eukaryota > Metazoa > Chordata > Aves > Passeriformes > Tyrannidae > Platyrinchus > Platyrinchus mystaceus. The sequence continues at coordinate 104,590,522 of JAWWLV010000001.1, forward strand.
GCCTATGCTGCTTTTTGCACTATAGTGTGCTCCAGATGAAAATTACTTTTATGGTCTATAATAGCATCATGCAGCTGAGAGTTTATTGATAGTCCACAGTTGTCCATCTGACAACCTGTATGTATCTATTCCAGTCTTAGATCTGAAGTGTGCAGTTCAGTTTGACCTTGCTGTGCAGCAAAAACGTTATCACCTTCTCTAGCTTTGTTTTCTCAGGAGTGCTTAAATTGAGCTTGAGAGTGAAGTCAGGTCTTTTTCAAGACTTCTGCTCTGCTTAAGTTTTATATACAGTGCTTAATCGCACATAAATCGTTGCAAGCTGAAGTTACGTTACAGCTTTTTTTTTCTTTTAAACAATACTGGAAGTGTAGTCAAGTGGTTTTGTTTCAAAGGAATTGAAAATCTTTTGCAAGATACAAAAGGGTACAAGAATACTTGAGTCCAGCTTGCTAAAACAAGCCAATATGAAAACTGTTTACTGTTCTGTGATGCTAAGTTGGGCTTTTTTGCTTGGTGTTTTCATCATACTGCACCTCCACGTTCCTGGTTTTCTTCCTGTCTTGTTGCAAAAGGGCACATTTTTCTGGTCTGATGGAGAAAGATGATGTTCTGGAGGATCCTAAGTGTTGTATCTGTGGACCAAAACTTTGTTGAATTATCATTGTGTATGTCTTCCTACACCTGATCAGATTTATTGTATTACATAGAGTGGTTGTAGGAAAAAGATCTTGGCTGCACATTTAACATAAGCTGTTTATAAGGAGAATGTTTCATTGACGTGTTAGTCCAAGTAGATAAAACTGAGTTCTTGGGAAGCTTGGCTTATATCAAAATGATGAAAAGTTCTTTGTTCTGCCTGTGCTTAAAGCAAGTTATTTTAAACTGTTTTAGACACCGAATAAAAGGAGCAAATAACGACACCTAAAAATTGCAGAGAACCCCTTAAATTATTTATTCACTGTGAAATCCAGCTGAAAATTGCCTTTTGTTTTTGGACATCGTAGGAGGTCTACTTAGCCTTTGAGCGATGGAAATTCATTGTTCCTAAAAATGAGAACCTCATGGGCATACTCCTGCATTCACTCTCTTTGTCTTGAAGTTCTTGAGGAAAAGCAGTGACAAGATGAGGATTGTCAGGGTTTCTGAAACTAAGTAAAGTGTGCAATCTGATCAGTTACATCATTTAGTAAATCTGATCTTCTTAAATGCTTGGAGACCTTACTTCATGCTGAAAATACCTATAGCTTTTAAACTGTATTATCAGACTAGTTCTCTTAATGTATTTAAAATAAGGGGGGTTTTGTTAACACGTAACTACTGCTCCTTTTCTCAGAGAAAAGTCAGGTCTTATTTCTGTGTTGTCACAAGTATCTAAACATTATGGAAGCAGAGTCATTTAACCGTGGTATTTTTGTAGCTGTTACTGCATAACGTCATTTACCCCAAATAATAGAAGCTGATGACTGCTGTCCTAGACAGTGCCATGATGTTCTGAAAGAGGTGTGTGCTGCTGCCTTACAGGTGGTGGTGCTCTGCAGATTGCTTGGCCTTCGGGTATTTCTTTGGAATGCTATCTGATTCTAGGGAGTCATTACTGGGTCATGATGAGCCTTGTCACTGAGAGTACTTCCCAGTGCTGGTTCCTACTTCCATGCTGCTCCCTGTAAGGAAACCCACCACCACCTTAAAAATATTGTCTTTTTTTTTCTTATTATTATTAGACAATTATTTAATAGGTACCTTTAATATAGTGTTTAGCAGTCACTCAGACTGACTCTCCTGACAGAAATCAGGACTCTCCTTGTAGCACGCAGGAATTATGTCAGGTTCTGGCTTTCGTGTTGTTTGCCAATATCATATTAGGGAGTGAAGTGAAAGGATAGTGAGGGAAATTAGGATTAAAGTCATGACAAAACTTCATGACACAGGAGTGTGAACTTTCTGTTTGTGGTCTAGCAGGGCGTTCCTGACATGCTCTAGACCCGTTCAGAAACTGAGACTTGCCACAGCGCGTTGGGTGCTCGGAATGAATAAAAGAAACAATAAAAACGTGAATGAATAAAAGCAGGAAGGCCCGCGGGCGGCCCCGGCCCGGCGCAGTGCGCGGCGCTGGCCGCGGGGTGGCAGCACCGGCTGCCGATTCCCGGCCTCCCGCAAAATGTCCATCGGGAAAGGTGCGGGCGGGAAGTTCCCGCGCTGCCCGGCACTGCGGCCGGAATGCGGCGGCCGGGGGAAAAGCCCTGGGAACGGCGGCCTCTGCCACGCGCCCCTTCCCGAGGGAGTGCGGGGAAAGGCGGCACCGATCGGCAGAAATGTTGTGTTTAAAATCCTACCTCGAGTAAAATCTGTTTGACCTTTTTAATAACTCTATTAAATGATTCAGGATCAAGTCCCGGGATTTAGTTTGGTTATTTACTTTTGCCACGGTGCTTTCGTCAGCACATTTGAGATGTTGCATTGCCTTCTCCTGCATCCAGCCTTGCAGTTTTGGCGAGGCTGGAAAGCTTACCTGCAGTGCAGGTAATTTAATGATAGCCCTGAAGATTTTTTTTCCTGTCAGATTAAGTCAAAGTCCTTTTGATTTTTATTTTTTTCTTGATGTCATGGGAGGAAAAAAAAAAAAGAGAAGAGTTCAAAGTTCACTGATTAGTCTCATCCTATTAATTTAAAAATTACCAAAACCAGATATTTTTTTTTCCCTCCACCCCATCAGATAGCTCCTGTTTTGTTTACCAAGTAAAATAATATGACCACTGTGACCTGGTCTGAGAGGACACCAGTTAGTGTGCTGAAATGGATTAATTGAACCAACTAACTATTCCTGAAAGGAGATAATAGATAAAATAGGTCCCAGTTCCACAAGATAATTAAGGTAGGCATGTTCTTTAAAAGCCAGATTTGTAGTCCCTTTTATTTCACTGTGGCTGTTTGCACACCAAAAGTTAGATGTATGCTTGATTCAGCACAATATTTTTGCTGTTTTTTTCTTCAGCCAAAAAAGCTAAGACAGTTCAGAGATAGGTGTGATTTAAATTCTTGCGAAGAATAATTTTTTTTCCTGTTAAATTATTACTAAATGAACAGATGTGTATTTGCTGCCACTGGTTTTGACTGAATACTGGAAAACTGCAGTTGTCTGAAGACCATAATTTATCTTCTTTTATCTTTTAGTAAACTTTTTTACTCTGTATTTGCCTTTTGGGAAACAATCAAGCATGGATTTCTAGCTGAACTTTAATGGTAGCTGTATCAGAAAGTTACAATGATGTTTTTTCATTCCCCTTCTGACCTCAGAGTAAACCAAGAATTTTTCTTTGTCTTCACCATTACTACCTTAGATCTAACCTACTGCATAGTTAGGTATTTTTTGCAAAATTTGAATACTGAAATCAAGTTCCCTTTCTAAACCTTTTGTCTACTACCTGTGTGTTGCAGAACACACTTTTTGTTTTCTAAACCAGCAAACATATTAACAACTCTTTTATTTAAAAAACAAACAAACAAACAAAAAAAAAACCAGAAAAAAACCCCTCATGATTTTTTTTGATGGGTACTGTATGTATTAGAGTGTAAAATATGCTATTAACAGTGTTTTTTGCTTTGTTTGCTCATTCTTTTAACGAATAATAGAGAACTACAATAAAAGTTTAGGAACCTCTTAGAGGTGAATTGTTCCCCTTACGCATTGACATTTTTCTCTTTTGATAAAATTAAAATTGGGAAGATTGAAATTAGTGAAACCCGTATTCTAACAAGAACCAAATAAACTTTTTTGGCAATGGAATTTTTCCTTGTCCTTGAATTTGTTTTAGGACTGCAAAATAGAAATTCAGAATAGCAGTAGTAAAGTCAGACACATCAAATCTTTTATGTTAAGACTGTATCTTCCTGTAGAACACAAATGTTTTATAAGTACAGTAGTAGTTGTCTAGTTTAACTGAATGTTGTTCCCAACCTTGTTCCCAATTGTCTGTAAGTCTCACAGTACAGTATAGTAAGGTTAAGCTTTACTTTCTGTTTGTGATCTTTGTTGTGCTTTCTGTAGGAATCACTGTATTTTTTTACTGAACTTTGTAGGAGATATGGTTTAATCCATAGTAATTTGCTACTTGGCTTAATTAATGTCTGTTAAAAATATTTTTGAAATGCTTTTCTCATCTTCTTAGTAATAAAGTAAGCCATAGTTTTCTGAATGTTTTCTCCTACATGCTCATTCGATTAATTTTTTTCCTAAGATGTGCTGTTTGCTAGAGTTAACAAAAAAACCCCTGTAAATGAGATGCATGGACTTTTAAAAGGTTGCACATGACAAAGGATGACAAAACCTGTGGATTTTTATTAAGTTTACTTTGGCAGTCTTATTCCTAGGGCAATGAACTTCGTGCTTACTTGCTTATTTACTTATTTGTGGTTGAATCAGTATTTTTAGGATCTTTTTGTGTATTTATTTGTTTAAAATCTTGAGTTCTGGCAATCAAAAATAAAGCACTTTGTCTCCAGCACTGCCGTTTTAAATGCTGCTACTGAATTTTAACCACTGCATTAGATTGAAACCTACATGCTGTTAACCACTGAGCCAAAATGAAATCGACCACTGCATTGAAATCAGAGTTGGCAGTTGTACACGGACTTGAAGGAGTTGGTAATAGCAGTGCACCCGCGTTTTCTTTAATGGGGTTTTTATTCTCTGGTTTTGGTTTTAATGGTGCCATTTTGATTTAAAGACTGTTTCTTAATAATGATGCACATTTTTATTGAAATATTTTCAGTGTAACTTAAGAAGAAAATAACAATAAAGCTATCTGCTAGGAGTGGTTTCCTCAGAAACAAAATGTTCTGTTGCATACTCCCATGATAATGCAGTGGGCTTGTTTTATTTATAAAGCAATCTTGTGTAAGAAGATAAGTAAGAAGCTTTCTTCATGTTTTGCGGACCTTTATTCATGGTTAAAAATTGTAGAATGTATTTATGTTTTATAGAGGAAGTTTTGCTAAGGAGAGATTTTCAGCTTCTGAATTTACATTTTGTAACTTTCTTTTGAATCTGCTTCACCAAGCATATGAAAAATAAGCCTGCTTGCATGGTTGACCTCTTAGTCTTTTGAAATTTTTGTTTCTTATTAATAGGACTGGATCCCTCCCAATTCAGAGTCCATCACTATTACCATAAAGATGAGGAGAATGATGCCTTGGTTGGTGGCCCAGCTCAGCTCACTGACGAGGAGAAATATAAGGATTGTGAAAGATTCAAGTTTTGCTGCCTCAAATGCGGAACAGAAAATATTTATGACAATGTCTTTGATGGTTCGGTTAGTTTTTTTTATTGTTTCGTTTCTGTTCATCAGTGAGGGAGAAAAAATACTTGTAGAGAGAACAGCTTTTCAGATAGGATTCATATGATGTAGGAGGAGATACCATATTGTTTCAGTCCTGCTATTTATAGCTTTGGAACAGATATTTGCTGATAGGATGGTGCTGAAATATTTTTCCCATTTTTGCATTTCAACTGTGTTGTGTATCAGAACATGCGAGATTAACTGGCTTCATTAATCTGTTTGTCCACAGTCATGAATGATTGTTGCTGTAACTTTTTAAAAGAATCCTTAACACCTTAGTACCTTCCAGTTCTCTCTATAATATAACTTTCATATGGCAATGGCAGTTTCTTATCCTAAATCATATTAATTGGAACAAAGTGTTCTTTAAACTTGTGTTTATCTTGCTACATCCCACCTCCCTTCTTGACAGTGAGGTTTTTCTGTTATCTTTCCTTCTGTCTTTGTGAATTGAACATAAAAAATCATAGGGGTACATGCTTGTTGAGAAGTTCTGCCAAAAAATGTATCTCTGACCTTGGATCGCAACTTGAAATAGGGCCAAGTATTTAACTCTACAGCAATGTTATGTATGTATTAGTCATCGGCAAGTTAGTGAGCTTCAGAGTACTGAAAACCTTGAAACTGAAAGCAAATAAATCTTTTATCTAAATTAAAAGTAATTATTTTAAGTTAATTTGGACAAACAGCAGATGTTTTGCATTTTTTTGAATCAAAATAAAGCAGTCTTTGGAAGCAAGTAGGAGGAAAAGGCATACAAATCTAGTGATACTTTGTGAATCCTTGACTTTTGTTCACTGCAGCTGTAAATAAGACAGTTAATTGCATGTAGGCTTGACAACTTGCAGATGGGCTAACTGGAGAGAAGTGGATGTCAGACTCCTTAAAAAAAACCCCAAAACCTCCCCACCACCAAACAACAATAGAAAACCTGAATCCAAACCAAAAAAGGCCCCTGTATTCCACCTGGAATTATTTAGTGTTGTGGGTGGGGCTGTTTAGCAAAGATGGCTCACAACAGTCAAGTCTTACCTTGAAAGGAAGTTTTCTGAAAGTTTTATGACTGTCCAGCCTACCAGATTGCTCTTATATTAGTGAGAATATCAGTAACATAATTTCATTTATTCACACAACACTTCCAGGTTCTGAAATTTTAGTGTCAGGTGTTCAAAAGGTTTTGAAAGTAAGGGAATGAGGTGGTGCAAAACTGTAAGAGCTATTGTTTGAACTCAGAGAAAGGATGATCATGAGATTCTTGTTTAATGAGGTTTGTCTCTACAGCCCTGTTGGTAATTTCGTAATTTGTATCTATAAGGTTGATTTCAATGTTTGGATCAGTGGTCTCGGGCAGAAGTTTGATGTCCCTGATAAAACAACAAACCTGTGTTTTTTGGGTAGAGATGGGGGAGCATGAATTGTCCACAGATCAATTTTTTTTACTCAGCATCCTTTTTTGAATTCCTGACTTTGTGGTGTGTTCTCCAAAAGAGCTTTCATTAAGAAGAGAATGAGAAAAATGTAGGTCAGAGGTATCTTCATGTGGATATGGCCAACTGTGGTAGGAAGAAAGAAGGCCAGGTTATTATAGGCCCTTTAAGACTATTACTGTCTAAACTCCTATGGTAACTTCTACCATCTGTAGCAATGATGCATGCTGGTTTTACACTTCTGTTTTCAGGGACGATTTATTGAACCCAGCTTGCAAAGGTGCAGTAAGACTGAATGTGAAGAGCCTCCTTTCAACTATGTGGTTCAAATGAGCAACAAGTTACTGCTGGATATTAGACGCTACATCAGAAAATACTATAATGTAAGTATTCAGAAAATACTCTGCCATATGAAAGGAGTGTTTGAAGTAGTGTTGAATTTTTAGTGATTCTCATGTTACTTTTTTTTTTTTATAGCTTAAGGTAGTAGCTTGCAACATCAAACCCCAACTTTATGAAAGTAAAACAATCTATGATTTCAGATATTAATTTAGAATGTTTGTTTTCTCAGCTCAGTTTCAAGATAGTCAGATGTACTCAGATTTTTGTAACTGTGTGTGTCAACATAGTTATAGATGTTGTAGCTCTCTGTTTTCTAAGGTTTTAGCCAGAGTGCAGAGAGTTGACTATCACAATGCTTTTAGGAAAATCTGTGAAGCCTATCAAATATGCAGATACCAATTTCTCATGTCACTGAAATAAGATTCTCTTTCTCCAACCAAAATTGATGTATACTGTGAAAAGGAAGACCAAGTGTAGCTCTGTAAAAAGTCTTTGAAGGACAGTTGGAAAGGAAATACTATGAATCTTTCTTCATAATTGGGAAGGGAAAAAAGAGGAGAGAGACGGGTAGTTAATTAATTTGATTTAATTCTCTTTTTTTTGGGGGAGGTGATGCAAGAGATCCCAAGTGCCAGCGCTACTGGTTGTCTTTGTATGGGATTGTGGGTAAAAAACATGTAGTGTTTGAAATGCCTATTTTTGCACTCTCCGAAGCAGGGTTAGGACAAAACCCACCATGCTTTTTAAATTACATCAGTATGTTTTGCATCTCTGATATGCTAGAATCATCATATTTTGTGAAATGGCAGCTAGCTATTTTGGTCAAATTTTCATAGATCATCTCATTCTCTTGCCTGCTTGCTTATTTTTGTTGTTCAGCATTGCATGTTTACATAGCTGCAGGATAGACATAAATTTTGAAGGCAGTCATAACCTTTGGGTGCTCATAATTTTTTATATACTCAAAAAAGTAAATTGTTTTTGAAACATGGATGACATATCACAGAATACTTCTGCAGACAACAGCTACAATGATAAGAATTATCGTTATGGTTTAATACTAAGTGTACATTTTGTGTTGTCTTTCTTCTGTATGTGTTATCTTTCTTCTGTATTAGTTCTTATTGCAATTGTAGGTAAGTGTTTTCTAAGCTCTTTTCTCAAAGTGTAATAATTTCTGAATGTATAAATACTTCTTTCAAAGATCTGCTTCAAAAGGAGCAGAGAACTTTCTTAGAGTATTTAAATTCAAGCATTATTTCACAAGGTAGGGATAGATTATTCCTTTCCATTGAAGTTAAAGTTAGATGGCTCAGACAGGTGAAGTGACAAAAATGTGAGATCTCTTTGTTACTTCATTGCAAAGGCCAACTGCCTGCAAAATTATCATCTGGTTGATACTAGTATATATATAAAATATTAAATTATAGAAAGTGTTATTAAATAATATGTCCAAGTAGCATGTTTACACAGTTTTTGTATGAAAGTTACTTTTTAGATTTAATGTACACACATTATGGTAATACACAAGGCCACATGTTAAGTAATTTCAGGCATATAAAGTGTTAAAAACATGTACATAAGATATGCAATAGTAAATTCAAATGAAGAAAAATACATTTAGGGCAGGAAAAATTCTTATTACTGATAAGAACTGAAAGTGTTTTCTTATTTTACTCTGTTCTTTTTTTTTTTTGGTTGATTGTTTTGTT
>JAWWLV010000001.1:104601838-104636619 GCA_035041135.1 Platyrinchus mystaceus
TTTCTACTGGACCACTGTAACCCACAGGCAGAAGTGAGTTTGAAGGCTATTGAACACTGCTAAATAACTTTATACTGTTCAGCTGTGAAAATTCAGTGTTCAATAGCCCTCAAAATTTCTCATTTCTTGCCTGTTGTGGGGTGGTCTACTGCTTGCACATTAGGTCGTGGTATAAAAGCATGTTGGTACGCTATTCAAGATCTTTGAATTATTTTTTATATATATATTGCTGTCCTGGCTCTTGTGTATATGTTCAAGGGGTTTGCATTAGTATTTTGTGCACTTAAAAAGGTAAAACATTTCTAAACAAGGTAACATTATAAGAGGCGACAGCGTTCACACAGGTTTTGGAATTGCTTGGCACATTCGTTTAAGAGAACAAAGATGACAGGGCTGCTTTAGAACCTGGAATCTCCCACACATCAGTGAAGTGTAATGCCAACAACCCACAGGTGTACACCACATGAGCAGGTGAAAATATGATTGTGGATGATGGTGATGACTTTTGTAATCATGTTCTCACAACAGTCATGCATTGAAGGCGTTTTTGTTTGGTGGGTGGGTAGGGGTGAGGAACTTCTTTGGTGTCAGGGAAAGGTGTTCAGTAGTGGCAATAGTACAGTATTTTATTTATTGCTGTGCTAATAGTACTAGAAGTATATGGGCATGTGATGAAGAGTAGTAAGGGCCAGAAGTGAGAAGGAATGGTGACACCATCTGATGTGGTAAGCAGAATCCAATAGCTAGACTCTGCCATTAGATTAACTCCAGTGATTATCTTCAGTCCTTCCTGTATGTGTGGAAATGGGTTTCTGAGTCTTTTCCAAGTTTGAACTTGTCATTTTGGTTTATACATAAACAGAGATGTTTATTTTTAGTACTGAAAGCTTCCAGGTCAAGGCAGAATTGAGAGAGATTGGAATGAAAGATAAAAGATTAATGTGATTCCATTCATAGTTTACTGGGAACCTGAGAGAGAGAAGGGAGATTGCCACCAGATTATCAGGAGTTTTCTCCTCCCCTCCACAGTGGCATTTTCTGATTCTCTCCTTGATTGAGGTTGACAGATGAGTTGTGTTTGGAATCACATTTTTGTTAAACAGGAGGAAATTAGAAATATCTTGATTATTGGATAGGGCAGTCAGTATGCTACCATATGAAAGTGTAATACATCTGTCTTTCATAATTTATATTTATTGAATAATAAAACATAACCCTTTGGTCACCGTGTGTAGTGCATTTTGGGGATGAGTAAGCAGTTATTTGTCACAGCACTCATAGAGTCCATTAACTGGAATCGATTCACTATTACTGCAACTTCTCCATGATCTGCCCTGTAAAGGAATTGTTTGGTTCAGACTTACAGCATCAATACGATTTTTAGTGAAGTGTTTCAGAGTAATGATCAATATGTCTTTACAAAGGGTTTAACTTTCTCTGGATTTTACCAGCCTTGATGGACATGAATCCATCTCACTGATTGCTGAGTGAGGCTGAGTATGACTCTCTGCAATCCAGATTTTAGCCACTGTGAATGAGTGAACATAAGCAAGGAAGCAAAATCTGTACTTGGTCCACAGTCTGGTACTTTGCCAGAGAAGGATTAATGACACTAGACATCTCTCTCAGCTCTTTGCAGAAGAGGCTTCCCAGGCTGGACACTGTATGGAACAGGTTCTAAGAAATAGGGATTGTTCAACAGAGTAAAGCTAACTTTGTAATTTCCTCTGTAGGTAGAATACAGGAATGTAAGGACTTATTATCCAAATGATTTGTCTGTTTAGGCTTATAAATGGCAGTATTGTGAACATCATGTTACAGGAAGTGTACCCAGAGGTAAATATGGTCGTGGTTATGATTGCCACCAAATGTGTAATGTTTACCTAGGTGACCGAATCACTCATCTAATAACAAGATGTTGCTGCCTTCTGAGGATTACAGAAAGCACAGTCTTCAAAGGTTCTCTGTTGGAACTGATCTGTTGCCCTGGTCAAAGCAGTGATGAATTTTGGCGACACTCGGAGTGTGTGTTTGTGCAGCAGTAGAGAGATGTGGGGGTAACTCTGTGTATCTGATCTGGCTTTAACTGACTACAAGACATGTAGCTTTGATGTATCAGTAGCAGCACTTGTTACAAGATTCGGGAGCCAAGGATTTAAAATCTTGGGCAAATCTGTGCATCCTGTGGAGAGATCTGCCATAACTACTGGTGCCTGAGGAAGGCACACTCCCTTTGAGAGAGTGAGCAAGTGTGCCCTCCTTTGGATACCTTGGATTGACAGAAATGCTATGGATGCTATATACCTTTCGAGGATTTGTTGCTTCTGAGTCTATATTAATAACAAATAATGAATCACAAGAGGGTTTATAACTAATCACTGGTCTTGAAAAGATCATTGTTTGTCTTTTTTTTTTCAGTAGTTTTAGAGAGCTCTTTTAATAAATCTGTTTAGGTTTTTGTTATGTTAAGTTTAAATTTTTGATGGAAAATGATCCCACTAGTCATTAATTAGAGACATTACAAGAGGCAGAAGTCCAGGGAAACTAATGAAGGCCTAAAGTAAGTCTTAAAACCACCTGTTGTCATGGAATTTTGATACAGTTAAAGCCTCATACAGTAATAACTTGGAACTACCAATTACTGAAATATCAAACCAGATTGAGCCTGTATTATTCTACAGAACTTTTAATAGAGAACCAGCTTGCTAGGGGATTGTACAAGTCAACAAGGTCATTTGGCCTTCAATGCTTGATGCTGTTGATGTGTGTATAACCAGCAGTACTTACAGCACCCAAGCACATTGCATCCACCAGGAGAATCCAAGTTTAAATCTGTAACTGAAGAGACAGGTTTTTTCTTGATATAGATCCTATTGTAAGGATTTGTTTGTTACATGTTCATGACCTAAAAATGATGTTGTTATCAGAAATGTTTTCATGGAAGTCACTAATAATACAGAAATCCGTGGTCCAACACTGATTTTAGAAAGTGAAAATTACTTGCTTTTTAAAAAAAACCACACAACTTTTCATGGCACCTTCTGTGGTAATTCAGAGTTGAATGGGCATTTAAGAAAAAAAATGGGATGTTTTATAATAATTGTAAGATATCTACGTTACCTATCCTAAAGTTTCTTAGTTTATTATGATTCTGCCTTCATCTTCAAAAGAAAGCTTAAAGTAAATTTTATATTATTTGGGAAACTAAAATATTTTCTATGTAGTTACTTTCTTCTGTAAACAATTTTGTTTTATGTTGTCTTTCATAGTCCACATTCCTAAAGGTAATTGAATAAGAAAACCATGGAGATGGGAGGCAATGAAAGGCATACAAGAAAAACTTGGTCTATATTTGCCCCAGCATGCTTTTTCTTTAGGTGTAGTAAGAATGGGTTTTGCAGATGTTCATTTTTCTCTATCCTTAGATGATGAAATAATTATTTTCATTTTTCTGGTTCAGAGCAGCTACAATTGTCAGAAAATATTTCCAGCAATGTTTAGTCACTGTTCTGTTTCTTGATAAAGTACTCGTAGAAAAATTAAATAAGGTGTTCCTCAGCAGAAGTGATTCCAGTACTCAAAAGCTCATCATAAAGAACCTGTGTAGGTTATTGCAAAAACTTATATTCGGCTTCATTTAGGCAGCTTTTTAGTTCTTGCTGATATTTAGTATTTGGTGCAGCAAGGGAAAATGAATGAGTGTTTAAGCGTTTGAGAATCAAACAGATCAAATGGGGAGCATGTCAGACCTTTCAGCTTGGTTCCTGGAAGTAAGTTACTTACGTGAAAAAACCTCAGCAATGAGTTCTGGGCAACACCATTTAGCTAAACTCCTCTGCCCTTGTGTCTTCATTCATGTGCTGTGGGATGGGGAAGGTAACCCTCTCGCTGGGTGAGACTTCTAGGGAATTGGCTGAGAGAAGCCACACCAGAGATAATGCAACAAATTGTCTGTAACATATCCTGTATCCTAGAAAACACCATGGTCAATTTTAGCAGCCTGTGCTGTGTTAGAGTTGACATTTTTTGCTCCTCCTGACTCATCAAGCCTGTGCTTCTACAGGTTTAAGAAGAACAGATTTAAGAGCCAGTGGAGTTGGAGAATCTGAGATTAAAAAGTGATGTTACTTCATTTTAAGTGAGAATGTTTTTATCTGCAGGAAGAAATGGTGAAATACCATTACATTAGACATGGCTTTATTATAAGGGTTTTACATTTGCTTCAATATCTTGTTCAGAAGGCAAGTCAAGCTGCATAGGCTTTGTTTTCTAAAGTACCAATATTTCCTTCAGTGGATATATACAAGTGAATTTTTTTTTTATTTTAATCCCCAGGCTTTAAGAAAATAACTAGTTTGTATGCCTGCTTTCGGAGATAATATGATTTGAGTGCAGAACCTTATTCCAATATGTAGTCAGATGGTAGAGCTGTGTTTCAAAAGAGTTCTTGGCCCATGTGTAGCATCCCATGTGTAGGTGTCTGTAAAGAGTCCTAGAAGCTTATCAGCCAGGTTGATTAGGTTGGTCTTCAGGTTCCTCCCCTCCCTATTTCCATGCCATGCTGAAGATTGTTGTCTCTTCAGTCTGCCTACAGATGCAGCATCCTATAACAGGACAAAAACAAACAAACAAAAGCTGTGTAGTCCTGCTAAAACTGTTCCAGTGGCTTTAATTACAGTCTTGTTCACTTCCATCTGAAGAGTTTCAGCTATCAAAGTATCTTCAGTCTAGTTGATTGTGTTAGGGTTTGAATCCACAAATGTATGAGAGGAATGTTTCTGAGCTTTTCTAAAGGTGTGCCAGGTTTCTACATGAAAATTAGGGCTCTGCAGAATCTGACAAGTAGATGTTTTCCTTTTTTCCTGAACAAAGTCATTAGCTTTGTAAGTGGCATCTGCAAGAGAGGCATCAAAAATCCATGACTATCAGTAAACATAGAAATGTTTATGGAGTGACTGAACTTGTTCCATCTAAAAATAAAAATCTCAGTTTCAGAATTGTAGCACATATTCAGAATGCCTTGAATCTGTACCTTTGACCTCCTTTGTAACACTATAAACAAAACATTGTTGTTTGAAGATCGGTTTGGTTTTTATAATGCACCAGAAAACAATGCTGCTTTTTGTCTTGTCTTTTTCCTTTCTGTATTGGTGTCACCAGTCCAAATGTGGAAAACAAGAAAGTAAGAACTCCAATATGGATGTTTTTAATTAATACACCCGCTCCCCAGCAATATCATATGTGAGATTTCTTTAGCTGGCATTTTTCTTGTATTCTTTTTTTCTTTATCACTTGTCACCACCTGTCTTTGAAGATTATATGTATGCACATGTCAGAGAGCATTTTTGTCATTTTTGTCCAGCATATACTGTCCTTTCTTAATGAAAATTTGGTTAGCTTAGCAATACTATTCCTTTTACCCTAATTTGAAGGAAGTTTCTGGGTTAATACCTTCAGTGTGGATTATGTGTATTGGTAACATCTTTTTTAAGATGTTTGCATTAGCAACACTTAATTTCTGCACTCTGCCATGAATGTGAATTATTTAACATTGTGCATATTTTACAGTCGGTATGTCTTAATTATTGTTTGAATTTTTAGAAGTTACTGGGTTTGGAATAATTATCTGAAAGGACAAAATAGGAGGTGGAGTCAAGTGGAGGTGTATCCTCATCAACTCTGCAGTCAGCCCCCATTCCTTTGAGTGCAAAGCAACCCAGCTGTGAGGATTGCTGGCCACACTCTCATCAGAGAGAGAAGGAGCGGGGGCGGCAGGGACAGAAGAGAGAAAATTAGCAAGACAAAATTCCTTTCTATCAATCCTGTCTTTACACAAATTCAGACTTCTGAGTTCCCATACGTGAGAGTGTAACTTAATTTCCAAATTACATGATGAAAGCACATCTGTCCCAAAATTAATACCTCTTGAGAATATCATAATTGTATATACTGAAAATAATTAGTATCTGTAATTTGCAAGTCATAAATGTCTAATTTTTAGCGAAGTTGTTTGTTTCCATTTAAGATAAATTCTCAATTTAATATCCAAAGCAACATTCGACTATACTACAAAGGGGACAGAATTGTTTAAAAACAGAGAACCCCTTTGTCCCCCAAAATACAGGCACACAGAGTGGCATCTGCTGAGTTCTGTTGCAGAATAAAACATTAGATTTCTGCAAGAAGTTTGTAATTACTGGAATAATTTTTATTGGATAATACATATTTTTTTGCATACTGAGGCGATTCATGCTGGATGGTCTTCTGATCAAACTAGAGGATACCAGGCTACCCATCATTGACCTATCAGGCACAAAGATTGCATGTAGAGTTTGATTTTGGTAGGAATTCTCTTTTTATATGTACCTGCCTGTGTATCTATGTATCTGTCTATGAGTATGAATAATGATATTAAGATTAATACAACTCTTTGGAAATATTAGATTGTCTTCCAGTGGTTCATGCAGTGTTGGTGATGCTTTCTCACACTGTTCTCTAGGATTTGCATGTGGTTTTTATGCTTGTTTGAAGGAAGCAATTAATCAGATTCCCCCTCCCTCCTACTGCTTTCTGCCTCTCTTTTTCTTTCTGTGATAAGGGAATTTATAATGACTTGTTCCTTTAATGGGGCATCTTTTGGGTATCACCTTGTTAGGATTTCGTTATTTTTAACCCAATCATGAAATAGCAATAATGGAGTAAACTGAATTGTGATATAGTCCCTCAGAGAGATTCCTGTATGATTAAACGTAAGGTGGAACACACCTGCTCCCTCTCCAACCCCTTATGTGAAAGATACTGAAATACCTCATAGAGAATTCATAATTTAAATTCTGTATGTTCTGATCTGTCTTTGGAGTTTCTATATAAATTAAACTAGTGCGTTTCCAGACACAGACCTGTGCATGAGAATCCAGCATCATAACCAAGGCTTAGTCTCTCATATTGATGGAGTCAGTATGATTACTGGCTGTTTGTTTGTTTTGGGGTTTTTTTCAAGACAGGGCTTCTAAACAGATCTTTTCCCTTCCCCTTCTCTCCACTCTCATCTTAATTTTAGCTAACTCTTAAAATACAAGGTTTCCTGCTTTCTCTTTGTGATGAGTCACTGAACTTACCTGGAAGGGATCAAACATACAGCAGTAGGAGGCTGTTAAAACTGTGTTTCAGTAGGAAAGACCTTCAGAGGCAGCACAACATCCTCAAAATAAATAGATTAACGGAAAAAAATGCAGGCTCGTGGAGTCATTGAAAGGCTTGGGTCGGAACAGACCTTAAAGACTACCTAGTTCCAGCCCCTCTGCTGTGGTCAGGGATGCCACCCACTAGATCAAGTTGCTCAGGGCCCCATTCAAACTGGCCTTGAACACTTCAGGGATGTGTGTTTTCACACTATGATAGGCTCTTCAGATTTATTCTAGCAGACTTTGTTAGTTGGTTTTAGGGCGTTCTCAGTACCTCTGTATAGTAATATTAATAAAGGAGTTTTGCTTTTTATGTCTCTTAAGTGTTTTGGATCACTCCTAAACTTTGGAACTGTTGGACCATTGTCCTGCTTACAGAAGGTGGTGGAGTAGGTGTTTGGAAAATGTCATTCCTCGGGGTTCGAAACATCATAAATTTTAAAGTCTGCCCCCTGTTTTGCCCCTCTCTTGAGAGCTGTCTGCCAAAAACTGAGGAAGGAGAAATCTGACAGTGTGCAAAGCACTGCATGAATCTAGTGTTGATGCTGGAAGTATTAAGGTTAAATATTCATCCATCTTTATGCAGTTCTCATAACTTTACAAAATGTAGATGATGCCACATGAGAGAATTTCAGTTACTGGTGTTAATCTTTAATGATCTCCATCAGTAGTGTGAATGAAAGTAGATAACACCTGGAAAAATCCATACCCTCAAATGGGTGATCTTTGTTTGCAGGTGATTTTAATCTAGCATACTTCATCCCCCAAGAAAATAAAGTCCTCACCATTAGCTTCCTCTCAGATTTCTGGAATGGAAGCAAAACTGGCTGTGCCTTTGGGTTTTCTTGTTGGACCTGCAAGGAGGTTGACATTCGGCACTGATGGAGCAGAGGAACTTCTGGGCCCTAAAATATTAAGACTGAAATCACGGTGCAGTAGAGGTTTATTTTTTTCCTGGTACTAAGCCTTTTCAGTTTCCTTTGCGGTTGTCCTTGTGAAAAACACTGAATGTGCTGGATGAGAGACAGAGTCTGAAGAGGGACGGAATTGTTCCAGCAATGGGACATCTTTGGGGAAGAGACAACAGTGTTGTTGGGACTAATATGTTCACCTTCAATGAAGAGATGAGGACCAATAAGAAGTGACAGTTCTTCCACTCCCTCACAAATGAGCCTGGAAACTCTGGAAAGTGCCTTTTTGATCTCACCTTGTTGCTTTGGTTGAACATTTAGTACCTTAGTTATGTCAGGTGAGCAGTTAAAACCTGAGTAATTTTCCTAGTTTAGGAAAGGGGTGGGGTAGGTATTCTCCCACAAGGCTTATGACAGAGGAAAATTAAAATCCTGAAGTGAGTGAATCACTACATTGCCTTTTATTTGGTCACAGAAAACTGAATCCAGGGTAAATGTAGCTATTTGTTTGGAAGGGGAAAAAAGAAGTGCCTGTTACTAGAGGAGAAGCTACTGGACTGTTTTTCAGTGTTTTACTAAAACATGGCTTTGTTTTTATTACTTTGCAGATACCTCAGATCTTTGTTTGCAGGTGATTTTAAAAGGGGTGCCAAATTAGTAATCTAACTTAGGGGTTTAAAAACAATAATACGGTGCTCCACTCACTTGCCACTGCTTTATTATTTTAAAGATTTCACTTTTGATACTAAAAGAACAAAAATCTGTGGAGAACTGTGGATTTATAGGATGAAATTAGGGGCTTTTCCTCACAGATTAGGTACATGGGTTAGGAAAGAAGCTGCACAGAGGCTCTCTTTGGATTATAGAAGTTGTAAAAAAAACCGGGTTACACGTTTAATGAGTACATCTAACTTGATTTTTTGGGCAAAAGTCAATTTTTTCAGAAGAAACCTGTAAAATGACTTATCAGACAAGGCTGTCTTACCTTATGAGAGAGGTAAACAAGTTCCTTTATTCCTCATTCTGTTCTGTATTGTGGCTTTCCATACTGACTACTCAGTAAAGATCTTCCATACCTTTCTGTTTCTAAAGGTGTGTTATTGACAATATCTGCCGTCTCCAGATACCTCTATTTTCTGGGGACAAAATTATCTATACTGCACTGCCTAATAATAAAACTTATTCTCAAACATTTAAGCAAATCTAATAATAATATTTCATTATTGTGAATTTTTTCCAAACAGGAAAGTAGTAAGATAATTCTTCCAACTGCTTAGAAAGTTGCTGGAAAGTAGGTAAATGGGAGAAAAAAATCTTCCTTTTTTTTCCAGAATACAAGATGTCTGCTTCAGTGAAGTTGTGCTTGATACTAAGAGTTTAGCTTTTATAGGAGGTGTTTATAGTGAAGAATTCTTTGTTGCATCGCCTAAAGTAAAATGTAGACCTAGTGCTGTTTTTGCTTAGTTGTTTTTTTTTTTTTTTTAAACCCAACATCCATTTTTTAGAAAACAGCTGTATTAAAGCTATGAGATTGTGAAAGCTCTACTACTTCATCAGAGAGCCTCAGGCCCATCGTTGGATATTTTATTTCTTTTGCATCTTACACAAGAGAAAGACAAGAATGTGCTTTTATTGAACTTAACATGTTTGTCCAATTTTCTATAATCCAGTAAATACAAATTGTACCCTGATTATCCATCTATTTCTGTCAAGCAAATTTTAATGGATGAGTGAATGAGTCAAATTCGATGCATGAAAATATACAAATATGCAAAATATGGGTCTAATTACAAGGCTGCTAAATTTACACAAGGTCAGGTAAACAAGGCACTGTGTAATGATTATTAATTGTTAATAATGCCTTTGGCAGAACACATTTCTGCTTTGAACACCTAACAATTCTGCATTTTTAGTTATACGAAACAGCCAAATTGATCAGCTGTTAGAAAAAACAAAAGACGTTATTTTCTCTCATCTTTCTTCTACCTCACCTCTGTAATTGCTTACTAATTATGCCTGAGTAGTGGGAAGGATACTGTTCTGAAAAATAAAAGTACATTCAGTAGTTATGTGTGAAAGTTCCACAGTAAAAATCAAATTAATGCATTATTATTCATTCATTGAATAAATGAATAAATTCATTTACAGATAACTTTTTTCCTCATAAGGTAGTCTTTGGAGCATAGAGGCTCCTTCTATCTTGTCCTATGTGATGAAGAAGAGCCATTTTTTCTGATTCATAGTTATCCTTTGAAACAGTTTTGGTTTTCTTTTAAAGGTGCTCAGTCTGTCCTAACTTAATTCCTTTGCCCTCATCCATGTACCTTTTAAGCTTCCCTGTGTCTTTTGGTCCATTGTAAATGTTTGTCATGTGGAGGTAAGACAGAGGAATTAGCAGGAAAGGAGAGGAAAAAAGGCTGAAATGGGAAACTTGAGGTTCCGTTGTTAAATGAAATTAAAACACACAAAAAATCATGTTCTTTTCTAGATATATATTATTATATTGGTTTGTAAGGTTGTATGAGCAGTTAATTCGGACAGGAATTGTGAGGGTGGTTGCAGGTAGAAAAATCTACCTATAACACATAGTTTTGCCTGACATTTTTCCCTGGTTTTGCAAGTACAGTTGTCTCCCGATGCAAACTGTGCAGCAGACCATCTTTCTCTCAAGGGTACTCCTTGCTTTCTGTAGCACTGCCACAATCATAAACTAACATGTTCTGAAGATGAAACAAATTTAAATGTCATGAGGAATGGAATACTCAAAATCGGTTTAAATACTGGGAAAATGATTAATTTTTAACATTTGTTTGGTCATTGCAGCCCAATAACATAGACTGATGAAGTATTAAACAATGAACAAAGGAGTTTTATTTAATAAAGGGATTTGCCCAGTGTAGTATTGGTCTCTGACATTAGCTGGGTGCTTAATGATTGAAGGAACTCCCTCAAACGCAAGTTTTCTCAATAAAACTTCTGGTAAGAGGTGAAACTCCCTAGTTAGCAGATGATTTTCTTGATAAAACTGGAAGTATTTTCATCTGTCTGACTGTGCAAGTCTGCTGCAGGTACAGCTTCTGCCTGGCACTTCGTGTCAAGGAGCTCCAAAGGCTATTTGAGAGAGTTTAAAATATTTCTGTTTTTCACTGCTCTGGTTCTGTCGTCTTTTCAGTTTCACTGAAATTATATTTTGAATTGCAAAGAAAAGTAAACAAAGCAACAAGTTTATCATCTGTGTACTGCATTGTCCACATTTCTAGTTTTTCTTTTGTCAACTTCTGTTTTCATGGACTGTCTTTTGCACTCCTTTTATTCCTCTTTTGCCATGATTGTTAGTGGTGGGTAAATACCAGCAGGCACTGGTGTTCCCTTATGTGAACTGTGGCTTTCATGGGTACACAAAGGCCATAGCTATTTATCAAAGTCCTTTTCATCTTCTGTTTTCTCAATATTCAAATATAGAATTGTTTAATGTAGATTGTTTGGAGCACTGCACATGATCAGACATATGGCAGCTACTGTATTAAACACATATCAGTTTCTGATATTAATCTTCTATTATTCTACTAATCCTGAGAATTTGTAACAAAAATTTTTCTTTCAATTAGTCAAAATTAACTTTATCTGTGATATATATTTACCCTTTGTAACATGCTTGTGGTTCCTTTCAAGCTGCTCTTCTTTTTTTTCAATTGTTAGTAGGAAGTGATGTTATTTCACTGTACCTGGTATGTTTATAACCACAAAAAAATTTACTGTAGTATAGTTTTTTATTATTTATAGAGCTCATTGTGTTGCTGTTCTTTACATTGGTTTCTTCTGTCTGGTTTTAATAATGTGCCCAGAGCTAGACATCATTCCAAGCAAGGCCTCTCTGCTGCCTTTCTACAGACAAATGATTACTTTTAGTCCTTTGTTCAGTTTCTTCTGTGCTTCTTTCTTTTCATTCACTTTTTCTTTTGATTAGTGTATTATTTTAGCATAATTTTTGCCTTTCAGCGTCAGTCTCTCACTGTGAGCTAACATTTATCATTTTCACATCTCTGCTCCCTCCTCCCCTCCCCAATATGGCCGGTATTATCCATGCTGGTTTTTATATTTATGTTCTTTTATAACTTTCTATTTGGCTGTTGCATTTCTGAATCTTTCCTGTTTTCTACTCCTGCAAGAAGTTATTCCAATTTGTGTGTAACTGTCACCTAAACAGTTTCTACTGTTGGTTATTTTGGCTCTGAACTGAAAGCCTGGGTGGTAAACAGCCTTAAAGCTTAACAGAGGCTAAACTTTTCCATCTTCCAACACAAGGAACTCTCAGTTCTGATATGAATTATTTGTCTCTTCTCCTACGTCAGTGTTAAAGTAAGTCTGGATTCTTGCTAGCAAATTGAGTTTGTTTGGGTCAAGCTGACCTCCTTTTGAGATCTCAGAAGTTTTCTCATTTATTTTCTGCAGGCATCTAATTCTTATTTTTTTAATATTTCTCTTTTATGCCATGCAACTAATACCAGCAAGTAGACTGTATTTAGCTTAGATCTGTTACTTTCTGTAAATTATTTAAATGATCACCCTTTTTCACCATTTAAAAAGGACCTATGAATATCCTGAAGACATTTGGTAATTTAGAAGTATTCCTTATTTTACAACTGTGGTACTACAAGCAGAAGTATAACTACATAATTTGGTCACTTGGACCAGGCTTGGGGCAGTTTCTACTACTGACTGAATTTTAAAGTTTCGGTGGATTTTTATTTTTTTTTTTAAACTAATTTCAGTTAAGTAAAGGTATAGGGTACATTGTTACTGATATATTTCTCCCCCCCTTCAACTTTTATGCATATTGGTAAGTTCAGTCTGTTTTGCAAACACTTACTAATGCTATAATACGTTTTCCCATATCTCCCTTCTCAAATTTTTACCGTTATTGATTGAAGATTCAATTGAGAAATGTGTTTAGAACCCTGCTTTCTGTGGTAATCATAGAAGTCAGTGGGAAGACAAGAAAATTGTATTGAAAGAAATTGTGTGCATGTGTGTTTTGTGTTTCAGCATAGATTATCTCTGCCAAAATAATAGCTGTCATTTTGTTCTTGTTATATTAGTGGCCTGTAGCTTACTACTACCCCTTCTACCTTGCTTTTGTCCATTCGCCTATTTGTGAGCAGAAAAAGAATTTTGTGAAGGGCCATAATTTGGGGGCTTTATTATGCTAATAAAATCAATATTTTGTTATCTGGTTAAATTAAATATTCCAAGATGGTGACCCCACTCTACCCTAGTATCAAAGCTGCAGACCTTAACATTCAGTGACTTTGAAACTTGAGTTCTGTTTAGGATTTCACGTCATGCCTGTGGCAGGAGAAAAAGATGGAAAATGTATACGCTGAGCCTATAGGACTTCCTGCGGTGCTTATTAATCCTTTATGGATCATTTGAAATGTTTCTAGTTTATTTAAGCTTTGCTGCTTGTATCAGATTGTTCCTGCAAAAAAAGGGAAAAGTGATCATGCTTTGAATTTTTAAAAATGATCTCACTTTCAAGCAAAAGCACTTTTATGCTCCATTAGAGTTGAATTTGCCAAACTCTTACATCGCATTAACACAAGCTTTACTGGATAGATAAACGTGTTGTTCAAAGACTGACTAGAACTTTACCAAACTGCATATTAAGATTTTGTCATCCTGCAGTTTTTATCTTGAAAATTTTCTTCATGCAAATAGAGGAAACAAACAAAATTATTTCATTAAGGAACCACACAGCACAGTTTTTATCTATTAACAAGGATAGAAAACAGGAAAATCAAATTTGATAGTTTGGTGTAAGACTAGGGAGTCTTGTAAACCTCCTAAGCGTGCCATCTTTCTTTTGTGAAGAACCATTTGAAGTTTATATACGTAATTGAGGCTCTGCTTTTTGTGCTTCGCTGCTGTGATGTTGTTGTAGAATAAATGCATTTTGATTTATAGGTTGTGGGAAAAAAATTTCTGGATCCACAGGCAGGAGGTGAAAACTCTGCGTTAAATTATCTAGGTGGCAAGTTAAGGTCTAGTCTCCCCATGAAGTCCACTAGCAGATGGGTGATCTTTGAATTCACTGCACTTCACAGGACTAGAGAGGCCGAGCAGATCCCTGCATAGGAGTGGTCTGGAGGTTGAAACATCCATGTCTGTTTTTTGGGATCCTTTCATCTCAAGATATATTTTCTTTGTTTAATTAGTAATTATGTTTGTGAATGGTTGTGTTGTCATCGTAAGTACTACTTTCAGGGAACTTTTTTGTTGTTGTGTTTGCCAGTTAGACCAAGATCTTTATAATAATGTCTATATTATATCTTCTAGTTTTACTATTTCTGTAATATTTTAATATACTGTCTGCCTAGAATGATGTTTTTCAGGCATGAGTTCTATGAAATTTCTGCCTTAAAGTCAGTAACTTCACAGCAAAATGGAAAATTATTTGGGTTTAGTCTCCAAAAAGTTTTTTGTAAGAAATCACATTCAGTATTAGAATCTTAGCTTATTTTTTCAGTTTCTATTTCTTCATATGTTTTATAACATAGGAGAGTGGATTAATATCACTATGAAGTAAAAACACCTTTTATATGTTTATATGCTCTTACAAAATGCTTATTACCATAGTAACTGAGGGAGCCTATTAGCATAGTATATTTCTTTAAATGTTTCTAAAACATACGGAAAGTATTTTCCACATATTACACAAGAACATTTAATCCCCTGATTTTTTTTTAAAGCCACTTCTTCAGTGCCCACACTCATATATTATCTGTATTTGATTATTAATTCCATTTTAAAAAGCCCCCAAAACTCAAAATAAAAGAGAAACAAAAGTATTTGGAGTATCATCTTAAACTTTCATGCACTTTTTCTAAGGATGTGGGATCTGGCTTTAATTGCCATCAAAGGAAATTTAAAAGAAGCGCAAAATTTATATGTGTGTTTGTGGATATGTGTCACATATGTAAAGACATTTACATAGATATATACACACGTATCTGATAGAATTTGGAAAACAATTTTTTCCTGAAAGTATAGACTAAACTGAATTGTTCCTAATGTTTGCTTTTAATTTTCTTTCCCACCTTTCCCATCCTGTGACCTCTCTCATTTGTCTCTATTGCTGTCTTCTTGAGTTTTGATAAGTTAATAA
Organism: Platyrinchus mystaceus; assembly: GCA_035041135.1. NCBI lineage: Eukaryota > Metazoa > Chordata > Aves > Passeriformes > Tyrannidae > Platyrinchus > Platyrinchus mystaceus. The sequence continues at coordinate 104,617,099 of JAWWLV010000001.1, forward strand.
CCCCTGAGTTGTGCTAAAGCTAATTTAAAAGAAAAAAACCCTTCAAAACACTGTAACATGAGTGAAAGTATTGTTACATGTTACAGAAGGTCCTGGCTTACAGCAGACACGTCTAGTTTACGATAGGTGTTTGAGGAGAGAAAGATTTAATTAATAAAGATCAAAGGTAACTAATCAGAGAAGTCAAGGTAAATTATTCTGATTAATAAATATCTGATTAATAAATATCAGTCCCTTAAAGATAAAGGACTGTAGGTGCCTTCATTCTGCTGCAGATTACTCTTTCTAAAGATAATGGTCTTCACTGAGCCGTGCAGCACCATCTATGAATGGTACAGCAATCTTTCCTCGTGGTACTTAAGCATCTGTATTGGCCCGAGGTGGACTTTACTCTTACATACATCTCCTCATGCAGGACAAGAGAGGTTCTACCAAAACCTTCTCCATGTTCCCCTGCTTGACATCTGTAGACAGAATCATGGAACCAGACCAAAGGGCTTGCTGCTGATAATATGAGAGGCACAAGCATTTTGCTGACTCATGTTCTGTTTGGTATCCACCAGTTGTGTGTCATCAGGAAACTCACCGAGCGTACACAGCGCCCCATCACACAGATCATCAGTGATGGTCTTGAATGGGGCTGGACCCCCGGTCCACACTGCTGCTCATTGGCCTCCAGCTGGATTCTCTTCCACTAGTCACCACCCTCTGGGTCCAGACATTGAGCCAGTTTTCATTCAACCAAGGTTTTCCAAGCACTGGCTCATATGACTCCCTTCTTCTCAAGATTTAAGTACCCTGTGTTGCCTGCACCTTTCCTCCATGCATAGGCTTACACATTTTTCTGAATTCACCTCTGTCTCCTTTTGTGATGGTAAGAGACTGCTCTTCAAGGTCTGTTGCTATTATTCTTTTTTTAAGGCCTTCAAACATTGTTTATGGCTCTTCAGCATACCAGTTCTTCTTTTTCCTTTTAACTCTTGCCACCAGGACTGTGTGTGCTCCAGTACCATTCTCACAAGGCGTTTGAAGAAATTGACCTCAGTACTTATTCACAGTTCTTCAGTATTCAACCTCCACATTTTGCTAGGTCTTCCTTTAAAGCTGATGTTGAATAACTTGTCTACCATGATTCCTCTTCAGCTGATAATTTCTGGCATACAGTATCCCCATTCTGTAGGTGTGAACTATAGTCTTTGTTCCCGGTGTGTTGCTTTTGTTCGCTGTACTAACGTGTATTTTGTTTCGAATGAACACAGTTTACCAAACCAATTTCCTCGTGCTTATCATTATTTGCTGTTCTGCTTTTGTCATCTGTAAATTTGGTCTGAATTGATTCCTCTCTTCTCCTAATCACTGATGTAAATGTTGAAGAGTGTGAGTGTAACCTTTTCATTGTAATACACCTCCAGAATCCCTCTGCATTCCATATTGACAAATGCTTCCTTGGCTGTCATCACTTTGTGTCTCATGGACCATTGATTTTTTTTGAGATGCTTCAACTTTGCACCTCTTAATCCATTTCACATGTACTTCATTAACACGGTGCAATGCTAATTCTATTGCAGTGTCCTTTGCAAGTAAATCAAATACCATTCAAGAGATTATTTATAGTACATCTGCCTTTTTCAACCGAACTTGTAATGAAAATGAAAATGGTTTATGAAAAAAATGAACTGTCATGGCTGGTTGAGGCTCTTCTTTATAAAAACATATTGACTGGTGTTAACTCCTTTCCTGTTCTTAAATTCTTGATCACTGAAAGTCTCTATCAGTATTTCTGTTGTTTTTCTTCAGGTTAATGTTAGACTGATACAAACAAAAAGTTACAGTATTCTGATTTGCTTGTATAACTATTTCAAGGCAAATCAGCATTTGAGTAGATATGTAGGTCTCAGTCTTTTGAAGTGGCTTCAGGGGTTGGGAAATCCAGCAAGTAACAGATCTTCTTGGCTCTAATTGGACTGTTAAATTCAAGCATTTTTTATATGAATATGTTGAATTTTGAAGGACTATTAAGTATTTTCTTGCTAGCTGACCAAAACATAGTTCTTCTTCCTTATATGCTACTAGACTGTTACTGTGCTTTTCCAAAATATGGGGAAAAGTTGCTCTTCTGGTTGTTTTGTGCTACAAACTATTTTGTTGTTTTCATCACGTTATCGATTTGTTTCTATATTCTTAGTTAATATCTATCCTAATTTTTCTTATTAGTCTTCTACTTGGGAAAACTTTAGATTTGTGTCAGCAGCTGTCTACTTCCAGTCTCCATTTTTCATACTTCTGTTTTATACATTTTGCCAAGTTAAAATTTGCTTGTAATTTTCCTTACCTTAAGAGAGAGGACTTCTCAAGTTATTTGGAACTGGTTTTTTACCTGTATGAAATATAATGAGGTCATAAGACTGGTTTCTACGTAGTCACAGTCTTCTACTCTAGTAATTTAATTTTTCTTTACTTGTCATAATGACATTAGGAATTTGTATAATTTTTTTAATGAAGTATTCTCTCTAGATTATAGAAAATACTAATTCTAGAGAATTGGGGCAGTATGTATGTCTACCACAAACTCAAAGAAGTAACACACAGCAGCAAAGTTTTTTTATTTCTAGCAGACAGGATGCATCAAGTAACTTTTTCTGCTCTCAAGAGTCTGCAGTGGGAAAGTTCTTTTGGGCCATACTAATTTCAGTATTGAGCTGTTGGCTTTAAAGGCTTTGCAGGTCTCAGTAGCAGCCAACCTTTTAAAAAGCAGAATCATAGTGTATTTGAAGGATACTTTACCTGCTGTTTTTCTGCTGTTTGTTCGTCCCAAATGTGATTTACTAAACAAAAATTTGAAGTTTTTTGTTAAAAAAAATCTCTGCAACAAAAATGTCCCGTTTATTTTGCTTGTCTGTTGCCAGTGTAGAAGCAACAGAAAACAGTCTCTTCCCCATTGTCATATTTTTTAGTTCAGTGAGTTTATGACAGGCCTTTATTTCTGTTGAGTTGACTTTGTTGGTTTTTTTTTTTTAATGCTTACACAGAAGCATCAATTTCTTAAGGTCCATCTGATTATTTTAGTTGCTGTCCAGAATAGTTTAGTTTGAAGACATTTTCAAAAAAAAACCAACACACAACCCCTCTCCCAGTTTCTGTTGTTATCTCTGAACCTTTGTCCTTCTAATTTTTTTCTTACTAGCCTCAAAGCAGTTTTTATTCAATTTATCGTGTATTATGTTGGTGTAAGTTTTGAAAATTTAAGTTCTAAGGTTTTGAGGCATTACCAATTTAGATGGCTGCCTTCCCATTTTGTATGCCAAATCTGTCTAAAGGTGAGTTTTGGTTGAAATTTTAACCTAAAATAGATTAACATTTTTTTTCAAGATTAAATAAAACATGTTGTTTCTGTCTTAAACTGGTCCACAACAGGTCTTCTGAGATGCTGTTTTTCCTTTCTGACTTCACTTGGGTGCTTGAGATGTAGCAGATTGGCCTAGATTCTTGAGTTCTTTGTGGCAAGTAGCAGATACATGCAATTTATAAGCCTTCGAAATTTTTAATTATTAATAGAAAGGACTGTAAACTCTCTCAGTATTCCATCTCCCTCTGACCTTTCTTTTCATGATCTCTGGTCTGCAATTGGACCACATGGTGTGCCATGGGTGGAGATGTTTCCTCAAAAGATGTTCATTATTAACATGGAGATTGATATGACAATCAGCCTCTCCTGAAGAAGTGAAGAACTGTGCAGTCTGACAGTGGTGGGAATGGCAAATGAAGTGCAAACCAGCAGGGAGGCAGAACAAGAGCTCTCGTTTCAAAAAGAATAGGCAGGTCCAAGGGAAAGTTTGAAGGCAACCTCGGGAGGCTATAGGAAAGGGTTGTGGGTGGGTGTTGAAAGTAGTTACAGGAATGGAGGGGAAGCTGAGGAGGAAGCCTGACCATCTCATAACACTTAGCAAAAGTTTTTTTGAGACTTTTGAGTGTCTTGTTTGATGCTTAGTTTAATTAACAGTAGTAGGGAGCAAATGGTGTCATTCAAGGTGTAGTCAAGTAGTGCAATATATATGTCTGTATGCTACAGATTTGTTTTAATTATTCCAAATCAAAGTTTGAAAAAACTGTAAATTGCAGCTGAAATGTAGACATCTTGTCACATGAGCCTGTCTAGTGAGGTCCACCAAGCAACTAAATTTGTTCACAGTTGTGGTCATCTGAGGACAAATGAATGGGAAAGGGAAAAATCTGATATAATGTATATTAGTTTAATTGAAGCCCACGGGTCTGAAGGTAAATTATAATCACTTGCTTGTTGTATGATGTTGCAGTAAAAGCAGTGTTAAAGTTGTTCAGGTTGCCCTGCCATACTCAAAATGTAGATGCTGTGGCTTTGAGGTCTTCAGCACTTGGCTATGAGGAAGAGTATGTATTTCATCCTTCCTTCCTCCTTTCTGTTGGTTGTCTTTTGTCAGCCTAAGAAAATCCATCTACATTTGATAACTTTACAAACCTTAAAGATAAACTTGTAATGTAGAGCAGGAGCTAGGCGTGATTAATAATTAAAAGATAGAACCCAACTCAAAACCAAAAAAAAAAACAACCCAAAAATGATTGTGAGAGTTGAGTATAGAAGAGTAAAAGAGATTTGAACATGGCCCATGAGACTGGAGCTGGACCTGGATGTATGTAGGTGAAACTAAAAGCAGAGAAGCTGAATTGAGTGGAATTGGTTAAATTAGAATATTTAAATATGGTGTCTGCTGGATAAGCACCTGGATGGGCAGGTAGGTTGAAATAGCATGAGGAGGCAGGCATGAGTGAAGATTGCCCGTGAAAATTTGTACACAAAAAACAAACAATTATATCTGAGTGTGATTGGTTTAATAAAAAAAGTATGAGAAAATTCCTAACTATTTGCCTGCCTCTACTATTGGCAAGTACCGGGCAAAACGTGTAGCTTGTAGAGATTGTAGAATGTAATTGTTATTATGGGCTACTCCGTTTATTTCAAGAAGCAAATTATGTGTTTTCCTTTAAACCCTAAAGAATGGATTTTTTTTTTATATATTTTACTTTAAAAATAGAAGAGAGATCACAATACTGCAAAGTTGGACATTTGAAAGTTGAAGAAATCCCAGAATGAATACTGCTTACTTGAGTTTAATGCAGGTCATTTATATCTGATGTTACCCATTCCCTTTTTTCTTTACATTGCAGCCCACAGGTTGGACAGCCCCTGTTGGATGAGCAGCCAGTCTGTATTTGTTTCTCTCCATTGCACAGTGGATGCTCTTTGCTTTATCGAGTGTTCTCTCTGAAACTTTGCCTAGAGTTATTTATTTTCCCATGGAGTTTTCTGTGGCACACTTCACTATGGGATCAAGTGGCTCTCAAAGAGCACCTTTACAAGATCTGTATTAAGCGAGGGAACAATTATTATTTTTATTTCTCAAAGGAATGAGACATTTGGGAATGAACATCAAACCTGTCCATAACTTTGGATGCCCAATTTGTGAATCAAAGGACCTGTTTTTGTAGTGTGTAGTACTGAGTTACTGCCTGAAGCAGAGCTTTCGGGTTACAGTTGGGTCTATTCAAACTTGAGCATCACAGACCTTTAAATTTTCCTGGGAACAGACTGATTATTGAGGTGATCATTGCTTGTGAATCCATTCAGTAAACTGGAAGTGACTTGTCCAGCTGCATGGAGAATCTGTGTAGAGGCAGTAGTGCATTTCAGCTCCCTAAGGCCACATTCATTTGACTTTAGCACTTTATTTTCATTTCACTCATTTTACTACATACTCTCCAGTGTTCCCAGTACAAAGTCCTGTTCACTTTACAAGCCATTGTAATGGCAATCCAGTCCTTTAATGAGAATTAAAATACAAAAATCCTTTAACTGTAAATTGACACATGATTTGTATGTACAGGGAACTGAAATGAGGATTACACAGGCTTTTGATTGCATGCTTCTTGAGCTTAATGTATTTTCATCTACTCTGTATGTGAAAATCCACTGGTAAAGGGTGCCATTGCATTTTACAAGAAATATATGCATATATCTAATGACAGGATTTGGCTTGTACAGAGACATGACTTGTTTTTATTAATGATATCATGAAATTTAAGCTCTCAACCATTCAATCAGCTCACTATGGCATAATAAATGTTTCAGCACAGAGCCTTGCTCCAGTAATACATAGCAAATTTATTGTGAAGTTGATCAGTAATATGTATTGGACTGTTTTCAACATTTTTTTTTTCTTATAAGTTCCTTACAATTGTAAAGAAAATAAGTTTAAAGTTATTAGTTTATTATGTATTATAATACTATTCACAAGCAAATGTTTTAATACAGTAGGTATTCCGTTAGAAACCACCCAATCTGATAATTTTAAGAGAAGCTTTTTTCTTTTTAAGCAGCTGCTTCCTCTCTGATTTGGATTTTAATCATGACTTGACTTAAGCTTTCATGTCTTACTTATGCTGCCAGGAGAGAACTTGAGCACTAGTTTACTTAATTATTTGCTGTACAACAGCTGCTAATATTAAAAAGGAAAAACCCACAAAAAATGCCATCTCATCTTTAGGTCTGCTACAGACAAAAAAAGCAAAGGCAAAGGAGATGACTGTAGCTACCCCGTCTGCTTGGCACCAGCTTCCTCCTCCTCTCTCACTTTCAGTTTTCAGTGTAATGAAGAGCAGGAGAACAATATTCTGTAATTAAGGATTCCATTAAGTTGAAGAAAAGAGCAAATGGAGTTGTTTGTTCTCCTAGCTGAAAAAATTTGTCTGGGGTGGGGGGTTAGTGGTAGTAGTGTAGAAAGAGAGAGGTGGGTGGAGAGACTAAGTCAGGGCTGTTTGTTGAATATACTGTTAAGGACTGTTACCATCCTAATTAATCAAGTTAGAAATTACAGCTGTAGTCGGTTTCCCCCCAATTCTTGTTATCAATTTTCTTCTCTTTTGAGACAAAGCAAATATAAATTTTGTGTTCATTTGTCATTCGTTCTTTGACTTCAGCATCTCTGAAAATAACAATGTAGCACAAAAGACCAGTATTTACCTAGTTGTAATGTGGGTTGCCATGGTGTTTTGCAAATTATTGCAATTATGTTCACCATGCGAGTCGCCCTTGGTAACTGGCGAAAAAACTGATAATCCTGTTTTGAACAAAAGGTCAAATTGCTGAATAGAAAGTCTTGATTAACTAAAAGATGTACAAAGTGGAATTATTTCCTACCATTCAGAAATAGTTCTTGATCGGGTTTGGGGGAGGGGGTGAGTAAGTACATCTGATTACTGAAGTACAAAGCATTGAAAGGATGTTGTCTTGAGCCTTTCATGTAGTCTTAATGGTGGCTTTTTTGTCAAATTTACCCATTTGCGGCATTGAAAGAGGCAGCTGCATTTAAGCTTGAGAGATGGTGCTTTTTCAAGAGTTCAGTGCATGGAAAGTTCTCAGCAGTATCTGCAGTTTACTATTAGACCTTCGGCTATTAAAACTGATGTGCTGCATTTGAGCCCATAGCTCTTGGTGCTTGTAAAACCCTCTGACTGATGATCTAATAAAGTGCTCTTACCGGACAATCTCTGATCAGATACTTTAGGGAAAAAAAAATAACCACAGCTCTGAAAAGGATGGAGGTAGAAACACATGGCTGTACTGAAAAGTTTGCTGTTGTAATCTGCAGAGGAAATGTTAGTAAATAAGACTGTATTTTCAATTTGAGTATTTTAAAGGCCCACTGTTCCAGAATTCATTTTTATTTACATTTACAAAAGCAAAAATCAGTCTGAAAAGATTAAAAGTTCTTCATAATCACTACTCCTCAACACTTACATACAAATATGTAGAGGGAGTGGTTGCCTGCACTTTAATGCTGTGAATTTCCTTTCGTCTTTCCTTTTTATATTCTTGGAGGTGGCAGGGGGAGTGAGGGAAGAGGTGAAGAGGATTAAGGGTTTTTCCTTTTTTAATTATTTCTACTTTTTGTTTTTAAATAGCTACCTGGAAATTAATTCTTAAAACTTTGGAGAGCCTGTGTGAGAGCAGCAGGAAAGCAAAGTAAACCTGAACAAGTTTGTGGGTTTACATTCTGCATCACCTAGCAACCCCCTGGCTCAGCCAGTTCTCTCCTCTGCCCCCAGTCCTGTTTACAGACCATTCAGACTGCTCTTCGAAACCATGAAAGATATTCAGTTTCATTAGGGCCATTCTCAAGGAGAAAATAATTAAACTTAAATGAACAAACACTGCTTAGTGATGCTTTAAACTTCTCTAGTTTAAGGTGACCAGACCATGAGACCACTTTCTCTGCCATTACCTTTCACTCCTTTGAGCTCCTCTAAACTTGCGTACCCATGTATGTGCATTATCAGTTTTAAAGTTTTCACAACTGTATTAACTCCTTCAGTATTTAGAGATGTTCAGAACCATATTACAAAGATGTTTCACAGAAACAGTCTTTTTGTCTCTTTACCAACTTGAGATGTACACTGGAGCTGACGAACCTTACTGTTACTGCCTCGTACATGAGCAAGACCTCTGTCTGTTCTAATTTTACATCTAATGTCTTGCAGGAAGTTCAGCGTGACAAGTCTGAGACAGGAAAAATTCAAGGACTGTACAAATGTTTGAGGGGAGAAGGAAGAAAACAGATTTGTGGAAGAAGTAGGGGGAGCAGAGTGTTTTTAGTTTTGTAACCAAAGTAAAGGCATGGGTTTTAAGAAATCTTTGAGTTTCTACTATTTGTATGTTGCTAGATACTTTAACAAGCAATACATGGATGGGCTGTATGAGCTCTTTGTGCTTTGTTGACAGTTGACAGACAAAGCAAAATTTTTTCTGAGGCAAGGTACTGTACTTAGTTGTGACCTATTGTACCCTAAGAGTATGGCTTGCTTTGAGTTGTATGAATAGGGAGAGTATTTTGGCAAAGTGGACTTAAATATCCTTCTAGAGGTTTTAGCTCTCAGTACAGAAATACATAAGACATCCTTCACTGATTCTTTTCTTGTAGTTTTCCATGTGAAGTCATTTTAAGTATGTCTTCTCTCAGTTGCTTGCTCAAAATTCAATTTAGCTGTTTTCAGATTGTCTTAAGTGAAATAAAATTGTTGGCAATAGCTGCTTCTCTTTGTGAGCGGTATGTCAGCCTGTGAACACTTATGCTCTACTTTTTAGTCTTTAGGGGCACGTGTTTTGGTGCCTAGAACCTTATTTTACTGAAGATAAGAAGACCAGGGTATTGGATTTGATGTGAAGTAAAGCAGAACATACTGGCTAATTTATTTTGTAATGTTCAACTGTTAAGGTTGGAATTTGTCCACTTGTGGTGCTATTACATGTGTTTAAATGAGGGACGCTGTTTGCATCAAATCTGTCATAAGGATTTGGAGTGCTCTATTATCCTTTCAGCAGGCTGATGGCAGAGCCTGGTCTTTGCACAAATGAGATCAATAAGTTTCAAATAACTTGTATGAAACAACATGTGACTGTACATTTAAAGGTGTCTTTTTTAAAAGAAAATCAATTTCTTATAGCATGTAAAACTCTGACATTGACCTACAAGTTATTTTTCACTTCTGTCTTGTTTGATAAGTTTGTTTAAGACATCTTTTACTTTAGCTTCAGCATTTGAGTTCTTGAGAGTTAGGGTAAGGGTGCATTTCTCAATGGTTATCTCCTGCTATGGTTAGATACACACTCTTCTAAGACTTTTAAGGGTAAAACTGATATGAAATTTTCTTTTGGTTTTGCGTGGTTTCCTCAATTTCAATCTGGGCTAAAATGCAATTCAAGTTCTATTATTTTGGAGTATTCAGAATTACAAAATACCATTCTTGAAATTGTATCATTTTCAGTAGCCTATAAATAGGCAAATGATATTCTGTGTCTGACTTTGCATGATAACAGCAGTGCGTTGCTGATAGGACTGAGAGGGTATGCAAGTACTGAAAGGACTCCTAAAAAGTATGCTATGGGACATCATTTTGTTGTAGCCTGAATCCTCTCAAGTTAATGTCCATTTTTCCATGATATCCAATACAAACTTTGGATGTTTTAGACCGGTGCAGTTGGTCACCTTAATGGCCACCTGGAATCTACATCAGTGCTTTTACCATTACATATCATCAGCTTTTTCAAGATAAAAGGACATTTTGTGTTCTGAGAAACTCAGGTAGTATTTGTGTCCTCATTCATGCTTGCTTTAAGGTAGCAAGTCAGTGTAGTTACATTGCCTTCAGTTGCAGTTCGTCTAGTTGTTTAGACCTTCATAATCTGGTCCTTCAATGGTGTGGTTCCCACTGACTCCAGGTGCCTTTGAGTCATTTTGGACTGGCAGTTTTCCAGTGGGGAGCTGAGACAACAGATATGAATGTTTCTGAGAGCAGGAGGTTTCAGTATTTTGGAGAGGGTGTCCTTCTCTTTTACCAATATTGTGTGGTAAAGTGATAATTTGCCTTCCACTAGGAAGTTACTGGCTGAGATGCTTCAATTTGGTAACATCCCTTAATGTACTTCCTGTGGTAATAATACTGGATATATAACCAACTGTCTCCAGTATCTGTACTGCTTTCAAGTAGTGCACTTTTAAAAACATATCTGGTTGTTTCATCTTTCATTTAAGAGACAGTTTTCTATTTTTCCTAAAAGATCTTGTCTACTTGTTCATTAGCTTGGATAATGCTGAATTCAAGAGGAGTGGAGTGTACCATCCAGGAAAGGAGTTTCCTTTCTTTGTGAGAGTTTTGTTATCCACTCCATCCCACAGCTGAACTCTGATCAGTTATACAGACCAGAACTTGAGAAGCTCTGAAAATAAAGAAATGCTTAGAAAAGAAATTGAAATCATATCTTCATCTTCAATTGAAGTGAGGCAGCATGAAATGGAGTGTGAAATGCTGTGGTCACTATTTACATTTTCCCTAAATTGGATGATCAAGTAGCATCAGACTCTAAAAATACTCATACTGGGAAATGTAACCTATTTTTTTCTGGATGAGGAGCTAGATATAATATTTATTGTACAGAAAAAGAAAAATTAATGCAAAGTCAGTGGCCAAGAGTGAGTTGATAAAACAGGTCCTTCTCTTGTCATCTGAATAGTCATATACCAGACTGGATCTATAATCAGGTCTCTTAATGTGTTATAGTTAGCTTGTTGTATTAATTTCAGGAACTAATTTCAGTTGTTGTTACTATAATAGTTACATTGCCAAAATGTATACAACACACAACAAAATACCAGAGAACATAAAATAAGCATTCTCTGGGTAAGGAATTTAAGCTGTAGGGTAAATTTGTAAAGAAATCCATGCAAACCTAAGGTGCTTCACTGTTCTAAGCATTTGCTGCAATATCTTTGATCTACAACAAGCTTGGAAACATGTTTAACATGGTACCTATCACACTTAAAATAAAAAGACAAAAGCTGCAGTCAGCCAGCATCAATAGTAGACTCTTGACCCAATTTTTTAATAAAATAATCTATTTGAAGAGTCTGGGAAAATATCAAAGGAATCTGTTATTTGGAGATGATTCAATGTTAGTTAGGACAGCAATATAAAAGCTTGAAACAAAACATTTTCAAAGGTCATCTTTGTCTTACGTACTCAAATTGGAGCATAAATATTTTAACTTAGTTTTAAGATGTTTTTGACTTAAAAGTTGCGGTTATGCCTGACGGTTCAAGAGAACTTGCACACGCTGTGACATTCTTTTACATTTTAAAATTCTAGCTGGAGTTCAGACATAACCTCTTCTCTAGAAGGGATCTCTTGAACCTAGCATTAGGGTTTCTGACTTAGTACAATTGGATTCCTTATAGTAACACAATAAATAAGTAGAGAGAGCTTCTCCAGCAATTTCTTGTTAAAATTTTGGTGAAGTGGAAAAGAAGGCTGGAGTGACTAGTACTTCAATAACATGTCTGTTCATTTACTGCTTTAAAGTCCAAATATGTCTGAACTTACTAATTGAAGAGGCTTTGCAAGTCCCCTAGATTTTCTTGACAGATAAAACGAGATCCTTCTCGTAGCCTCACAGGTACATGTTTTTATTAGTGCTTGCTACCTGGTTTGTGGAATATCAAGCCTTGCAGGATCCTGAAAAAGTTGCTGGCCCAGAATTCTGCGTTGCTGATTGCTTCTAATTCCATTACTCCAGTTGTTATATTTGGTTTGCATTATTCTTGTCAACAGAGTGTGACTGTTTATTCCTTTTCAAGGAGATTATCATTGATAGGAAAAATGCCAGAACAGATACGATGCTCCTTATAAAGGCTCCTTCTGATGGTGATCATTTTGCTAGGGGGTCAGGAAGGAAGGGAAGCCTGATGGCTCATTTTCCATATATGACACTCTTCTGTGACAGCATATTCTTCGTTTCCCTCAAATTTCTTTCTGATAAAATGATCTTAGAATTTCACCTTGATGAAGAATTTACTTATTCTTTTCTTTTTTGTGCCCAAAGTGGGGGGTGACCAAGAGGTAGGTTTTTATACATCATGGGATGGTCCTTTTGTATGTTGATGCAGTCTTTTATAAATTGAGATATCTCACCTCCAGGTTGTTTGTATTAGTAGCTACAAGTTCCAAAGGAATAGCTGTCCCTGCTCAGGCTCTCAGAGGTGCATAGATTTGACGAAGTCAGATGTCTTAAGGTGTCACCTGTGTGGAGTCCTCTTGATCAAAGTGTTCTACACTGAGTCTCACCAATAAATTACTCCATCTGTAAGATGAATCAAGCAGCTATCTCATGTGTCTTTGTACTTGCTCTGGAAGGACATTCAGGATAAAGCAACTGGCTGGAAGCAGCTACAGAAAGTACACAAAGCAGGCAGGCACCAGGATACTGCAAAGAGTTAACTTTTCCTGCAGAAGAGAATGTTTCTGTTTATGCCAATCCCAGACTCATCAAGTCCTCTATTTTGAAAAACCCTTTCAAAAATTTAATAAGTCTATGCCTCTCCCAGGTCTAGCAGCAGTAGAATTGGTTTCTTTGTAAGAGTGGTCTTCTGAGGTTTTTATCAGGTACATTTGCCCATGAAAAAAGTGGAATGTTGCCTCAGGAACCTAAAATACGCTGAACTTCACCGGAGTGGTAGAATCACCATCCTGGGAAGCGTTCAGAAGGTGTGTGGATGTGACACTTGGGGTGCTGGGTTAGCAGTTGGACTCCATGATCTTAAAAGTCTTTTCTGACCTTAGTGATTCTATGATTCACATTGCTAAGTGGGTCGAGTTTTCTGGTGAAGTCTCGTTTCACTATTTATGATAGCATCCCTGACCTGAGGGGATTTCTTCTTGGCATTGTAGCAGTGGCAGGTAGGTGTCACTCAAGTCTGCATTGTCTGAAAATTCCAGTGTGTGACACTACTTCTCACACTGTCATTCAGATTTTAATTGCTGCTGATACCTCGCTAAGATGGTGCAAATGCATTGGACTGTATCAGTGTTATTACTAGAGTATTTCTTTGTTCTAAATGGGCAAAAAAGCAGATTAGGAGTCAAAATTATTTGGTTTCTAGTATGCAGCAGCAAAACTTTCCTGACATTACAGCAATAGCAGCTCATCTTTAGGTCAATATTCATACCATACCACCTTTCGTGTTTAAAGTGTAAAATTGTGATGCAATTCTCAAAAGTTGTAGCTACTATTGATAGTCACTTGCCAGGGAATGTGCAAACAGAGGGTTTGGCTGTAATTCCTGAGATGCTGTCTACCACTAAGGAAAGTTTGTCTATCTGTTTCCCCAAACACTCAGCTATTTACAGAAGACAGAGAGGAGGTGAACACACCTGTGATGTGGAACAAATTATTGTGATTGGAAGCGATAACTTTTAGGCCACCGGGTCAAGTCCTCTGTTGCCATAATGAACTGCCTGATTTTTTTTTAATAAAATCATCTATCTTTTAACATTACATGGGGGTATCTATATGTTTGATAGTGTACCCAGTAATGCAATATTAGTGGAACCCCATCCTTCCAGAGGATTGAGAGCCACTTCAGCCAGATTTGTCCTGTTAGGAAATGCTATCCATAATAATGGATGTTGGCAGGAAAATGGATTTTGAAGCTTCTGGTCTTGGAATGAGTGAAAATAATATGCTTTTGTAGGAGTAGTATAAAAAAAGAGGTCAGTGTGAAATTAAAGTGGTCTGATAAGTGCCTCACAATGATACCCTGATCAGAAAGTTTTCATTGCATTGTCTCTCACATTCAGCCTTTCAAAAACTGATTTGCTGATCAGCAAGCTTAAACAAGCACATGAACAGCAAGCTTATGCTGGTTGACTAGGACAGTATGTTTAGGTTGAGTTCTTACATTTCCCTTCTGGTGTGTTTGGTGATTTAAGGTGATAATTTCAGCTCTGCAGTGCTGAAGCCATGGACTTTGAATGTAATATGCTCAAGGTCAGGTCTCCCAGCCATCCAGAGATTGGACATCATCCACTAAGATCCCTTTTTCTAAAGTCCACGTTAAAATTGTCTTCAATGGTGAGAAAGATTGTAGATAAGCCAGTACAAATTACAATTAAATTCAACTCCAAAGTAACTGATAGTGACTTGTGAATAATTTGCAGTGCTTTCTGCTTTTTACTACCACAGTTTTTCATTCCACTGGAACTTCTAAAGCGCTGTAGTGCCTCAGCATCCAGACTGTCTGAAGGCAGGAGCAGATGCGGAACTGAAGTATCCTGGAGAAGCACATCGGTCTACTGTAACAGGCAGCCAAGCTACATTGTGAAATGTAGTTTGTAAAAACTATTAAGATAAAGCTCAGTGAATGTATGTTATTGACTCCTGCAACTTCTATTTGAAAGGCTGTTCTGAAACCACTTGCCTCTGTATGTTGGGGTAATATTTCTAATGCTTGTTGATCACTAGAATGGAAGAGGCTAATTCTCAAGAACAGTCTTACAAAGAAACAAAATTACTTTTGACTTGCAAATTTTTCCCCATTAGCTACAGTTCATGGACATAATACTCTTCAGGGATTTTCTTTTATATTGTGCATTTATTTGAGGGTTTTTTTGCATACCTTTTTATATTTTAAAATGAACTAAGCATTTGTAGGCAGAATGTTTGGAAACACTAGTTGCCTTTTTTTTTTTTCACTATCAACTTGTATTTCATTTCCCACAGTGTTGCAGATACCAAGTAGAACAAAGCTGAAGGTTTCCTATTATGATTTTGTTTGATCTATTGCAAATTAATTTACAGACTCAGTGATAGCTGCTGGGAAATGAAGGATTGGTTTTGTTTGGTCAGTGAAGATGACAGGCATGGATCAAATAAGAGTTAACAATAATGCACTTGAACAGATTGAATCAGAACATAATGCATGTATTGAATTTGATTGCAACATGCATGGCCATGGAAAAGTTTTTTGTTTAAAACAAATCAAGGCTATGGCTTAATTATCAAAGCAAAACAAGAGACATAAAGAGCTACATGTTTCTGATACTGCTTTTTTTCAAAAACAGCTCCCTTCACACTGTTATCTACATGTTTAATTTCCATGCATAATAGCAACAGTTATTGTTGTCATTTGTTAAGAGAGATTAACAGATAGTAAGTACAAACAAACACAAATAAGGCCTGAATAGAGAGGTGACAAAGAAGAAAAGACCTCTATAATGTTAATTATAACTGGTAGGAAGTCTATACAAATGACATTAATTGTTTTCTATATGAATTGAAGGAACATTTAGTTAGTTAGTATCTATGCAGTGTATTTCGGCTTTTTATTGTAGGCAATACTTAGAGACCTTATTTTTTTAAATATAGTTTATTGCAATATGTACAGTTCAGTGAAACTTGTATGTTTTTATCATTATTTCTTAGTGGCTGAGAACAAGTATAATAGCTGTTGAATTTGAATGGTTATTTGTATCCTAAGCTGTTGTTTTCTTTAAGTTTAAGCATCTGTATTTTGTGACCAGCAAAGCTCCCAGTGCTTTCTTCAGCAGTGACTGCATTAGACTGAAACAACTGCATAAAGACACTTGCTTCAAATATCATTAGTCAGTGATAGTCTGGGGGGACCATCTGTGCATTCCATTGTAAGACAGTGAAAGCAGTACCTTGTCAGTGCTGTAGTCCTTTATTTCTTAATTGTTAGCTAAAAATGCCAATAGGTGGCAGAAAACACAGTTACTTTTATTGTGCATTATTTTCATGCTTGTTCATCTTTGAGTATTCTGTTCAGCTGAAGCTGGGATGATGCTCCCATTCCAGGCTTTGTTTTTGCAGTTGCACTTGCATTCCCTAAGTATCTTGCTATCTGGCAGTTTCCATGCTTTGTTTTTCTAGTATAATAAATTGTTTCAAAGTTCAAATGTAGTCATTTAATATGTTTTGAGTCCTGAGTGTTCTCCTTCTGCACACAGAATCTTTTCATAGTTACAGCTGAAACAATTATGCTCTTTAAGAGGAGGGGTTTGGAATGAGTGAGGACACCCTCTGCATCTCCCCCTGCCTGGCTGTGTATTTGAAGGCCCTGTTTGTGTCAGACTGCTGCCAGATATTTCAGAGGAAGGTAGAGATGCCACATAATAAGCAAATGTGGCATAAACAACTTTCCACACAGAGCATAGCTTTTGTCTCTAAAAATTAACTTGATGGAAGATCTGTGACAATTCATTATCCTTTCCAGGAATTTTTTTGTTCTCCCTCACAGTGGCTCTAATGATATTCTTGGTACTCACATAAGAGAGTGCCTGAAGATCTCACTGCTATCCTTGAGTAGCTTTTTTCCTGTAGAAGGTTATTCCATGTCTGTCAAAACTGAGTCATTTAAAAAATGTGAGGCAACATATACATACCGTCCTCTTTTAGAAATAAATGTGAGGATTGTTTGCAAAACCAAAGCCAAGGACTGTCTTTTTCACTTGAGGCTCATTCGTGCCTGCTGACTTCAGAAGACACAGGTCAGGTGTCTATATTAGGCCATGTCCTAAGTCAGGGTTTTTCACAGTGAAGCATGTGCTGATGAAGTAGCTCAGTCTTGCTGAGCAGTGTCTTACCTTTGTGATGTTAGTTCTGAAGTATTTGTCATAAATAAGTTGTATATGACAAGGAAAGGGGTACAAGGTACTAGGATTGCTAGGGCAACAGGTGTGCAAGAGACCAAATTAAATCTACAGAAGGTTTTTGAATTCTTGAAATTTTCTCACTGTGCAGTATTAAATATGTAATGATTTACATTGCTAATCTACAAAACAATGAAACTCAAACTTAGTGATCAGTTACACTAATTACACTGTTTCCAATCCCCCTTATTTTAATATAAGCATCTAGATTAGGGAGGATTTGCCTCATCCCAAAATCCATTGGTGAATTGCTTTTTGGAGATGATTTTTCTTTCTCCATTTACTATAAACAAATCATAGGGTGACCAGCTTAAACTGGCATTGGGCTTTTAGATATCAAAGTTGGGTGAAATGAATCTACCTGGTTATAATAATATATTCTTTCAATTCCTGCATTATGGGCTTGAGCATGCATTTTAGGAAGCAGTTTGCATTGGTGTTGGCATGAAGTTACACGCACAGTTTTTCTAGTCTGGCAATATAGACATAAAAGCTCTGCTGTGCAAGGGCAGCAGGAAGTGTTTTGATGGACTTTACAGCAAGTGGGATAGTATTGAGATTGTGATATGGCTGGAAAAATGGTGAAAGAAGAGAGGTCTCTGCAATAAATGAAGTGAAGGATTTGCACTTTCATCTTAAAAAGATACACAAACAAACAAAAAGCCTGAAACAGTCTTGGAGCACTTTTGAAATTATTATGGGAGCTATTTTTAAGTTGAAATTTGGGTGGAAATTAGGTATAAGTCATCACCAGAACGTACAGTTGGAAGAGCTTGTTGAAGACCAGTGAGAATGGAATCAAGCAACTTTTTGAGTTGTCATCTGATTCCTAATATTTCCATGAAAGTACTAGTTAGGTTTTACTTCTTCTCAGGAGCAGCAAAAATTTTGGAAACGGGCAAAAATGACCAGTCACTGTTCCCAGCATAGACATCAGCACCTGATGGTCTGAAATGCGGAGTTTACAGGGCTGGGTGGTAAAAGCAGGAACTGCTTGAGAAGAGTTGCAGACTTTGTGATCCTGACTTGACTTGTCAGTTAACAGTGGAAGATGAAATCTTCTGCCAAGTAATGTGAAGTAAGGCAGATGCTGAAAAACCAATCCTAATATTGTATATAGAGTGTGTGTTGACTTATGAGGGAAGAATAGAATTACTATTCTTGGATAATGATAAATACCTTTCTAGAAATGACTGCTCAGTGCTCAAATGCTCAGTAGTGCTCTAGGCAAACAGAAGTTGAAGAAAGAAAGGAACAGAGAACAAGATGGTAAATACCATTTTGTTTCTGTATACATTCATGTTCATCTAGCATCCTAAATACTGTGTGCAATACTGGTTTCATCTCCCTCCCCATTTGTCTCTTATTTTTTCCCCAGCCCCCTAATTTCAAAAGAGACTTGGAAGAGATTCAGAGAAGGGCAACAAAGTTATTTCCATGAAAGGAACAACTAAGTAAATTAGGACTGTGGTTTGGAAAAGAGTTTGATTGCAGGTGATGTGATGGAGGTCTGTAAAATCATGAGTGGCACAGAAAAGGTGAATGCAGATTGATTTTTCCTAATCTCTCCTGATACAAGAACTAGAAGGCATTAAAAGAGAAAGAGTGTGTGTGTTCAAGAAAAATAAGATACTTTTCCATACAGCGTGTAGTTGTTCTGCAGTATATTGCAGATGCTAAAAGTTTCAATTGGTTGAAAAAGCACTTGAAGTTCCTTGGGGTGGGGGTAGTAATGTACCCAGTAACCACTGAATACAGAGACAGTGATTCAGGTGGTCCTTGAGCCATTTCCAAAAGCTGGGAAAATCTTTGGAAGGGTTTTACTGTGTGCTTTCTCTTATGGTATTCCTTACTATCTTCTGGTGGTGGTTCTTAGAGATGAGGTGTAGTATTGTTTTTAGCCTATGGCATCAGAAAACAGAAAAGTTAAAATTGTTTTTCCTGCTCTAAAGTGTAATCAAGGAAATGGCACTTTACTTTAAAATTTAATTTATTAAAAGTCTATGGGATGTCCTGCTGATTGGTCTACATAGTTGGATAAAATAATCCTGTTATTTTAATGCCTGATCTGGAGAAGAGCAGAGATTTTGGTATATTTCAAAGAAGGGATGACTGCAGCGAGCAGAATGTGGGATTTTGAAGCAAGAAGACTTCAGCTTTGTTCTCTGCCATTAATTGTGTTTAAACAAGGACTTTAGAATCATAGAATCAGCCGGGTTGGAAAAGACCTCTGAGATCACCAAGTCCAATCCTTGATCCAACACCACCATGGTTACTATACCATGGCACTGAGTGCCACATCCAGTCTCATCTTAAAAACCTCCAGGGATGGAGAATCCACCACTTCCCTGGACAGCCCATTCCAGTGCCTGATTACCCTCTCTGTAAAGAATTTCTTCCTAATATCCAACCTAAACCTCCCCTGGCAGA
>JAWWLV010000001.1:104641719-104656827 GCA_035041135.1 Platyrinchus mystaceus
TTATCAGTGCCATTATTACTGTAAGTTGGTAATTCTAATTAATTTGCTTCAGTCTTTTATCATCTTTAGCTAAAACTCAAAAGAAATTATGTTTTCTGCTTTTTTTTAATGTGTTTTTAAATTATTATTTCTCTGTGCTTTATATAATAACCCTTTGGAGGCTTGAAACAGCAACCTTTCCTGGAGTTCAAATTCACAGTGGTCCATTGTGAAATATCAAATGAATAGTGAATAATAGTTATTGATTTTTATTATTATTTTTAGAAATGGGAGCATTTAACTTCATGCTTTGAAAAGTGGAATAAAATTCTAAATAATTTGCATGTAATTTTTTTCAAACCGTTAAGTACAAAGTGATTGAACATGGATCCTGCCAGTTACGGCAGTCCCCCTTTTTAGTGTTTAAAAAGCTTAATATGTATGCTTTCTTGCACATTCTAAATCTCAAAGTACTTTAGACATAACAAATGGATTTACAAACTATATATAGGTTCACTTACTTTATCACTGAAGTGCAGCTACCTGAAAGATTGAACACAGCAGCTGTTTAACAACCTAGAGAAACATCACGTGTCAGTTGAGAGCAGGAGCTGAAGAACAACTTATGAAACGAAGCTGCAAAGGGGGCTTGAGGCATTTGAGCAAATTGAGCTCTAGTAGAGTTAGTTTGGCTGGGACACTGAGGATAAACCACCACTTAACAAAAGGTGCCCACAGGACCTGTGCGTCACCTTCATGTCATCTGAAAGATAGCACTTGATTCACTTCTAGAGGTGGGTCCAGCACGAGGAAGACTCACTAGAATCACTTCGTGTAGATCTCTCGCACAGAAACCAACTAATTGTATTCTAGGAGTGGACACACATAGAACAAGGCAAGAAGAGCTAGTAGAGAAGAGTTAACTTCTAGTAAGAATAGTTCCTATGGAGCTGGTTGTTACACGGGAGGATGTTTCATGAAGCGCAAAGAAATTAATTCACCACCATTTTGGATTTCTTGATATTTTGGTGGTATGGTTAGTGACATTCCCTCTAGAGCATAAGAGAGTGGGGAGAGTTGCAGAAGCTATGAAGTAGCATTTGTTAAAGCTGTGTTCTAGGAGCTAAATTGTAATGATAACAGTTTTCATCATGTGTAAGGATTTCTTTGGTCTTCCTTTTTTTCTTTGTGGAAAAGTTTTGAGAAGCTTATGCTGAGACAGTTATGGTGCTGCATGAAGCTTGCAGCATAATTTGACCTGAAGAATAGGTTATCTTGTTTAATCACCTGGTTCTGGACAAAACTGAAGTATTCATGTTCTGTCTCATAAATCTTAAACTCCTCTTGAGACTTCACACAACTCTGTGAAAACTACTTTTAAGTTTTTTGGTAACCCTATGATGAGTTATGTGGGGAAAATGCTTTTCTGCTCCATAGGTTATCTCATGTAGAACATGAAAGTCTGTTGTTTGTGACCTGAATGGATTGACAAAAGTAGTTTAACTTCTTGCTTGAAGAGGCATATCTCTGTTTGGTTACTCTGTTTTCATGATCTAGGTGATCTGTTGAATGTCATGCTTCCAAATACCGAGGTAGCAGAAATGGAAAGAATACCTTTCAGTACTTCCATATGGATAAGAAAATGTTGCCATTTTCTTAGTTTTTTTTTTTATTTTGTTGTTCATTAATACTGTCTAGATTTTTGCATGGGTGATCTTGCTAAGAGAGCTCAGAGGTTCCAGCTAATCCATAATCCAGATGAGTACTCATGATAAGGTTGGGAAGGCAGCTCTTCCCCTTGCTGAAAACCACTCAAAAATCCTCACCTAATAGAAGAGTCTATTGGCACAGAGTCTATTGGTAAATAGTGTGAGGTTTGACTACTTTCCTGCTACCACACAAGGTTGTTTTTATCTAACCTAATTTATGTCTTCCAGTCAGCTTTCATCTTCATTCCTCATCCCAAATGTAGAAATACATAGATGCTCTGAACAATGAGCTAGCTATTATAAAAATTAAATTTCTGCTTCAGACAGCTTCTATGGTTAGCTATACTATGTATAAAGTTACTAATTGTTGGCTACACAAGTATTTCTTTTTAAAATCCACAACTCCCCCAGTTTACTGAAAAAAAAAAAAGATTGAACTTGCAGTTTTCCCTTGTACTTTTGTAAACCTTAACAAGAGAATTGACAGTTCTTTACTGAATACATTCAGTGCCTACAAAGAGTTATTGATGACCTAACATAGTTAATACAGTTTTGAAGCCTTGTGAAGAAATAATGTATTAAAGATGACATCCTTTCAGGAGACAATTTCCATTGCAGAATTATACAGTGGAGTGGAGATAAAATTTAGTGGGATATATAAATTTGGTGAATAAAAGATGAAAAGTTGTAATGAAAAGACAATGAAAAAAAGTGTCTGCTGTGAAAGCTGTAAGACTGTGGCTAATACTAAACTTTCCCAACTGGCTGTTCTTGGCTGCATTGTACTTGACATCTGTGCACCCATCAAGCACCAAGCAAGAGTCTTGGTTTTATCAGGAAGATGAAAATTCCTAAAGAGTTTCCTCGTGGAGAACAAAAGGAGAACTGTGGTATTTCTGAAGAATTCTCTTTGACGGAGGGGTACCCTTACTGCCTTAATGTCTGTTGTGGTTCTGGTCTCTACATGAGGAGGCTTGTGTTGGTGTGTCAAGGTTGCCATACATGTGGAAATCAGCTGCCTTGCTTTGCAGAACTGGAGTAAGCTTTTAATTATATCAGATTTAAGAAAATGTTAAAATCATAGTTTTTGTAAAGGTAAAGTTGCAAGAGTATAAAACAATAAGTGATTATTGACTTTGTGTTTTGCAGCAAGTGCATTTCATTAGGTGCTCTTGTGGTTCTGTCTAGCCTAAAAAGATGGATAATTAGGCAATTCAACTT
The DNA here is from genome assembly GCA_035041135.1 of Platyrinchus mystaceus. Taxonomy (NCBI): domain Eukaryota; kingdom Metazoa; phylum Chordata; class Aves; order Passeriformes; family Tyrannidae; genus Platyrinchus; species Platyrinchus mystaceus. The sequence continues at coordinate 104,644,629 of JAWWLV010000001.1, forward strand.
TTTCTAGGCCAGAATTTTTTCCTTTTACTTTTTCTAAATATGTTTTTCAATTTACTTTTTAAAAGTATTTTTACTAAATCCTCTGAGAGCAACTGCTTGGGTCAGTCTTTTCTTTCTCTACTCAGATGGAGGGAATGTCCGCTTCCTTTTTCATCTTTTTATTCCCTGTAATTTGGGTGTTGGGGTTCTGCATGATACTGTAAAGGATAAGGTAATTTTTTTCCAGCCTTACTTATTTAAGATTACATGATTGACATTTTTATTGCATGCGTGTATGAGGTTGATTTTTTTGGTTTTGCTGTCTTTTAAATCTCAGAAATAGACTTTACTAGCTTAACAATTTAAATGTCTTAATTATTCATAATTTATGTTCCCTGTAAGATTCATTGTGTTTTGCTTCCTGCAAGCTTTTTATACGTAAGACACTTTTTTTTTTAACGGGAAAGAGTTGATGATGCATTTGAGAGTGGAATGCATAGAGAGTGGATGCATTTGAGAGTGGGTCCCTGCTACAGCATCAACACACTAAGAAGTGTTGAGAAGGAGGAGCTCCAAGGAGAGTATCATGCCTGTTAATGCTTTTAGTTTGTTGAATCAGTTCTGAATTATTCTAAACTACATATCACGACAAGCAGTCTGCTTAGCTGCCTATTTTTGGGTTGCTGAAACCTAGGTTCTTCCTCTACTTTTATTCTTTCACAAGGCAGATTTGGCTGGCATCTAAAATTGCATATTTGAAAGATGGCAGAGAACATCACTGTGCAGTTTCAAGATGGGTCTGTTTGGTATCTGATGAAAAATAATGTTGTTTCTCAGAAAGAGAATGAAGTTCAGTTAGCAGGGATTGTGAGCACAGATAAATAACTTAGAGGATGAGGAATAAGTATTTGCAATTAATTTTTTTTGGTTGCTAGAAAAAATTAGCATGCATTCTGTTGTGATTAGGCTGCTTTGGTATGTAGATAAATGGTGGTGGTATTTATTCTAATGCCAGCGTTGGCAATATATGACAAAGTCTGAAGTTCCTCCTTTTGTCTAGAATTTTGGTAGACATCAGCTCCTTTATTAGGAGTATTATATCTGATGAAGTTCACCTCTTTGAATGGCAGTGAGTGTTATTGAAAGCAATACAGCAATATTATCTGACCTGCCCAGTTTTAGCAAATGTTTTTACAAGCACTGCACTGTGACCATGAACCATCTGGCTGAAGTTCAATTTCAAATGTCACTAGTTCCAGCTGAAATGTTTCTGGAATGTCTGTCCTGATAGAGGAATTCTCTGTTCTCCTCTTTCCTGTTGTTATGGGTTGTCTTGTTATGGCACTGCTGCAGCTGCAAACTGAAAGGTTTGGGAAAAAGAGAAAGAAGTCATGTGAGGAAGCTGCCAAACTTTCTACACTCAGAGGCCGTACTCCTTTCTCAGTTTTTCTGCTAGATGGATTCTCACCTTTGAAACACACAGGAGTGCATAGCTTGAATGTTTTTGTAGCTTTATACTGCAATACCCGTGTGTTGTGTGTTCTGTCTGATCTCTAGAAAGGAGGGAAAACTTTCTGGTAAGACTTCTTAACTATTGGGATTGTTTCTTTATGGTAAGAAGGTTTGTCTTGTATCATTATCATTAAGGCGTCTCAAGTTCAGAATGCTATAGTTGTTCAGATGTTATATTTGTTAATTACACATTTTAACTTCCCTTGAGGACACAGAGTCCAATATTTGAAGCATCTGATCCAATTTCTCATGAGATACATTGAACTTCTCAGGAAAATTTCAGGTACTAGCATCAGAAAAGTGAGGCATCTTTCTAATATAAAGCTACTAGTTACAAATTGTCTGAGATGAAGAGTAGTCGTCTAATGAGAAAACTCTTTTTTAAAGGAGTTCATTGAAACCATGAAAAAAAAGTTGCTCTGACCAGCAGATTGCTATTAAGGAAGGTTTTTCACAGGGTGTTTGTCATGGGGTTATGTGGCTGGGTTTGGGTAGCGGGGGGAGGCTATGGGGGTGGCTTCTGTTGGAAGCTGCTAGAGGCTTCCCTCTGTCCTATGAAGAGCCAATGATACCCAGCTGCAGGACAGACTTCCTGCTGCAGGCTAAGGCTGAGCCAATTAGAAGTAAATGTAATGCTTCTGTGATAAAATATTTAAGAACAGAAGTTGTTGCGCAGAAGAAATTCCAGCCCAGGAAGAGAGGACTGAGAACATGGGATAAGAAGGCAGACTCCACGGTCAGTGTAGCAGGATGGGGGAGGAGGGGCCCAGGGCCTCCCCCCACCTCCAGCAGGTGAAAGACTGAGAGCCAAGGCCCCTGCTGCCTGTGGAAGACCATCGGGGTGCAGAGACCCACCCTGCAGCCCATGGAGGAGCCCGTGCTGGAGCAGGTGGATGCATGAAGGAGGCTGTGACCCCGTGGGAGGCCCAAGTTGGAGCAGGGTCCTGCAGGAGACCTGTGGCCTGTGGGGAGAGAAACCCACGCTGGAGCAGGTTTTTCCTGAGTAGGACTCGTGGCCCTGTGGGGGACCCACGTCGGTACAGCTCATTTGTGAAGGACTGCACCCCATGGAGAAGTGACCCATGGGACAGCAGTTTGGGAAGAACTGCTGCCTGAGGGAAGGACTCACGTTGGAGAGGTCCATCAAGGACTGTCTCCCGTGGGAGGGACCCCCACGGCAACAGGGGAAAGACTCAGAGCTGTGGCCCCCCTGTAGGCTGTGGTGCAGACCATGGTGACCAGGCTGTCCCCCTGCAGCCAATGGACGACCATCGGAGACCTGACTGCACCCCGTGGATGACTAACTCACAGGACAGCAGATTGGAAAGAACTGCTGCCCCAGGGGTGGATTCAAACTGACTACAACCCCTCTTCCCTATCCCCCTGCAGTGCTGGGGGCGAGGAGGGAGAACATGGGAAGGAGGGGTGGAGCACGGAAGGTGTTTTAAGACTGTTTTATTTCTCACTCTTTAAGTCTTATTCTGATAGTAATAAATTTAAGTTCTATTCCCACTTTGAGTCTTCTTTGTCCGTGAAAGTTTATCAGTAAGTGACTTTCTCCCAGTTCTTATCTCTACTCAGGAATCCTTGCTGCTTTTTTTCTCTCTCCTCTGTGGAGTTCCAAAGAGAAAGTGGGAGAGCGACTTTTTAGTGGGTGTTTGGAATCCAGCCAGGGTCCAACCACTACAGTGTTCCATGTCTTTTTTTTTTGTCCTAGAAACAAAATATTCCCTGCATTTGGAGGTACTAATGCCATTAATAACTATACCACAATTCTCTTCCAGGTTGTGGGTCAGAATTTACTCAGAAATGTTGCAAAGTAGATGAACGGTTTTCCTGGGAGGCTTGCTCTCATGTAGACACTGCTTCTAAGCTTCCTACAGACCCTTGTCAGGAAGACCTGTTATTGTGAGATCTCTTGCTTTGCCAGTTTGGAACCTCACAAATTACTTTATATCTTCCTTTGTATTTGATAAAATAACATTTTGTTTTTAAAGAAATAGCTGACCTGCTTTACCATTTTGGTGCCAGGGCAAAGAAACAGCATGCAGTTTGTCTGTCTGTATTATTTCTAGGAGTGTGTTTTAAAGTTCGAAAGGTTAAATTTAATATTTCTTCACTTGTTGAATGTGAACATTTGAAACATGTAATACAACCAGATAGCTCTGCCCAGATAGATGTGTACATCCAAGGAAAAAAAAAAAAAAAAAAAAGGCAAACTTAATTCTAACCTCCGAGGAAAATGTTAATCTTCAGAACACTTTTGACCTACACTTTTTTCCTGGAACATAAACACTCAGTATTGACTGACAAAAATCAAACCCTAAACTTTTTAATCTTTACCAGTTCTTAGGGGTTAATCTTAGGATTGGTGTCTTTCCCTTCATGTTTGTATTTGCCAGTTGAAGGATACAGGGCAGAATTTCTGGGTTTTTGTCAAAGCAGTCTAAAGAATTTACTTGTAAGTCATTGAGATGTGTCTTTGTATACAACCAGTCTTAACATTTCAGTGCCACCCACAGAAAAGGTGCTGTCCATTACTTTGTCATCTGTGTCACATTTCTTGAGTATTTAGTAGAGAGCCATTCTATTGAAGTATGAAAGAGGTGCTTTAGAGACATGAGATCAAGACTTGCATTGATAAAGCTGGTGTTGTACACTGCTACAGACAGATAAGGGCTACTCTTCAAAGAAATAGGTGCTGTTGGGGACTGTTTATCTGACCAAAACAGAGGAAGAAAAATCTTACTTAACAGAGGCATCATCTGTGTACATCCTGGCTCCAAAGTAAGTTAAGCAAGTCAGATAAACTGTATTGAAGGTCTATTTACCTTTCCATCTGAAGCACTAATCTTGCATGGTCTGAGAAGATTGGGGGGTTGCTTGTTTATATTGGTGGCATCGTGGAGATGGGGACTTCAGTCAATCTCTAAAAGTTCTGATCTTGTAGTAGTAAAATGTTCCAGAGTGCGTGAAGAGTAGCTGAAGCATTTTCATATCTCAGCCTAGTTTCCTCATTGTCTTAAGAAATATCAAGGTCAACAAGAAGGAACATTGATTCCAGTCTTTCAAAATTTACTGAAATGTCAGATTTGCTTTAGGCAAAATAGTGTCCTCGGCAGCACATTTATTCCTTGCTTCAGATTATTTAACTACATGAGCTCAAATAATAGTTTGTTAAAAAATAAGAAATCAGGAGTTGAAGGTTCTAGCTTTTAAAACTTTTGACTCTCTTGCTATTTCTTAAAATTGAGAGAATGACTCCTGAAGTCTTGAGAGACAGGAATACAGTAACCCAAAGCAGTCTGTTTAGTTCCCTCTCTGTAAATTATACTTTTTTTTCACATGCATGCTACTACATCTAAAACATATTTAGATAAGCTTATTTGCTTGTGTATCTAGCCTATTTATAGTGTTGTTTATTTAATAATAAACCATTTTTAAATGACGTACTTGTGCTTGTTGAATGATAATCAAGATTCTGTTAAAAAAAGGCTTTTGCAAATATTAGTAATTTATTTTGCAGAAAAGAAATGCAGCATTACCCATTTTGTAACAGAATTCCAATTTAAATATAAGCCAAGATGCTTGCATAGACTGCACTTTTTTAGGGTATGCTTCTGGATAGCTGACAAGTGCCAAATGTTTGTGTAAAGTGTATCAATCAGTGAGAAATAACTTTATTCTAAAAAAAGTAAATAAAAATAAATGTTGTGAGTACAGAGCTAGATTAAGCTTATTTATGTAAACAGAAATATCTTACTTCCAAATTGTAACTTTCCACCTCTACTGTAGTCCAAATTGTGAGAACAGGACTTGTTCTACCAGCTTTTTCTGTTGTTATCCAGAGCATCCTGCATCTGAACATCAGAAGTGGCACCCTTTATTTTTGCAAGCAGACAGAAGACTCAAAATGTGCCTCAGATAAAATAATGAGGAGTAACCTTTGGCTCATCCTTGGCACTACACAACCATTCTTGAATGTATCAGGAGATTGCATGAAGTGGTAAAAAAGCAGCTTTATACCTGATCTGCAGAGGCTCATGGGGGACCTCTAGTAATGGCCTCTGTCTCTCTTTGCCTCAGAGAAGGGCTGTGTCTGATACATGGTTGATTTGTGGTTCTGGTCTGGGAGCTGCCTTATGCATGTTCTTTCCCTACAGCAGAATTTACTCCTAGGAAGGTGGTTTCATATAGTCTTCTTGCTTGTGCCCCACTTGATTTGTTTTCCAGCAGCGAGAAATGTGGGTCCCGAGAAAGAGGTTATGACTTTTATTTTCTCTGAGTAAGGATAAAGGTTTTGTATGGAGATTTCAGCTCAGCAGAGTACTAATTGTGTGGTTTTTTTTTCTTTTTTTTTTTTCCAATTGTAGTAACACATCTTTTTGGAAGGTAAAGTTCCTGGATATTTACAGTTTAGTTATTGTTTGTTAGAAAGAACATCATGACTTCAGAATTTTTTAAGGAAATACATGAAATTACTTGAAAGGTAAAAAAGTTGTGTTCAGTGATGGGAGTTCCTATGCATGTGCTTATTTTTCCTGTTTTGAATAAGCAGATAAGTTAGCTGCAATTGAGTGCTCTTCATTCAGTTAGTAGATCCATCAGTTCTCTAGAATGCGACAGAGCTCTGGAGCTGTACGAGCTTGTTCTGTAGCACTTAGCATAGTTGGAGAATACTTGGCTGTGGTACTTCATCGTCAGAGCAGAGTGACAACTTTGCTTTACAGAGGTGCTTTTCAATTTTTAGGTTGTTTCACCATGCCTTTTTTGTTAACTACTTTTTATTCCAAATTGTCAAAGGTCAGGTAGTTCCACAAATCCATAGATGAGTGACTAACTTTGAAAGTGCTTGGGGTTTTTTTCTTGAAGTTGTAGGCATGGATTATTTTTTTTTTACTGTATTTGTCTTGTACACCAAGGAGAGGGCATATTGTAGGAGAATATCTATATGCTGCTTATTTCAAGCAGCAATTTATTTGAAGTGTGCAAATATTGTTGATTGGAGGCTCTTAAGATCCGGTCAATTTTGGGACTAAGCTGGTGCTTCTCCAGAGTAATGTTCCATGCATCTGCTCAGATACAATTCTGTAGTTTTGACTGTATGTGCTGCTGAGGCAGTTCAGTTCCAGAGTGATGTCTGTCTTTCACCAGCTATCCAGCAAAGCTCATTTGTTTGGTTTGGTGTGATAAAACTTCAAATCTTAACTTTTCTGCTGTAGATGATAGTTTTGAGATTTTTTGTACGTTATCCATCCTAAATCATCCATCCACAAAATATCCATCAGTGTAGGATGGATATTCAGACTGTTTAGTCTGCAAATTCCTCAGAGGGAGGAATTCCTTTCAGAGGGAGAACATGAATAATGGCTCTCCAGATCCATGAGGCAGATTATAGATGAAATTAATTGTTAAAAATTTATTTTGTTCATCTGATTTAGAATGCAATGAATTATTTGGATAAACCCAACTGTTGTACCTTTTTCTCCTATTGCATTGTCAATCTCAGCGACAAATGTCCTCTGACCAGAAACCTAAGATAACAGGTGTAAGTCAGTGGTTGGCCCTTGTGTATGTTTTATAGGTTCAGAGCCTTCAAAACAACATGAGGGCTGTGGGCTGTGTTCCAGCTTGAGGCTGGTAACCTGTTTAGTGTGCTCATTATGAGGGGATGTTTGTGGGTTCCAAGTCTGTTGGGGCAGAGCTTGGGACTGAAGTACAGTCAGATCATACTGCCAGTCCGAACCATCCATGTACCTCATCTCCTGAGCCATGTCCCATTGCTGTCTTAGTCGGTTGTTATGGCCCAAAACCACCATCAGCAAACCTTAAAAATTCAGTAATATGGACAGTAGCAGTTCAGCACTTGAGCTAAGTCAGCCCTGTTTTGTTTATCAGGGAAGAAGTGACTAAAGGGACCACCTTGATGACATTTCCTGATATGGGATTTAACCACCTCATGTGAATCTCTTTATCCATTTAATAAACTTTCTATATGAAAAAAAACTATTAACTAATTTTATTGTTTATTTTCAGTGTTGTTTCTGGACTTTCCTTGGAATCCAGAAGAGTATTTTTATAAAATATTGATTTTACTTTAAAACTTTTATTTTAAAACTTCTAATTTATATTCATTTGCCATTGTATTTTATTAAAATGTCTGTGTTTATATATATCTGCAGACATACATACATACATGAAGTGCATAGATATGTATTCATATACACATGTGCACACATATACATAACATCCGTAGAGCTAATTTCTGTACAATTATCATAGAATGGCTTGGGTTGGAAGGGACCTTAAAGATTATCCAGTTTCAACCCCTCTGCCTTAGGCAGGGACACCTTTCAGTAAACCAGGTTGCTCAGAGCTCCATCCAACAATTAGTCATTGCTGTTATTCATTGATTGCTGTTGCAATGTTCTTTTTTAAAAAAAAAAAAAAGATGCCTAAGAGCAGATAGCGTCTGGTCTTGTTAAAGACTCAGTCACAAATTTTACGTGCTTGTCTTGTGTATAATTGTATTAAGTATTAGTAATACCAAAAATTAGTCACAGATATATTGATGCTGAAAATTTCCAAGTGAAGCACACTTTGCAATGACAAGTGTATGCTGAAGGTACACAAGGCAAGTGATTCCCACACATCACAAAAAAGAGTGACTCTTAGTTAAGACTTATGTTCTCACTGCCAGGTCTGATTGCACTGCTCAGATGAGTTTGATCACTGGGTGCAAGGAGGAGCTCGAACCCAAAACTAAAAGCAGGGGAACCTCCTGCCTTCCCTTCCTTACAGTAGCTATTTTGGCTTGTTCATAACAGATACCGAGCAGTTTGCTTTTTGCTTTGTGCCAGCTGTTGACCACACAGGGATGCAGTGAGATTTGAGGTGTTAGTTTTCTACCAGATTAGAAAAGAGGTGAGTAGTTTTGGCTGATTAGTGAGTTGAATTGGGTTTGCCACATGCTCATATGAGTTGTAGTGCACACACGAGACCAGGAGTAGGGGAGAGGGTTGCATATGTATCATTAAAATAAGAAAATGTTTGTTAAGCACAGATGTCACATAGTCTTTTAGTTTAAAAAGCTGCACATCTTCAAGGAAGGAGAACAGGGTTATTTCATGTCTTTGCTTACACTGTGAGCTACAGGTAGAGGTGATCCATCACCATTAGTGGTCCAATAGCTGCAGTCTTCCATTCCTCAGCACTTGCTGTTCATCTTGTGTCTGTGCTATCTGCTTTGAGGCGTCATCTTTCGAATCCTCAAAAGCAGAGTAGTGCCAGCCTGGGACATTCCAGTTTTGGATAATTCATTCAGATTCTTTGTTATGATGAGAAGTATTTTGCTTAATAAATTTCCTCCCATTTCCCTTTTGCCATGTTTATGCCTTTAAATCTTGTTAATAACTTCTTTTCTCCAGCATGTATTAATGAAAATGTTTAGTAATAGTATTGTGGGGACCTACCCTGGAGGTATTCTGTCAACCCCTTCATTCAGTCCTGTGTCCCTCATCAGCAGGTGTTGTCATCTGTTCTTCACCCAGTTCCTCACTCTCTTTTCTGTTCTTCTGCTGGCATTGGAGTCCAGAGTTGTTTTTTGTAATTAGATCCACTGTAATGTTCTCATTAATTGCTAAACAGAACTTAATACAGCAAAAGCTCTTCATTTTGGTTACTTAATGGGAAAAAAAAATCTCACAATGTACAAGAACATCCCGTTTTCTGCTGAGCTGTCTTTTTTTTTATTGACCCTTGCATGTATATGTAAGAACTTCTTTTCTCATACAGTCCATGTTAACATAAGTTCTAGAGAAAGTGTCATCACATCCAAATCCTGCTACATCTATTTCAGTTTCCTTTTACTTTTTTAATGGACTGCATGTGTCAAAATCATAAAAAACCCCACTATTGATTGAATGGGTGGACAGTTAAAAGGATTAGGAAGGAAGCCACATGCACGCAACCTCACTCCCTTTAGTTTATATATCCAATGCTGCTGTCAGGAAAGAATGTGACCAAACATCTCATGTTTTTAATGGAGTTGAGTGTAAGTTTTCAAAAAATGTTTCTATGCTAAAGTTTAAAGGCTGCAATTTATATGTACTTTCATTTCATCTCTTTTGGTTTATCTGAAGTAGTTATTTCAGGTGTGCAGTTTATTTCAGCCTATTTGACACAGACCAGCACTGTGTTTTAACTAGGCTTTGTGATGCACAAGCAGACCAGACTTCAGTGTACATCAGCACTGCCATGAGGTGAGGGGTACACACATTATGAGTGTTTAGTATACTATGAATCCACACTTTGTGAGCTCTTATCATGCAGGAGTGTCTGCCTTCAGAATCTAATGGCGAATAGCAGTTGTGTGTGATGGCAACTGCCCTGGTTTTACAAAGGAATATGTGAGGTGTGTAAAACATGACACACTACTGGTTTATTGCCTTGAAATCATTGTAGCATGGATGGAATTTGGAGATATAAACATCCACAAAGTTGAGCTGTGCCCTTTTTTTGAAAATAGAGATTGTTGCACATAAGAGACATGATGGAAGATGTGTACAGTCTATACAGTCTTCCAGCAGTAGATTGAGACCAGTGGCACTTCCCCGAAAAAATAAATTACCCGAAATTTGCAGCACATTCATATTCAATTTCATCACAGCAGATGCTCATTAGTATGTTGTTATTAATTGGTATTCACTTTAGGTTTTGTTTAAAATGAAGATAATAATTAGGTTTTAATTACTGCATCTTTCTAAGGGGGGGAGGGGAGGAAATGCCTCTCAAAGCGCTGAAGTATTTCCTGTATGCTTTGCTCTGTTACATCTAAGCCTTGAAAGAGTCCCTGAGACACATTTTTCTGCCAAGAGACTTCTTTTCTGTTTCCTTTTATGTCTTTCCTGTTTTTTAAAGTATTAAGAACTAATTCTAAAGGATTTGGTTGATGGACATACTGAAATCATATCACAGTTGTAAGAGCCACTGTTCTTTCTAATCAAAATTATCAAAAAGGCTTTTCACTAAAGTAACTCTCTCAAGCAGCTGATTAATGAAGTGGTGCCACTGTTTTGTATTATAATTAATTGAAGTAATACAAATAACTTCTATAGCCTGTGGAAATTATCTCTTTTACAAAGCAGTCTATTAGAGTTAGCAAACTAAAAGGGGGATTTTTGGTGGGTTTTATTTAATTTCTTATTGCCTTAATCATCCTTAAAACCATAGGTGACGCAACAGAAAACAAAAAGTACACCACAGAGAGGGCTTGAAGAAATGGGAGAGAGTCAGGTGCAGAAGAAAGCAAAAGGGCAGAAAAAATGAGAATGGAGAAAAGATTAAAGGCTTATCAGAGTGGTGGGACTGTAGAGAAATATAAAAAATTTGGGAGATGCCAAAGAGTAAAGACTTCAACATACTCTAGAGGTACATCAGTAATCTAAAGAGTGTCGAAAAAGCGTTGACCAGCACATATCTGGTTAATACAGGAATTAACTGTGAAGTTTTATGAAGATAGATAATGATAGGACAAGGGGGAAGGATTTTAAACTGAAAGAGGGTATGTTTAGATTAGGCATTCAGAGGAAGTTTATTACTGAGAAGGTGGTGAGGCACCTGGAGCGGGTTGCCCAGAGACGCTGTGGATGGCCCATCCCTGAAAGCGTTCAAGGCCAGGTTGGATGGGGCTTTGAGCAACCTGGTCTAGTGGAAGGTGTCACTGTCCATGGCAGAGGGGTTGAAATGATCTTTAATCTATGGGCGTTTAGTTTTCTGGACTTTTTAAATGTACGCTTTCAAGATATGAAGGTTTTAAGTGCTGCTTAAAAAGTGTGTGGTAGAATATCACTGCATTTAGGTAAGTAAAACATCAGAATTAGAATCATCAGTTTAGTCTTCTACTACCTTGCTGTTGTGAATTTCCATCAACTTTTTCTTCTGTTTAATTTTCCCTCTTTCCTTGACCAATTCCTTACATTACCTGGTAAGGTAAGAACCTGATTTCCTTTCTTACGTGATTTGTCTAGGTTGCCATGCTGCCCTTAGCTACTGAATGGATTTTAAAGGCTGCTGTGTTAGCCATTCAGGGTCCCTGTTTACAGTATGGAGGACAGTGAGGCATTTCAACTGAAGTTCATTGGGATGTGATCTGAAACAGCCAGCACTGAGGGAGGAGCCTTCTAGTTTCAACATCTTAATGAAGTTGCCACGAACCTTTCTTATATAACAGAAAAGCTGGTGAGAGATTGTGGATTGTAAGTTCTTAAATCTTTCCAGGTCCCCTTACTTTCAGAGAGTTGAGCTTTGCCATTTCTAAAAAAGAGGAGGGAAGGTAGACACTGACCATTTTTTTCACTCTCTCTATGCTGATGGAGAAAACCAAGTTCAATTCTCACATCAGAAGGGTTACAGAAGGCTCTGCTTCCTCTGGAAAAATCATGGACTACAGTTATGGACTGAGAAAGCTGGGACCATTCCTTCCTTGAAATTTTGCTTTGATATGGCAGATATGCTGAGCCAGAGAGAGGTGGAGTGAGGGCACAGGAGGACCTTTCTCCACAGCTGAGTTTTTAAGTAGCTGTGAGACAAGAGAAGAGATGGTGCTGCCCTTCAGTCCAGTGTCTTGTTCTAACATCAGCGGCTGCAGGGACAAGACAAATGCCAATCTAGTCCTTGCAGTCAAGCAGGATGGATTTAGCTGTGTGTG
>JAWWLV010000001.1:104665620-104678574 GCA_035041135.1 Platyrinchus mystaceus
ATCTCCCTAACTTTTTTTGAAAGCAAAAACTACTGAAAATCATTTGCAATAGGGTTTTTGACCCTTTTGAAGTACTGATATGGGCAGTTAGCTGGTTTTTAAGTCTTAAGTTATCCTCCCATAATGATCATGCCCTTTTTTATTGCCACTTGGACATTTTTAAGATCTTCAGTGTAACTTTTTCTCCATCCTGTTTCTGTTTGTGTGGTTTTTTTATTGAACATAAACAATCTAAGTAAACCCCATTGCACTGTACATTTCTGTAACCGTTTCTCTGAGCACAAAACTTCATGGGCTGGGACACCTCTCTTGGAATTACGGATTTCTCTGAATTGAAATTACGGGGGTTTTTTCCTCACTTTCTCTGCTTGTGAATGAAATAAATAGAAATAATGAATTAAAACAGTTATAATGTGTCTACAGTGTGGAAAATCAGTGGCATGAGAGGAGTGCATTTACTGTGACTCTTACTGCTAATAAAATGGTTTTGATTAATTAAGACTTTTTTTTTCCTTGCACATTATATTAATGTTGCAAATGGGATGAAGTAGTGGCTTAGCTAATTTCTCACTCATCATAAATTGGAATGGTTATTTGACCTCTTTAAATAATTATCCCGCTGCTCCTCATAGGGGAGTTTTTTGTATGTGGAAAAAAGTGAACAGAAATATCTTCTCATTTGAACTTCAGGATTTTTTTCCTACTTAAGTATATACATCCCTACCAACTTGTTATATGTAACCTGTGCAGTGACACAGTCGGTCTGATGTCATCTGCCTCCTTTATCAGTACCCTTGTGAGTCTCTCTAAACAGAAAATATTTCTAAAGCGGTTTTTAGTTCACTGTTTCTTTTTTATCTCATTTCTTCTTATAGAGACCTTTGTCTTTCTGGTTTCATCTCTTTAGTAAAGTTTGGGTTTTTTGTTTTTTTTTTATGGGAGTCAGTTCTATTGTTGTTCACTGCAAGTCAGAAGTGACAGTGCTTTAGTAACTACTGCTTCTCACAGCAGTAGGCTCTTTTCTCCAGTGGAAAGTGCAAGACTAGCATGTTTTTCCTTTTAGAAAGGGAAGTTTGATGTATCTGACTGTAGTAAAAAAAAAAAAATCAAAATTTAGATACCAAAATTCTGACATCAGTGCTATTTTTTGAAAATTATTTTAGTAGAAATTGGAATTACAAATGTAAACAGTTTAACTCTGTATAATGTATTCAGTATATATGTGCCTAGACATCAGAAGGATAATGTAAAGCTGAGGCTTAAAGAGATTTTTAAAAAGATACAATTATCTGTGTGATTTTTAAGTCTCATAAGAAATGTATTTTAGAACTTGCCAGTGATGGCTGATAATCACTTTGATATTTTGAAGAAAATGGTAGCTTTATACAGATGATACCGAATTTATTTTTAAAAATGTATTGTGCTTATACAGTTGATGGCTTTTATTTCCATAATGTTTTTTACTACATAATTATACATCTTAATTACGTAATTACCGTCATAATTATTATGTAATTACATGTAGTTCCACTAATTACAAAATCAGGAAGTGTAATTATCTACTAAAAACTTTCTGAAATCTTATTTGTTCAGTAGAGATTATTTAAAAGACCAGTGACCTACTGAAGATGGTGTGCAGTGCTGTATATAACACCAGCACTCTTTTCTCCCCTTCCTCATGGCCAGTACATTTTGACAGGGTTGTAGAAGGACTTCCATGTCTAATTGTGATTTGCCTTGACGTGAGGTTGGAAACCAAAACTGTATTGCCTGCAAATTTAGAGCCTCTTAATTGTTGCTGTTGGTACCTTAACGTCTTTAAATTTAAAGATTCTGTAGCTGAACATACAGAAAGTTGCATAGTTTGAGTGAACATTGTAACTTTATCTGCATTTTGGTTGAGGGTATCTGGTTCAGGTGTCTGGTGTCTAAACATAAAGATGTTTAGAAAAGTTTGTTTATGGCTGTGTATGGCTGAGAGAAATCTAAACTCCACAAAAGATGGAGGGAATGCATCTGATTTCTCATGGTCCAAAGATTTCTTTTATTGTGTGAAACTGCTTTCTAAAAAATTGTTTTCCTGTATTGATACACACTCCTGTCTGTATGTTGTTTTATTAGTTACTGTTGCACATACTTGGTTTTAAATTTGTCTAACCATGCAGTTCGGAACCAAAAATAGTTTACTGCATGTTATATAGAAAAGAAAATCAATATTAATGACATTCTATGGTTCTTTTGTCCTGGTATTTTAATAAATCTGGGCAGTTAGAAACTTTATTTTCTATATATTAAATAAATCATATACTAAGTCCAGTAGATCGAATGAAGCAAGTGTTAGGTTTAGTGATTTTTTTCATTCTGTACCATTATGATGTATCAATATGACATCAGAAATACATAGCTTTCCCTCACACTCATCATGACAGCAAGCATTCATTTTATGATGTCACAGTAGAGACATCAAGAAGAAAAACACTTTTAGTAACAGAAAACAGAATTAATTTGAAAGAGACAATTTAAAAAAAGTGATCACAATCTGTGGTACTAATAAAAGGAAGAAAATTGTCATCTCTCTGTCAGAAGGGAAATGGTGAAAAGGAAACATAAAGAAAGGGGAGTTCTGGAGAATTGAAATTTCTGTGGAACACCTCAAGACTTAATACTGTGTTGCATATGTATCAGTGCATAATTTGTGCTTATTACATAAGGCAATTTTTTTATTGTATACTTGCCAACAGCTACTCCTTGCTCCCAAACTTGGGTCTGCAGCTGATATGAAGCTGTCATCTTCTTGATGCTAAATGTTATTACTTCAACTCACATCTCCTAAGCATATGAGTCCTAAGGAGGATTTCTCTTCAAACCAGCTTGAATTATACTGGCCGTTAAAAGAAACACATGGAGTCATTATTTGTAAAAACAGGATCCTTATTTAATCTCCAAGATTGAAATTAATGCTGCAAATAAAATTATTTTAATTATTATACTTACTGAAGTATAATAACTGCATGGGAGACATTTCTTTTGAAATATCTTTCTGTATCCTCCACAAACAAAGGATTTGTATCAAAGACATTGTGAAAATATAGTTATGCTCTTTTCTCTAAAAAATGGATGGATATAAACTCTTTTTTTATTAAGGACTAGCAAGCCATGTAGAAAATAGCATAATGGAATATTTTTGTGTTATTTCACAGGGGACACAAAAATGGTCCATGATACATGTATAAAATTGCAGCACAAGACAAAGAAGTGTCTAAATGAAGCTTAAATTCAGTTTTTTTAAATAAAAAAAAATGCCCTCCATAAAGGAGTGTTACATTTTTGCCATCTCTGCGTCAGAAATATATGGTGGCATCAACTGGTCTTGATTGATCTGTTTTTGGGGGAGAGGGAGGAATCGAGCATCTGCAGCCATAGGTGGTTACTGCCATGAAAACAAGGAGTGCACAAGAAAGTGTTTGGAGTTCATGTTCAGAAAAGTGTGTGTGAGCACAACTGGTATCTTTGTCTCACAAGCGGTGTCTCCACTTGTAGTTTTCGAGTCCCTCTGTCAGCAAAGCCACCCTTCTTCTGTGACCTTTTTTAGTCGTTTTGAGGTTGATCTCTTCTTAACAATCCAACCGCCAAATTTCATGTTTCAGTCTAATGTAATTGGCTTTCTGAGAACAAGTTAAGTCACCTCTGACAGGCCAAAACATGGCTCAGCCTTGAAAAAAAAATTACAGCAGGATGTTCATCTGTCCTGGCTTCTCCCTCTTCTGTGATGGGACTTGGGTGAGAGGGGCAGCTGGTTGGGTCAGAGAGCTCTTTGTTTTGATCTAGCAGAAATACGCTTGAAAGAAGTTGATTTGATCCTGCCAGGATTACAACAGTTAGATGCATATCAAAATGTTTTCCTATCTTATATTATTTAACTCAGAATATAATAATGTAATTATTTTGACATGAAAACGTTATGTACTGTGGTATTTCCACTTATCTTTAAATAGACATTTTTCACTTTGTGAGAGATGCGTGCAGTAAGACAAAACAAAAAAAATTTGAATAAAAAGAGTGAGTGACAGCCTAAGCTAGTTTATTTATATTATAAAAACAAATAATATTTGACATTAATAGAATTTTACAGACTTGGAATTAAAACATTTAGCTAGTTATGGTATTGTTTTATATTTCTACTGTAAGGATATATGTTCCATAAACTTTACAGTGGTTTCTCTTCGAGACTGTGTTACACAGCCATGGAGGAGAGCAAAGGAGCAGTGAAGGGATATTTTTCTCCTTGTTCATCTCTTTTTTTTTTTGATAGAGCTGAGCCTGTAGTTTAAAATATATTTAATGAAAAATAGTGGTGAGTGACCAAAACCAATATAGTTAACATACTTACTAAGAGTATTGGCTACCATGCTTTTGAAGAGTAATTAATGGTAAACTATTGTAATTTGAACATGATGTGGAAAATTTTTATTATTTCATACTTTACATTTTATATTGGACAGGAATGAATGGATTTGAAATGGGTTATCGTGAATGCAATCTCATGATAACTTGTGACATAATTCAGTTGTTTCAAATATTTCTTAATTTAGGAGGTAAAAAGTGTAGCTTCTTGGTTGGAAACAAGTGCCATATGTACTCATTTTTTGAACACTCTCAGGGATGGGGGCTCCATCCTGGGGAGCCCGAACAGTAGTTCTATTTTTTCCATTTCTGTTCTCCAAAGATTTATCAGTGGTTTCCCACTCTTAAGCCCTTTTTCAGATACCACACTGATACAAGTAGCTGTAAAGGTGACCTGGGCACAGCATAGAAATATTTTCTCAGTATTTATGAAAAAAAGGAAACTGTGATAAAATTCAGAAATTACAATTAAGTGTCCATGCCTTTTTGAACTTCTGAATACAATCTCAAGACTGCTTCGTTTTGGTTTTGTTGTATTGGTTGTGGCAAATTGTGAACATGAGAAGTATTCAGTCAGGAGCTCCCATTTAGACAAAACATGCATTTTTATTTCAGTATTTAGTCTATTAATGTATGAGCATGCCTGTGTTTTCTAGCAAATACCAAAAGGATCCTTTTTGTTCTCTTGCGGCGTTAACACTGGCGATTTTTGATACATACATGTATTCTCTGTCCTACTAGTGACTGCTGATGCTGCAGTGACCCACAGGGCAAATATGCCTTGTTTTAACCTGACCCTGCAGGACCCACTTTCACCTGTGGTATCTGGGGGTTCCGAGGCAGCTGTGATGTGTCTGGGCGCTGCTCTCACCACTTCTCCGTTTCCAGGTATCTCTGCTGCCCTGGTAAAAACTGCTCTCTCACTCATGCTGGGTTTGCTCAGCTCTTCCAGCGTAGAATCATAGGATGTTTTGGGTTGGAAGGGACCTTAAAGATGATCTAATTCCAACCCCCCTGCCATGGACAGGAACCTTTCACTAGACCAGGTTGCTCAGAGCCCCATCCAGCCTGGCCTTGAACACCTCCAGGGATGGGGCATCCATAGCTTCTCTGGGCAACCTGTGCCAGTGCCTCATCACCCTCACAGTAAAGAATATCTTCCTAATATCTAATCTAAATCTACTCTCAGTTTAAAGCCTTTCCCCCTTGGCTTGTCACTTCACGCTCTTTTAAAAGTCTTGCCCCATCTTTCCTGTAAGTTCCCTTCAGGTACTGAAAGGCTGCAATTAGGTCACCCTGCAGCCTTCTCTTTTCCAGGCTGAGCAATCCCAATTCTCTCAGCCTTTCCTTGTAGGAGTGGTGCTCTATCCCTCTAATCATTCTGGTGACCTTCCTTTGGCCTCACTCCAGTCAGGACAGGTGGAATCCCATCCCTTGACCTGCTGGCCACGCTGCTTTGGATGCAGCCCAGGACATATTTGGCTTTCTGGGCTGTGAGTGCATGTGGCCAGCTCATGTCCAGCCTCTCACCCACCAGCATTCCCCAGTCCTTCTCAGCAGGGCTGCTCCTGATCTGTTCATCCCCCAGCCTGTGGGGTTGCCCTCACCCAGGTGCAGCACCTTGCACTTGGTCTTGTTAAACCTCATGAGGTTCCCATGGGCTCACTTCCTGAGCTTGTCTGGGTCCCTCTGGATGGCATCCTGTCCTTCAGGTATGTCAACAGTACTACTCAGCCTGGTGTAATGAATATATATTTCAGAAAGTGAGGATATTCTAAAATGAAAAGGAAGAAGCAGTTCAGGTTATGGCAGCCACTGTAAAATGCTTGTCTTAAACTCTAGTATAATACCTAATAGGTGTAGTATAAGAGAATGTGTGTGATGGTAGCAGCTCATCACCTACAGTCCCAGGGCATCCGCGCATTCTGGTTTTCCTTCTTGTGGTTCTGTTAACAGCCTTTTAGAGCGGCAATCTGATCATCAGGATAGATTCTTGAGAAGTGATGCTGGGCTTTCAGGAGCCCACATCTTCACACTTTTTTTCTTAGTAGTCTTACTGTTCAGAGATCCTTCAGAAATAGCTTTCAGTTTCCTGCTGTTGTCAGCATCCAGTGTCACCTGCTGCATGTTTTAGACCCATGTGCTTCCAGTCACTGAGGTGCTGGTGTTTTACCATCATGAAAGCCTTAAGCTGCTGTTGGGTTAACATCCATCATCAAAAAATAGATGTGAAAGGAAAGTAACAGTACCCTCAGGCTTTACAAAAGTTTTATGAGGATAAGTGAAAGAAAGGTAACCACAGATTACCACAGCACAAGATAAAGAGGTAATTACTGCAGTAAAGCCTTACATTACATATTCATATCTTAGGATGCTTTTCAATTACTTGTCTGTGTACCTCTGCCCTGACTGTAGGAACAATATTAGTGGTTCAGCATTACACTTCAAAAATTTTGTTGCACTTTGAGAGGATTTGAGTTGTTGAAAATTTTTTGTAATGTAGCAATTATAAAATAAACTTTTCTTTTTCATGAGGAAAAGAAAGGTTGTGGGTTTTATTTATTTGTTTGGTCTTTGCTAGGTAAAGAACTTCCAGCTGTCACATCCAAATCCATGGCATTATGTTAATACTGTAATCAAGGGCCTAACGAAATATTAATACTAAGGTAACTTTTTATTAGGGACTCATGGGATTTTTTGTTAAACAGGTTGTCTTTTATAAAGAAAATGTGAAATTCATGTTCAGAATTACATGAGGAAAGAACATTAGTGCAAAATAAGAGTAAAGACATAAAAGAACAAAACATTTATGAAGTGAATTTGACAAAAAACAATCTCAAAATTCTCAGTATAGAAATTGCAGGAGAGAGCCATGAGAAATAGAAACATTGAAGGATTTTGTAGAGACAACAGTAAATGAAACTAATTTGCAGTACAGCTGGACAGTCAAATAGTTCATTGCAAAATGTAGCCTTTATTTTTATGGGTTGTTTGAATCCAGTGAGGTTAAAATTAGTTAAAGGTGAGGTTAAATTACTGCATTTCCAGTAGGAGCTCCCTAAACTGTGGGTTTCATTACCCGTCTAGTTGTTATCCTGTAAGAAGTTTTTCTTGATTAGGGAATTGTTAAATAAGATCTGTATGTGTGTATTATTGAAACCTGTTGCACAATCATAGACACAGCCTTAAATTGGCATTACTCATCTCTGAAAGAATTCTGGACTTGATTTGAAAACTGATAATTTTGTATCATCTTTTTCTGGATGTATACAGCGAGGAAGGCAAAAAGTCTCTGGAAAAGTATGTGGCAAAGAAGGTTTTTTATTGTCCTCTAAACATAAAATATGATTTGGGAGGAAATCTCTCTTTGCAGAAATCAGCAGTTTTACAGATGGAGTGCATCCTTTTGGAAAGTTTCTTCAGCAGTCTCAAGCTGATGTTTTTGAAATGTCTGGAGTAGGCCAGTATTTCTGTTGAATAGCACATTTTTTGAAGGCCATTATTATGATAAACCATGTTCTTAGCATAATTCAAATTGGTATATATACTTTGATTTTAACAATTTAGTTCTTTTGAGACTTGGAACTACAAAGAGCATTCAAGAAAAAAACAGTGTTGAACTTAGAAATTTTTACATTTAAGACTTTCCAACAACATGGGTAGTTTGTGTCACTGACTGGGCCCAGCTAAGAGAGGGTCAGGGAATGCCTGAAAGTCAAACAAACTTCTCATTATAAAGTGAAGCTCTCTATAGCAGTATATCCCTATTATAAAGATAATGTAAATTACCCCAGTGACAAACCTTTTATATAGAAAGAAGCCACCCTTTATTTTTCAGCTGATAAATGTTGCCTTTAAAAAGAGAGAGCGAGTTGGGAAATGGGCTATGGTAGACAACAGCAGTGAGCTCAGGAATGAATAGAGGTACATATAAAGGTTTTCCTCGTATTAGAGGAAATCCATCAGATGCTGTGCTTTGCTAGGTACAAAGCAGGGAGAGGAGTGAACAGAAGATTCTTTGTCTTTCCGTGGGTAGGATTTTCTACTCAGACACAGGTGATCTACCACTGAATACGCCGCTCAAAGCGGTGTGTGTATGGCAACAGTTGAGGCAAAATTTGTCACTCACACTAAACACACAATAGGGAGGTTCTAGTAGAGATGAGAGGTGAATATTCCTGATGTAAATAGCTCAAAAGGCCAAGGGGTCACAGTTGAGTGAAGTGACCAAGAGACTGCACACATCTCCCATCTCTGCTGGCAGTGATATGCTTTACTGTTTTTTCTGGTGTCGAGACTTTAAGAAGTGATATTTTGCATGAACACCAGAGAGATGAGATCCACTGCTGCACAGAAGATACCGGGTCAGTCTTAGCAAGAGAATCACAGAATGGCTGAGGCAAGGAGGGACCTCCTGAGATCATCTAGTTGAACTCCCATCTCAGAGCAGGGCCAGCTACAGCAGGTTGCCTAGGGCCATGTGCACTTGGGTTTTGGGTATTTCTGTGAACAGAAGCCCCACAATGTTTCTGGGCAAACTGTTCTACCATTTGGCCACTCTCACAGTAACAAAGGAAGGTACTATGTTTTCATGGAATCTACATATTTCAGTTTGTGCTTCTTAACCCTCAGCCTGTCACTAGGCACCACTGAGAGGATCTTGACTCCATCTTTGCTGGCTATATCACACATTTATACATATTGATGAGGTCCCCCTACTTGAGCCTTCTCCTTTCCAGGCTGAGCAGTCTCAGCTCTCTCAGTCTCTGCTTGAATGATGGATGCTCCAGTTCTTGTGTCTTTGTAGCCCTTTTGTTGCACTTGCTCCTTTAAGTTCCCTGTCTCGTACTGGCGAGCCAGCACTGGACCACTGGACCAACAGCACTCCAGATGTGTCTTGCCAGAAGCAAAGGAGAAGGGTCATCTCCCTGGATCTGCTAGTAATTCTCTGACTAATGCAGCCCAGGTTGCCTTCTTTGTGAGTGCTTGGTGCTGGTTCATGCTCAGCTTGTTGTATACACACTCCTTACCTTGTTATGTAGGTAGTTGAGTATTTAGGTACTGTGTGAGCAGGGGCTTGGCTGTTCTCTTTCTGTCTAGGTAAAGCAAAGCAGGCATTCTGCACCAAATATCACTAGTGGAGAAAATTCCCTGCAAAGGAATCCACTTCATCACCACTGGCTTTGAGGTCTCAAAGTTCAAGCATTTTATTTGAGTTCATCAGGCTGTGCTCCTTTGTATTCTGGGGGAGAATTAGGCAGTTCCAGGACGTGACTCAGCTAATCTCATCTGCACTAGACTAGTGTGGATCACACCTGAGAAATGCCTCTTCCTGTTTAATTGATGATTATGGATGTCCAGAGTGACCAGTTCAGATCTACAGAGCACTGTTACTGGAAAAATTGTACCACAGACATGTTACCATGTTAGATGCCAAATGTGAATAACTGATATATACAGCACTCCATTCACCTCAAGGTTTTTCATCAAAGAATAAAAAATAACATCAAAGTAGTTTTCTTTATCTTTCTTTAGTTACAATCTCTGTTGACTAAAGCAAAGTGAGCAAAGTGTGTTGTTCTGAAAAACCACTTCTGCACCCCAGAATAACCTGTTTCTAAAGTGTGCACAGCTAATTGTAAAGACTCAGGGAAAGGCATCTAGTCATAAATGTTAACCATGAGGAGGCAGAATACTGTAACTCCCACCACTCCTTCAGGAAAGTCTGTCTTGAGGTCTGCAAACCAGCCTGTTAAAAATCACTTTCAGAACAGAGTTCTGGCTTCTGTCACAGGAGCAGGCTGTTGTTTTGTGGTTATTTGTAGAGAAGCAGAGGGTGTAATTCTTCTATGCCAGTAATATTTTTGAAGGGACAAATCTAGAGACTAAACTTCTTGTATGGGGTCATTTGAAAATTAATTTACCATCTTCAAGGTGAACAGCTGTTATCTATTAATAGCTATTTTTTACCCACAAAAGATTTTAGCAGTTAAAAGCCAACTCCATCAACCTCTGCTTTTTCATATTCAGTAAATACAGGGATTTTGATAACTCCAGGCAAAGTTATCATGAGGAGGAGTTTAATATTCTACAGATCATAGCACATAATCTTTCTTCTTTCTGCTTGAATGTCAAGCATGAAAAAGGAAAAAATACATTTACAAAGTTGACTTTAGAAGGCCCTTTAAAATATATTTCCTTACAACAGAGAAGCCTCAGATAATCCATTATTTTACTTGTAGACCCTCTTTAAGGAGGGCGGAAGACAAAAGGCACACACAGATTTGTAAGTGTATTGAGGTAGTACACTAAGATCAAAGGCTATCTCTGCCTGAGGGACTCTGCACATTCTCTTCCAGATCAGCTGCAACATCAGGGACAGGAAAACCTGCAAGAGCATTTTGTTTGCTATGTGTTCAATCTCCTGTCATCTGCTAATGCAGTCTTTGTCAGAAAGTACATGATGTTGTGGTACCCAAGTAACCTGCATCCCTGTTTCACATCCATTGTTCTGCTGAATACTTCTCCCATAGTCCCTGTTCAAGATTGCTGACTTTTTACAAATAGGAGATGATCAGCAGATGTGCTTCTCTGGGGGAGGGGGTAAGAAAACAAGTGTATTGGCATCCTAGTATTGGGGCTGGTTGCGTTAATGGGACAGAGTATATTGTTGTGTCCTTGGTCTGTTATTGGCAGCTGAGCCTGTGATCTCTAATTCAGAGTGGCTGGTCTCATGTTCTGTTGAAGGGCAGGATACAGGGTACAGATTCTTATAGGTCATGTGGGTGGGGGTCTTCAAAAAGAAAGAATTTTGACCTCTGTGTCAGAATAGTTGTAGGTGTGTATTTTATCCACTTCTTTAGTGTCTTGTCATGAATAGAGGGGATTTGGGAGGAGCACACAGGGAGTTGTTAAAAAAATTAGAGTGTTTGGTTTTCATTTTCTTTTTAAATTGGCCAGCGTGACTGTATACTGGGTTTTCAGAAGTTGGTCCAAGTTGCGTTTCTGAAGAGGGTATAAACCTCACCTGGAGTGAAACCACAGTTACTTAGTGGCTTTCCATGTGCGTTTTGTGAATGACTAATTATTTCTTGGATTCTTTCATCTTTGATAAAGTCTAATTAAATTAGGAACAGGGAACTTAAGTTTGCCAGAAATGGTTTAATTTTCCCCAGTTTATCTCATAAAGATGACTGTACTGAAAGTGTTCCCTTGCACTTAGTGTGCAGCACTGTGACAAGAGAGAGTATTTCAACTCTTGTCACTCTGTGATGTGATGGAGAAAAGTTAATCCTCTTTCACTGTGTGCTGGGATGGTTCTTGCATATCATTTGCCCTGATAGCTTACAGAGTTTGTAAACCAATATCTGTAACCAGTGGCCATCAGGGAATTGGATGTTCCTCATCCCATGTAGTAGTGGTAATGGACATCAGGTGACTGTAGCACCAACAACTGATGAAGTCAGCTGTTTCATGAGCAGGTTTGACTCTATAATGCACAGTAGGACTATACAGATGGGGAAAAGACAAAAGGTAAAGTTTAAGAAGGAGGGGAAATTGCATTTTCTAATTTCTGTATTGGTAAAGTGCGAGTGTATCCAGAAACAACAGTATGTTGGCAGTTTCTTCCATTTTAATACATAGCTTGAAGATACATAGACAGGTGCTGTGTACCTCTAGACATATGAACTTGTATGTACCTACAGATATGGGTCCCCTGCAAGCAACTACTGCAGTATTTTGATGATGTTCTGGTAGAGGATGATGTAAGACTCCTCTGCCCACGGTCTGAAAGAATCCTGTGTTGGGCACACATTCCAGAAATGTATCTAAGCAGCCGGGTTCTGTGGGATTCTTATTCTAGAATTATGTATATCACTAAAAATTATACATTTGTTTGCTCCTCACAGTCAGGTAAGCATTTACTTTAAGATGGGCAGCATTTTATGAAATGTGGGGGTTTCCCTTTCAGATAGAAAGGAGATATGCTTATTTTTCCTTTTACCTTTTTTCTTGTGTTTTGAGATTATATTTTGCCTCTTAATCTGTAAAATATTGTGGGAGAAGTAAGTGAAGGTGAGTAAGGCTGAAAATGACAGTGAGTTAGATCTCAGACCTTTGAGATGGTAACAAAAATTCATGTTTAAAAAGTGTGCTGTTACAAAGTTGATACGTAGGTAACAATCTATTGCTTAAATTGGAATAAAGCTAGCTGTTATCAAATACTTGAACAAAAAGTCGTAAGTTTGACCAAGGGTTTATTAAGTATACATTTATCTGTTTGTATTTCAAGCCTTTTTGGATTAAATATCTCGTGTGGTGGTTGTTCCTTGACCAAGGCTGTGGGGTTTGTGGCTTTGTTGTAAGCAAAATAAAGCAACGGTATTTAATTCTGATGACATGATTCATCCAAAACGATCACAAAGGTATTTTTATTTTGTTTATAGTTGATCTTCTGTGCAAGCAGTAGCTACTTTAGTCTGTTGTCATCTTTGCTGTTTTAGTGACTGTTTTTGACAGAGCAATTTGCTTTCAGGTGTCTTGTTTTAC
>JAWWLV010000001.1:104678674-104693674 GCA_035041135.1 Platyrinchus mystaceus
CTTTAGTCTGTTGTCATCTTTGCTGTTTTAGTGACTGTTTTTGACAGAGCAATTTGCTTTCAGGTGTCTTGTTTTACTTTTTTGTATGCTGTCCTTACGCCTGATGTTGTGGGAAAGTCATTTCCTCAAATCGACAATGGTGACGATCTGAGTAAGTAAATGGCAATTGAATTCCAAGTCTTCCAACAGCACTGATGTGCTGATGCACAAGATCATCATTCTTCAGAAAAGGCTTGTCTACAAGTCATCTCTCCTGTTAGAATCGAAGCTGTGTTTTGGGTAATTCTGCTGGATTTGAAACTCTTTCAAAATTTTCCTCTCATGCAGATGCTAATTAACGACTGACTGGAGGGATACAGTCTGGTACAGTTCCATTTGTAAGTTAGTTTCAGTCTCATTAATTAGAATTGGTTTCAGTAGCTTCTGGAAAAATTCTTATCAGCCTGTGGCATCCAGAACCAAAATCTACAAAGTTACAGCAATGCAAGCATGACAGGTATGATAGATCAGACAATATTGCTCTCAGTATTTTTTGAGTGGGAAATAATAAATCTGTGTATTTTTAATTACATGAATTACATGGGAGTTTGTTCTGCTTTTGAAAGTGTGAATTCTTTGTGTGTGACAAGCTTTATACTAAGTTACTGGTAATCTGTGAAGTTATTTTGTTTGTAGCCAAGTATGCATATTTCACCTGTGCAAGAACTCATAAAATGCATTTTAATATGAAATACAATTGAAACACCCCATAAAGAGCCATTGAGTTACAATGGGTTATTGCTGTTACTGCAGCATCTGACTGCACCTTTTTGTTAGATATTTGGCCTTTCTAGTTGAATTTTTTTGCTTTTTGGGTTTAAGGAATAACTTGATGTGTAAGGTGCTCTTACTAGGAGAATTCCTTTCCACTCTCCTTTTATTAACAGTGCAAGGCTTTAACTGATTTTGAATACTACAAGATTTTCTGGTTCTGTAAAAACTGATTAACTGCTTTTGAAAGCAGGCCATGTTACCGGCTGTTGATAGGTCTGCTTACATCTCTTTCCAGTGTTTTTATGAACAACTGATCAGATTAGATTTGTCACTCTTGTCTTGTGGTGATTTTAAATTGAAATGGAATATATTAAAGCAGCCAACCACACTGATTATATTGCAAGCCTCATTTAATGTCATACATTCACACATTCTAGTGAAAAGCAGGATTTTTTTAAAATGCATGACTGTGACTGTACCTTTAGTGACTCCAAAGGTGATCTGTAGTCGGTGCATAATTTATTAGTGTTAGATACCTGATTTCTGAAAGCATGTTCCACAATACCACTTGTACATTAAAGGTTGTATAACACATTTCACCAATATGCTGTTCCTGATACCATCTAAGTCCTTACTGGTCAGTAGGCTGCTGTATTGAAACCTTTGCATGTCACTGGACAGTTGTTATCCATAGAGAGCAGAACTGTCCATTCTGAAATCCTGAGACATTGAAGCGTACGTTAGACATTTTCACAGAATCATAGAAAGGCTTGGGTTGAAAGGGATCTTAAAGATCATCTAGTTCCAACCTCCCCATCATGGGCAGTGTACCAGCCACATAGATCAGATTGCCCAGGGCCCCATCCAACCTGGCCTTGAACACTTCCAGGGATGGGGTATATAGATATGGCAGTGTGTTGTTATAAAGGTGTTCCTTCCAGGTTATCAGATGACAATATTTTCCTGCAGTGTTCACAATGCTAAGATATGTTTCTTAAAGCTTGTCCTTGTGTTTTATTAACTGGCACCTTCTTATAACGCATGGGAAGCTTGGTAGAATCTTCTAGTTGAAAGTCAATAGAAATGCTGACAGAATAAATTTTTACATAAACTCCCTGTATCCCTCTCCTTACCATTATCTTTGAAAATAAATCTCTCTGTGACTCCTCTGTGCTTGCTCAGATGTAAATGTCTTAGAAGTTAACATTGTGAATATTTGGTGTTTGCGAAGTGGTTAAATTCACATTTCAAAGCAAATTTTTCGGGTTTATGCATAGCTTAATGCAAAAGAATAGTAGCTACACACTAGCTTTCAACAGTAGCTACACACTAGCTTTCAACGGGGGTTCTTGTATTATCTTTGAAAAATGTTGCATAGGCTTTTAATGTAATTTATGCACACAAAAATTATTACTTATTCCAGCATTTTGAAAATATTTTACAGTGCTGTGTCATTCTTTGTATGACTACTTCCTTTTCTAGAAATCCTTTGGGAAAGCAGTAGATATGCCTTAGTGTCCAGACAGCAGGTGCTAATGTGGGGAACAGTCAAGGCATGAGTCACTTGGTCTTTATGTGGATGACACTGGCACTGGGTGAGGCTGGAGTTCCACTCTGTTAGCTTAGCCTTTGATCTACTAATAGCCAACTGGATCTGAAGCAACTGTGATAACTTGGTCAAAATAGGTTTCATGCCAACCCTCAACAGCTTAAAGGTAACATTAGTTAGCATTTTCCTTTTTATTTGACTAAGTAAATATACCTTTTGAAGAAAAGGCACTGTAGTGGCTTCTATGGCTAAAGGATGACAGTTAAACTCTCAAAAATGTTTAGTTTCTCTTTAATTTTGCTCCTCTAAAAGACCCATGACTAAGAAGTAAAAGTGGAGTTATCCTAGAATACTGGTATGCAAAGACAGTTCAACCTATTAATTTTATTATACATCTATACAAAGCAACTTTAGCCTTCGTGCTGCCCATGCAGCAGCAGATCTCATAAGCTGCAAGATGTTTCCAGTTCTCTTAAATGACTTCAGGGTCTGTATTGGAGTTTTGTGATTATTTATCTGTTGTCTCCTTAGATTTTTGTTATCAGACTTCAAGACTAGTTGCACTCAAACTCTTTACTTAGCTATTTCATGTAAATCCATTCTCAGCATAAATTGTATCAGTGACATATCTACTTGCTGTCTGCTGTCTTCTTTACAATCTTCCTTTGGGTTTTTCTTATTTTAAAGTTTGATTTGTTAAGAAATGGTCAAGAAGAAAGTAAAATTGTCATCTGATTGATATTTCCTTTGACATAAATATCAAAATGGAAGTCGCTATATTTAGATATTGTCTTAGTGGTCCAGTGTAATTTATCTTCACAAATGGTAAACAACAGAGTAATTCTCTTGTTGTGCTGCAGGATTTTCAGAGACCCTTTTGGGATGTCATAAAATATTTAGCTTCTATTCAAGAAATTTTTTAAACATTCGGTGATAATGCAGAGTAGCTCATTGATCACATTCATGCTCAAAAAGGCACATACTTGGTTGCAAAGAAAAACACAAACCAGGGAAAAGATGTACACATTATTTTGACCAGGAATTGCCTATATGAGGAGAGGTTCCGGAGTCATACTTATGAGAGTTTAGGAACTTATGCTCAAACCTATGGTATGCCTTCGGATGAACTTAACAATAATTTGCAGAAATAGAGTTAATAATGCAAAGGAGTATAAGTTAATTCTTAATATAGAAAGGAACTTCTTTATCCGGCTCTGTTTCAGAAAGGTGTTGTCAGGACAGAAGAATTGTGTCCATTTTAAACATGTATATTTAATGCCTTGATCAAAAAGTCCCTCACACTGTTGTGTGTCTTCATGGGATGCACATTTCTGTCTGGTCTTTTCCAACCGGCTTAAGTTCACATTTGTGGTTCAGGTATCTGAATAATATTTTTGAATATGGAACTTTTCACTGATGTATTGACCAAAATACAGAGTAAGCACGTTATATGAGAATCCCTGTGCGGGATACTTAGAATTCCTAGAGGCTAAATGTGGATTTAGGGAAGCACTTGCCAATATCCATCTAATGCCATAATATTTTCTCAGATCTGGTCAACTATATTAGCCAGTTCTCAGCACTGATTCTGAGGCTTTTTCGTTGGCCCAGTGTTCATGTTTGTTTCTAGATTCAATGGGTCTGTATATTTGCATATTTTTAAATCACTTCAATGTTCCTTCTGCTTAGATGAGTTTCAGCAACAGTTGTTTTCTGCGAGAGTGAAGTTCTAATTTTATCTTCACATAAAGTTTGTAATTAAACACAAATATATAGTTTTCTTTGGTGTCACAAATCCAAAGTTACTGCCAAGAAAACATTTGGGTCTATCATCTGCAGAGCAATAGATTTGTCTGATGGAGGGGGCTCAAAAGTTCATTTTCCTGCTTAGTTCCTACTATCTCAATTGTGGAGTGCTTAGTCAACTGAACCTGTGATTGTGTAGTGGATTATGTGTTCTAAAAAACCATTATAGCTGTGAATAGTACCTGGTATTGTCAAAAGACCTTCACAGTTTTGGTCTCATGAAAAAAGCCATATCTGTATTAGTGGAGACAATTTCGCTAGGCACAACATGCTTACTTCTTCCAAGCCACAGAACAAAACTGAGTTAAAAGGGAATCATCACTTTCCATGATCTCTAACAAATTCTTGCCTCGCTAAACCTTTACATCCATCTTAACCCTTAGGTTTTCCCTTGTTGTGTGGTGGTGATCTTCGTTATGTGTGCCCTAATGCATCTTGCCCATTTCATTATCTGTGAAGTAGTGTCTTATGGAAGATGTAAATGCAGTAAAATATAGGGTATTGGAAACTTTTGGCATTAGCAACTCGATTTTCCTCAGGTTGAACTTTCCTGCCACTCTTTTTCAGTGTGTGAGTTTGGCCTTACCTGATGTGACTGTATCATCTTAATGGTTGGTTTTATTGCATGTGAAGAAGGCTGTACCAAAATACCCTGTAGGGTAGGGTACGTGATCTTTTTAGATTTTTGCAGATTCTGAAAGGTTCACATGGATTCAAAAAGTAGCTGGAAACATTTGTGGAAGGAAAAATCAACCCAGAGTTACTCCTGCATGGGGAGAACATTGCCCGTTTAGGAAGTTGCTGGATCTTCCAGTTTGCTGGAAGATGGTTTCATAAGCCGGGGCTGTGTCATGGTTGTGTTGTTCACCCAGGGTTTCTGCTTTTCTTCTCTCCAAGGCCGAATTTGACACTAGACAGACCTTTGGTCAGACTAAGCATGGCCTGTTGTTGCTTGTGGTGTATGCATGCTATATCATGAGCCATTCCCCTGCTGAACTGTTGCTGCAGTGCAGCTCCACACTAAGCTCTCACTCACAGGACGTGACAACTTGAGAGTGGCATCGTCAGTCCCACACAACTGTGGAAAGCAGTAGCTCACAGGGCATGTTAAACCCAGCTTTTATTTCCTGCAGAGCACGTGGCATCCTGATTCATTGATAGCCTGTGAGCAGTGTTGCTTTCTGATCTTGATTTTTATTTTATCAGTGGCACTAGGAATTTGAGTAGCTCAGTGTTGCTGTTCAAAATGTATACGAAGGTTGTGGAGGCTCAAGCCGGGTAGTTAAGTAGAAAGCATAGTAAGAATAGTAAGGCCATGACTATTCCTCCCTCCCTCAAAGAGTGTGGACCTTTGAACCTTATCTTCAGTCTGCTCACTGAGTGGCCAATCTGTTGTCTGCAGCAAATCTTCGTTGTTCTCATTTTTTTCTTTTTAATGAATGTCGCAACAACACTAAGTCATCAGTACCTAATTGGTGTAGATGCTGTGTCAAGTGAAAGCAAGGTAGAGCAGCCAATTCTTCATTAAATTTTATTTTAAGCTTTGTAATTCAACTTGTAAGAAATTTAGCAAGTTCTTTTGTCTCGGTTTTAGTTTTATCTTGGTTTTACACACCTCATCTGGAATGTGCAGGTGACTTTTATCATATGCTAGATATTTGGTTTAACTATTGCTGTCGTAATTGAATTTATCAGTTTCAGCAAAATAAAGATGATTATCTGCTCTAACTACAGTTATAAGTTCTTAGTTTCAAGATCCAGGTCTTTCCTTGCATTCTTTCCTTCCTCTCTGAGAGACAGCAGTGGAGTTTCACCCTTGAAGACTTGTGAGATTTTGATGAGACTGAACACTGCCCAAATTTAAATAGTGTTCAGACTGTTAAAGTGCCTCACAGAGAATGACTTACAGTAACTATGACTTGAGCATCTTCAGCAGTAGAAGAGGAATGTTTTATGCCATCAAAAAAGACAGATGCCACCAGAGGCATCTCTGAAACAAAAATTGGAAATGTGGTTCTGTTCTCTCAGAAGGCTGGTTTCACATCATTAGTTATTATTTGTATTCTGCTGCTGTCTAGAGGTCTGGTGCACCACAAATAGGCAGTCTTTAAGACAGTTTCTGCCTACAGAATTTGCAGTGCCAAAGAAGCAGCAGTTCAGAGGAGGAGGTGCCATACAACCTGTCCTACAGATAAAAAACAAAGCCTGAATTCAGCAACTGGTCCAGTACAATGTTGGATAGTGGTGGCAAAGCTGAGCATAGCACCTAGATCTTTTGAATGAAGATTCAGTGCTCAGCAGCTGTAAAAGCAGCATGAATAGTCTGTCCTTTTTATGTTTCTCTGATGCAGGTAAAGCAGGGAACTGATAGTGTCTTCCAGATAATGATATACATCAGTTTCATGAGCATTTGCAGTAGAGTCATTTGTATTAAGCTCTAATAAGTGCAAAGAACTGTGAATGCCCTTGGTTGAGCCTTGCTAGGAGGTATTTTAATTTTTTTTTTCTAATTTCTTCTGTGGGTTTTGTATACTCCTTGACTTGTCTTGGTTGTCTTGACTTTGCTCAGTTGTGTTTTTTTGATACTATGGGAGTTTTCTGTTTATTTGCTTTTTTGTTTTTAGACTTCTTCCCACTTAACCTTGATTTTGAACCAATGCATCTCTGAACTGCCTTTTTCAAGGCAAATGCTTTCCAATATTTTCATCTCTGTGGGAGCCTACAGTCAATTGGGAAAGACCTCCTAGATCATAGAGTCCAGCCTTTGACCAAACACCAGCATGCTACCTAAACTGTAGTACGAAGTGTTATGGTCCAGTGGTTTCTTGAACACTTTCAGTGATGGTGACTCTACCACTTCCACCCAGTTCCAATGCTTAACCACCCTTTTAGTGAAAAAATCCTTCCTGATGGTCAACCTGAAGCTCCCCTAGCACAGCTTGAGGCTATTTCCTCTCATCCTGTCACTAGTTGCCTGGAAGAATAGACTGACCCCACCTGGTTAGAACCTCCTTTCAAGGTAGTTGTAGAGAGTGATGAGGTCTCCCCCGAGCCTCCTTTTCTCCAGGATAAGCAACCCCAATCCCTCAGCTGCTCCTCATAGAACTTCCTCTCTAGACCCTTCACCAGCTTTGTTGCCCTAACCTGGACATGCTTCAGCACCTCAGTGTCCTTCTTGGAGTGAGAGGCCCAGACCTGGATACAGGACTGGAGGTGTGGCCTCACCAGTGATGAGTCCTTGTACGTGATTCCCTCTATAATTCAATCCTGCTTGCAGAGTCAAAAGCTCTACGAAGTTGAGTTTCATTTTGAACAAGCTTGCATAACCCAATGCATTTTAGTTCTTTTACTCTACAAAGAACTGTGTCATCGGGGTTTGCAACTGGTTAACCTGAGGAAAATGAGTTTCAGGCTTACTGGGTGGGTCATTCATCTCTTACTGCCACCTCATTTTTGCAACTTGATTAACAATCAGCTAAAAGGAAAAATAGACTGATGATTGTAAAACAAACACAGAGAAAGTAAGTATGCTTTTCTGTTATAAAATAGTTCACTGGAAAACAGGAAAAAGAGGATGCAGGGCCAGTTACATATCATGGGAAAATGAATGTCTTCTGACTATGCCATAATAATAATTTCCTCCTTCCCCATTTCTTCTAAGCAGATATACTTGGGGTACTCCTCAGTGAGAGTATATATAAAGGATATCCTCCAAAAAGAGATTGGCAGGTTTAATTTGTTTGATGTGTGCAATCACAGTCCATGTTAAATTCAAAATGCTTGTCCAATCAAGGGTTCAATATAGAAAAGAGGCTGTAACAAGCATGCAGTATTCTGTAATAAAGAAATCTGTTGATTGAAAACAGTTTGTATATTTTGGAAATGATAGGGAATGTAATTGGTAAGAAAGAAAAGGATAGGGCTTCATAAATAATAGGAAATAGAGCATATTTTTTCCACTGATAATGCTAACTCAATTTAAAAATATTCTGGTGCTGGATTTTCCTGTTCAATAAAATAGGTCTGGTAGATCTTCCAGGACTCTAAATTTCATGATTAATGGAAGGAGCTCTTTATTTTGATGGTGCCAGCTTCAGTGTGTTGAATTTCAGCTATAATGACCCTCTCCTTTTCTCTCATCCTTTTTTCCGTCTGTCTCCTAACCCTCAGGAAGTATATATGAAGAAGGAGAGGATTTGGCAGGTGAGCTTTTCAGTCAGACATGGCTTTTGTAAAATACAGCTCTCAGAGTGCTTTTATGAACTTTCAAAGGCTATTTGGTAGACTAGATAAGATGAAAAGACCTTGATGTGTCAGGCTAACTTCAGTATGTCTTACAAACTTTAATGATTCTAAACCTAATCATAATTGAAGCCCAGGACCACTTCAACAGTTCACCCTTGCTCTGCACCACACCTTCTCTATAGTTTTTCTTTTTTTGCTGCAGTTCACTCACAAGAACTTGTTTCTATTTATGGAGCAGTAAGTACTTGAATAGACTTTTAGCATATGGATCGTATCTATGCAGTGTTGAAACACTGCCAGTCTTGAAAATAGTGAGGTTTTTTAGCCTTATTTTGTGTTATTAAATTTCTGAGGATCAGATCGTTGTTTTGTGTTCTTATGTTTTGTGTGAGCATGTGTGTAAGCTTAGATTATGGTATTAATGTATATTTTTCAAAGGACTGTGCTAAATGGACATATAGCTGCAGCTGTTTATGCAGTAATTGTTATGGTACTTTAAAACTCTTATAATCCAGGAGGAGGAAGTACTTGAGAGTCAAAGCTAGGAAATAATCCAGCTAACAATGCAGTTTTTTGTGGGAAAGATTCATTTATTGTTACGTTTCTCAGTCATTTCATTTTATGTTTTGCATTGAGATAATATGTTAGTCATTGTGTTATATGAGGTTAACCAATATTTGGAGATAAAATTATACCTAAGTGGTCATGGTAGTTGTGGGAAATATAATTGTGTCGGGCTGAATTTTTGTTCAAGTATTCTCATCTGATGATCATAAATATTATGACATTTTGAAGAAGTGCTCTTAAGACTTAAAAAAAAAAAATCAATATATGCAAAAATGTGAGGATGTCCCTATTAGTTTGAGCAGTTGGGCTGTATCAGACTGTGGACTTGGGGCTGAGGAACATCAGCGCTGCAGAGGTAATTTCCAGGAGGTGACAGGTGTCTGTGGAGTGGAAGCCACTGCAGGTAAATCCAACAGGATCTGATGGTTGGTGCTAGAAAGTAAACCCACAGAAAGGCTATTCCTCATCAAAGATCTAACAGATGATGTGATATCCCTAACAAATTTAGAATGAAATATCATGAGTTTTGAGGCGTTTAAAATTACATTCTATGGGCGCATTCACTTCACAGGGGCAACTGATCATTTGTTCCTACACAATAATAGAGTCTTCTTTTACTGAGCTTTTAGGTTTGATACTTCTCTCCCCAGAATTGATGCAGTAGGAATTCCATAAAAGCCTTCATTTTCGAACACATTCAAGGTTTTATGCTTTCTCAAGAACTTCAGGCTGAATCTTGGGACCTCATCAGATATTTGTTCTGTGAAACCTGTGACTCAGAATAAAGATGATTTTTACATAAACCTGAAGTGTAGAAATGATGATAAACGTGATTTTTAGAGTGAGCAATGAGCAAATAGTATCTGTTTTTTGGTCACAAGTTTTAACCAGGCATCAGCATGGTTGAAAAGTTGCTACTGGTTGAGAAATTATCATAGAAGGCTGTCACTCAAAACAGGACTTCGAAGGGTCTATTGAAACCCTGTAGATACTGGGGATTTCTCTCCAAGGGGTAGTTGTTTTCTTATAATCAGGAAGTGCAATTTAAAATCTGCATTAATACATTCAGACTAAACCTTTGAATATTGTAGCCTGCTGCCAGTTAACTGTAAGAATCATTTCTAGTCAGTGTGTTAAAATACATGAAAAAGAATTGTTAGTATGTCTAGTAAAATACCTGTTTCCATTATCTTTGCTCTTTCTATGTCTGTTTTTTAAGAGAGAAAATCTTACTCTGTGTATTTTGGTGTCAACAGTTTCCACTCTTAAATGATGGACAACAAGTTAACAACATAAAATGGGTGTTGACAGTTCTTGAAAATGAAATAATGTTTGATATAACCTCAAGTTTCTCTCTGAACTTTGACCAAACAATAGAAAACCTGAAAAAGGAGGGTCCCTGTGCTGTCAAGCACAGAATTGCACAGGAAAAAAAAATTAATCTAAATAGTGAGGGAGAAATCTGGGTTCTCTTGCATGATATTTAGCAGCAATGGTAAGAAAAGGGATGTTTCTTTCTTTGTGTAATGTGCAGTAGTTACAATAAACACAAGATTTCCAAATCTCAGAGGACTCTCTTGACAGTTGCTTGATAACAGCTTTTTTCACTCCATAGTTTTGACAGTTTGTATGTGTTGCCATATCTAGTGTAAACTAAAACATCACTGTCATTCTGTTTTTCTTTCTTATGTGGCTTCCTTCTCTTTATTTTTTTTCTGTCTTTAGCATAATGAAAAACACGGGCTTTTAATTTGTCGACTTCAGTAAGATAAGTTGTGTGTGGAGAGTGGCATGTGTTTGAGTTTTGAAGTATTCAGATTGAATAGGGGGAATTGCCTTCTTTTTTTTTTTTTCTTTTAAACTTTTTTGCTGAAAACTATTTATGTGCTTGTGTCATAATTTTGACCTGACCTGTCAGCATGTGCCAGTCGGTACCTGTGAGTGTAAGTGTATGGGCGATAGGAAAACACAGGATACTTCTGTGTTCACAGTGATATTGCACATTTTTGTTGTAGTTTTCCTTTTTTATTCACACAGAGGTCCACAGAGCTGCAGCACTTGTGTTAGCATCTCTTCCCAACCTAATGTGCCCTTGCTTTCTTTCTCTCCTGTGTTCCTGAATTATGTTGATGATAACATTCAAGTAATGCACCATTTTAGGAGAGCTGCTGGAAGGTGAATGTTGCAGGGAGGGACTTGAGGGATGCCTGCTTAGGAGAGAGAGCACTGTCAGCTCCAGGGGTACTCTGGTTTCTGCAGCTACTGCTCAGCTGTTTTGGTTTACCACAATTAGATTAAATGTCCCTAGGTAGAGGATAGCTTTATTTAATCTTTTGGAGGGTGGGGGGTGGTGTCCACTCTTTCTAAGGTTATTTTGTCATCAAACCGAATTTGCTTTAGCACAGCAAAGTGCCCAGTGTTGTCATCTGGCATGTTACAGACAAATTCCAATTACTTTTCTGCTTCAAGCTATTGTTAAACACTACGAGCTAGCTGACAGTAAAATTATAAATACAGGTGTTGTCACACTACACTATAATCAGAATTTTAATTTGAATTTTCATTTGTAAAGCCTTTTTTTTAACATGAAAATGGGAATAGAATTAGTTTTATTGACAGTAAAAAGACATTTTGAAAGCTTACTAAATCATTACCTGTATTTAGTTGCGGGGAAAAATTGTATATGTCTTTATAAAAAGAAGAGTTTTATTATCACATATTTACTCATTATATTTAGTGGTAAATAAAACTAGGAAGATGTGTTTGACAAATGATTGACGTAACTCAGTACGTTTTCACTTCATCAGAACAATAGACAGACATAAATATATATTTGCTTTTGTTTTGTTCTGATATTACTAATGCAAGCCTGCGATAAAATCTTCAAGCAAATTAAGTAGAGCCTGTTGAGTCTGCATGCAGTGCTAAACTTTTTATTTTGCAATTTTCTCTTCTTACACAGATTCATCATTCTTTGCTTTCTTTCTTCCCTTTTTTTTTTTGTCTCCTTTTCCTTTGCTTGGTCGTTGGAGTGGTTCCCTCTTCTCAAGACCCTTTTTTTTTTTTTTTTCCTCGAGGCATTTAGTGTCGTGTCTGCCAGATTTCAGTGATGAGCAGCGAATTGCTTTTAAAGTGGGCATTATGCCAGTTCAGCAGCACAATGGAAAACCAATCTTCCACCATTCTACTTTTGATGCTGTTATTGTAGCATTTTAGATAACTGCTGCCACAAAAAAAGATGTGCTCAATTGCTACCAGTTAGTCAAGTTAAATCCAGAGTAGCATTAAAATTACTCTGAAAACTGTTTGTCAGAGGTCATGTGTTGTCTGTGGCTACAGCGCATAGGATAGATGTTCTGTGCTGTGTGGGGTTTTTTCTTTTTGCGTTATTATTACTGTGACTGACCAGTTCTCTAAATAGCCCTTCACTACCTGTTTACTTATTGTCTTCACCTCACTGCTGAAAATATGTGTCGAACAG
Source organism: Platyrinchus mystaceus (assembly GCA_035041135.1). Lineage (NCBI taxonomy): Eukaryota > Metazoa > Chordata > Aves > Passeriformes > Tyrannidae > Platyrinchus > Platyrinchus mystaceus. The sequence goes on from JAWWLV010000001.1 coordinate 104,691,076, forward strand.
AAATGTTGAAAAGTTTCTGTAAAGTGCTGGAAATAGCAGGGGAGTGAGTTGTTCAGGGTGCTACAGTTTGTACAGTGTGAAAGAAAAAAAAAACTAAAAAGAGGGGGTAGAGCAAGAACATAATTCTCTGGTTTCTGTAGCAAGATTACTGTTTTCATCTTTTTATCTTCACTTTTCAACCACTGAGTTCACTTTTCTATTTTTTTTTAATAGCACAAACGGAATTTATCTGCTTTCTCACTCTTTTCCCCTTCAACTCCTCCTCTTCCTCTTTATTCTGCTGGCTTTGCTTGTGAATGAAAGGGTCTGTTACTACCGCTGTAGGACAGATGGCAGTTGTGGAGTGGGGATTATAGCACTAGGTGACTTTTAAATCAGTTGTTTTCCAATAAAACACAAACAGAAAGATTATTTCTGGGTGGTGGGAATTAAAAGAGCAAGGATATTTTACTAGCCGCTGGCCGAGATTTTATTTTATGAATAATATAATACCTATGCAGCCTGAATACTTGTTTCACTTGCTTTCATCCCTGATAAATATATGTTATGCTGTGTTATGTTTTGGTCATTTTTAACAGGGAAATAGCCTTCTGCATCTGTCACTAGGTAGCACCACTGTGGAGTGTAGGACGAGAGACAGCCGTGGGCAACTCCTGTGGGACAGTGAAAGAGCTGGTTAAGCTGTGAATTTCAACCTTGCACTTAGGCATCTAAATGACACACAGAGTTTTCAAATGACGTAATATTTGTAGCCTGAGAAGTGCGTTAGCACTGCAGAGGTCCATGGTGAAGGTTAGGAAATTCATTTAGGCATTAGGTAGGCAGCATAGTAGCATATCTTTGAAAATCTTCCCCTTAATCTGCAAGTTTCTCTCTGGGACAGGAATGGTGTCTGTCTCATCTTCTGATATAATTCACTAATATTTATAAAGCTCTTCAAAATCTCCCAATAGGTGGCAGTGTGGAAGTGCAAAGTTGTCCCAATTAGGCTTTTTTCTCAAATATGGGCATTTCTGTACTGGTTTGGTTGAATTCCAGCCATTGAGGGTTTGCTGCTTTAACAGTAGAAATGTTATGGACGCTTACATTTTTCTGGTCAGGGAGCCTCATGGTGATGCAGATGGGTCATGTATAGTTGTTACTGTGAACACTAATATCTGTGAGTCGGTGGAATTGGTTTCTCCAACATTTTTTATCAGAGCTGTGTGCATGTTGGGTAAATACCTTGTAAAAGAGAATACCTTTAAATGACTGTTAGGGGGACAGAATGACTGGAAAAGTGAAGAAGGGTGCTTGTTCGTGGAGTTCAGGGGAAAAAAACAGTACCATCTCCCTCAGGGAAGTAAAACTATGTCCACCAGGCAACATGATTGAAAGTGCAAAGAACCTAAGTGATACTGGCACACACAGCCCATTTATTATGTAGGTAACCTAAATAACAGTGCTTTTAAAAGCAAGGTGAGCAGTTGACGAGTTCTCAAGACAAAAATGGGAACGTAACTCCGTGAGAAATACCTAATTCATAAAATAATTACAATTATATCTAAATTTAAGAGATCTCTTCTTTTGATTGTGTTTTTCTTTCCTTTTTAAACTAGAATTTCAGTTTTGCAGGGGTTATTGCACAAATTTCTTTGTTTCTTGATCACACATTGACAGACTTGTCTACGAATAAACTTGCAGAATTCAACTACATGCATAAGCGCTTTCTCAGAAAGACCTGTAGAAAGTGTGTGCGCCAAAGCTAAGTCTTACATGTAGCTAGTGCAGAAAAACACCTAGATAAATTAAGAACAGAAGGAAAAAGAAACACCTGGATTTGGTCACAGTGTATTTCTGCATTTAATATTTTTGCTGATGGGAAAGAAACTTGAATCCATTGGGGTAGAGGTTTTTAATTATTTTTATGCATAGCACACATTCTGTGTCTCTTCTTGGCCTGTATTTTGGAGATACAACATGGAAAATCGTCACACGCACTCAGTTAGATGCTGTGGAATTCCTCACTAAAGAGCCACCTACAGGAAAAAATACAGGAAGCATACCCAGTGCAGCAATTCCAGAGCTAACAACCTTTGCAGCCAAGGAAGAGGGAGGGAATTGACTCTTGAATGGAACAAAACAAAAAAAAAAAAAAAACCAACCAAAAACAAACAAAAAAAAACAACACCCCTCATTCTTATTATTCAGTTTGCCAGAAAATATTTAATGTAAGGCAAGCTTTCGAGGAAGAAAGTATTAAAGTAAGGATCAAGATGCCTACAATGTCCTTAAAAATATCTTTTAAAAAATGGTGGTTTAGACTGTGAAATCAGCTATTTGGTTTTTTTAAGAAGGAAAGTTAATTGGGGTGACTGTTAGGGCTCCTTGAGGAGAAAACATTTAAGTTGAACTGAACACAGTTTAAATAAGGACTAGTTAAGCTGGAGCTTGACCCTCATCCATTTCTTTTCAGTTTGAATGATACACCAAAGAATAGCTTATAACAAGGTACTGGCTTTATATTGAAGACAACCATTTATAAGCATATACAAATGTTGTCACCTTTGAATTTTCAGCCTTACGTATATGTACTTTTAATAATATTAATGGAGTGATT
>JAWWLV010000001.1:104698674-104702965 GCA_035041135.1 Platyrinchus mystaceus
AGTGCAGATACACACACAGAAATACAAAGGAATGTGAATATATTTTTACTTCTCACTCTGAATAGCAGGCTATCAACAGAATAATCAGGGGGAGAGAGTTCAATAATACGACGTAGTTCGGTTGTCCAATCAGTAGGAAAAAAAATCCAGAAGGCTTTCACTGAGTCACGTCTTAGGGAATCCAAAAATAAAAAGTTCTTAATCCTGACCCTCAGGTTATTCAGTGTCACTTTAATAGAAATTAAGAGAAATTGCAATAAATGGAAAACACACAGACAGGTATAGATAACCTCCACATATTTCCATCCTTGCTTCCAACATCTGTACAACAGTATGGGGTAAATGGATTTCAGGTACCTTTTAATTTTATTTTTTTCCCTAATAATATAAAAATCTACCTAGTTAGCTAAACAAGAGCTTGGACGGAATGCTGAATTTGACAGGAACAGCCAGAAGTTCAGACTGTTTTGTGAGAGGAATGAGGGGGCAGTTATGTTGTGGGGTGGACTGCATGATTGATGGTATAATTCTGAAATATTTATCAGAGTCAGTGATTTATTAACTTTATAAAATACAGTACCTGAATTTTAATTACATACAATCCACATTCTGTTTTGTTTGTTTATATTAAAATAATAATATTTTTATTTGTACGTTTGTTTTGGTACTGTCTTTTGTATGTTCTGCATGTGTATAGATATACCTCATGTATAGCCATGTATACATTTTGCAGAAGTAGTTTTCTTAAAAGATTGCTTGCCACTGAACTTGGATGTTATTAAAACCATGATGGGGTGATAATGGGCATAGAACTATTTCAGAACGTGACTGACTACTGAAAGGCAATTTCAGTCAGTTTGTATAGCTTAGTTTTCAGGAGGCCTTAGGTGCATTATTGATTAAATTCTCGTTTAGGAAGAAAGTAGGAGCTTTTATATGCATCTCTAAGTTGGATGGTGTGGTAACTCAAAGGTATTGACTGGCTGTGTGATATACGACGGTCACAGTTGTCTTTTACTCAGAGGAGCACGGTGTGATGCTGGTTGTCATTCTTACTCTGCTGTGTGGCAGCGTAAATAGTCCCCTTTCTAACCAACCTGGTGGGAAAAGTCAATATCCCATCAGCAAAGGAGGTAAACACATCAGGAGCTGTGTCCTCTCTCATCTTCCCCTGCTCTGTATTACTACAGTTCTTTAAATCTCTTCTCCCCAGTCATCAGATGCACTTGTGTCATTCAAATGCGCGGTGTGGCTGTGCCGCAGCCGCCGCCGCCGCCTGCCTCTCCTCCCGGAGCTCCCGGCTCCCGTTCTCTTATAATTGAAACTTAAAATTGGCCTCATTACTTCAACGAGGCCCCTCATATTTCTCCTTTTTTTTCAGTCCACCCTTTCCTGCTTGCCTCTATGAGGGTAATTGCATCTAAGAAATGTTTGAAGCATACTGTCAGAAAGGTTATTGCATATAATTGAAGTTTAGATTTAATGTTGGGGGGAGCTTCGCGCTCTGTTAGTGGGATGGCTGGAGCCCTGGAGCCTGAATTGGAGCTGTACATGGGCCTGTATTTCACTTTGCTACTTTCAGCCTTGGTTTACTGTTTGCCTCGATGTTCTGATGATTAATGTTCTGTTCACATGTGCCAGCTGTTTGCAGTGATACATTTTACCTTGGTCCCTCCTGAGCTCCAGGAAGCTTTAAATTATTTTAGCCTAGTTTTTAGCTACAAGGATAGTATTTTCCACAGTTTCTTGGTATAAAGAGCATGGTTTGGCTAGCAAGTGAGCAGTGACAAGTGAACCCACTTACTATATCATTTATCCAGAAAATGCATAAACTAGTTAGAGCTGAAATTGTGGCAAATTGGGATTGGTGTTTTTATGAACAGAGTTATGACAATTTTCAAGGTGTGTTTAATTTAACCCTACATTTAAGTATTTTCAGAATCATTAAATATGTTTATGCCGTAGTGACTTCAGCCTGTTAATGAACAGATTAATGTAATCAAAGTTTTTATTGTACTGGTGGCGTAATTTAAGGAAAATTCAATTCTGCTAATAATTACTGTCTGTGTAATGGTGAGAATGTGGTATCTTCAGCTAGGCATCTTCCTGTTTTTGCTTACTGCCCAGAGCTGTCAATATAAAGACACAAAACTGAATATGACAGCACAATACATACCTGCTTCACAAGGATGCGTGAAAGGTTTTTACCAAAGTGCTTTTTAATTAATGTATTTAGTTACTCAGTCTGGCATTGTTAATTTAAATTTTAACTTAATTTTTAAAGATTTGATATAATCAGAAAAGCCATTGAGTTCAGTGGAACTTTGTGAATAACGTGGAAAACCTAAGCAGGTGGCAATTGCTCAGTAAGACCTTACTGTTTTTATTGTATCTAGAGTTCTGCTGAGCTCATCTTAAAACATCTGAAGCTCTGCAGAAATATTTGTAAATCCTCAGGGAGGAGAAATTCACAAACCCCAGAACTGTAACAGCTATTTCTGTTACCATGCCTCCCTTCCCTGCCATCTCCTTGACTTGGCTGCTGAGATGGTGTGTCTGATGGGACAGCTTCATCTCAGTCACATCACAGAAGTGAGTCATCACAAAAGTGAGTCATTTCATCCCTTGCACAGGTAGACTCAAATAACCAGCATGTCCCTCTCCCCCAGAACTTTCTCTTATATAAACTCAGCTGTTCTAGAGACAACAGGTTTTTCATCTGAACTGCCATATAGTGAAAGCTGCTTAACAGTGAATGGAGACTCCTTTGTTACATGCTCACAGTGCAAGGAGGGCAGTACAGATGTTGTTGTGAAGGTGTCAGGAAGAAATGAGGCAACAGCTTTAGGTCAAAGCAAATGAGCAACAGAAGGATTATGTTGGTTTCTCACAAGACACATGCTTACACTGCACCTAAATGGCTTGAAAGCTCGACCTTTAAGAACCTGTGCCGTGCTCTCCTAGTTCTATTTGACCTGGTGTCCCTCCAGCCCAGCAGGGGGAAAGCTGCCTGAGAGGGCACCTTGTTTTGCAATATATCTGCTATCCAGTGTGGCCTGTACCAAGGAGTAACTGCAGGCACAGGCTTTCAGGTAGGAGCTGAATGTGAAGTTGGTTGGAAAGTGGGAGCAGAGCTGCACCACATCTGCATCCAGTTGGTATTGCTGTGCAGCAGAATCGTGGAATACTTTGCTCTTTTAGTCTTTGTCCACACTCTTTGTAAAGCAAAGGCTGGACAACCACCCAAATAAAATCCCTGGATTTTTTTGATGGCATAAAATTTAAAAAAAAAAAAAAAGAATTAACAGTTTGGGCTTCACTGCTGAAATATGTACAGACTCATGTGCACATATATGACTTTGCACAAGTGGGTAAACGTCTTGTTCTCCAGACATCTCTTGATCAAACATTTGGGAATTACTCTCTTCATTCATGTGTCAGGTGAACCTGATATCTCCTGTTTGCAATACCAAGCATCTTCTTTCCATTTTAGTGCAGGGTGGCATGGAATTCCCCTTCTTTGTTCTACTTCCCTTTTCTTTCCAATGCCTCTCTAGTGCTGAGCATCACAATTCCCATCCTGCACACAAGGTGCATGTGAGAACACACAAAACTGGTGGTAAGTCTGTCCCAGGTTGTGCCAGTGCCAGTATTAGCAGCAGCAGCAGGAGAGTTGAGAGAAGTGAAGCGAGGTTTCCTTCACTTCTGAAGTTCGCCTTCTCCCTACTTCAAACCCCTGGGAACTCTGCATAGTTCTCACTGAGTTAAGGCATCTGCTCATTTTAAATGGGATCCCTTCAGAGCCAGCCCTGCTCTCACTTATTTTCTCTGCTGTGACTTAGTGAACCCCCATTTCACCCCAGTTAGATGTCAAAACTGGGCAAGTGGTTCTTCTCGCTCGCTCCTGGCAGGAGCTGCTGCACCCACAGCGATGGGGCTGAGGGAACTTCAGCCTTGGCTCCTTGTGCAGGTTCACCATGGCCCCTCACCAGCTGGTGTGGCACTGCAGAGAAAGGCAGCAGAACATGGGAGAGCTTGCTGTAAATGTCCTTTTTGCTAACTATGATTCACAGTCCTAGTGAATGCAAAAATCCTGTCTTTCTGTGATCATTTAATCCTTCTCAGTTTGTTGGGTTTTTTTCTCTTTGTTCTTTTAGAGTATTTGAGGAAGAAGCCGCTCAGGAGGGAAGTGTATGAAGCCTACAAAAGACTGAAGAGCACTGTAGACAAATGCCTGTCCATGAGTGCCTACTCAGAAGTGAACCTCGGCAAACTCTTCTCCGTCACTATG
>JAWWLV010000001.1:104716110-104756988 GCA_035041135.1 Platyrinchus mystaceus
GGGGGGCGCTCGGCGCCGCTCTCCTCCGGGTAGGGGCCGCTCCTGGCGGCGGCGGCGGGGCCGAGCCGGGGGGCCGGGGCGGGAGCGGCGGCGCGGACGCCCCCGCGGCGCTGCCCGGTGCCGCCGGGACGCCCGTCACGGGGGGAGTGAGCGGCGGCCGCGGCGCTCTTGAGTCCCCTCGGCTCCACGTGCGGGCAGCCGCCCCCTGATTGGCTCCCGCCGGAGGCCGGGCGGCCGCCGACAGACGGCGCCCGGCAAAGCCCGGCTCGGATCGCCCCGGATCGGCGCCCGCCCCGAGTCGCCGCGCTGCCCCCCCAGCCCCGCCCCTCCCGCCGCGCCCCGCCCCCGCTCCGTGGGGGCGGCAGCCGACGGGGACCCGCTCGGGGGAGCCGTCGGGGGCGGCCGGGATGGGCGGTGGCGGAGGAGGCTTAGTGGAACGCCTTGCCCCGTCCTCCCCCACCCCTCCCCGACGGCGTCCCGCTACCCGCCCGCCCCTTCCCTCACCCCGGGCAATGCTGGAGCGGGATGGCGTGGGCGCCGCCGGGGGATCCGCGCCGTGTTTTCCTGCGGGCGGCTCTACCGCCGGCCCGGCGCGGAGACGCGCAGGGGCGCGCACCCGCCGCGCTCGCAGCCGGCGTTTGAAATACTGGAGTCCGCGCTCGGGATTTCACTGTAACAAACAGGGCAGCGCCTTCAGGTGTGAGGGCGCGGCGGGGTCTGGCGCAGCGAAATGGGGTAGCCGGGGAGAGCTTCTCCCGAGTAGGGCAGGGCGGGCAGCCCGGCGCGGTGCTGGCCGGCATCCCCCTCCCCGCCCTGCCAGCCTTCGTGTTTCACCGCACATGCATCTGCCCTCCGCCGGCGCTTTCAACGCCGCGTCTGGGCCGGAAGACTTCTGATGGGTTTTTTATGCTCTCTCCTTTTCCCTCCCTGTTGAGCGGTCACAACTTCAGGCTCTCTTGTTTGGGCAGTTTGGGCTCAGTTTTGATGAGCACGGTACAGCTCACTGAGCGTTCCCTGCTCACATATGCGTTCCTGGTCCCGGACTCCCGCAAGCACAAACACGTCGGAGAAACTGCTCCCGGTGACCACAAATAACCCGTCCGCCCGATCGGGTGATTTCCAGCCCCCAGCGCCGGAGCGGAGACAGCCCCATTTTCCCTGCTCGTGCCGCAATTCCCTTGCGGATCTGACGTCTCCTAATTGACCAGCGAGAATTAAGAGAAAAGCAAGTGCGTGTGTGTGCCCATGCCAGCGTGGGCACAACGCCGCCCTGGCTGTGTCCACGCCCGTGTGCGCACACGCACACACTCCCAACCTCCATAGGCGTGTGTCTGTCCTTGCCGCGCGGGGACAAGCATTACACCCAGGGTCGTCCGCTCTCTGTAAGTGGGCTCGCACAGGGCTCCTGCCTCTCATTCCCCTCTCCTCGTTTCCTCCCTGACCCGCGGGCCGGGGCGATGCTTACGGGAAGCGCCCCGACGTGCGCGGCCGGCGGGCCCCGCTTTCCCCGGCGGGGGGGGGGCACAGCCCGGCCCAGCTTTGCAGGGCGCGCCTGGAAAGGCTCGCAAAGCTGCCGTTTGCTGTCGGTGCTCAGCTCTGGGACGCTCTTGCCGTCCCCGGCACGAGTGGCAATTAATCCATTAGCTCAGTAACTAAAAATGACCCACCCCAAAACCCAAACCGGCCAACAAACAAAAAAAAAGCCAAGAAGACCCAGGGGTACCCTTGGGGAGGCTCGGCGCTCAAGAGGAGCTGCTGCCTCTTGCACTCGTCCTGACACGGGGCTTCCCCGCCGAGGCTTCCCTGCCGGCGCTCGCCCGGGAGAAGCTGCGCGACGCCGCGGGCGCCTTCCCTTCCCTCCGCTTTGCCGGGTGCCGGCCAAGCCGGAGAGGGCGAACCGCAACACTGCGAGTGGGAGAGCAGGAACGGGCAGGACTGTCGAGCCGTCTGCACGAGAGGGGGGCATCGATCCCGCCGGGGCACGGGCGGTATCCGGAGGGCGCGGGGGACCGTCGGCGCGGCAGCTGCGAGGGCTCCAGCAGCGCCGAGACTGCCGGCGGTGCGAGCCGGCGCTGCAGCGGGCGGGAGCTGAAGCCTGCCGGGGACGGGCGGAGCGCAGGAAGCCTTGCTGCGGCCTTCCAGCCGTTTGCATCTTGTTCCCACACCCTCTGCGGCCCGGTCCCTCGCCCTCTGTGCCCGGGCCGGGGGGCCTCGCCTGCCCCCGCTCGCTTGCGCCCCGGCAGGACCTGCCCGGGGGAGAGCGGGGCGGGCCTGCAGTGCTCCCGCTCGCAGGCAAAGGTGCTTTGCGACGGGAGCTCTCTCACTTTGTTGTTTTATTTATTTTTTAAACAAACTTTTAGTCATCTGTGGTCTCTCCCTCGCCTTCTTTTCTTCCCTTCCCCCTGCAACCTGCTAATTTAACACTGGAGCGCGTTATTGCAGTGTTACGGGGAGAGAACGAGAGAGAGAAAACAACAATACTGCAATGATCCAAATGATACAGTAGAATTATAGCAATTATAGTTCTGCTCGGAGAAGAAAACCTTGCTGAGCTCAGCCAAACAAACTGATGCCTTGTACGGATAACAAGCCTGGGGACTGACAGCCGGTGCTGAGAGAGGCAGGAGGGCACAAACGGAAATATTTGCCTCTTTTCACTCCAGCCAACCTACATTAACACCCTCGGCTGCCGCTACCAGAACAATGTCCGCTCCGGCTTAGCGCACCGGGGGCCTCCGCGATGTGTTTCTCCCCAGGGACCGGCCTCCGCGGCCCCCCGCACCTACCCCCGCCAGGCTGCGCTCCGGCCCCGCCGGGGAGAACCCGGGCGGATCGCCATAGGTGCTGCCGGCCCTGCCGGAACGGGCAGGACCGGCCACTGCCCTCTCTGCAAACCACCTATTCCCAGGGCAGAAGCGGGGGCCGTGTGCCCCGGCGGGCACTGCCCCGGGACCCTCAGGCCCGGCCCAGGGTGCCCCTCGCTGTGTCCCCTCCGAGGGGGTCAGAGGCGGCGGGGGTACCACCCGCATCGCCTCGCTTCGAAGAGCGGGGCCAGGCCCGCATCTCCCAGCTCCAGCAGGCCGCGGGACAGGGCGACCCGGGGCTGTCCCGTGGCCGCCGTCCGACGGATGCCCGTGGCGCCTCCCGCACCAGCGCACCCCCTTCTCCGGGACCGACCCCGGCAGCCCCGCGGCCCGTGTTTCCAGTGGTGTTTGAGCTTCTTATTGTTTTGCCCTGTACATCTTCCTTCCTCGTTACACAGAGCCCCGCCGTCCGGACCGCTCCCCCTCGCAGAAACCATCCTTGCGAGGAGACGTGGCTACAAAATGGCAGTTCGCTGTCAGGCTTAGGGAAAGGTGTTTGATCTTAGGGCGGAGACAATGCTAAGCTCAGTTTCAGACGTTGTGGTTGGAAATGTGCAGGATCGGTTCGAGACTAGGTGCGAGATTGTTTTCACCTCGCAGGGAACAGTGTCTGCCTCGGCTGGAGAGGAACTGCCCTCACTGCGGCGGCCACCGCGGGCACAAGTTTGTCACCCACCGACTAAGCACACGGCAGCTTGTAGTCCGTGAGCAGTTTGTACCCATCCCGTGCCCGGTGCATCCTGCAACCCACGTTACAGCTACTCAAGTCGGGGACCCCTCTGGTGGGTTCCCGCTCCCTCCAGCCCTGCGCATGGGTGGAGCCGCAGCGGCGGACGCAGCCCATTCCCAGGCTTCAACACAAGCTGGCTGGACTTCTTTTTACTTTCTTTGCAATGGAGAAGAAAACGATAAAAACGACTTTAAATCCTGATTTATCACTATCTTCTGTAGATATCACTATTTGATTTATCACTATCTACTTTATGCGGGGAAAAAAATGCTTGTGCAGGAGCTGTAGGGAGATACAGAAATATTGTGTTTCCTCTGTCTGTCCTCTCGGCTTTCGCTGTACTTTTCGTTCCTCGACGTGCTTGGTGCTCTGGTCCCATTCTCCTCCTGGCCCTGTGCTGGAGGAACCACAGCTATTGGGTAACCCGGGATCAGCCGCAGAGAACGTCAGAGTCTGAAGCACCTCACACCCGGGTGCGCAGGATAGTGAAACACACACCACTGGTCTTCTACAGATGTTATTTAGTCGCATTCCGCTACCCAGCACACCCTCCCCCCTTCCAAAGTTCAGGGCTATGGTCCTGTGCACAAAAGCAGTAGGGCTGGGCATAGGGAAGGCGAGATGTGCATTCTCCCTTCGTGCCAGGCAGTAAATGTCTGATGCTGTTTAGATGTGATGAACTGGCATATGACCCCCCTCGTGAGCCTTATGGTGTTGTTTTCTTAATTCATATTAAAGATATATTTTTCACCTTTGGGGAGATTATTGTTCCCAAGCCTCTTCTGGGCACAGCCCTGACTTTGCACAGTTCAGCCCTGAGCTGTGGAGGTGGGTGGAGGACTGCCCTTGATTGCAACCACCAGAACTACCATAGAAGCAACCTTGCTTGATTATTCTGCGAGAGTCTTTTAAATAGCTTAAAAAAAATTGGCTAAAACCTGACAGTCATGAAGGATCACGGAACAGCTACACATCCCCTGTAGTCATGGTCGGACAGCTGAAGGAGAAACAGCATCTCTCTGGCTCTCCAAGTCACTGGTCACCTGAATACACCTCAGGGTTCAATGCTTTAGCCACCTTCTCCTTTCAGGTAAGATAACTATTATCCAAGTACTGCAGGTTGACAAGTAAATGTTGAATAATCTATACCCAGCAGCGATTACTGGGGCACCGCACCAAAATCACTTTGCAGAGTGGTGTTGGACTTCAGCACATTTGAATTTACATCCAAGAGAGAAATTCATTTTGCAAGTGCTGCTTTTTTTTGGACTGATATCACCATTTTCACCAGTTTTCAGCCTGTGCCCTTGGACACGAGGCTGCAGCACCTGCCCGTGTGGTGAATGGGGGTGCCCTCTGAGGTGGGGGGCTGCCAGGTTTCAGCTCAAGTCACAGTTAACTAGTAATTGCTTAGCCTGGCTCACACACAGCAACTTGCAGTGCCACTCTTTTCTGCCTGTGAAAGCAGCCCTGGCTTTTGTTGCTCACTTCAGTTTCAGTGCTAGTTAGGGAGCAATTTCTGTAATAATTTGCATCTGGACAGAGGTTTGACATCAGCACTGGTGGTGACTCCAGAATAATTATTCATATATTTCAGATTTAGCCCATGCCTATGTGTGGGCAGAATCTGGGCCTCATTCCATAGACTTAATTTTTAAAAAGAGTTTTCTCAATCCTTTTTTTATGCAGTTGTCATTTTTTTTTTAATTGCTTGGTTTATTTTTCTGCTAACCTGGTTTTCACTACAGCAGTTAGCTCTAGGTGAATGTGTCTCATCTTTATTTCTTTTCTGCTGTTTTCCCACTTCTGGGAACTTAAAACTTCTCCTCTGGTCCATGCTCCAGAAGCATACCCAGCTCACTTTTGGCCCTTCTTTTTCATGGCCATGAAACAGAACAGGTCTGCAGTGATGTTTCTGAGAAATCCAGACACCAACAATAAATCTGTTGGATTTAGTTTAACTTACTTATTCCTTGAGCCTTGTCACCAAACCAACACTCCTGAAAATTATTTGAAAAAGCAGAGCAGGGCATAGAGCTTGGTCCTCCTGGAGACCATGTGCCTTCCTCTCCTTTCTGCCTCAGGTTTGGCTTTGGGAGCTGGGTCTGGGCAGATGTGTGTGTGCTTTGCTGGCATGTCATCTTCTCCAGGTTACTGACCTTATTGGTGCTTCACAGCTCTTATTTTGGTTTGGTTTGGGCTTTTTTGCCCCTAAGTGCTTGACTTCCTGAAAACCTGTTAGGGCTGGCAGTTTCCTGGCTGAGACTGGGATGCCATCAATACTGTCTCTCTCCATTTTGCCAGCTTCCTGTCCCATCACATTGTCATCTTGGACCGTTAGAGTCCCTCAAAGGACTTTTCTAGTCTTTTAGATTTTCCTGGGAGTCTCCTGACTTTCACATTATTTCCTCTCCACCCTCTTCCCATGTATGTCCTTTTCCAAGGATCTCAGCCTCCCCACACCTCTGCAAGATCCGGCTGTTCTTGCTGACTGCAGCGGCGATTCTGCAAGGGTGTGGATTCCCTGGCACTGTGTGGCTTCAAATCAAGGCCAGGGCTTTTCTGGAAAATGTATTTTCACCTAATATAAATTGTTTGGCTAAATATATGAAGAACTGGGTGGCGCTCTGCATCCTACAGCCCTATGACTGCACCTTCCATAGGGCTGAGTGATGGAGTGAGGTATGGTTCTTCTGACTGTAGAAAACCTATGGATTAAATCCCAAGTAGCTTTCTGAGAGTAAGCCTTAGAAACTCAGTGACAGTATTAATGCATTAAGGTGCATTGGTCTAAAAAAATTAAACTGATGATCATAGGCTTATTTAACATTATACCTTCTGTGTTATTTTCTTATGTATGTGCTGACTAGAGCTGAGCAAAGGCTTCATAACAAATAATTTATTTGTCAAATGTACTCTCTTCTTCTGCTCGTGGAATATCCATGAGCGGGAGCATTGTTTTTTCAAATGTATTTGTTATCCAAAATGCTCCAGTGGTTTCTTTAAATGAATGACAGAAGGGCTTGACTGCAGATGGTTTCCGTTGTTTAGCTGTACTTGGTCAAATAACCCCCCCGGTATCAACTGCATTACCCGCCTGTTGCGCCAGCAACACACCGGGTGTGCAAATAGGTGTGTGTGTGTGTTGATGTGTGTGAATGTAACAGCTGGGCTTCCTCAGCTCATCCGTGGGCAACCCTCAATTCGGGTTTTCTGCAAGCATTCGTACTGGTGAAATGCAGTTCCTCAACTCACTGCAGAGGGGGTGTGAGCACAGTTGAAGCAAAGCCATTAAAAATTCAAATGAGTGTTCGATTAGCAAAGGACAATGTTGCACCTTCTTTGAGCAACTCCGGTGTGACCTTCATGAGGTGCTGTGTTCTATTTCAGTAAATGCAGCCGCACAGGGACAGAGCAGAAGTCAGAATGATCTGGAGAAGGGCATGAATTGGAGCTGGTCTGGCGTTTCATTGCTCAGTAGATGTTATTAATGAGATCAGGGTTGTTTAATCCAGAAGCATGGCTGAAATAGGGTAATAGAGGGAAGAGACAGCAAATTGTCTGTAAAGCTCTGTTGGACCATTCAATTCAACCAATGAAACCTTAAAACCATATTTATTATTACAGTTTTCTACATCTTTTGGAACCATTGCATCTGGCTGTCATTTAGGGGTACTGCTATCTCATAAAGATAAAAAAAAATAATTAGGAAAAACCTGCATTTTACAGAAAGGAATGGGCATTTTTCCTGGAACAGGCTGATGCTCATGGACACATGGAGAAAATTCTTCAATGGCTGTCTGTCAGTGGCTTCTCATGGCTTTTTTTAGTTTTGGCACCTTTATATGGAGCATCCCTGCTATAAATCATGGCTGAATGCCACTCAGCCAAAGGATCTATTCTGATATACCATCCATGTTTATCTGTTTAATATTCTGCATCTCCTTTAATGTAAGATTCAAAGTACTGTGTCGTGCTTTGTAGGAAGAGGGATGTTTTATGGATATAAACTGTTGTGTAAAAGTGTTGAGATGTGAATGAACTTGGTGTCTCCCAAGTGTGACACCACTGAGAGCATCGATACACACCACTCAGAGCAGCAAAGCTCATAGAAGGGAATAGATGGAAGAGTTTCTTATAAGGTACCCATATCAGACACAGATTAAACTCGTACAGTAGATTTAAATGGGAAAACAAAAATGAGGAAAATCTGATGTTCTGAAAATAATTAAGAATGGAGATGTATTCTTAAAAGTGTCTGTGCTAATGCTAGTTATGCTCCTGAAGAGCATGATAGCTGGGACTTTGGGTATGCATGATATAGAAAAGTATTAACAGTTTGGTAGGCAGCAGAGCACTTCCTTCCAAATGCAAAGGGTTTTTTTCTTAATGGAAAAAAATTCAATTTGATTGTAAATTGGCTCAGCAATTTCAACAGCTGCAATTTGTTGGACTGTTGATTTGAAGTTTTCCATTAAAAATAAAATAATAAAAAAAGAGTATATGTTTTAAGATTTACCCTTCGTACATAATTCTTAGAAACTTCTATAAACAGATATTTCCAGTCATGTGCATGGATTATAAAATCTTGAAATCACAGGGTAGAAGTTATTATTTGGAATCAATGCACTTCCTTGTTTTTTGTTTTAGCTTTTTATCAAATCTTGAAAGACTTGGCACTTACAGAGCTCAGCTATTGTTTCCATTCTTGAAAACTAAAAATAATATTGTGTAACCACAGAAAAACTAATTTCAAACAAAAGATGTTGGATTTAACTAAATTATTGTTCCTGTGTTGTAACCCTTACTCATAACTTTTCATTCCTTGAGTCAGTGGGGTTTTCTCATAAATTAAAGCATGTTTGCATGATGGTCTTTTGTGTTGCAGCCCAGGCAATTGCAGCACAAATAGGTAAATGGCTGGGTTTTTAGGTGAGCCAGGGGCTACATGAAAAACCTGGTTACTTCCTTCAGCAGAGGGTGTGCTATCATCTGTCTTGTATAGTGATGCTCGGGAAAATGTCAGTTTTCTTTCCTTTGAACCAGAGCTGGAAGGGATGGTTTGGCTTTATTCTGTTTCAGGTTTTGTTTGTGTTCTAATATTATCAAAATGTCTGAAGGGTTCTGGATGCCCCTTGAGTTTCTAATGATGACTGTGGCTCCTGATTTTTAAAACTTGCTATGTGTCAGAGGGTTTTCTCTGGACCTGTCACTTTTAAGAACAGCAGCACATGTCCTCCTTCACTGAAGGCAAAGGTGAGAATAACTGGACCATCATTTACACTTATTCCTATTCCTTATCCTGTAATAAGGGCCCTTTTTTTTTTTTTTTCTTTTTGGGGGGAGAGGGGACACAACAAAGCTGTACAAATTCAATGGGTAAAGGGGGTCTTCAAAATCTTCAGAAAAGATGGATTCTGACCTGCAGGATGACAAACAGAAATCCCTTTTTATTTTATGTAGAGTATATAGCAGAAAGATGGACTGAGGTTCAGGGAACAGAACCAGACAGAAGGCATTTTGTAGGCTTTTCCCAGTTTTTGCAGAGGAAAACAAAAGGAACAGCTGTCCATGGAGAAACATGAAGTGCTATGAAGAAGAAGAATATGAATACAGCAGAAGGAACTTACGAACAGTCTCATTTACAGGCTGACAACTGCAGTCTGGATCCAAAGGTAACCTTATTGAGTCACACGTGAGGATTAACAGTCAGAGAAGTGAGGCCAGATCAAACCCGGTAGGATTCAATGGAAACAGGGCTATGACTTGGTAGGAAAAAGCAAATCAGGTTTGTATTTGCATTCTGGTTAGAAAAAAAATCCATGTTCAGCCACTGTGACTAACCTAAAAGCTATGCAAAACAATATACTTCATGACCTGGGATACCTTTAAGAATGCCTAAATCATGCAGGATATCCACTCTTGTTTTCAACAGTGCTTTTAGGAAACCAAATCCATCTGGATGTCAGTAGAATTTGGTAGCTGGGTCACTTTGGCACAGAATGGACTTTGCTATACCTTCTGGGCATGTGTATTCTGTGTATTTTAGAATAAACTGGGGCTGATTCAGAAAGTGCTGGTCTAGGAACATGGATCCAGAGACTTGTCCTTGGCCATCCGTTCTCTCTGGGGTCTCTTTGGAAGAAAAGCATGTTGAGCATCTTTCAAAATACCAGTCTCTTTATAGAAGAGCTTAAATACAGTAAATATCACAGTAAATTCCAACTATATTTATGGCAAAAAAGCTGGTCTCTCTAAGTTTCTATGTAGATTTAAAAGTTCTCATGTGTTTTATATCCTCTGAAATGTGTTTTTCCCACCTGCCTTTTCAGACCAACAAATGCATGTGGTCTTTTTGCAGCACTAGTGGTGGTTTCACAGTTAGAGACTCTCAGTTGTACCACAAGGCCCTTATTCATTCACAACTTCCCAGTGAAATCCTTGGGCTCGTGCTGGGGGAACGACCCTGGGCTCTGACCCTGTGGCATCAACCAGGATTGAGCCAGAAGTCAGTGGCCTTGAGCTGCACAGGTGAAAAAAAGTCACAGTGGTTCCTACAGACCTTTGCAAAATGGTTGGATGGAAATTATGCTGAAAAAAAAGTGTGTTATCAGTACTTGGTAACCTTGCCAGATGCTCATCGCATGTTTAAGGGATCATCATCTGGATGGCTTCCGTCTCAGGTTAAAAACTGCTTTTGTGTTGCTCATAGGTGTTAAGCAAATTAGTTGCATGTAGACACGGAGACCTTGGTCAAAAATTGTGCAGGAAACAATTTATCCCAGGGAAGTCAAGGTTCATGACAACCTTAGCAACTCTTCCTGAAGAGCCAGCTGGTCCATGGAGTGTCCAAACATGCTGACAACAGGTCTCCAAAAGCAGCATTTCTGTTCGAGGGCAGTGCATTGCACCAGAAGGGCACAAAATGCAGCAGAGATGACATACTCTTCTCACATCACTGTCACCACTGCATATCAGCACAGCCCTGTGTCACAGCTCGGAGGGAGCTCCAGGGTGGCATTCAATTTAAGCTTCACATCTATTGGCTTTCTTCTCAGCCCCCTGTGAGCATCATTTGCTTCAGATACCAGATCTACTAATGATTTTTTTTTTCCCTCCCCCTTACTCACACTTTAATTGCAGGGTATATGTAATACCCTTAGGAATAGCTATTGCCACCTGTATTATTATTTATGCTGTGAAAACGAAGCTTGCGGCAATATATTTATTAACACGGTGCCCTGGAATCACATGAGTTAACAGCTTAATCCTGTGATTGTAAACACTTTTCCTGACATGTTCAAGCACCATCCATGTTTTTTAACTTACCCTCAAGAAACTGTGAGCATGAACAGGTCCTAATTTTTAGAGAAAATCTGTTCTTCACTACAAAAAATCACATAATAATAAAGTGATTTATCCATCTAATAGTGCCTGCCTTACAAAGCATTAATGCCTTTCGCAAAAGGAAGAGTTAAACAAAACATTTATGCAGTATAAACTTTGCTCCTTAGCATTAAAATGCACTTTATTCATACTGTAGATTTCTCTCCCAGCCGTGGCTATTGTTTGTCACTAACAGCTAGCTTTTGTGAAGTTAATAAATGTGCATAATAAGGACATAAAGGTATGGAGAAGTAATACTGTAATCCTTTTGTTTGGATAATCAGTCTAATGTATGCAAATTAAACCTTATTAGTACTAGGGTTTTGTGTCTGCTTATCAAAATGTGCCATTTTCATGAAAATTGGAAGTCCATTATATAAAGTTATTATTAACAATCATTTAGGAATTATATACGGTATGCAAATTAAAGTTGATTACAACTAATTAAGGGCTTTCTTTGTTATTTGACCTTGTCTGCTTTTTATGTAAATATGTTTCTTTTGGTCTGGCATATTTTTAGACTCAGAAAAGTATATTAAGACAAGTTACATTATGTATTTTTAATATATTTTTGTATTGCATAGAAACCCCCTTGCTATTGTTTAAGAGCCTGGTTTCATGTTGGGCTGTTCTGAGTGATGATACGTAGACACGTGTGCCTTGCAGATTTAGGATGGCTCTGTGAGATGGACCAGGAGTGGAACTGTAGTAACATACTTCAAGGCCTTCCAATGGTTTAAGGAATAATGATCCATACACACACACACACAAAAAAAAATCCTCTGCGTAATATAAACAGCCTTCATGGCAGAGTAGCCTTTGTTCCACTAGTTATTGAACTGGATAAGCCTTAATTTAGTGGCTCCAGACACAGCTAAGTAATAAATGATTGGTCCCTCCTTGCAAGGTACATTGCAGAACTTAATGGCTTGCTCACATCCCCATGACCACTGATGTCAGGATAAAACACTTAACACAGACAACACAGTGAGCTGAGGAACAGCAGCCTCCATGAAGATTTGTGTACCTGTCAAAATCTGAGAAGGTTCAGCACTAAGTGAAATGAAAAAAATCTCCTGAAGAAAACTTGGGTGAGTTGAATAATATTTCTATTAAAAACAACAGCAGCATGTAATACAATTTTGATGTGTTTTATACATAGAGAAGAAACCTGCCATGTAAGCCAGTCAGCAGAAGATGGGAGATGGCATACTTCTTGGTGTGTCAAAAAGAGATGTGTAATCAATACCTTCACACCTTCAGGCTTCCAGTCAAACTAAAATATGCAAGAGCAAGAAAGAATAGGAAAGGAAAGATTGAGACATAAGGGGTATAAGATAGGAATATCTTAGAAATATGTCTAAAACTTGTCATCACATATTCTTCGAGTCTAATATATTGGGATCTAAGGACAGATAAAGCATAAATCTCCTCTTTGGTACAAAGAAGTGGCCACAAGGGGGGCATTAATGCCAGGAAAAAAACCCTCTGCACAGGCAAGGTTATGTATTTAAGCATGAAACCGGGTATATGCTTCTAAACCCAGGTTTTTTTCTTTCCTTTCCACACCCTCGGTACCTTGCATTTCATGTCAGGTGGTCATGGAGCCTCCTAGTCTGTACATTTGGGGCTCAGAAGATCTGTCCCCTCTTGCTAAGGGAAGGTGTCCCATCTCCATACCTCCGTAGGCAACACTGGTGCCTGGCTAAGAAGAGGGTGATCTCCTGAGAGCTTGGAGACAGGTGGTGAGGGAGCGTGGGTGTTCAGATCCAACAGGAAAAGGCAGGCATGCTGGGATCAGACTGGGAGATGAAGTAAGCATTGCATGCTGAAAATGGATGGTGAGGGTCTAGTGTCAGTATGTCTGTGCTTCCTCCTCCTTTCTCTTTAGAGCTCCTCGTGTCACAGAAATGCTAACTTTTCACTGCTGAAGGCCAATACAGGAAGCTCTTACTTTGTCCCTTGTAAAAGCAGAGCCTCCTGGCCAGGTGTCCAAATCCCTGGGAATCCAGTCAGCTTCAAAGGCCAGGTCTTGAATATCTGCTGCAAACAGCTGGATGGGGAGTTACAAACTGCCGATTACTGGCATGACTTATTCAGCAACTCTTTGAGAAGATATTTGAACAATCGGAGAAGTTGGTGATTTGTTCGCTCACAGTGGGACCAAGAGGTGCAATTCAGCCAGTGACTTGTTATGACGAATTGTCTAGGGCTATAGTGGGGACATTTTGCTCAGTGCCCTGCTGCTGGCAGGAGCTAAAAAATGGAAAATCAGAACAGGCAAAACACATTCCTGCTGCATGGGGCAATGTCCGACCTCAGTCACCCTTCTGGCAGCTGGCAAAGTTCTGCTGAAGGCAGGGGTGGAGCAGCTGTAGAAGCAGCAAAGTGTGACCCATGCAAGTGGGCTCACTGAGGGGATGAGCAGCTGGGCTGCCCTTCACTGTGCTGGGGCAAGGTGCCAGCCTGTTCCCCTGGGAGGGAGGTGACCAAGGGCCCAGCAGTACTCCTGCTTAATGGGCGGCACCAAGAAGATGTGACAAAAAGGAAGTTTTTATTTCAAACATCTTCTGGTGAAGAAAAAAAATCTAACATAATTTCTCCTCTTCCACCTAATAAACAGTGAGTGTTTTCACCTCAGTGTTGGGAACCCAAGCTCTCAAAAGGTGGAAAGCAAAGCTAAGAAGAGGTCTTGAATGATTTTCTCTAACAGAGTAAGGATGAAACCCTGATGCCATCAAAGGATTTCCCTCAGGGAGGTGAAAGTCATTGTCGTGTTTTTAAAATAGTTGCAATTTTCTGTCTCTAAATAGCACAGACTACAAAATGTATTGCAAGGGGAATATAAAAATAGTTAAAGTCTTCAAATCTTTTAATTCAATGAGAATGTAATATGCAATTAAAATTAATTATCTCATAATCGAAATGTAGACACTGATTATTGCATCATTTTTGTAAGAGACATGCATCTTGACTTGCATAATTTCTGGTATCATCGTGGAGTTAGCTCAGAAGAGAATCTGGGCCCAAAAAATTTTTCATTCCTTAGCACTCAGAGTAGATCAGTTGTGGTTGGATTTGGCTTTTCCTTCACGGAGTACTTTGAGCACCTCTTCATGGCAGAGACTCTACCCTTGCCCTTGGTGTGCAATTCACTCACTCCTCCCCAGCACCTCCCAATCAGTTCTGCTGCCCATTTTTTTCACTCCCATTTGCTATCATCTTAGAATCATAGAATCATTTAGGTTGGAAAAGTCCCTTAAGATCATCAAGTCCAACCATTAAGCAAACACTGCCAGATCCACCACTAAACCATGTCCCTGTCACCAAATCTACAGGTCTTTTAAGTACCTCCAGGAATGGTAACGCAACTGCTTCCCTGCGAAGCCTATTCCAGTGCTTGACAACCCTTTCTATGAAGTTTTCCTTAATATCCAATCTAAACCTTCTCTGGTGCAACTTGAGGCCATTTCCTCTTGTTGCTTATTACTTTGGAGAAGAGACTGACCCCAACCTCACTACAACCTCCTTTCAGGTAGTTGTGGAGGGCAATAAGGCCTCCCCTGAACCTCCTTTTCTCCAGGCTAAACATCCCCAGCTCCCTGAGCCATTCATCAGATTTGTGCTCCAAACCCTTCACCAGCTCCATTGCCTTTCTCTGGACACACTCCAGCACCTCAATGTTCTTGTCATGAGGGGCTCAAAACTGAACACAGGATTTGAGGTGTAGCCTCAGCAGTGCCAAGTACAGGGGGACAGTCACTGTCATCATCTTCTCTCCATCTCCTGTTGCTCCCCAGAACTGTTCTCAGGTTACTTATCCCAACCTGATGAGATTTACAGAATCACACTGACTTTGCTTGTCTCATTTTAGTTCTGTTTTCTACACATCATCTCTCGTTCTTCTGACACAAGGTCTTAACATGAGGCATTTATGTTTTTGCCTTTTTGTTAAATATAATGTCATGTGGTAGCTACATGCATTTTGTTGGTATCATAATTTAATAGGGCTAAATATTGAGCAGGGCTTGGTTCTACTGCTGATTAGCAGTATGGACTTGTGGTGGGACCCTGACTGGTCTGAGACATTGAGGTGGATCTGGCTGTACCTTCACCCTATGGTGAATTCTTTAAAGAGGAGCAAAAGAATTTTAAACTCCAGACGACTCCATTATAACATTCCATTATAATATATTATAATAGTATACTAAGTAACTCAAAGAAATAGAGAAACATAAAATTAATGGGAAAAAGACTAGAAATAAAATAGCTTTGTAAACCAATCTCTCATTTTCCACAATATCCTTGTAGGTGAGAACTTGCTTTCAGGCCTAGATTCAGTCAGGCTCTGACTCCTGTGGCATTTTTCTCTCCCCTGCTGGGTCCTGGCTGCTATACATATACATATTTTTTTTTTTTAAGATCTTTGAAAGCACCACTATAGTGCTTTTAAACAGAACCCCATCAGGCCCCGGGGAGCTGATAAAAGAGTTTGGAAATGCCTTGTCCTGGTTATGCCCTGCTAATACTCTGCCTTCACAACACAACAGGACACAAGTTTTGTCCTGAACTGTTTGTCCTGTTCATGTGCCACGCAGGTTCCCTAAGGGTATTTTGGTTGGTTGGTTTGGTGGATTTGTTTGTTTGTTTGTTTTGGTTTTGCTTTTGCTTTTTTTGGTAGGATTGAGAAGTGTGGTTCCCATCTCCTTCTGGACATTCCTGTCCCTCTTGCTGGAATTTCCTCCACTGTGCTTTGGGCAGATGCTCATAAGCATGTTCCCTCACCTTCTCATCTCTTTAAGTTTGCATTTCCTTTTAAAATGATTCACTTGTGATTTAGAAGAAAAGTCATGTTTGGATTCCCAGGAAGTTGCTTGAATAAGCCAAGCCTGTTTGGTCACAAGTAAATAGCTTCTAGTTGTTTTCAGCAAAGACTGTTTTCTATAAACACTGCGCACGTGAGCTGTAGGTAAGACACCTCTACCTGTTCGGACATAGGTCAGTCCATTCAGGTTTTTCTTCTGCCTGTGATGCATGATGTGGTCTCTGATTTTGATGACATAATTTTAATAGCCTGGATTTAATTTTCAGAAACAGCTGAATTTTGCTCCTAACACACTGATACTGCAAGATGGGGAATTTGTGACTTCTCCAGTTTCTCAGACTGTCTTAATGACTGCATTCCACACTGGCTGGAGTCTCAGTATGGCTGTCAGTATGGAAGGATGCCTTTTCACCCTTTCCAAACATCCTTCTTCTTCCCAACTCACTTCCAGAATATGTCTACTGAAAATGTCCTGTTTAATTTTTTGGGGGCTCTTTACCTTGTTCTGTGCATTTTTTTAATGAACTCCACTTGCTGGAATTTCTTTGGCCTCTGCTGACCAGTGGGAGTCATGTGGACAAGGACAGTACATAACTGCTCTGCCTTGTTTCCCTCTTCTAGGAGCAGGAGCTCCTTCCTTCCCAGCGCTGCAGGGCTTGCATGCTTCTTTACTCTGTGTAGGATCTACATTTGCCTTTCACTGCTGCAATGGATCAACATCTGGGGAAGCCTTGCTAGGTGCAGCAGGAATCTTTTTATAATGACATATCAAGTTAAAAAAAAAAGCTGAGAAGTGGATTTGCACATTGTTCATCCTGATAAATATAACTATGAAATTGCTTTATAACTTTGGACACAGTTGGAGCTTTATAATAGGTTGTCAGTGAAGTAGCACCTGTGATCCTAATGCTTGCATCTATTTTCCTGATCTTAGCAATAGATTCCATTTTGCAGTGCTAGTGGGAATAGCTCTGGGTCTGTGGTGGGGGGGTGAGGGTTTAATTCCCCCTGCCTTTTTCCCTTCCATCACAGACTTAGGTTTCTCCAGGCCATCTCAATTGTACAAAACACTCTGATTTTTGCTTTCATCTGGATGAAGGTTTCAAATTCGTCCACATTTGCTTAACTGTACTTACGCTAGCATACTCGTGTCCCTGTTAGACGTAGAAATAATTTTGTAGTTCAACTTTTTCAAAGAAAACAACTGTCAAATTATTATTCAGAGGAAAGGAAGGAAAGAAGGATGAAGTGGGTGGAGTGTAAGTAACAATTACTGTAGGCTGATAATATTTAAAGATTCATAGAGGGATGTATTT
The DNA here is from genome assembly GCA_035041135.1 of Platyrinchus mystaceus. NCBI lineage: Eukaryota > Metazoa > Chordata > Aves > Passeriformes > Tyrannidae > Platyrinchus > Platyrinchus mystaceus. The sequence continues at coordinate 104,733,232 of JAWWLV010000001.1, forward strand.
CATGGGCCATACGTGTATGTAACAAATTCGCCTACTCTGTAATCCTTCTCTTTATTGACAACATAACAGTCATGTCTTTCCAGAATGGTAAACTACAGAATGTTTTTCTTCTGCAAATGTTGCATCTGAGCTCCAATAACCACTGTGAAGCGTTATTACTGGGAAAAGCTGGCAAGTCTACTGAGCAGGTTACTGATTCAAGCATAAATCCCTGACTGAAGGAACCTTTAGCATGTGCTTTCTTTTTGAGTCCTAGGTCTTGATTTTCAGATTCAAGGAGGGTACATTCCCAGAGAGCTGCAACTCCAAATAGTTCTCAGAATGTGTAGAAATTGGACATTTACTTGTATATTGAAATATGACAAAGGGAAATGTAATTTGGGAACCTCTTCTGCAGCCCTCAAACCTAAAACCAAGAAGATGGGGAAAGCAAGTCAAGCAAGTCATGCATGTAGGTTGCATAGCTGTCATTATATAAACTAACACTATTGAAATATATTTAAAAGTGAGAGTCACCCTAAAGCAAATCTGTTTCTTCAAACCCTTGTTTTCACGTTTAAATTAAAAAATATTTTTTGCTTAGGGAAGAAAGGGTGACAATCTATTAATGAGAAAGAAGAATACATTTTCCCTTTCCTTCATTTGAAGTGACTTTTTAATCCAGGACTATAGTGATGGACTAGCAATAGAAAGCAGTTGTGAATTTTTTTTTCCCCAGTAGATTCGGTTAGCAAAGTTTGGTCTAATTTCTGAAGATGTGTCTGCTCTTCTGATAGATCCCAGGCCCTGGTTACTTATCCAGCAAAATCAACTTTAAATAATGAAATAAAAACTTTGGGCAAAATCCAAGGAAATGTAAGCCTCTTTCCTTCCCTGGGGCCTGATGCAGCTCCCAGTCCTATTACCTGTGGAAAATTCTCACCTGGCCCAATATTAAAACTTGTGGTTCTGGATCAGCTCAGATGTCATCCCATACCTTTTTCCTTTGTGCTTTTGAGACAGCAGAGATGCCATATCATTACCTAAACCTGTATCCTGGCACCTGAGCTTTTGGCTGAGAGGATGTAAAAGGGGGTGAAGGGACTGTAAGTACAGGGCTGAGGTGGTTGCTTTGCACCAGCATCCCCTTCTTGGAATGCAAACCACGCAGGAGACACTGATGTCCTCCAGTGCCTCCCAGTTGGGCTCCCTGCATGCTGGTTAGGGATACAGGGACCCTGAAGTAGCTGTAATTTCAACCGGAGCTGCTCAGGACAGACGGTGAGAGCTGTGTGAGTGGCGTCCTGCTGGAATCCTTTCAGCCTCTTGCACTGAGCCTGCAAGGGAGGGGCTCACTTGCTTTTCACCTTTTAGAAGAAAAAACAAAGACAAAAATACTTCTTTTTCTTTTTTGTTTGTGCCTGCTTTCCCCCCCACTTTTATTCCCCAGTATATACTGGGTTTTGTACTTTCCTTTTCTCCTGTATTTCGAAGACCCTTAATAAATAAAAGATGTGAACACAAAATTGCCATTCAAATTTGATTGTCTCAAATTATGTCTAGAATGAAACAAAAATCTAGTGATCTGTGATTTTGTGTGGCAAAGGCAGCTTAATGCTATTCAATCCAGTAGGGGAGATATAAAGAAAGAGTATAAAAAAAAAAACCCAACCAACTAGCAAAGAAAAGAAGACGCAGGGAAAGTGCAATAAAGAACAGCATAATACTTTAATGGTCTGAAGAGATTTTTCAACAAAACCATTACTAATACTGGGTATTCTTCTACGCTCAGATCTTACCATCACAAAACCATTAGCTATTTGGTAGTCACAATCTTCCCTATATCTATATCATCTCTTTTCATTGCTTTTTATTTGTCTTTGTCTTCTTCTGCTTGACTGGTAACATGCAGCACCCTTGTGCTATATACTTATTTCAAGACTGACTGCAACAGTTATAAATATCTCCTCAGCACTGAGGGAGGCAAAGAAAAAGTGATGAGCTTCAGTAGCCAGAGTTCTGAATTGCTGCAGACAAGAGAGTCTGTCAGTGAAGATTGTGAAATAATAATTTTGCTGGCTACTTTTTGCAGCTTTAAAGAAGAAACCTTTAGTTACATTCAAAATAACAGAGATAAAATTATGATCAGAATTCCTTTTTCTCTTGCATTTGGACATGGTACTTGAATAGTTAGAGTAGATGTTTTCCTGTGGCAGCAGGGCTTTGCTTATTTTCTCCTGAATATTTGGTCTTCAGGAACAATTTTGATGAATACTTAGCAATAGGCTTTCAGTTCTGGAAGGGTATTGGGGCTTTTTGTGTTGTGTCTCCTGTAAGAGGAGGCAGAAGAGCCACTGGGTTTGCTGTATTGCAATGTACACTAGTGTGAAAACAATCACAGTGACACTTTTTCTGTCAGGTGCTGTGGAAGCTCTGCACATCTCATCCTTTGTCTGCAACAGCAGCAACACATCTGTTTTTTTCTCTTTGCTTTCAAGAAATAAACACTGTGAATTTGGTCTCCATGCATAAACACAATTTAAGTTAAAAGCTTAACAAAACCTTTTTTCTCCTTTTAAACCTTGCTTCTTGCCAGTTATTCACAGTGCTGGGTATGCCCCTTAAATTAAAAAAATAAAATTAAATTAAAGCTTCCCTCTATTATGTGAGAGTCTGAGCACTTACTCCTTCAGCTCTGGTGTTTTTTGAGACCCATGCACTGGCTCATCCAGGGACATTACCTGCCCTGTGGTCCTCAGTGGAGAAATGATGATAAATGATGAAGAATAGATCTGGAGTTGAATTCTAGGTGTTCACTATGTCTTTTACAGTAGCATGTCCAGGAGCTCACTGAGGATTTAGATTTCAGAGCATAGCAACTGACTGCCTGGGAATTTGTCAAAGTATGAGAACAGGATTATGTGAAATAGATACGTGATCACAGAAACAAGAGTTGCATGGTACTCATCACTCATAGCTCGTGGTGTGCTCAACCTTGTCCTAGGTCTGTGCTTTGCAGGCCTTTCTGGCAAAGGTGCCTTTCATAGGGAATACAGAAAGAAATAAAGCAGTTATCCTGGAGAAGCCAATGAAAAAGCTCTTCATGAGCAAGGAGTAAAACTTGGACTTGCTTTGGAGGTGAGAAAGTGGTCAGGCAGCGCTGCTGGCAGACCGAAGGTAGGAATTAATCATGAGGCAAGAGACTGGGTGCTACACAGAAGGATGAGCAACATGCTGAAGAACCATAAAGGCGAGGACTAAAACCTCGTCGCCAATGAGTGAAGACAGATGACAACAGATGTTGCAAATTCACCACTGTAATGAGAAACCAAAGAAGGTCATGTTGCCACCAATGTCTTGAATGGTGCCAAGGCTCTGCACCCATGTTCTGTGAATGAAGGTTTTGCTTGTGTAATGGCTGAGCTCCAGAGCAGGTCAGAGTGACAAGTGAAATCTGGGCCCTACATCATGTTGCCCTGGGCTGGCTTTAGAAGCCGTGGGTATTTTCAGCTCAACAGCAAGCAGACACAAGGGTAAAGGATGAAGGAAACCTTGAGAGAGTAATGATTTGCCCCACATGGGAAGGGGATGTTTAAATTCCCTGTCACCTGTGATGTCTGATTGTGCTAAGTAGAATCCTTCCAACTCTGTCAATACAAGGAGGACCAGGATATCGATTATTTAGATGGAGGATAATCTCCTTTCTGTACAGTACTCCTTATCTAAGCCACTTTGCTCAATTAAACTCTGCTCAGGCAGAGACTATTCAAATCTGCTCTAAAGTTCATGCCATGACCACATTTCCTATCAATTTCTCCACCGGAATGTATATTAATGGAAACATGGAGATATATTAATTGTACAATTTTGAATAAATGCAACCTTAGCAGTACATTTTTTATTATTATTTAATAATTATGAGTTCAGGCTTTTCTTAATTTCCTGCTGTGAGCTTTTAAAAGTCACTGCAATGCTGAAACATAAATAGAGTACGTGATGTAACACTTTGCCTAGGCAAATATCATAGACATTTTTACCTCAGGAAAATGCAATGAAATTAAAAAAACTCATTCAGCTCATTTGAAATCTTGCACTGTTGAAACCAAATAAGAGAAAATCAAGACTGAAAAATATTTACTTAAAAAAATTAAATTTATATTTTCTAAGATTTGAGTGGGCAAAAATGATAAGAATCCAGAGAGAGCATGAAAATAGTAAAGTTTTTTTTAAAAAAATCTTTAAAAACATAGATGAGAAAATATCCATCCTGCTCAAGTTTTGCTCAGCCATTACACTCCATATGTAATAAAACACAGGTGGAATGATGCTCAGATTCTGCCAGACAGTGGAAAAGCAGAAATGGAGTCCAATGTGAGACATAATGATAAGGTGACCCAGTACCATTCAGAACAGATGGATTATCATTGTTTACTATCTCACCACTTGACCATCAAACTCACGCATTCTCTCCCTTCCCCCTCTCCTCTTTGGTTCCTTCCTGTTTCCGTGTCTTTATGTTTTTTCTTTTTGTCTTTGTCTTCCTTTCTTAGCCACTTGCCTTGTTCTGACAATATGATTACTTAATACTTACCTGCCAAATTAACTGACTTATTTTACCAACGAGTGGATATACCATCCCCTGACACTCGGTGTTTGACAGTCCCACAATCTTTTCCATGTCCGTGAAATACACGCTCTAACAGGAAAATTCCAGTAAGTATGGTGGGCTTTCTCAACAACGTGTTACTGTTACCAGCATGAACCAGTACGTGTGTTGGTTTGCCCTCTCTGTTTGACTTTTAAAGGCAATAAAATGTGAACAATTAAAAAAAAATCTTTCACAACCCACTCATCTTCTCTCCTTTATTCCAAAAATCACATCCAACTGACCTCTTACTGAGAACGCTGTTCCATTCGGTAAGACTCTGTCTTTTCACAATGAAAAGAAAAAACCCTATTCAGCTAATTGAGCAATTTGCTTAACTGGATGCACTGTAAAAATGTATAGTGGAAATGCTAATGTATTAAGTGTGAGTGTGTATTTGTATGCGTGGGGAAAAAGAAATGCTACATAGATGCTGTACTTAGAATGCTGCATAAATACCCAAGGCAAAACAACTGTTATTGGAGGTATATTTTGAGGTTTACCCACTAAGAGTTGTTCATTGTCAATGAAATGGAAGTAAATACAAGGAAATTGCTTAAATTTGACCTGGAGTTTATTGCTTATATTTGACCTGAAATTCTTTTGTTGAATGATACATACATAGCTTGGGAAATATCTTCTTTTGCCTTTTATTAGCATGGCACTTGGAGCCTAGACATGGATCTGGATACCTTTGTACAGGACCCATTGAGAAACAAGGCAAGGGGATCTCCTATGCCAAAACACTTACAATGTTTTGCGACTCAACACCTGGAGCAGGGAACACCTGTAGCACTCTGATGATGCTGGTCAGTGCAGTAGGTTGTAGCACAACAATCACCCCAGATATGGCTATGTTTTGCAGGAGAGTGGAAAAAAGGGATTTGAAGGAGAATGGTGAGATCACTTTGTGGGTGATTATCAGGGGCTCTTTAAAGTGTAAAGGACAGTATTAAAAATCATGAAATACCAGCAAGTAGGTAACAGTGCTGCTGGCCCAAAGTCCACTATTTTCCTCCCTCTCAGAAACAGTACTGAGGATGTGCTTTCCATGTTAGGCTCTGAGCACGTTCCTGAGATTGCAAAACCGCAGAGGTACAGCAGAAAACTGAGGCAGGGAACAGTTTAGTTACCCTACCTTTGGTTTCCCCTTTCCTCTAAGTGAGAGGGGGTTGAGATTCATGCAGGAGCTTTCTCTGTAGCAAAGGGGTGCAAAGAGCAGAGCTGGAGTGGAGGCTGGAGTGGCCCAAAAGAGGCTTTATAGGAATAGGATACTGACTTCTTTCTTTGCTTGCTTTTAGTTCTCAAATATTGCAGCAATGCAGTACGTACATAATATGTACACACTGAAGAATACTCTGCCAGGGGATGAAGTATTTGAGGCTCTCTTTGTGGAATCTGTAGGCCACCCACCTTAAAACCATGGTTGTTTTTTAGGTAGCAGAGGCAGCAACATCAGGGCAACCTTACAGCTGAATGTGCTGGAAGAGTGAGCAGTGGAGCAGAATAACAAAGTGGAATTAGGAAGTAACCGGGAGACTGGGATGACATAATAGCCATTTTCTTATCACTGCTTTTTCTTATGTCTGGAACTATATTCATCCACATTATAAAAATGAGGTGATGGGAGCAACTCAGCAGTGTTTAAGTTCTCTTAAAATACAAGGGTGTACTGAGCTGTTAATGGCACACACCATGTCTACAAAACTTGCAAGGCTTTTAAAGTCTACACCTTTATCTTGCTTTTTCCTTTTTCCTCACAGAGTCAAGGCCTCCAAATGGGGTTCATCATCCTGCAGCAAGGCTCTTTGTGATTCTCATAAGAGACTGATTCTCATAAGATATCACCAGAGGATCTTTTGAGGTCCAGCCTGTGCTGGGTTCTATGAAATATAAGCCTGCCTTAGAAAGGGAAAATTCACTCACTGAGAAGCTAACAACAATTGCATTCCTCCAAGGAAGGACTTAAAAAAAGAGTGAGGGAATTTTTCTGTTCAGGATCCATTTAATTCCTGGCCAGTTCAAACTCTCCTTTATACTTAGTGGACAGTTTTTGCATGTTGTGTGAGAAATAAGAAAATAGGTTTATTTTTCTTATTTTGCCTTCTCTCTACACTTACTAGCAACTTTATGGGCAGGTATTTAAGGATAAATGGATTGCCTCTCTTGCATAAAGGTTTTAAATAAAATGACTCTTTTCTGACTAAAAAATAGGTTACTCAATTTTTAATGGCTTTCTCCTTCCACTGAAGATCATCAGCTTGTATTTGATGTAAAAATGACACTATCATCATAAAAGCTCCTTCTGTTGGGATTCACCGCACCGTTTAGACCAGATAGCAGGGTAAAGTCCTAATGGAGAAATAAACATTTGAGCATCTTTCCTGATACTGTAATTGCCACACTTAGGTGCTGCTGTATGTGAAAACAGAAGTACAGGGGAAATTTCCTTGTTCATTCCATATGCTAGAAATTTTACCATCCTGCCTGCATATGTTGTTTGTTATATGAGCGTGAGATAAACATCAAAGCAGAAGTTGTCTTTATGTGGCGATGGAGAAGTTTTGTGACATAAAATGTAACTCCATTCCTGTTGCCTCTTGAAAAGAAAAACTCACATAAACCCTTGCCCCTGCCAAAACTCTGCTGAGAGAAAAACGAAGGAAAAATTGCAGCAAGAAACTCTGAAGCTAGAAGCGTGGCAAAATGATGGCAGCAGAGATGAAGTCTCAAAGCCGGGAAGATATGACAAAATTGGTATGCAGCACCCAAAACTCCCGATGTTGTTTGGTAGGAGTTATAATCATAGCATGTTATAGAAATTTTTCTTCTGGCCAGCCCTACTGAGACTCTGCAGTCCCTACTGGGGGAGACACTCTGCCTTGGCTGGGATGTGCCGACACAGCTGAGAAGCTCAGACACTGACAAAGGGCCCATTTCCTCGTTTTGCTGGGTTAACATCCTCAGCACCCTGGGTCAGAGAGATATTTACAGCAGCACCTGTCATGTTATAGCATCTCTCTGGCAGAGTGCTTGGCTATGGCAGAGTGGAAGTTTGGCTTTTGAAGAGCCGGGGTTCAAATGCTTTCTCCGTGGCATGCACATGTTTATATTAAGAAAAGAACTTGACTTGATATATCAAAGTAGGGAAAAGGGTGCTTGCTGGAAGAAAATAAACCCTGACCAAGGGCACTCGTAACATTAGGAGGTCTAGGTTTAGGAATGTACGGATTGGGGAACATATTTTGTTGACCTCTTCTCCCAGAGTAATTGAAAATTATTCAGTTCTGCTGAATGTAACTGCCAGGAGCTTCTGCTTGATATAATTGAGTTCTCTACCCTCAATTTGTTTGCCTGTGTTTCAGGCTTTGAAAAAAATAGCATTTAACCTTTTATTGTTTATCCAGACTTATTTAGAAAAAACAAAAATCTCTGTGGCTGGCTATATCAACTACCCTCATTTTTGCTGATCTCTGGCATGAGGTGAGTGTCAATAAAAAGCCACTCAAAAACTCTTTCTTCCAGGGTTATTACCAATGGTGTAAACAGTTTTCAACAATATTGTATGTCCCTGATTATGTTATCATGTGGAAGGGATACAGCCCTGTTCCTTTCAAAGGACTCAACATGTATTTGTGCCAGGCAGGTGTCTGCAATTATTGTGTCATCTGCATTTGGGATTTCACCCTAAACATGAGAAACTCTAAGCACGTTAAAAAGTGGTATTTTAAGTGTCTTGATCTCTGAGAAAATCTCGCTGCAATTCGAACCCACTGCTCAGGTATGGAACTTCCCAATGCAAAGTTCAGCACTGCTGCGGAGATGGGTGGGAGTTTATTCGATCACAGATATCTAGCCTGGGTTTTGCCTTATTGTTGTCTTCTCTTCCATCAGAAGAAGGAGTCTTTGTACCTTTCTGCAGCTGCTTTAGAGCTCAGAGTGCTTCTTATTCAACCTGCATCCCACCCACAGAATCACAGAATCATGGAATGGTTCAGGTTGGAAGAGACCACAGCAGGTCATCTGGTTCAACCTCCCTGCTCAAGCAGGGTCATCTCAGAGCACAAGGCACAGGATTGTTTCCAGATGTTTCTTGAATAATCTCCAGTGAGGGAGACTTCACAACCTCTCTGGGCAATCTGTTCCCATGTGGAGTCATCCACACAGTAAAGCAGTTCTTCCATACATTCAGGTGGAACTTCCTGTGCATCATTTTCTGCCCATTGACTCTTGTCCTATTGCTCAGCACCATCGAGGAGAGCCTGGTCCCATCCTCTTGACATCCCCCCTTCAGATACTTAAGACACATTAATGAGATCCCCTTCTTTATCATTGTACCTCTCCACTGGACCTGCTTCAGAAGCTCTGTGTCTCCTCTTGTACTGAGGACACAGAACTCCAGATGCAGCCTCACTGGGGCTGAGTAGAGGGGCAGGATCACCTCCCTTGACCTGCTGGCAGTGCTCTTCCTAATGCAGCCCAGGATACCATTATCCTTCTTGGCCACAAGGACACACCGCTGGCTTGTTGTACCCAGGACCTCCAGGTCTTCTCCACAGAGCTGCTTTCCAGCTGGTCACTCCAAGCCTGTGTCAGTGCCTGGAATTGTTCCTCCCCAGGTGCAGGACCCAATTAAACAATACTGGGCCCAGTATTGAATCTTGGGGGACACCACTAGTGATAGGCCTCCAACTAGACCCCGTGTCACTGACTACTGTCCTCTCCTCTGGGATCTGCCTTTCAGCCAGTTCTCAATCCCCCTCACTGTCCACTCATCCAGTCTGCACTTCCTGAGTTTGTCTCTTATGCTAGCACGTTTTGCCAAATTTTTTGATGCGTAGATCTCGGGATGACATCTCAGCAGGAAGGAGGTAGGTATATTGATTAGGTTATACTCAAAGCTTGAAGCAATACTGATTTATTTACTAGCAACTAATTCAAATTGCTTCATTTTTCTAATGTCTTGACCAAGGCCAGTTTCTTATTCTTTGGACTAATGTGTGCTCCTGTGCTGTCACTGATCATCTATGCAGTGCTGGTGTTACTGATCGGCAACACCAGCATACCATGTGTGAGAGAGGCATTTTTAATACAGGTGACCTTTTGTTTTTTTATTTTTGAGTCTTGCTCCTTAAAGTGGGCACAGGGCAGCAGGCTCCTTGCATTGGGCTATCAGAGAAGGTAAGTTTGCAGTGCCTGGCAGGAGATGAAAGAGGGTTTACAGAGAGCTGCAGGCAGGGAACTGGGGAAGATCAATGTAGATGCATATGCCAGGGAGAAAGGTATATCATGTCACCTGGAAAATGAGCTTGGTTAAGAACCCAAGAGCTTTTGTTTTGCCTAAAATAGCTCTAATTCCTCTCTGAGGAGGAATTAGGTGAGAATCTACTCAGGGAGGTCCTTGTTCTAGAGTCTTTGACACCGTGAAGTACAGCTGACAATTTGGGTCCAGGTCCCTTTGGCTGGTAACACCCAGAAGGGGAAAATAAAGCCTTTATCATAGCATGTTGAGGTGCCATGGAGTTATCAGTGATAACCAAATGGTTTGTGACCACACCCTCCTCAGGCATGTGCCCTCTAACAGACCTTCACAGTGAGTTCTACAGCCCAGAGGCACAGTCAATGCCCAGGACATAGAACACAAAGCCACTGTAGACTCCTCTGCGACTACAATGCAGTATCAAGTGCTTTTGCTGGCTTGTAAATCCAATGATTTCAGGATTCATTTTTGTAATCTGTGGCAAAGGAAATGTACAAGCCATAGGAGTGTGTGGAATGGGGAATACAGAAGGGAAAGCTCATGCTTTCACCTTCAGCCTCTGATTTCTCTGCTTGTAGCTTTTCTGGTGGGTTCGACATGTCCTGTGGCAACCTTCATGGTCAGACACAGCAGCTTTTGGGGCTCTGAAAAGAAAATTATGACTATCTTCAACCTCTACTTTTCAGAATAAATCTTGTCCAGAATAGCTCTATTGTTCCTCACACAGTAGAAAAGTGTTGGCTTTCCATGGCTTTGGCAGGGTTGTAATAACTCTGAGGGCGTGATTTTGCCTGAGACTGTGTCTGTGAATAACCTTTCACAGGCAGTGATCCTGCAAACTTTCTGGCATGTCAGTGTTCTTACAGGTTTTTCCATGCATGAACGTACATGACTGTTGGAACTGAGGCATGGAGACATTATGTTTGCAAAGGTAGTTATTTCCTGAGTGTAATGTCAGAAACCTGTGTTCAGTTTGGTTTGTTTTCTACTGTTATGGAGGTTTATCAAACTCTATAACTTCTTAATTACGACTGCGCATAGTTGTTTCAGAGAGACTCATCTGTCTGAACAAAGGAATGTTTATTATGTTTTAAAATGAAAAGGGAATTAGATTTGTTTTTGCAAAGATGCCGGTAAGTCTCTTGGTGTTTTTTTTTTTTGTTTTGTTTTTTGTTTGTTTGTTTGTTTGTTTGTTTGTTTGTTTTTTTGTTTTGTTTTGGTTTGGTTTTTTTTTCAGATGGATCCAGAAAATGTATTTGTGTATAACATTCTTCATATACATACAAGATACGTTTCCTGATGGGAGAAAATAATCCAAGCCTATAGTTGTTCACTCCTTGACTGCCACTTGACAGAGAACAGAACCTTATATAAACACATATGTGGTAATAAACAGCAGACATGGGCATGCTGGTTTCATGTTGCTCTGACTATGGAGTGTTTATCATTGTCTGGCACGTGTCTTTCATTGCCTTCCCCTGCCCTGGTTCCATGTGCAGGGGGGGACGGAGGGTGGTGACATTTTCCTGATGGTGTGTGGGGTGTGCAGTTGCGTGGCACCAGGTTCTGCATGGTGAGCAATTGCTTGTGAATTGTTCACCTGTCTTGTACACTCTGTTATTAGTATTGTTACTGTTTGTTTCCTTATTTCATTGCTGGTAAATTGTTCTTATCTCAACCCGCGATCTTTATCTTTTTGTGCCCCCAATTCTCCTCTCCATCCTGCTGCAGGGGTGAGGGGGAGTGAGAGGGAAGTGACCGAGCAGTGTGTTGTCTGGGGTGTTTCAGTGGGAACATTAAACTGGGGAATACCATTCCTAAACCACGACATGCCCATAATTTCCTACAGTCACAGGAAACACTTACAGGAAATAGAAAGATCACAGTCACCTCAGCCATTCACTACTGCCTGTTGTATTAGAAGAAATGAGGTTGTAACAGGGTTTCCTCCTTAATCAGCTGGAAGAGAAAGGTTGTCCCAGGCACGTGAAATACCACTTACTTTCCTCTTACAAAATGGAATGATTTTGAGCAGTGCCAAACCATTAAAGATTTTGCAGTGTTGTGGAAAGGTTGTAAGAGACCACTCTGTTGCTGATCCAAGCCGGGTAAGTTTAAAGGCCACATCCTCAGCAGGTGCAGACTGGTACCCTTCAATTGACATCAGCCGAGTGATGGAGCTGCTGATAGACTCCAAGAAGCCTTAGAGAATTAGGCTCAGCCAAAAGGCCTGCAGTCCTGCAATTACTGTTTTACTTTCTCAAATATTGTTCCAGTAACTTCATTTGATTAATTTTTTTTCTTGTTCTGTTAGTATGTGTAACCGATCAGAATCTGATTTTTCCACAGCAGTACAGTGTATTATCAAGCCTGTATCTTTTTGTCCAGCCTGCTTGCTAAGCTGGGTACAGTGAAGTCACGGCCTGAATGCATCTAGGTTCACATTTAAGATGTGTGAAAATCTACAGTAGTTTGCTTTTTTTTCTTTCCTCCTTTTTTTTTTTTTTTTTTTTTTTTTTTGTCTAATCCCAAGCCATAAATATAGAAGCTTTCTATGGCCTGTTTTGATTCCTGGAAGTATTATGAAGCTGGTGATCATGATACAGTTTGGGTTGAGCCTGGTTGGTAGGGACAGGTTGAACGAAGTAATCTAAATAAAAGTGCATGGCCTCTTGGACCAAAAATTGGTTGGCTTGCCATTCCCAATTCATTTATCTCACAAAAAACTAAACAGAAAAAAATCCTCTGCAAATTCCTATCAGTTTCACAGGGGTCATTTGCTTTTCTGGCTTCCACTAAGGATATCATTATGCTCTTTAGTCCTAACCCAATCCTAACCTGCTCAGCTTTCTAAATAGTTAGTTTAATTAATCCCCTGCCTTTCTGATTGTGAGTGCTATGTAGTGCAAGTGAGATTTTGATGCAAAGCATCACTAAATTAATTAGTTTTGGCCCTGATCCACCAGATTTAATGGGGGTATTTGCACGTTCAAAGGTAGACCACTGTTGAAGTGCCTCATTGAATGGGGCACTTCTCCCTTAATGAGAGGGGGCGAGGTGGCTTGGCCTCTGGCTGCTGGATGAAGTTATCAGGAGTACTTACTGCCGTGGCAGACAACCTCTGCTCCTGGTAAGCCACGATGATATTTTACTTATATCTTGTAAAGAAGTGGAGCACCTTGAATAATCTCCATCTAATTTTCTGCCACCTTCTTCTGTATGTCAGTGTTGCCTCATGTTGAAGGTGTTCTCACTGAATTTGTGATATTCTCTATCCACATCTTTAACTCTGGTTAAAGCCGTGAGAGAGACCTAACGTGAAAGGTTTGATCAACACCACCTTAGATGTTAAGATTTTTAAGAGAAATAATCCTGTGTGGTAATGGACTGATACTGTTAATTTGATTCTTGTCCAGAAGACAAGACTGTTATCCTGTAGACTGAGATTAAAATTGATGCTATCTTTTTGGTTTTGCAGGACAGTGGTGTATTCACATCAACAGACACCACTTCTTAACTTTTCTTCAGTGTGTATGTGAGGAAGAGGAGGGGAAACGTTGCCAACCTGATTTTGGTTCCTGTGGCGGTTTAGAGCAACTCACTGACTGGCTGAAGCTCTATGTCCTCCTTCAGTAAAACTCTGGCCCTATTGAAATTCCGAATATTTCCCACCTCCCTCACTAAAGTCAGAATTTCATTCTGTGAATTTTCATGGGCTTTTCTCGGTGTAGGAAGGTAATTATGCCCAGCAGCACATGCTAGGATTCAACAAACAGCATTGCAAAGCTTTTTCAACAACCACTCTTGCAATAATGTCCCCATAGTTCGGCCTGGCTCTATAAGATGCTGCCAGAATTTCACAGATAGATGGTATAGGTGAGGTATTATAAGATGCTGAACTTAACAGGTAAATCACAGGCCATGAGTTTTGCCCTTGAACTTGGATGATGAAAACCAAAATGACTCAGGTAGAATAGTAACTTGGTTTGTGAATCTAGTGTTTGAGTGTTACACGATCCAGCAATCCAAACTGGCACTGGGGAACTTTCATTTTACTGTTTTTTGTTTGCTTGCACTGGCTGAGGTGGATTAGATCACAACTCCAGGATAATCCTTCTGTTCAGGGCAACAGCAAAGCAGTGCTTCATCTTGAGAAGTTAGCTCTGAAAGGCTGTGTTACTTAAGTCCTGCCTGACTCCTATGGCTATTCAGATTTCCATTAGAGCCTTTGGGAATGTAGAAATTCATCTGGGCCTACTGAACAGTTTTGCTGGGAGAACCCACCTCCCAAAAAAAGCAATAATCTAATGGTGCTACTGTGGGTGAGGGGATGCTTTTTGGGGTAGAGGTATAAAACCCTGGTTGTCACTGAATCACTCTCCAGTGACTTGAGGCAGTCATCTTTCCCAGAATTTCTTCCTTAGTTCAGGACTCTTCTAGCAACCCTGGTGCTTTTTGACTAACTTAAAAATAAAAATGCATCTTGTACCCTTAATGCCTCCAAGTCTTCCCCTTGGTCAGACGCATGCACACCTCTCACCTTTCCCAGACCCATGTCCAGGAGTTCCTTTCCCTGGGGCAGGGGCAGCCCAGGTACCCCGTGCCGGCACATGTAAGGGGAGAACAGGGGTAATGAATATGCGGCAGCCTGCGGTGGAAGCCCTGCCACTGTTAAATTTGTAGCCAATTAGCCGTGTTGCACAATTCCAGCAGAGTAACACCAGTCTCTATAGACCCGGTATAGAGAGAGAAATTAGTTTAGACAAATACCTCTTAATCCCTTGTTCTTGGCTGGGTTGGAGCGCCTACTGCTAAGTGCTAATGACACGGGGAAATCCCAATTCCCAGTGTCAAGGGCTTCGAGGAATCAGGCTATCAAAGGGAGACATTTATTTTGCATTAGCTTTGATCAGCGACTCCTGTGTGAAATCTCCTTAAATAAACACCCCGCGCGGCCTCACGTTCGGGGGACGAGGGAGAGGGAACCGGAGCTACTTCCCTCCGGGCCTCGCCCCGTGGAGGCGGAATCACGGAATCGATCAGGTTGGAAAAGACCTCTGAGATCACCGAGCCCAACCTATGACCGAACATCACCTGTCAACCAGACCATGTCACTCAGCGCCACGTCCAATCTTTCCTTAAACACCTCCAAGGATGGTGACTCCACCACCTCCCTGGGCAGTCCATTCCAATGTCTAACCACCCTTTCTGTGAGGCGTTTCATCCTAGTGTCCAAACTAAGCCTACCCTGGCGCAGCTTAAGACCATGTCCTCTCGTTCTGTCGCTGGTTGCCAGGGAGAAGGGGCAGCAGCCTGCCCGGGGCGGGCACCCATGGGGACGGGTGCAGAAAGGAGCCGGGCGGTGCGGGAGGGTGCCGGTGCTGTGCGGAAGGAAGCCGGACAATATGGGAAGGAGCCGGGGCCGTGCGGGAAGCAGCCAGGCAGTGCGGAAAGGAGTCGGAACGGTGCGGGAGGGAGCCGGGCAGTGCGGATGGGAGGGTGCCGGGCAGGGCTGAGCGGGAAGGAGTCGGGCAGTGCGGAAAGTAACGGGGCAGGGCAGTGCGGGGCGGAGACGGGCGGTGCGGGAAGGAGCCGGGCAGGTGTGCGGGAAGGAGCGGGGCAGGGCGGTGCGGGAAGGAGCCGGGCAAGCTGTGCGGGAAGGAGCGGGGCAGAGCGGTGCGGGAGGGTGCCGGGCGGTGCAGGAAGGAGCTGGGCAGACTGTGTGGGAAGGAGCGGGGCAGGGCGGTGCGGGAGGGAGCCGGGCGATGCGGGACCCGCCGGGATGGCGGCGGCGCTTGGGCGATCTCGCGCTGCCCCCCGGCGGCCATTCCCGGCCGTGCTCCGCCCGCCGCCGGCTCCGACCCCCGGCCCCGCCCGGGCCTCGGCGCTTTGGGAAGGGCAGTGTTGGGTCCCCGCTGTGCCCGGGCCGCTGTGGGCTGCATCCTCCTCGGCCGGTCGGCCCCACGGAAGCCGGTGCCTCGGCGGGGAGCCGGCGGTGCCCCCCGTGAGCCTCAGCCCGTCCCGCGGGGAGCAGAGCGGGGCGAACCTCGCCTTCCCAGCGCCGGCCGCCCACACCCATTTCGGGTATTAAAATGTCGCCATTTGCAACGCAAACGCACCGGTGTTGTAAAAAAAAAAGAAAAAAAAAAAAAGAAAAAAAGAGAGTGAGCGTACTCAGTCAGCGTCGCTGTGCCCTGTCCTTGTATCAGGTAGCTGGAGCCTTTCCATGGCATTAAAGGATAATATCTCACACCTGGGGCTGCCATGAGGAACAAGAGTGTGTTTTTGCGCTTCAGCCTCCCCATGTATTCTAGATGCAATTTGTCAAATGATACTTATGTCTAAATAAGCTAAAATAATATAATAAAAGATGAAAATTGTATGGAAAGCTCCCTGGACACAATTATTAGGCCCTTATGACATTACTTAGATGCTCCAGAAGCTTCTGGGACTGAGGGGAAATTGCACTGACACATGCAAAGTAACTTTTGAGTTATTTTCAGATCACAGAGTGGCATACAGGGGAAACAAATAATGTATTGCTCCTAAATACTAATTATTTGCATGCACTGGGTCTTGGTCCATAATTGGAATGTGTGCAACGTGTATACCTAAAATGTAGCAATTTTTGTACTTATGTAAGTAGCTCTTATCTAAAAATTACATAGCTTACTACTGTGTTAACTTTATGACTGCTTCCTGGCATTGCCTGGACACACAGTACCTGCAGAAGGCACCTGCTGGGTTTCTGAATGCATCAGGTACATCCTAGCATTTCTGTGACTTTGGCGGAATGTTAATAGCATGACAGAAGCACAGCAGGCTTTGCAGAAGAGTGGTGGGGAGGGAGGATGAGCAATGACGGTTACATTAGGGCCACTTTGCAAGCGTCTAAAATAATTTTACAGGTGAAATACCCATATATTAAGCAAGGATGTGAAGATGGAATGAGTGAAAGTTGGTTTTCTGAGTGTTCGGCTTGTAAGTACCCAATTATTTTTCACCTGTAAATAGCAAATGTGGCTTCAAGTTCCTGCTTACCTCTGAGCCTTTTTTGTTCAGGAAGGACCCTGGGTCTGTGTGATGACCTTCTAATCCATAGATTCATTATCTGGTTATGGTCACCTTTCCCATCCCCCTCAGTGTTTATCCTTGGGGTTAGCATCTCTTAATGGTCTGGTTGCATCTACATTGTTGGGAGCTAATAACCACAAACCAACTCTCCAAGACAGCCAGGAAGCATTTTCTGTGTGCTGGGGCCTCAGCTGAGCTTGGAGGTGCAATTACTCTATAAGAGCCCAGTTTATGGAGCTGAGCTGGGATCCTTTCTGCTGATGCTCCAACTTTCAGTTGTGGAGAGTGGCAGGGGTCAGCTCTCAGTTTGGGGTATTGCAGGGATGGGACTTGGCCATGAATCATGTGTAGTTCTCTAATGAATCAACACCTTTAAGTGAAAAAATATTTAATAGGAAGCTCCCCAACTGCCAGGCACTTAGCTCCTGGGCAGAGGGAAATGTGAGGACGACTGGAGGCTTCTCTACTGTGGCAAAGATAACCAGTGGCTAAGGTTAACACAAAATGCAATTCACATTGGAAATAAATTGTGGATTTTTAACATTTAATTAACTATTCAGGCATATTGCCAGGAGGTGTAACAGAATTTTTTTTTTCATTGCTTTTAAGTTTTTAAATGAAGACTGGTTGTCTTTGTAGAAGATATACTCTAATCCAAATGTAAATTGTTGGGATCAATGCAGGAATTACTGGATGAACTTCTCTGGCCCTTGCTATGCTGCATGTCAGACTAGATGATGCTAACAATCACTTCTGGCCATAAAAATGTATGAGCAGTAGAAAATTATAAGTTTGAGAAGAATAAAATGATATGAAATTAACTCCATAACAGAAATATTTTTGCAACATAAACTCCTCTTTAACTTCGCTTGCATTATTTCACACCCTCATTGAAAGCAACACAGATTTATAGTTGTATTTTCACATTAAAAACAACAGTTGAGAAACTTAAGGAAAAATTAATGTAGTTCAACAGAAAGGGTTGACTCCCAATAAAAGGTCTGTCTGACCTTTTAATTTGCTACTCAGTTTCCTCATGGAGGAAAAACTTCCTGCAGCCATTGCTTTTTCTTGACTGACTCAGTTTTTAGAAATTCTCCCATTTAAGACATGATATGACTGAATAGGTAATTGTGTCTTTCTTGATAGATGAATGGTATTTGCATTTAACCCTCTCAGATAACTGTCTTGCAAGAGCTCAAAAAGTAGGCTTTCAACCTCTCCATGTTGTCCCAGTGATCCTGGGAACAACCCCTTGACTTCAACAGAAACACAAGTAGCTACTGTGACCTTACATTTATTAGGCATGTTCAAAAATCTCTGTAAGTGAATGTGAGATGGAGGCTATGACAAACACAATTCGTGTGCAGCTATCTTTAATGCTTTCTCCATGCAACGTAAGTCCACTGAAGCAACATATATACACTGAAGTGAGTAAAAACAAAATTCATGCCATGAACCAGCTTTTTGCTTATTTTTTTCTCTGAAAGTTTTCAAGATAGGAATGAAAATTAAAGCAAAAAATCAAAGCAGTTGGAAAAATCTATAATTTTTTCAATACAAAGAGAGTGCAAAGGCCCCATATCTCAAATGTTTTTCTTGACTTCTCTCAAACATAACTCCTGAGGAAGGACTTGATCTGCCTGGAGTTGAATCACGTCATGTGGTTCCATATTATTTTGAAAGGTGGACATTTTTGCATTGTCTGTTTTCATTTTGAATGAGGCAAAGCAATAAATTCTGTTTTTGACATATTTCTTCCCATTGAGATTTTCAAGACTTGTTTGCCTAGCCTTACAGAGACCTGGCTTAAGGCTGGTTCCTCCCTGACACATTTTCGGTGAGAAACTGTCTGGGCTGCTTACTCCTTAACAAGAAAAAAAAAAGCCTATTTTCCAAAGCTCTTCCACAGTCAGATACTTCTTGGATGTGATTCATCTTGGCCACTTTCAGCTGCTACATTAGGATGAGGTAATTTGTAACTTAAAGAAATTTTTCTACAAGGGCATATAGATTACAAGCTCAGCTATAAATGTCTATATTGTATTTAGCTGGTGTTGGCCATTGAACATTAATTAGGAATAAACATCAAAGAATAGATGAGGAGAGAGCAAGAGGTAATATTTTCCAAAAATACTTAATAAGGGAAAAAAACAAGTGCTTACAAAACAAAAGTGGTCTGTGAATTCATAGAAAAGGGAAAATAGAATAGAGGAGGCCAAAGGAATGTATAGATGGCAAAAAAAGAAAGGTTTTAGCTCTTTCCCAGTGCTGGGATCCAGATAAAGAAAACAGGTGTTTTCTTGTAACTGTACTAATTGAAGTCTGGCCCAAAGAGGAAGAATATACCCCAATGGTAGGGCTTGGAAAACTGATGAATGTTGAAATCTTCTTAGTACCTAATTTTTGCTCAGCTGAGTGCCTTCTTTGATAGTGCCTAAGCATACTGTAATGTAACAAGCAGTTACAGCATCCAGCACATTACACAGCCCTCTTCACTTTGCCCTGCCTTCATCTGGGAAACAGTCTATGTTTCTGTACAGCCAGTGGGAGAGTATGAGAAGAGATGGGTACTTTGGACACTTGCATTCCAACGTATCAAAATGCCAGAAGGGAAACTACCCCTCTTCCTGCCTCCCTCAAATTCAACCTGAAGCTGCAGCCTGGCCTCAGAGTCAGAGTGGCTACATCTACTCTAGGATTTGGGATGGTTTTGGGAGCATTCCTGACACTGGAGCTTGATTGTGCTGTTAAATTTAGAAACTGGACCCTGGCACAGTTTTGACCTGGGATGACTCACTCAAATGTTGTCCTTCTCTCAAACAGTTTTTAGACACTTTCATTGCTTTCAGATCCAAGTGCCCTTTAACCATCAATCAGCTGAGAATATTTTCTCTCCCAATTTTTCTGAGATCTGCATATCTAGGCTGTGTCTAGTGTCTCCTTGCAGGTTGCTGTAACAACTGTGCTTTCTTTTCTGTTTCACAGACTTTCAAACCTCCCCAGAATTAGAACAAATTCCTCAGCCTTGGAAGCACCCCTTTGTTTGGACTGTCGCACATATTGTCAGTGCTTGATTATTGATTCAACAACTCAGCAGACAAAAGGACCATCCTGGGTTCTTACACTTGCCTTTAAATGAAAGTTGTCAATTAGGCCCTTCAGTTCCAAAGGAGTTTAAGCTGACCAAACAATCTGACACCTATTCAGTCACACAAAGGGGAAGAAGTCAGAAGTAAATATTGCATATTAAGTCTCCTTGTCTATGAAATCCAAAGAGTAGCCAAAATCTGCTGGTTGTCTCTACATCTCTGATACTGTCTAAACTCTTTATTCCAGAATCTAAAATATGTATTCATGCCACCATTGTCTCAGCTGCAGTTGAACACTGCTATGACTTTTAATCTGCTTTCTTTCTTCCCTTTCTTGTTCCCCGACCCTGGATCTGTCAAAATCACTTTATCTACTGCTCTGATTGTGAAGTTCAGCTCTTTGAATCCCTCTTCTAATTCTGCTTGGTTTATTTGTTTTCTATTCTATAATTCTTTCCCTCACTTCTTTAGCCAAAGGGACATCTTTTTCTTCTCTTATCATAACTTCTTAAACCTCATATTGCTCTGTTGGATCCTGTTCCAGGGTCATGGATGATTATGGAAAGACTCTGTATTTAAGTGGGAACAGGAGTTAGTCCTCTACTCACCTGCATTAAATTTTCTAAATATTTAAAGTTGTGGGTTTTTTTTCTACATTTGCACCAGCATATGCAATACAATTTTCTATCCAGGCAAGGTGTTTTTAGTGCATTGGAGCTCCCTAGATTTTGTAGACTTGATTAAAATCTCCAGAAGCTGTCTGTGATACAAGGGGAAAACTAGGTATGCACAAGAAATATTGCTGAAAACTGCCAAACTGAAAGCACAGGTAGGCCAAGGTGGTCAAGATAGTAGCTTGGCTTTAGGTCCTACGTTTTCTGGTGGTCAAGCCTGGAACCATGTCTTAGGATCATGGAACTGTTTAGATTGGGAAAAACCCTTAAGATCACTGAGTCCAACTGTAAAGCTAACACTGACAGGTCCACCATTAAATCATTCTCTAAGCATCACATCTCTGATATATCCCTGAGTACCACATCTACAGGTCTTTTAAATACCTTCAGAGATGGTGGTGGAAAAGACACTCAATAACTCATTTCTCTTATGGCTCCCTAGGGAGCAACTCTAAGACTGGGAAAGACTATTTTCCCAATCTGCATCCTGACTGATTTCCAGATGGGACTTCAACCCACATCTACTGCAGCTCAGGAAATGTCCTAACTCCCAAGTTATATCTGTTTTTTGATGCATGGCTCTCTTTATATTCTGCTGAAGACCTAACACAGTTGTACCATCTAATTAAACTGTATGGAAGGACATACCAGCCTTAGGGAAGCTCTCACTTCAAAGCAGAGAAACTCACAGAACAGATGAGTAATTTTTTAGAAAAACAGTTTTGGGCATGAAAATACACTGGTTTGTTAACATGTTTTCTTGGAAAAGTAGGATCTACCTGAGTGTGGTTACTGGTTCAGACACTGATGACCTGTACTGGGAGAGTATTTAATGTATTTTTTTTTTTTTACCTCTCAATGTCCTAGCCACCTCTCTTTCTCTACAAGTTTTCTTGAATTTTTCTTTTTATTTTTCTTTGGCTTGCAAAATTATTAGCCCATATTGGGAAGGTGTGTGTGAATGTCTCATTTTTTTTTTTAAATAAAATAAAAATAATCCAATGTGAGAATAATGTAATAACTTTCCTCTTTGATTGTGGAATACAGCACATGTTTTAAGCCAACCCTATTTGATGGCTCTTCCATAAATCTGTCTCATGTACAGATGTTCTTGTAAAAATAACTCCCTACACTAATTCCCATTCTAGTTCTTTAAATATATAATGACACTCCCTAGTGTATTATGAAATCTATGAACTTCTTAGTCACATTTTCTATTACCCAGGTAGAAAAGATGCAAGGTTCCAGCCTGCAGCCCTCTTGAGTCCTACTGTGACAGTTTCTGAAAGGTCTTCTGGTTTTGTGTGTGCTCCCAGGAGGGTGTGGCTGAAGGGACATGGCTCTCTCTGGAGTCTCCACCTTGCCCAGCCACAAACCAAAGGCAGCCCTAAGTACCTCAGGGCCAAGGTGCAAGGAAACCTGTGTCAGGAATGTCTAAATTAATCTGCTCCTGAAAAATGATCCCCCCTGCACTATCATTATTACAAAAAATGAAAAAAACCCCGACCCAAAACAAAACAAAAAATAAAATCGAAGCCTTGAAGCAGGAAGGTAGTTTTTTTCTGAATTTGCTGCCTTTTAAATGTTTTGAACATTTCTCAGTCCAAAGTGCTACCCAACCATCTGCTGAATCCTGTTGGATTCACTCTGTCATGTGGTTCAATTTTTCACATGTTAATTCCATGAAAGTGTGTCTCTTTTTGTGGAAATTTTCAATCTTCTGTGCTTAATTTTTTTGAAATGTCTCTTTGTATTTGCATTAGGATAAAAGGGAGGGGTAAAAGTGCCTTGTCTATCTTTTCTGTCACACTCCTTATTTCCTCTGCATTTGATCATTTCCTCTTTCACTCATTTCATCTCATCTCTTATGTAAACAGTCCAATTCTGTTCCATTTTGTTTTATTTTGGAGGTTTTCCATGTCCCTAATTATTCTCATCACCCATCTCTGAACTATTCTTCTACCCACTGTATCCTTTTTTGACATTTTAGGTGCAAATTGTTACAGATGCAATTTAGATCACTTAAATGTCCAAGTCCCTGACTTATGGATGCAATCAGGGAGTCAGACATCTAAGTAACTAGACTGCAGACAAATAATTACATTGCAAAATGTGCCTGCAAGTTTTGTGCCCATGAGAAATGGTTAAAGCCAGACTAAAGATCAGAGCCTTAATCACAAGCAAAATACCTCCATCCCTCTTTAAAAGAGAAAAGGACCCCCTCCATTTGAACAAGGTACTAACACAGAAAAAAAGTCAACTGTTTAAACTCTTGGTACATAGATCTATATGATAAGTGTAATAATGAATGGAATAATTGATCAGAAAGATGTGGAACAGCATTGTAATAACAATGTCTGTGGACCTTACTGGACGAGAAGAGCATGGTGTGTACTGAGCTTCCATGCTAACTACAGTTTATCATTTGCACATTTCTGTCTTTAAAAATAAGACTTGAGATGGTTTATTTTGTGGCATTGAAATATTTCTACAGGAAGAAGGTCTAAGAGACTTTTTCTGTGTCCATAATCCAATATTCTAGAAAATTCAGTCTAATATTATTAAAAAATATGTTGAACAAGATTTTATCATTCCTTCTCATTAAATGTTTTTCTTGGTTGAGGTTTCAGCAGCCTGCAAAGTTGAGGTCATTTTGTTTGATGGTGCTAGTTGAAAATTTGGAATGAGAGCTGAATTTTTTTGGAAGAAACAAAAATATTTGAACTAGAACTTTATTTCCTAGATTTTCTATATTGATTGGAACAAAGTTTCATTGTCAGTTGAAAAAATATAGCTCCTCTTTCAAATATATGAAGAGAAGTGTTTATGCCTTCTCCTATATCTTCTGATCAAGAAGAAAGGAGATAGATCAGATTGTTCAAATTACCGAGGTATTACTCTGCTCTCCATTGCTGGTAAAATCCTTGTAAGAATTCTTCTGAACAGATTAATACCCACTATAGCAGAAGAACTTCTACCTGAAAGCCAATGTGGTTTCAGAGCCAATAGGGGTACCACAGACATGGTATTTGT
>JAWWLV010000001.1:104757088-104793290 GCA_035041135.1 Platyrinchus mystaceus
GTCGATCTCACCCAGGGAGTCTTTCTGCTGTGCCTTCTGCAACCGGACTTGTCTATCTCACATTGGCCTTTTCAGCCCTCAGCGCGCTTGTAGCAAGCGTGGGTAAAGCCCTTCTCAAATCTTCATTTGTGAAGCCTGGCCATGATGATGATGATGATGATGATGATGATATCTTCTGAAAGGAAAAACAAATTTTGTATTTGGAAACCAAAGATTTCTAATATTCAAAATTAATGCAGTATTCTATATTGGAAAATGTTCTATTCCATTCCTTCTCATTAAACTTTCTGAAAAAGAAAAGATAAAATATCAGTATGTAGGGACTAGGTATGCTCTAGAATTAGACATAGTGGTAAACTTTGATTTTAATCCATAAAGACAGATAAATTTCAAAACATTCTGGACCTATAATTCTTTTTTCTCCTATGGTCTGTCAGCAGTGGAAGAGGGGAGAAAACTGGCAGGGTGAATTTGTAATAGTGTCTAGGCAATTTTGGCCAACATTTTCCTCCTGTCTTCTCAAATTCTATTTTAATTTGTTGTGCATTTCAGCCCTGTGTTTGCTTCAGTCCCAGCTTGTGCCTCCTTTGCTGTGCTAGTCAGCACTTCCAGCTGATCGGTTTTGGTCATCTTATGAGGCTGAGATTGGTTAGATATTATTGCCAAACCTTAGTATGGACAAAGCAAAAATAAGTCAATTTCCAATATTGAAATAAACTTCAAATCTCATCAGGCCTGGCTATAGTACAAGAAATTTCTTTCTATAAGGGATATTATATCCTCAAGGGTATTTCTCGTTTAACTAAATGTCATATTATTTACTAATGGGCCCACATTTCAGAAACCTTGAAGAATTTTTTATCCTCAACTATGTGCTCCTTGTTACTCACGTAAAAGGACTTATGCACAGAGGAATCACTTCACTTTAATTAGATGAGCCATATTAAGTCCCTCAAAATAAGAATTCTATCTAGAATTGCTTAAATATTGAATCAGCTCCCAATCAGAAGTCCTGTTTGGATAGACACCCATGATTCTATCTTCTCCTCACTGAAGACAATGAGAAAACTCCAAGTAATTTTAAAGGAAGCAGGAACAGGCTCAGTACATATGTGTCTAATTTATTAAATTAAAACAAATGAGCTCACAGAAAGAAAGAAAAACTGCACAGACATTTTTAAATGCACTTTCACTATTATGTCTCTTTGGAATTAGGTGAAGTTTCTCAGTTATGCGAACTGGTAGGACTTTGAACTTGGGCAGAAGCAGAAGCATCTGAGAAGCAGAAGTTGATGCAACAGCCTTCAAGACTCACAGCTGGTGCTTGTTTTCCTTGATCCAGCATTTCTCTCTGCTCAGAGGTTTGGTGGTTTAAGCTATACCAAATGAGTGTCTAGCAGTGGGGCAATGAATACAAAGACATCTTTTCCACAGCTGCAGCTAAGCAGGGGAGAAGCATCCTTAGTGTCACAAGATCAGGACCAACAATTTGGAAGTAGCAAGCCTTAGCAATTTTATCTCTGCTCTGCACTGGTGGGGCCTCACCTTGAATATCATGTGCAGTTTTGGTCACCAGAATATAAGAAGGATATTAAGCTATTAGAGAGTGTCCAAAGGAGGACAACAAAGATGGTGAAGGGCCTTGATGGGAAGCCATATGAGGAGAGGCTGAGGTCACTTCATCTGTTCAGCCTGGAGAAGAGGAAACTGAGGGGAGACCTCATTGCAGTCTACAGCTTCCTCGTGAGGGGAAAAGAAGACACTGATCCCTTCTCTGTGATGACAGTGACAGGACATGAGGGAATGGCCTGAAGCTGTGTCAGGGGAGGTTTAGGTTGGATATTAGAGAAAGGTTCTTCACCCAGAGGGTTGTTGGGCACTGGAAGAGGCTCCCCAGGGGAGTGGTCACAGCGCCAAGCCTGACAGAGTTCAAGAAGTGTTTCGATCATACTCTCATGCACATGGTGTGACTCTTGGGGATAGTCCTGTGGAGGGCTAAGGGTTGGACTTGGTGATCTTTGTGGGTCCCTTCCAACTTGGTATATTCTGTGATTCTAAGTCGAAATGGGTGCAGCTGTGTGGGTGCTTCTCCTGTGCTCTGCTCCTGGTCCGATACATCTAGTGTGGTCTACCTGTGGCTTTAATATCATGACTGATATTACTTTAGGACAGCAGGCTGCAGAAACCTCTTGCAGCCCATGCTGGTCTCATATGTTGGCTTGGAGGGAGCCCTTTCCCTCACTTCCTTGCTGAGTTGCATGGTTGCCTGGGGGGTTGTAATATCTGCTGCCTGTGCAGAAAACATACTATGAATAGCTTTTCACAGCTGCTATAGCTGCTTTTGTGCCTGCACAGGCGTTCTCTGTGTTTACTTCTTTCTTGTTTGTATTACTATGGCCCTGAGGAGTCCAAAGTGTGGTTCAGGGTCACAATTACAATGTACAAAGATGATCTTTTGTAGCTTATAACCAAAGCAGTAGGCATGATTTGTATGAAAAGTCAGTACTGGTGGCTTTTGGTAGACACTGAAAGGCCTGTGGTTTCCTCAGGAGAGATACTTTCACAGGAAGGCTGCAGCTCTTCTGAGACTGTGGTATTGAAGGCATTATGGATTGCTGTTGAATAAGTAGGTCCTTGCAAGCACTGGTTGCTGACCTGTGCCCATGTAATTCCTCCACTGCTACCCTACTCTTCCTTATCTAAGCATCTTCCTCATTGCTGCAGATGGCAAATTCCTCCAGCAGGTATTACACCAGCTGTAATGAGTTGCCTTGTCTCCACTGCTCCCAAACAATTTCCTAGATCCCATTAACATTGGGAGGCTGTAGCTATTGGTCTGACTTGCTTGGAGAGGCCATAGAAGTTCAGGAGCTAAGGAGAGGGGGCATATACTGCTGGCAGAATGAAGTAATTTGTAGTATGAAACTTTAATGCTCTAATACAATTGTTTCCTTGATTCTCACCTGAAGGTGATAAGATGGGTCAGGTTTATTTATTGCTGTATTCATGTTCTTTTTCTGGAAGAAAGCAGATGTCACTCTCATCTTCAAGAAGAGAAAGATGAAGGATTTGAAGAACTGCAGGCTGGTCAGCTTCACTTTGGTTGCTGGGTAGGTTAAGGAACAAATAACACTGGAAGTAATTTTTAAATTTTTAAAGAATGAGAAGGTGACAAGAAGTAGCCAACATGGATTTATGGAGAAGTCATGCTTGACCAATCTGATAACCTTCTGTGATGAAATGATAGGGAATAGAATAGTTGTGTATGTTGCTTGTCTTGAGTTTAGTAATGCTTTCAACACAGTGTCCCATAAAGACAAATTGATGAAGTATGGACTAGATAAGTGGACAGTGGGATACACTGATTCTCCTTCCTGATTCCTGCTCATGTAGAGACAGTTGGTGTCTTTTAGCTGTGGCGTCTGTTGACTGAAGGGATCATGAGACGTTTGGCAGTCTGATCCTGGAATAACATTCACAGGGGTAGAAGCTCCCTCAGATGACACTGAGGGCAGTGGTGAGCCAAGAACACCTGGAAAAGAACCTTGTGTTCTTGGGTATTTTGGAGGCCTGAGGTTCCTTAAACAACCTTAGTTCAGGCTTCAAGGCACCTGTTTGTCTGGAGTCCCATGTATCCTCTATGATCACATCTGTTTTCACAGTCCTTTTAAATGAGGTCACGCATGGCAGATATTTCACTTGAACCTGGATTTCTGTCTTTATTGTGCTACTGGCAAACATTAAGCATTAAATAGTTTAGATGTTAAATAGCAGAAAAATTAGTCTCAATTGTTTCCATATATAATTATCTAAACTCAAAACATGGACCAGAATATTTTGCCATATAACATCAAAAATCAGTTTTATTTTTTAATGCAAGTTATTTTAATAGCATTTTTAAGACACAGCCAAAAGACTCATCAAATGAAAGCATGATGTGAGATTTGGCTTCTTGTTCTTTAGAGACATCCTGTTCCTTTATTCTAGCTATCTGTGACCTAGCATATGTTTTTATACATACACAGCCTAGAAACAAAATTCTAGAGTAGGCCAGAATAATTTTTCACATGAATGTGCATTCTTGCCTTTGACCACAAAGTAGTTAGAGTGGAAATCTACATTGGCTTCTAAAATTAAGTGAGGCCATTTCCCTCCTACCTCATTTTCCTCCCTGAGGAAGAAACCCCTTTCTATGCTTTCTGTTTTTCCAGATGACTTGAAAACTTAACTGTACTTTTCCTTGCATTTCAAACATAGTCAGCATTTGCAACAACCTTCTGAAACATGTGAGATTAGGATGGACATGTGGCTGAGGTGTGGGAAGAGCTATATGGAAAGCAGTGTTGGAATTATTTCTTAAATATACTAGTGCAATTTCACATGTGACCACTTATCTAACAAATCTTAAAGGAATTTAGATTATATTTGTTATTTTTTTGCCCCAACTACCATTTGCTTAATTATTTTTAATCTATGTCCTGTATCCAAAAAGCTTCTTATATTTATTTGGATTTTTGTTTTGTTTTGTTTTATGTATATATTACAGAGGCAAGATGCCTAACAGCTTGAGGCCTTTACACAGCCCAGTACCCCTGGAGTTCTTGTTTTCTCGTCTTTTTTGAAGTAGAACATTTCTGTTCTTAGTCCTCCTCTTTTTTCTCCCTCTTCTCTCTGCTGTTTAATATTTGCAAGCTTTTCAAGGTCAGCTTTCCCTCTCACTGCTCACACAGCTCCCTGTCCACTTACCACTGCATGGTGGCGATGGCTGAGCCGGCACCTCACCAGGCTCTTTGGTCCTTGCCCACCCATTTGCTGTGAAAGGACAAGGTCATATGAAAAGTTTGCCTAGTTTTTGCTCCACAAAGGTTTCATGGCCACTCAGATGTCAATGAAAACTTCGTAAAAACCTATTTGGTCACAAAGACCTCGCAACCATTCTTTGCTGCTCTCAGAAATAATGATATGTGGCAAATGTCTTTAAAAGACGTATGAACTAAATTCTACTTTTCTTTTAAGCTTTGCCTTTGCTTGGAAAGTTGGAAGTGCCTTGACTGTTCGTATTGTTTCAGTCTGTCTTGCATTCAGTAAGTTTTCTAGTGAAAATTCCCAGAGCCCTTAGCAGCAGAATGCTGCAATGTAAATTGCAGGAAATCTATGCCCTGGGTTCTCGTGAGCTCGAGTGTGAGCATATGAGATACTGCTGTGGTTGCCAGCCTCTTTTGTGTGCACTGACCAAGCTTTGGAAACCTGGTTCTATCCAGACAAGGTGTGATCCTCTATTCTTGATTCCTCTCCCCTCATATGCGAATTTGCTTTAGACTCCCTGTGTGTCCAGTGGCAGGAGGGAGGCAACGTGAAGGGTGACTAACCCTGTCATCATTTAAAGCACCCTTTGTAGGAGCTTCTTTTCTCCACTGATAGTATGGAGACATGGTATCCATGTGCCTAACCTGTACAGCTTGGTAAGGTGGGATGAATTTTTTGACCTCCACAATAATTTGGTTTTTTTTTTTTTTTTTTTGCCTGGCTATGTAAGGAAGAAGGCAATGAGATGATAATCACACTCCTGTGCTTTTCTCAGCTCAAGGGGGCTGTGTTGCATGCTAGATGTGTTGTGAGAGTGCTCTAACCATTCCAGCCTTCTGGGTCTGACCCTTCGTGCTTAGACCTCTTTCATCATAATGTGGCTTGCTGCTGCACTTGAGGCTGGCTGTCATTTTATAGAGTGGCAGATTGCAAGGATTGTTGCTTTCTCCCCTCTTCCTGCTGCTGGCAGGTCTCTTCTGCAGTGGTTTGATTCTCTCAGTTTTAGAAGACTCCTGTCAAGTGCTGCAATCCTGTCCTTTCTGTGGGGACCCCCTTCAATAATAACCCTGGTCTGACTGAGCCTATTAGGGATTTTTCGCAGAGAAACATTTAAACAGTGGATCCTGTGATCAGGTTTAGGCATGAAGGAGGCCCTAATTGGATTGAGGCTGTTGTAGGTGTGCAGTTTCTTCTTTTGTTGCTATGAAAAATCAAGTCAGTGATGGAAAATAGGTGCCCTGAGATGCAGGCAATGGCAGAGTAGAATTTCATATTAGGCCAACCATGGAAATTCAGCCTCAGTTACATGTCAGTCCTCTTTTGTCTCTAGTCCTCTTGCTCTTTACTGCATCAGCCCCTTATTAATGCATACATTTTATTTTTTTAATACCAATTCAGTTTTGGGGGGTTTTTTGTGTTGAAAAGGTAGGGTTTATTTTTTTTTCCTGAGAGTCATGCAGTGTTCTTGGCATTTTAAGCACCACAAGGTTGAATTAGTTCTACAAAGGAAGGGTTGTGGTCTGATTTACTTATGATGAACTCATTTCTGCTGCACAGAACCTATTTTGCCTGAAACATTTTTGTTTAAATAGAGTAATATTTTAATCTTGTGCTTTGGGTTCTTTTAAATCTTTGTGCTTTGTGTTATTATCCCAATAACAGTTCAATTAGGAGTGGTTAAAAAATCAAGATATTTATTTTAATTGTATGCTTATCTTTTGAGGGTATATTGCAGTAAATAAGGAACATTTGAACAAAAAACCCCTAACATTGCAACATGTCTTGTCACATTATACTTACCCTACACCTGATTTCAAATGTAAATTGCACAGCATTTAGCTCTAATGAAAATACTCTAGTGAAGGAAATTGTTAAGATTTTCTGGTGCTCCCCTAGGGGTAATATTAAAACCTCCATTACTAACATCTCACTCTGAGAAGACAAAATGTGCACTGAGAATACAAAAGCTCTGTTGGCATCTAAATGTGTGCCAATTAATTTGCAGTTACAGACCTGCAGATCTGTACGGAGATGTAAAAATAGGACCTGGGAAAGCTATTTAGATCCTTGTAACAGGGCTCCTTGACCCTGGATTTCTAGTGTTAGTTTAATCATAGCATTCTGCTTTCTATTTATTTATATAGTTGCCTCAATGAACAAATTAATAATTATACAGCACATTGACAAACATGCCGAGTAATATTTGCCAGATTATAAATTAATTTAATTCAAGGGCCACTTCATTTACAGGATTCATAGGCACATCAAGGAGTAGCTTTTGCTTCATTGCTATTCAGATTACACCAAGATTTTTCATCATTTTTCTCTCTCCTTTTTATGTCTCTCCCCTCACTTCACTGAGGAGTACAATTTAACTTGCTTTTCCAAATAAGCCTTCCAGGCAGGTGGAAGAGAGGTAAATGATAGGCAAACAGAAATGTAGATAAATGCATGGGTTACATACATTTAGAGATAATAATTTTTACTGTGAAACAAATAAAAACAATTAGGTAGCACTAACAACTCATCTTTATTTTCCCATCATTTCAAATTTTCATTCTATCTCCATTTGTTTTTAATCTACAATTTCCTTTGAATATTATTTTAACTTTAAGTCTGTCTTGTGATTCTGTGGAGGAGTGTTTCTATGTTGAACATCATCTCAGTAACACAGAAGTGCTATGCTTTATATTGTTTGTCAACAGAAGCTTGAGATTAGGACCAGCAACTGGCTTGACCAGCAGTATTTGAAATGAGAAGTATATGTCCTATGGCAAGAAACTTTTTAATGAAGGCTGTGTCCTTTGAGCAGGGGGAAGGAGGTGATCATCAATCTTTAAAAATACTCCCTCCATTTCTTCAACATTGCCAAATAAAAGGAAATTCACAGAACAATGCTGCTTCTATTTAAGTCTTCTCTTTTTGTTACCCATTTTGTGATTCTTTTGGAAGAAACAGGACAAATTGGTACGTGAAAAAGTTTTTTTTCTTAAAAGGTGGCAGACTGCTATATTGGCCAATACATAGCAGGGTCCTCTGATGGAATATAGAGAATCGGAGACATATTTAATAATTTATCTGTATTAGTAAGAAGAACTGCAGTGTTGGGGAGATTAGTACACCCTCATTACACTTTTTGTAACTCACATGATCTGTGTTTCCATCCATTTAATTACAACACCCCCCTGAGATGCTGGCACTTATAGATACATGTTCAACTGTAGAACAGGACCCTGGAAAGCCCCTTTCATCCCTTTCTGATACCAACTATTTTCTACCCAAAAAATCCTTTCCTTGGCAAAGGAAATTGCCAGTCCCTGGAGCCACTAAACTCAGCCAGTTGAGTGACATGGCAGAGCCTGAGCTAGCACATCCCCTCGCTGTGTTGCTCTGTCTCTCTGCTCCCTGTGGCAGCAATGCTTCCTCAGAAATATTGCACCTAGGTTTGGTACCCAGACATTCCTCTCTGGGCTGAGCCCCCACTTCACCTGGTTCAATTGCAAGATCAATATGAAATAGTCCTGTGGGTTCACAGACACTCAGTAGTTTGCTAAACACAGCTTGGTCAGCTATGTTTGCTCTCCTACTCTTTTCTAACTAAATCTAGTTGCAAGGATAGCAGAGCTTTCGTGGACCAGATCCTCAAAGACATGAAGTCCAAATAACAGTGGGAACTGTGTCCTTAAAGTTTTTCAGGAGGAATGTGTGTAATTGTACTGAACTTCAAAGATGTAGCTAGATAGTGAAACTGAGGGCTATGAATGAGGTTCATCTCACCTGACTTCTAGCAGGAGATTCGTATACCTATGGGTGTCTGGTAGTGAGTGAGGTGCTTTGGCTTCTGCAATGGATACTGGAGGTCTAAGGCCTAATTCAGTTGCATACACATATGCCTTAAGGACTCTTCCAGGTATTTTATGTTGCTGAAGACCTCTGCATGAGTTTGATGTACATGACAGGAGCCCTAGAAAAGCGTATTTCCTTCAGCAGCTGGAGGCCAGGCAGTGTATGCTAACATGTCTGCTTTGGATTAATTGCATCTGGGCTCCACTGACTAGATCTGCATGAAATGTATTGAGAGATCAGACGCCTTACCAACCTATAGAGTCCTACATGTTGGTGCCTAAAATAAAGTATTCTATCTGGCAGTGAAGACCACCCTAAATATCTAATGCTAAGCAGAGGTAGGAAGATGAAACTCATCTAGGGACACTAACAATGGGAAAACAAGATTTAAAAGAAGACAAGTGAATCAGCTCCTCACCTCCCTGGCTCAGCTGAAGGCTAAATTTGGAGATGAAAATTGTTCAGGTGATACGTGGATCTGTCTGGAGAAGAGTAATGTCTCAGAAACCATTTCAGGATAGATAGAAGGACTGGGAGTGAATTGTAAAACAACATTCGAACCAAATGCTTATTTCTAATTTGTGTGAGGCCACTTAAAAGATGGAATAACAGCAGCTGGTGATGTGAAAGATAAGTATTATGGAGATAAAAGAGGACTATGAAGAAAATTGAGAAATAATTTTTATACCTTTAACATATATTGCATTTAGGAAACTTGTGAGTCATCAATGAATTGCAAGGTTCTTCTCAGAAACAAATAGGAAATAGCTGTGCCTCATGTAAGACTTTAGCAGTCTCTCACTCTTACATCTGAACAACTTTTCATAGGTAAAATTGCTTTAGCTGGCACGATTATCACTGTTCACTGTTGTATTCAGCATGCTGCTGAATGTGATAATGAGTGATGTCTTTTTTCCATCACTTCAATACAGGTATGCAATTTATTCTGCCAGTAAACACTATTATAATGTAAAATTTATAATACAATATCTTTCAGTGCCAGTCAGAATGATGGTTTGAAGGAACTCAAATGTGTCTGTTATGTATCAGAGCAAACAAACCCTACATTAACAACAAAGTTGCTTACTTGGTGAAATGGTGCAGCTGCCTTGCTTTGCTTGCTGGTGCGCATATATTAACAGCAACACTGCTCACTGTATTGTCATGGCCCCAAATCCCCTCAGTCTTTCTTTACAGTCCTCACAGTATTGTAGGTACCAAATGAAGTGGGCACAGCAATGCATTAGAGGCATTTGGAGCATTAGGTTTACCTTATAATATCCCCACAGCTCCAACGCAAGGTCAGCACAGCTAACGATCCTCGATGTTGTTAGCCGGATAAACCCTCACATTATTCCTGCACATTTAAGTTGACAATACAAATAAATACTTTCTGCTCTGTGTGTATGCGGGGGTAGTGTTCTTTCCTCCAAGAGCTTTTAGAATATATTCCAAATAATTTCTAATAATTTAAAAGCCTTTTAAAGAACAGGCTCTTCTTCCAATAATTGACAGGCAAGACAATACCAGAGGGGGAGGTGAGGTGGAGAGGGGCGGAGGTGTAGATTGCTCTATATAAAAGCTGCTAAATTATGTTGTCAAAATTATAGCAACATTTTTTTTTTGCTCAAAAGCCTTGAAAAATCACAGTCCTCCAGTCCCAGACTCCTGGCTTTTGTTTGTTTTGTGCAACCAATCTAAAACTTCATGTCATGAAATCTGTTGTAACTGGCAGCACTTGTTGGATTCAAAATCAGCCTAGGACCAGGAACCCAAACATGTGACTGAAAACATTGTCTCTATTTTTATACAGAACTACAAGAATAAAAAATTTTGGCTGCTGCTGATGGTAACTGTGATGTGTAGGCTGGATCTATGCTTTCACCTTGTTTATTTCCCATTCTTTGACAGATTATCTTGTGAAAAGTAACCTGTTTGGAGATCTGGAGAGTGCACTCTAGGCTGATGTGATTAGACAATTTTGACAGTGGGGAAGCCACTGATCACAGGCTCTTCAGTTGGGAATGGTCTCCATTGAGAACAGCATCCAGTAACTTGCTAAATATACTGTAAAACTGCTCAGGATTTGCCAGATTTCTCTCTCATATCTATGATGAAGCTGCTTCCAAGCAGGAGTCTCAATAAGTCTACATTTCAGTTCAGGCATCCTCTTGATTATTGACTTCTCAATATCTCTTCTAAGCTACAAAAGGGCTGAGAAAACAGGAATGTCTGTTGCACAAACAAGAGGGAGAGAATAAGATGCTGTTTTAACTTTTGGTGTTCAATTTTGCAACAGGCACTGCATGCTGTCATGCTTTAGGGGATCTGTCTGCTGAAAAAGCTGATTAAAAAAGAAAGGTAAGTACATGCTGTTGCCCTGGGTGAAGAATCTTTTACTAATATCCAGCCTAAACCTCCCCTGACACATCTTCATGGCATTCCCTTGGGTCCTGTCACTGGTCACGAGAGAAGAGATCAGTACCCGTCCTTCTGCTTCCTCTCACAAGGAAGTTGTAACTGCAATGAGGTCTCCCCTCAGTCTCCTCTTCTCCAGGCTGAACAGATGAAGTGACCTCAGCCTCTCCTCATATGGTCTTCCCTCTAGACCCTTTAACATCTTCTTAGTCCTCCTTTGCATGCTCTCTAATAGCTTTATATCCTTCTTATATCATGGTGCCCAAAACTGCACACAGTACTCGATGTAAAGCTGCAGCAGCACAGAACAGAGAGGGGGCAGTCACCTCCCCCAGCCAGCCAGCATTTTAGAATTCCTGGAAGATTTTGCGCAAAAATAATATTGCATGAATACTAAGACACAAGAAGGGGTCTCTAGAGTTAAAAGCCACCTAGGAAAGATTAATGTCCTTTGGCAAAGTTACTGTTAGGAGAAAATAGCATACCAAAAACTAGGACTGAACTAACTTGGAAACATAAATCAGAGAATGTATTTCTTTCTGCCTCGATACACCTGTGTGTGCACACACACATACACACAAATCTACATCTACAGGCACCTTTTCTGGGACTACAAAGAATGCTTTTTATCCACACTTTTGAACATTCTGTCTCAGGTTGCTTTCACACTGACCCAACTGGTAAGAGCAGTCCCTTATCTGTAATGGTAAATAAATCCCATTCATTTGGTCAAAGCTGTGGATACTTTTCAAGCTTTTTTTGACAATGATCCTAATTACCTTAAGTTAATTTTCAGCAATGATCCTAATCTAATAGTTTATGTGCTGATTTTTGACTGGTCAGCTGCTGTCAAATCCAGTGGTCTTTTAAAGACATGCAATGAGCTGTGTTTCATCTTTGCTGCTGTACCATCTACCTGCTCTATTTTGTGCTTTGGTGACAGGAAGTATTTCAAAGATGAATGAGATTCAAGTGAGTGTTTTGTTTGTATCTATCTATTTAAATGTACACAGTGTTTCAAAGCTAAATGATGCCACGACAAATGAAAACAGTGCCTGGCATGTAACTGAGAAACCAGTCTTCAATGGTATTGAATTTCTGGCCAGTTCTGAGTTCTGTTCTCAGGTGTGATGTTGATGTTCCTGACACACTGGATACAGATATCATTTGTTTTCCTCTTAGTCTTGCACCTAACTTAGCTCTGCCTGGAGACTGTCACCAGTGTAAACTAGAGCAACCTTTCTCCCTACCTCCCACCCCACCTCAAGTTTCTGCATTTCATGTTTGCTGAAAAACAAAGCAGTCCTTAGTTGCCACCTTTGGAAGAGAATTAAAACCACATTATGACTGATCAGAATGAGACCTGAAACCTTTAAGCCTGTTTTTATCTACTCCGGTACCAAAGTCACAAAACAGAGTATTTCTAAAATATTGAAAAATATATTTTCGTATGTTCATGTATCTCAAAAATCACTTTGTTACCTATAAAAAAGAGTTTGCCATCAATCTCTGAAGAATACTTTCAGTCTACACCCCTCCCAACAAAGTGTCAGGAGTATCTGCAAACAAAGGATTATGATCAAGAAAACACTTCTTTTGTAATGAGATTACTTCCAACATGATTCTATAATCCTAAGCACAGGGTTACCAAATAATTTGCCTCTGCAGTAACTCTTATGACAGTAAGTACCAAAGTAATAATTTGCTACACACTGTAAGCTGTTGTCAAACAGATAAGCTGTCTGCATGTTCAGAACTGGTATCTCCTGCTGTTCAACTCAATGGACAAAGGGGTTTTATTCATGGAGGCACTTACAGTAGAATATAGGTTCAGACTGTGCATGGAGGTGCTCTAGTACTAGTAGAAAAGCAGTAACTGCTCTCTCAATAGCACTTACTTTATATTAGCTACTGGAGACAAGTGTTCTCTTTTTTCATTTTCCTTTGCAAGAACATCTGTGCCATAAATTCTGTTCATGATTTATACTCGATACTTCATGCTTTTTGGTTTTGTTTTGTTTTAAATGTATTTCTTAAATAAACCAGCTCTAACTTATTTTTGTCACTGGAGATGGAGAAATGTGATTTAACTCTCAACATTAGCTCTGAAATAAATAAAATCTTCCATCAGAAATATTAAAGTGAGTCAAACTCAGTGCCATAATAAATCACTTGCTTACTCAGCAGGGAGAGCTGTTTCTTCAGGAAGAATCACCTGCTGGTCAAAATGAGGATTTATCATAGAATCAGCTGGGTTGGAAAGGACCTCTGAGGTCATCAAGTCCAACGCTTGATCCACTACCACCATGGTTACTAGACAATGGCACTAAGTGCCACATCCAGTCTCATCCTAAAAACCCCCTGGGATGGAGAATCCACCACTTCCCTGGACAGCCCATTCCAATGCCTGATTATCCTCTCTGTAAAGAATTTCTTCCTAATATCCAACCTAAACCTCCCCTGGCATAGCTTAAGACCATGCCCTCTTTCTCTTCTTTACACTAGGAATTTATGTATGAGATAAATCCAACCAAAAACTACATGCTAAAATAAAGTTATGAACACCTTGAGGCTCCACTGTAAGAAGTCACTGTTTGTTGCCCAGTAAAAAGCTTTCATTACAGCTGTGTCTATGCTATTTACCAAGTAGGAGGTAAGCTGAGGATTCCAATAGTTAATAACTGCTTGTGCCTGGATTATGCCCCCTTCGCCCATTGCTGGCATTCATTAAGGCTCAGATTCTTTAGCTGTTGGTCATATTAAGTAGGACTACCAAATTCCCCCGGTTTAGCTGTGCATTGAAGTTTCATCCAGTCTAATGGCATCTAGTCTAGGTCCCATAAACTTTCTTAGTGTTCATTTGTTATGTCTGTCCGTGTTTGCTGGCTATGTCCTGACTACCTTTTAAAATGAGGGATGGTCATTTCCATCTCCTGATAGTCCAAGATAAGAGGAATTGATCAGTATATTAGTCACAGGGACTAACGTTTCCAGAACAACTTTCTGACTTAGCCAGTATTTTCCATTTTGGATGTGGACTGCCAATTATTAAACATTATGAATCAAATTTTCACCTTTCATTGAAAAAAAGTTCAGGAGGGGAGTATCTCAGTCTCTTCTCCCAAGTTACAAGTGACAGGATGAGGGGAAATGGCCTTAAGTTGCATCAGGAAAGGTTTAGTTCAGATATTAAGAAAAATTACTTCACCAAAAGCATTGTCAAGCATTGAAACAGACTGCTCAGGGAAGTAATGGAATCATCTTTCCTGGAGGTCTCTAAAAGTGGCATTTGGGGACATGGTTTAGTGGTGGACTTGGTAGTGCTGAGTTCTCAGTTGGACTCAATGATCTTATATATTTTCCAACGTAATTGTTTCTAGGATTCTACGATTTAATGATTCTATGTTAATATTCCCCCCTTTTTTTTCTGTGATGCAGAATTTCATTAAATTAATTCAGAAATTATTTAATAATATTATCCTAAATGACAATTAATTTCTCAGTTTTTTTTTTATTTTTCTACATTTTATGGGCTAGATTTCTTTGTTCTAAGTAAAGAGTTCATGTTTATATTTGTATTTTCTTTATGACAGTTTTATAAAGGATTTTGTTTTTATGCATTAATTGTTTGGGTTTTGAGTAGTTTTTATGATACAGTTTCATCTCAGATGATCAACACTATAATTATCACCTAAAATTTATCCTCAACAATGGTACCAATATAGAACATTATATTCTGAATGCTCACTTTAAATTATAACCATTTTTGACAGCTGTGCTACTTAGCATTATCTAAGCAAAGTAAATGTATATGGTATTCAAGTGTGAGTGTTGATGTTTTTAAGCCCAGTCACTTTGAAACTAAGCTTATTCTCAAGCATGAACTGAACTGGTTTGCTGTATATTCTGTATAGCACCTCTTTGCTCATTTATATAACATAGGCTGGTTTCCTATAAAGGTACCATATAAAGTGGTACTGCTCTCAGATGCTCTGACAACTCAGGATTCACTTTTTGTTATGGCAGTGAAACCTCCAGAGTGCCTATGACTTCTGAAGAGAGCAAATTAAGGGAAATAACATTTTTCATGAGTCATACAATGATCATGTTATTTTGCTAGCTGAGTCCAAGCTGCTGATGCTTCTGAATACACTGGGGTGCACTGTGCCTTTCCAGTTACAAAAAAATAAAAAAATTGCCTTAAATGTGTATACCATAAACACAGAGATTTCTGACTATGAAGGTGAAGTTGCTGGTATTATCAAAGCAGGTAATTTTATTTGCTGTTTTGCTATCTTTTACAGGTGGCCCTAAATATGTGCTGCTTATTGCTTATAGTTCAGCTTATTGGGTAGAAATAAAAATTTACAGGACTGAATCCCAGACTTAGAGAGATTTTTCTGCCCAGTTTGCTCCTTTGAGGCTGCTCAGGTGGCTGAGAGGAAAAGTACGTGCCTTCTAGGACTGGCAGACAGCTGACAAGGAGTAAATCTTTTCCAACTGTGCCTCCCAAGAACTGACCCATAATGCTGGCTTTAGGAAGCAGTGAGTACATGATGCCAAAATTGTTTTAGTGGCACATGACTGTTTTTTAAAGTTGCTGCTTGCTGTGACCCTTGCAGGCTTTTAAAAAGATCCATATTTAGCTATCATAGTATCTCTCCATCTCTGAAGGCTCATCTTTGACCATCTCTTTTTGGAAGATGAAAACTGGTTTCTATTCCTTATTTGATTGTCTGCTAAAATCAGGGGAATTGGTAGAGTGCTATAAATATGGAAACTTTATCT
Organism: Platyrinchus mystaceus; assembly: GCA_035041135.1. Lineage (NCBI taxonomy): Eukaryota > Metazoa > Chordata > Aves > Passeriformes > Tyrannidae > Platyrinchus > Platyrinchus mystaceus. The sequence goes on from JAWWLV010000001.1 coordinate 104,772,947, forward strand.
TCCATCTACAAAGAGGAATGTTTCTATTTTTGTTCACCAGGGAAGTCAGTGCTTGCAGCTGACTAGGGAAGAGGCCAGATCTACTCAAAAACATTGTGAGGCATTAATGTGTGGAGTCACTAGTTTATGGAACAGCATGAAGAATAGAAAACAAGACAATTGTGACAAGAAAAATGGTTTTGATCACTCCATGTGCCCTAAAGTGTTCTGCATGAACTTAAAGGTGGGAGGGGAGAAAGACGGTTTCTGCTTTCCTAACTGCATTGTAAGTGCAGCAGGGAGAGTGATTTATGGACTTAGTGCTTAGGATCTGTAGCATCCAATGCCAAATGTTGAAGTCCCTCATGTTTCACACATTCCTATTGCTTCATACAAGAATTCATATGTGAAGGACAGGATAGCAACACTTGCTAAAATTCAGGGACATATAGTAATAAACCCTCAATTTCCCTTGTTTCCAAAACAATTGATCCAGCAATATGCATCTATTCTGGTCAATGGAAATAATTTTCAGAGGTTGAATTATCCTTTGTACTATGCACCACTGTTATTTTCCTATGGAGACTTTCCACCGTAGGAAATTCAGTGTATTTGCCTCTTTGTTTCACTATAGTTGGTGAAATAAGAGCCTGGATTGGAGAGCCCTGAGCCAGATTTTCTGCTCTTTAATACTGCTTTTCATGCCTCTGCTGACTTCAGTAGTGCACAAATTCAGAAGTTTTACTTAAATGGACAAATTCTGTTTGTGGTGTGATAAAGGCTTTGATATTCCTTTGGATGAAGATAAGTGTCACTGAGGTTGAGATGAGGTCCAGGAAGCCTTATCTTTGATGTAACAGTTGAAGAAAACAATCATAACTACTTTGTTTTTTGACTGTTGATATCAAATCAGTGTTGCTTGGTCCTTTGTTCCACTGTTCACCTCTAGATGCAGAGCTGAGGTGAGATGAATCAGGAGGGCTGGTGAGCACCCTTACTGGAGCTGACAGTTGTCTGAAGAAATGTTTGTTGTAAACAAATGATTTCCTCAACTTGCTGGTGACCTCAACTTGCTGGTGACCTTAACTTGCTCTTTATAAGACACAGCTTGACTGATGCATAATTGGATACTGAGAAATATGTTTTCTCAAATCTTAAAGGAAATAGTTATTTTTTATTCTATTACTTTTGATACAGCAAAGGAAACAAAACATTGTTTAAATGGAGTACCTCAATGATGCGAAAAAGGAATCAATTGCTTACAGCAGTGCCTGTCTGTCTAATAGAAACCTCCAGAATGAATGGGCTTCTGTTTCTTACTGCAAGTGCTTGCAATCATGTAGAGGAGCTATTGCTCTATCAGAAATCATGCCTTAGCCTGTTATTCCAAGCATACAATTTGGTCATAAAGAAGTGATTTTTCTATTTTAACGCATTGGTAAATAAACACATAAAAAAGGGGTTCATTTGAAGATATGACAATAATTCTGGGTAGGAAGTTATGATGCTAGTTTACTTCTTTTTGTTTTAGAGAAGGGGAAAGAATTTGGCATGAGCAACAAATCTATACAAAGTCATTTATCAAGCTCAGCTGGCATCAGTGTGATGTCCTTGAAAGCAGACTGCTTCACCTCTTGCATACTCTGATATGGAGGAGAAACTGCTGTTTTAAATCTCAGGCATTGAGAAAGGCAATGTGCAAACAGCTGGACTAGCTTTTAGTGAAAATTCAGGAACGTGCTAAGACAGGAATAGATCATATATAAATTATTTTGACTTCACCACACAAAGGTAGTTTTCCCTGTATTGATTGTCCTACAAGATTTTACTGTCTTTTTGTCATCTTATTGAAAATCTTGGACACTGTAAGGTGCATGGTCAATAGATGGCAGCAAGTCATTTAGCCTGACTATTACCTCTTTTTGGGCAATCCTCTGTGTGTAATCAGTGCTTCCCTTCCTCTTTTAAGAAAATATTTCCTTCTTCTTTGCAATTCTAGAGACTGAAGTGAGACAATTATTCATATGTTTATCAAAGAAATATGCTGTTGCAGGTTTTTACAAATTCCCTAACATTATAGTTTAACCTCTGCGTTTCTTCAGCCCAACAAATATAAACCCCTTTCACTGGGAGGCAGAGTGATAAGAATTAGTGATTTCCTGAGGAAATGCTTTATCAAGACACAGCAGAGGAGACAGTACTAGAGGGGAACTCCTACAGCATAAACAGTTGCCCACATAATGACCTTGCATGTCACCATGACAGTGAGTGAAACAGGCAGCAAGAGAAAGTTGGTAGCATGACTTTACTGAATGAAGAATAAAGCAATAATTCTTTAAAGTACAGGAGCTGAAAATAATGTTGCTCACAGGAATATTCCTTCCAGGAACTGCAGTAAGAGCTCATTATGTCTCCCAAACTGACCACACTTCCCAAAAGGAGTTTTTATCTATTAGTTTAGTGTAGGAGCTTTAACACCAGGCTTTCTGCACTTGGTGCTGGCTCTGACACTAATTTTCTGTGCAGCCTTAAAAGTGGATGAGAAGATCTCTTGCTGAAATCTGTAGGAGTCTGGAAAGCAAACCAGTATGTGACCCACTACACAGTCTTTCTCCTCTGTAATCTTTACTTCTCCCTGATATTCCAGTATGACTGTCTAAGAGCAAGAAATTCCTGTGAAGGAAGAGGAGGGAAAGGCATGCTGGTTTTTTTTATTAATCTCTTGCAAAGCTAATTGTGATTAGAGTAGAAAATAATTATTGCCTCAGTGATATTGCAGCATCAAGGAACTTGGAATTCATTGCCAAACCTTGAAATATGCTAGAACTACCTTTTTGCTGAGTGATTGGTGTTGTTTTGCTTTGAGTTGATACATTCTTGATAATTATACTGGCAGTATTGACTCTGTGTACTCTCCTGACCCCTTCCTTCTCTGTTCTGGCAGTACTGCCACAGTCCAGCTCTTTTTACCTTGGTGATGCAGTCAGCTACTCCTTACTCAAGTCCTCTTCCTCAGTCCTTTCCCTCTGCTTGGTGATCCTGAGCCTCCAGCTGCCTGTTCCTACTATCTCCCTAGATTCTGGTGACCCTCTAAACAACAGCTTCTCACATTTCAGTCCTGCCAATAAGACTGACCCTTGGCATTTTAAAGATGTTTTGAGTACTACTGCCAAAGTCTTTTGTTCTGCTCTCTGCCCTCTCTTCCAATGACTGGTTACTGATTACTTTGCTGCTGCACCACAGCCTTTCTCTCCTTAGTGCTTTTGTTCCTCTCTTTCTGAACAAAGTTACGAGTTTCTGCCCTTAGCCTCACAATTGTCTTCCAATAATGATGGAACCGGTAGGTGTCTATTACAATGACACCCAGTCTTGTAGTTGACCTGATATTTGCTGGCTTGGTTTGCACTTTTTTTTTTTTTTGTCATGTGTTTGGTGCAGAACTTCAGGACCTGAGTCCTTGTCTTGGTCTAAATCTATTAGGGTAGACCTCCAGGCTGCTACTACAGTACAAACATTAGATTAATTGCTATTTTTATTAGCATTTAGGGAGGATATAAATTTGGGAGCAGCCTTAAATAATTTGCAGCTCAAACAGGGATCCCGGAAAGACGGAATTATGGAAGGAGAGTGATCCATAATAACAAAATATGGGGAACCTTCCTTTTGCCTCTGACAGTCCTTCTGATTTTTTCAAATGCTGAGTCAGTGCTTAATCAAGCACCAGTTCAGTGAAAACTTACATGCACAAAGCACATCATATATCAGCTTATAGTATACACAGGTAAGGATGCCCTTGAATTTTGGTAGGGTCGGAGCCCAATTTAAGAGTTATCTTACTGACCACTGGATGTCACTGCGACACTGCAGGAATGAAAATTAAGCAAGGATTTTCAAAAAAATCCAAAGGATTTAAGAGCATGAGTCTTTATGATCATCATTTCGACTTTTTGGAATTTCCTTAAAATTAATTGGTAGCCTACATTTCACTGATGTACAGTGAGCTTTAATTTTGAGAGTTGACACTCTGGTCTATCAAGAAAGTGTATCAGTTAGTGCCCTACTAAAAAGTCATGTGTGTGTCTCAGAAAGGGGATTCCCCAAAGTGGTTCTAGTTGCACTGTTTTCTGTCATTGATATGGTGAAGATTTTGATGATAAATTAAATGAAATTACATTTCATGTTCAATGACCTTTGCAATGGAGTTTTGTCACCACCAACATTGGCTCAGTGTCCTGTCTAGGAGAGCTCATTCCTATGCAAACATTAGTCTATACAAGGTACTGGATTTCTTTTTTTTTTTTTTAATTTTATCAAACACTCTGTCTTTCATGGTCTGTTATATACAACTCATGCAAAATACCAACCTATCAAATTGCAGTGATTTTGCTGTGAAAATAATTAAAAAAGAGGACCTGAAATTTCAAGGGCAAATGGTGCCGGTTTAAACAGTTTTCCTAATATACTTTTGAAGTTTGCAATATCCAAGCCACCTGCTCTCCTTAAAATTGTAAGTTCATAACTTTTCAATGAAGCTGATTTTTACCTACTTTTTGTTGACTAATGTATTTTATTTCACCCCTGATTCTTCTACTGCAATATTGGTACCAGAAGTCACTTTCTAACCTTAGAAAAAAAATAATAGCTTTTCAAGGCTAAATAATGTCTTTCTTAGTTTTGCTTCATTATTTCTTATTCACCTTCAGACAACTGTGAATACTGCCATGCTTTAATTATTATATGGCCTCTGAGTTTCTGAGGTTTCTCTCTAACTTCTCCTTGGAAAAATTAGGGAAATTAATGCAAGTATACATTAATATACTTTCACTAGAGTTTTTGGCCTGTTGTTAGTATGTTGCTTTAAGAGTTGCAGCCACAACAGAAGCCTCCAAGAATAGCTAGTCCAAAAAATACTAGCTTGACATGATTCCCATTAACAGAATTTCACAGATGCTCAAGCCTGAGTTTTATTAATTGCTTAAGTAAGTCAGAGTTTGTTCATATTAATTATATTGTGGTAAAAAATTTTCTCAGCTCACAAGTTGAATAAACATGACCCCTGGAAGGGAAGCCAAAACTGAGATATGGTGAATATTTATTCCCAGATTAGTGGACATAAATTTGATACTAAATGGATAAATTGTTTAATGAAATCTAGACCCTTGTGAATCACATGCCACAAACAGCCTGAGCTGGAAAAGAGGGTTTGAGTTAAAATAAGGGTTCAGTGAAAGAGAAAGCCTAGAGGTGTGGTTGGGAGTGGGTTTGGAAATGGGCATCCAAAGCAGGATAGAGCAGCCAAAAAATCTGTCCTCAGAAAACATTTTTGTTTTGGGTCAGAGGTGGGATCTTAGTCCAAACCTAAGCTGAGAAGTAGGATTCAGGTTTGAGTTTGGATTGAATGAAAAGGAGAGCCTGGAGGTGTGGTTGGAGTGGTGCTTAAAATGGCAGAAAACAATGTTTCATGTGAATGAAAGAGATTAATGGAAGATCAAGAAGTCTTGGGACCTTTTATTCAAATAGAGGGATGTGCAACAGTTGAACAAGACAACAACAGGGATAGGGAACAGAAACTATTGCAGACAAGGTTCTATTATATGTCAGTTCAGTTAAAACATAATCAAATGATATTTTGGTTTGATTTTTTTATACTGCGAAAATGGTAGAGGACTTGCCTCATGAAAATAATGAGGAAACGTATTATGGTGAGTTTGCTTGTAAAAAAGACGAAATATATACACTGTTTTATGAGATACAAATATAGGAGTAGTAGATCTACTATGGGCATTACTCTTCCACCATATGTATTTGGCTTAAAAATATGTCTTCTCTGATATTTATTCTAACTTCCTTTGTTCTGATCAGCTTTTAAGGGGCTGCCAGTTCAACAAAAAGTATAAATTTTGTTACTATAAATTATGCTGCACCTGAAAGCACATTATTTCTCATACAGTAATTTTTCAGATTGAATGTTATATGCCTAAAGAAGGGCTTGGAGGGAAAGAGTGAAAGGATTTTAGAAAAGCATTTAGAACCACTACCCCAGCACAGGGTTCCCTCCTTTTGTGGAGAAGAATAAAACCATTTTGACAGAAGATATTTACTTCTAAATCAGCATCTGAAAATATGCAAGCTCACACTTCTCAACCTTTAAAAACCACTATTTTAGAGACAGTTGAAATTACCTCCCAAACAAGTATTATAGTTCTCAGCTATCCCAATAAGCCAGAGTGTGGAAATGGGCAAAGGCATTCCCTAAAATCCTTGAAAGGTTTTTAGCAACAGTCAAATAGCAACATTTTCTTTGCAGGTTTGGTAGGTGTAGCATAGATACAACCAACCTTTCCATGTGTGGGGGCTTTTCTTCAACTTTTTTTTCTTTTCCACTCTTGCCAACACAGAGTAGCAGCTATCACGTGTTTTGATGGTGTATGTATTGGCAGTTCTCATATGTGCTGGTGGGGTTACTTAGTTTAAGAGTCCTTGGAAGCATACAGAGGCAATGAGTCCTCGGGAGGTCCTTGGGACTGTAGAGTGGCACTGAGTTAGAGCAGGAGCTGTTTCATCATTCTGTGCACTACAGGGACTTAGGTACCTGTTTTCCCGTGTTAAGGAATGAGTGAATGAACTAATTAATCATTAATTTCATGCTTCTCAAGCATGAAGTTGTCTGACACTCACAAAGCCAAGGAGTTGACTCTGCTCTCCTTTACACTTTGTTTAACCTAATGAAACAGCAATGCTTTTTTTCTTTTAATACAGAAGAGAGCTCGGAATGGGCCTTAATAATTTTCAGGTCACCTTAAAGAGAAAGCAACCTTCCTCTAGAATTTAATCAGAAGACATTACAGAGAAATGAGGAAGCTCTGGGTTCTGCTTCAGATCCTGAGGTATGTCGATCCCCAAAACTGCTATCATGATGTGATTTGAGTACTTATTTCCTTATCAAGTAAGGTGACCATTCTGTGAGCCAAAGGAAATTTGACATTTGGCTGCCAGAATCAAGTTAGAAACAACATTCTTGTTTTGAGAGAGCGGTGATCGGTGACTCAGAAGTGTATTATGACTTAACTTATGGAAGTTTGCAGGTGTCCTTAACCAAGAATTTCTACTTGCTACTTTTGTGTTTTGTTCACATGTGATTATTTATGAGGTCCTACCCAGTATGGAAGGTTCAGTTCTGCAGCTGGTGGCTGTTACAGCTTGGAAAAGCAGGTGCGTGAGGCACATGGGTATGCAGGGCTTGTGGTGACATACCATGTGGGGTATAAACTTGTCTCACCTGGTCGTGAACTCCTATCTGCTGCTCTAGTCTGTTGGATGTGCTGGCCTGAGCATGTTTTAGCCAGGAAGAATTAATAACCCAAGTGCAGCCTAGACACCAGGCTCATGCAAAGAGAAACAGGGACCATACTGGGTTTACCATAGATTCATAGAATCACAGAATGGTTTGGATTGGAAGGGACCTGAAAGATCATCTAGTTCCAACCTCCTTGCCATGGTCAGGGATGCCACTTACTAGATCAGGTTGCTCAGGGCCCCATCTAACCTGACCTTGAACACTTCCAGTGATGGGCATCCACAGCCTCTCCGGGCAACCCCTTCCAGTGCCACATCACGCTCTGAGTAAGGAATTTCTTCCTAACATCTAAACTAAACCTGCCATTTTTCAGTTTAAAACCACTGGCCTTTGTACTGTCACTCTAGGACCATATAAAAAACACCCTCTCCCTCCTTTTTACAAATCCCCTGAAAATGCAATCTCCTCAGAGCCTTCCCTTCTTCAGGCTGAACAACCCCAGCTCTCTCAGCCTGTCTTTGTAGGAGAGGTGTTCCATTCCTTTCATGATCTTTGTGGCCCTCCTCTGGACCTATTCCAACAGGATTGGTGATATGTAGCTAGATTAAATCCTTCAAAAGCAAAGAAAAAGAAAATCTTGTCTCAGGTTTTCTCACTGCTTCCATGGAAGAGAGAGAGTGATAATGTACTTTAAAGCGTGATTGGGTCACCCCTTGCTGAAGCCTTTCCCCCTCTCTGGCACGTACTACTTTGTTCCAGGCACATTTCCAGCATCCCTCGTGAAGATAGGAAGGATGTTCAAGAAGGGGGTGCAGGGTGCAAGGGCTTCCCTGGTGCTCTGGGCATGCTCTGGTCTGGATCCAGATTTATAGGGATTTAGGCAGGCTTCATATTCTTTGCTCACAGTGTCTTGGATGGAAATGGGACTTCATACTCTCAACTTCTTATATTTTGATTTTATTGTTGAACATTTTTTGTTTGTTCATTCCCTCCCCCAAAAATCTGCTTGTATTTTGTATACTTATTCTTTCTAGCAGGTGTTTAAGAGACTGGTTGAGTCTATTACAACAACTGAACTTTTCTCTGACTGTCACAATCCTCAGGACATGCAAGGTCAGGTAGAAGAAACCCTCTTAGCATGGTACTAATTTACTTCAAGGAAAGAGATTACTGATCACAGTAGATTTCTACAGCAGGTGAATATGTAATTCAAAATGAATAATTTATTAAAAGTATTTAGCCTTATTATCTGCTCACAGTAAGTCTGTGAACATTTTGGAATGTTCTTATGTTTGTCATTAAATGCTTCTGCCATCTTCTCTGAAATTTATTTTTCTGACTTGCTTGCTGAACTATAACTTGGTGAGATCACTCCAAGAGCGGACAGGTGTGCAAACTCTTCCTCTGTATGTGTAGACTGAAAAAAAGATAGATGTTTTTGAAACTTAATTTTGAATGTTTTTTTCCATAATTGCTTAGCATTAGCCCAGGAGAAGGAAAAGCAAACACAAAATGAATCCTTTAAAAAGAGCCACAGATAATAAACAGAACATTTTTATTATGCTCTCTTGCCAATATTTCTGAAAAATTGTATTTTATATGTGTGTGGGTTTTTTTTTTTTAGATTAGACATCTAAAAATTGGTGTAGGAATATCCAATGAGAACTGTCAAACTTTCTCTTGTGGTTTAACATGCAGACAGTTAAATCCCACACAGCGGCTTGCTCACTCATCTCAGTGGGATGGGGACCGAATTGGGAAAAAAAAAATTCATAGGTTGAGATAAAGGCAGTTTAATAGGACAGAAAGGGAAAAGACTCCTCCTCCTGCTACTGATAAAATAATTACATTACAAAAACAAGCAATGAAAAATGCAATTGCTCACCATCCAGTGACTGATCCTCATCCCTGAGCAGCTGCCCCCAGTCAGCTCTCACCCTAATTGAAATAGTGGCCATGATGCCATATTGTATGGAATATCCCTTTGGCCAGCTGGGGTCAGCTATCCTGGCTGTGTCCCCTCCCAGCTTCTTGTGTCCCCTACCCTCCTTGCTGCTGGGGTGGGGTGAGAAGCTGAAAAGTCCTTGACATGGTGTAAACACTGCTCAGCAACAACCAAAACATCAACGTGTTAGCAGCATTATGTTTATCCTGTTTTCAAACTAACATAAAAATATTGCTCAATCAACCCTCAAAAGGATCATGTTCGATAAGATGGTTCCAAACTACAATTTTCCTCTGGCACTGGCTTGAGCTACGATACCTGGTTAGACTGTGTGAGATCCTCTTCTGTGGTTTCTTCAGTGGAGATTAACTGTATTTTCAAAAGGGAGGAGGACAGCACTGTGATTGATGGTAAGGTGTGTTCTTGAGGATGAGAAAGGAAGTGGTAGTGAGGTGTTGAAAAATAAAGACAATTTTTCTCATTTTATGTATCCTTCTTGTACCTGAAAATATGGAAGAAAACTAGAATTTTTTTCTTTGTGAGCTTCTTTTTCTTCTTTCTGTTGTATCTTCCCCATGATCCGATTCTTGCACACTTTCTACCAAAGATTTCTCTGCCCCACTCTACTCTGACACTATCCTCCTGCTCTCTAAGTGCATGAGCACCACCTCTCTCTACTTCCTAAGGAATTGATGAGTCTCCTTCAGCAGTAATGTCCATTTTTCAGTACTACTGTCTGCTCACTAAATCTGTCCTTGTCTAGATCACAAATCCCTCGTGCTCTAGCTCAGGCCAGCCCAAACACGTGTTACTCAGAAGCATCCTTGCCCAGCGTGCCCTAGATGCTCCCATGTTTTCATCTTGCTATGTGGCAGTTTCTCGTCACCATTCCCATTTGATAACACCAGAAGTTCATATTCTGCATGTTCACAGCACACAGAACCCCCGCACTGTTCTCCTGTAGTTTCTAGCTTTACAGCTTAGGAATACAATCACAAGCTCTGAAAATTTCTCTTCTTCCCCATTACCCATTGTCACTGGGTTCAGGAAACCACAACCCTTTTCCATCAGCTCAAATGGAATGACCTGAGCAAAAAATGCAATTGACAGGCAGCAGTCTTAAACATGCATTAGTACCACTTGTGTTTTGTGGAAAGCTCTAGGAAACCAGGACCAAAGATAATACGGAGTGTATAAACACGACATTACAGAGCTTGCCATATCCTGGGAGATTCTGAGCCCTCTGCTCCGTGATTGCTCCATTTTGTTGACAGCTGATCTGCTGCCAGGACTCTGGAGAAATGGGGGCTGAAGACACTGTGTGTGTCAGTACCACTATAATGTGCCTTGTGGGGATAATCCAACCAAGGCTTGCATTCCTGGTACAACGTCTCTTTCCTTTGCCACCTGTAGTCTACTAATTTGCTACAAGGCAGGGTTCCCTGTCACCACATCTGTGGCTGGGGCCTCTGGGTCTACAGAGAGGATTGAAATTAAGACACCATGTGGTGATACTGCATGCTGCTGTATCTCAGCCATGGCATGTAACAAATTGACCTAGTTGGAAAGTTGCAGGCTTTCTTTCCAGCAGAAATCTCTCTCTTAATTTTCCTTGTGAGGGAAAGGTTTTCTGTTCCCTAAGTAGTGTGAGGGAAGATACTCCTTTGACTTTTCCACTTTAAATATGCAACTTCTGGAGCAGAAAACTGGCTGTGAATCAGTACTTACTTGATGGGAGGATCACCACTGCTTCTGTCCTGTACCCACTGAAGCATGAAACAGAAGGAGAGACTTGCTGGGTGCTGTATGCTGGGAGTGGAGCTACATCTCTTTGTGATCCTCTCGACTGCTTTCCACCATGGCTTTTTGTTTGTTTTTGTTATTTACTTTAACTTCTTTATTATGAATTGCTGTTTGAGTATTTGCTTATGTTCATAGCAAAATGAGGAAAACTGTTGGCCTGGGTGGAGTGAAACAAAGATTTGGTGATTTATACGTGGTTTTGAACATCTTTTTTAAGGAAAGACTTTAATGAAAAGTATGTGAGAGTGTGTGTACATGTGAGAAAGAGATGAAACACAGTACAGTTTTAATGCTGTCAGATGTTTTACAGCTAGGATGACATTTTTTCTCCTACAAAAGCTGACAAAATACAAGTTTCATTTAGGTGTAGGATATACAGTTACTTGAACATAGGCCCTGAAAAAATGTGTATCTACAGGGGATAGTAGTTTATGGAGAAAACAAGTTAGTGCTGAGAAGTTCAATTACTCTCCTGAAATATCAATAATGTAGCTGGAAGAAAGAAAAAACAACAGGTCACTTCCTATATTGGATGTATTCTCAAAACGTCTATAAAGGTTTGCTGCCAGCAGCAAGAAAGTAATAACTATAAATGTTGCTCAGTGGGAAGACTTAGTGATAGAGCCTCTCTGTTTGAAATTTTACTGAAGCCCTGTCAACACAGTGTAACTTTCATGTTTTTGCATTTTTATTTTTATTATAGTTTCTATTATTCTTGGCAGGTGCAGGTGTTGGTAGGTGAACTCAGGGTCTCCCTCCTGGCAAGGCTCTCTGTCTTTTCAAGTCACACAACATAAGCCTGCAGTTTCCTACCTCTGAGATCTGCTCAAATACATTTTAAATATACTGTTCTTGACTGTCACAATAGCACTTCCTGAAGTCCCATTGGATTCTCTTATAGAGAGCTTGAGAAGCAGAGTGAGCAATGTAATTGTATTCCTTAAATAATTACCAAACTCTTTTATTTGACAGCTGTGGTTAAATTTAATAATAATAATAGCAACATTATTATTATTAACAACAGCAACAACAACGATAATAAAAATAAAGATGATGATGATAAAAAACAACCCCAACATGTTCTAGTTTGCTGGAGGAAAAGCATTATACATTTTTCACTCTTCTTGAGGTACTGGCACCTTTGCCAGTCTCAGCAGCACAAGATCTTATACTGACAGAGCTCTGTCATTGCACAGGACAGCCTTTCATCGGAAGAGCTCCTGAGGAAGCTTCTGAGCTTACTTTTGAGGGAGAGAGGTTTCTGACCTGAGGTGATGAAACAAATAGGCTGAAGACAGATTGAAAGAATTGAGATGAAATAATTGATGTTTTTCTTTTCTGAGGAGCTTGAAATGAACAATAGATTATTTCCCCCACTCCTTTTTCTCAATTTTTTTAAATAACCGTTCTCAGCTGAAGGTTTTAAAAATGTTTTTACAGTTATTTTACATATTTCAAAATATCATTTCTTAGCCTAATACCTCTAACTATGCGTTTTGGGTGAGTCACATGCAGTGTGCTCCCACATTTCTTCAGTTGAATTAATATACATACTTACCTAATTTGGCAGCAGTGACATGGCTAGGTGTTAAATGAAATTTATCCTGCTAAGATTAACTCTCAGAGACAGACCTATAGTGAAAAAAGGACCTTAAGATTCTGATTCTTCTAGGTTTACCCTATTTTTTCCATTTTAAGGATCATTATTTTAAACAACTCAAGCTCAGAAGACAAACATGCTTATGGAGGTGGATTGGTGTGAATATAATCAGTCTTTTGGTTCAACCAGTAAAATTTGGTGCTTCTAAGGAATAAATTTTTACAATAAGAGCAGTTCAGTTACTTTGGGGATGAGCATAAGACAGCAGGGAGAGAAGAAAGAGCCTTGGGGCGGGCTTATGTTAATATTTAATTTTAGATTAAGCAGAGAATTTCTGAAGCAAATCTCCCAATTTCTGCCTTGCTATGCCATGGTTTGCCCCTGGGAGTAGTTCCAGCACATGGATTCCTGGTTTCCACTGGCTTAAGGATGGCCTCCACCTGCTCAGGTATGCTCAGTCCACACGTCTGTGCTCCTACAAACACCTGTAGTGTGGTCCCCACTACTACCAGTTTGCTCTTCAGATTTTTGTGGCACACTGTAAGGTAAAGTAGACAGAACATCAGTGGTGTTCAGCCACTGTGACCCTTCATTTGGGTGAAATGTGCCAAAGCACTTGCCATGATGTTTAATTACAGTCAGTAAATCTAGATGAATACCTGTTACTATAATTTATGATTGTTGTCAAACATTTACAAAGTGGAGATACTTCCTGCCCACGGGGATTGGCTTTTTGTGTGGCTTCGCTGTGTGATGGTGGATGTGTTAATATACCTAAAGAACTCCTTGAGGAAAAATGCAGGCAAAAGTGTAATCTTATTTTTAGTTCAGAAAGTGATGTATGGAAAGTCATTATTTTAAAGATAATTTAGCTCCTGTGGCATCTGTGGCTGGGATGGTGCTGGGGGCCCTGCATTTTGGTTTTCTGCACCTTGGTGTGGGCTTCTTGCTGCCCAGATGGTTTAAGTAAGTGGCACATAATAAGGGAAGGGATTCTAACTGTGTTTGTATGACATAACAAATACACACACACATGAAGTCCTCTTTGACCGTCTTACTGTAAGAACTGGAAAAAGATCTGTTAAAGTCATAATCATTTTGGATAATAGCAAGGGAACAACTATGGTTTCCAGCCATGTCCGATATCTAATCTTTAAAAACTAAGGAACTTTATTTTCTATAAATAGAAGAACACATATTCAGTAATTCGTAATGTTGCTATTTTTTTTAATCTCTGGTAATACCTTGTTTCCTAATTAGGTATTTGAAACGGCCTAACTTGCGTGTTTAATAAAAAATATAAGCAGTCAGACTGGGTAAAAAGAAATTTCAAAATCAGGAAATGCAATTGAGACATACATTTATGAAAGACAAATCTTAACATTACACCTTGGACGATGAGCTGTTTAGATTATGTAAAAGGTTGCTTTAAGGAGCTGAAACAATTTGCTTTATACGTGTTGTTCTTTCATTAAAAGGTCAAATAAAATTGTGCTGGAAACCTAGTGGGTACTTTAAATGGCTAGTTACTCAAAATGGCCTTTTGGGGATGGCAGTAGAAAGAGTCTCAAGTGCAGGTTTTTTTGTGTTTTGTCCCATACTTGTTTTTAGGTAAAAAACCAATAACCAAAACCTAAATGCTGTTTTCTGAATGGTGCTGTCACACTGAACTCTTCCTGTTGTTTGCACTCTTTCTAGAAGGTGAATACAGCTCCTCAGTAAACATACAGAGATGTGAGGCTGTGTCCCTATGTGTGATGTCTTGTTATTTCAAACAATCCTATCATTTATCAGCTTTCAGAAATAGTTCAAGCTCTTTTTCATGAAAAAAGTACAATTGTCTCTCATTATCTATCCTACTGGAGGAGTTTAATGACTGCTTTGATGGTCTTACATTTTCCTGGGTATTCAGGTTAAATTAATTCCTGATTAATCATTCATTAATCACTGTGAACACAATCCTAGAGGCTGTACTCCCTTGGAACATATGCCCATTAGGCATTTGGAGAGAGGCATATTCTCACTCAGCCTTCATTTTGCCTGAATAAACAAGACAGATTCTTGTAGTTCCTTAGTTGAGTAACCTCCTTCTTCCTCACATAAGATTAACAGCTTCCCCACACCTGCTTTCTCACCTGCCAGTGACTGGAGGTGGATGGACTGTATTAGATGAGACATTCTCTGTACTCTCTACAATGTCATTAGTGTCTAGAGAATTCATCAATACCAGTATATCATTGAACTGTCTTTGCTTGTCCTGAAAGACAAACTGTTTTAGTGTCTTGAAGGCATTTGGTCAGGAGATTAACAAATTTGTGTTCTTTTTTCAGATATTTTGATTTAATGAGAACTGAAAAAAATTGTTGGAGCATATTGCAAGCTATTGTTATATTAATGCATTAAACATACTAAAATATGCTGGATTTGAAATCTCCTGAATGTCTTCTTTTCACTCGTGTTTTCAGCATGTTCCAGTGGGTGGCACAAGAATCACAAAAAACAGGTGAGTTTCAATCCCAGCATGTCCCATAGGATTTCTAGTTAGTAACTATTGTAGTTCTCAGTTAAAAATAATAAAGCAGATGCATGAGGGTAAGGAAGCACATTTCTCAATTCAAGTGTTTGATATCACACATTGTGAATGTTTAATTCTTCAATATTGTTTTATATTCATCTGTGTCTACAGATACAGGCTTGAAGGGTCAAGTTGTGATCTTCCCATCCTGAAAGCACCATGGCTGAGGCCAGATGTGTTGAGCATTGTGTGGAAGCTGCAGATCTAACCTGGTGAGTGACTTGGTGTTGCATGTGCTGTGAGTATGGACTCTGCATTGTAGCATGTTCAGAACTGTGCATGTATGCCCAGTAATTGGCTTTCAGTGACATTGAAATGATCTTTATCATATTCAGTTCCAATCTGATAGCTGGGCTTGAAAAAAGAAAATGATAAAGATCTGAAATAAGTACTGCAGCTAAGGGATTGCCCTGGAGAACATCCTACTGTAATGTTTTGTGGGAGGGTACCTGGGGTGTTAAAGGAAAGCTTTTAATGAACACGCAGATGCTCCTCCTCTATGACACATCAATGTGGTTGCTGTGTAAATGAAAAATTGAAAGGAACAACTTACATTTGCTTTGCAGAAGTACAGGCAAAACCAAGCCTTGCCTTGACAGAAGGATGGATTTTGTGGAGCAAAGTCACTGGGGATTTCAGGGTGTTGTGTATGGTTGGGAACATCAGTGGATGTTTCAGTTCAGTGGAAGTTCAGTTCAGAGAGTTTGGAAATATCATGACAAGTCTCAGGAGGCCTGTAGGAATCAGCTGGGTCTGAGAGGGCTGCAGGTGGGAGAAGTCCCTGTGCTACTCTTGACAGTCAGTGGACTATGACCTCCCCTCTAAAGCCTATGGATGCAGGAGAAATGCAAAGCAGAAGTTGGCTCTTTGGGTGATGCCCAAACTGATATCCAGCAATCTGCTGGGCCATTGAAAACCTACTTTATCTACTGTTAGAGGGGACCCTGGATACATGAAAGAGTCAGAGGAGGAAGAAGTGAGAGCAGAACACAAGAATTATTGGTTAGAAGAAGGTCTAGTAACAAATTTTCCAGTGTAGCATTTTTACAACTGAACAAAGGTAGCATTTATTTGCGAGATGTTTATTCCATCATAAATTGTCACTTAATTTTGAGCAGCTTCTAGTAGAAGCCTGTTGGATTTCGGCAAGTGGTGCTTGTAAATGACTGAGCTCCTTGGTCGCTGGTGCTTAGTGCCCTAGTGGAAATCAAAGGCTGGGAACTCTTCTGTGCCCTGGAGGTTCTCTGGTCTCCTGTGCTTTGCTGAGGAGGCTTCTGGGAGCCTGAAGATACATAATATCTGAGATCTGAGATTCTGATATGTGTGTGTATGTGATACTCAGATGGGCTGGCCGGGGGCCTGAATGATTCACATCTGAAGTGCTCTGGCTCCAAAACCTGAGTGTGCAGGTCTTGCAGGCTCTGGAGCACTCACCATTCCAGTACACTAGTGTGTGGCATGGCTGGTGGTTAATCTTCAAATTTTGCAAAACTGGAAAGCTGAATGATACAGTTTTCTAATAGATTTGGGAGACTGCTGAATTCCTGAAATTTGGGAGGAAACATGAGAAGAAACCACTGAAGAGTGGAAAAAAAATAATGGTGTAGAAGTGGCAGTCAAAACTTCTGGAAATAAAGAGGAGGAAATTTAAGACTGGAGCAGATTCAATCACTGGTCTTTTCTCTGTCTAAATTTTAACACAAGCCAAATAATGAGGATGTAGTTTTATTTCTGGCTGTCACTGATTCTGAAGGACAGGGCATTTAATACTGTACAGCTAACTGATGCAGAAGAATTATTCATCTGCATTGTGGAAATTTAAAGAAAAAATTACTTTGCATGAAAAAATAAGTACAGAAAAATGTGAACAGAGGAAAAAGGTGAAAATGTAGGCTTTGAATCTGCAACCTCAGACTGGTCACAACTGTGCAATTCTCAGAGGCCGAAGCACTGATAAGAGATCAGACTCTGACTGGGAACTGAGCCAAATCCTCAAGGAAAGACCACAGAGAGACTCGGAGTTTCATCTTGCTAAGCAATGAGAATTTGCCAGCAGAGCAAGTCAGCTTGCCTGTGGGAGGTTTGCAACCTGTGCTCTGATGATGCCCAGGTTGGTACAGCATCCAGGAAGCAGCTTCAAACCCCACAAGAATCAGAGGGCAGGTGCAGTTCAAGATGGGTGTCCACTAGAACTAGCAGCAGTGTCTCATCACCACAGGCCATTGTCACTCCGACAAGTGCCATGTTATTATTGGGACCTCCCCACTCTCTGCAGGACAGGGCAATGGTCAGGATCCACTCACTTCCATCTGTTCCCTGGGTCTTGGGGACATTTTTTGGTTATTTTAGCTGAAGGAAGGTCTAGTGGTGGTGTGGTTTTACTTGCTTGTCTGTGTTTCCCTGTCTGTGTCCAAATTTGCTCTTCTTACTCCCAGCCCTACTCTTTCTCTTGGCCTTATTTCTCCAGTGAGAGGCTGAATTTTTCCTGAGAGTGGAAAATTGCTCCTGTTTTTTTCTGTCTTGATTCATCTGCCCCGAGGTAGTAAGTACGCTACACTTAAAATTCTTTCATGCTCTTTTCCCCTAGTAGGAGCAGGAAGCCAGACAGGAGAGGGTGGATAATGGTGACAGGGAGCCACAGCTGCTGTGTGTACTGGGAAGGGTTTCTATCTGTCCCTTGCATCCCCATGGAGACTCTTGGCATCAGCTCCTTTCCCCTGGCTGATTTGGGCTTAGCTTCCTCTGCTCTCCTCTCCCTGGGGGAAGCACTGCCCCAGGAATTGGTAGAAAGCCAGGGCTTTGAGCCCTGCTCCCTCTGAGGGGTGTGGATGTGGCCAGAAAACACTAAGAAGGTGTCAGGAGAGACTAAATGAAGGAGATGGCCAGGGCTAATGCAGCATGAGGTCCTTTCCACAACACCATTAATTTAGTTTTGTGTTGCCCTTCCACAGGAAAAAGCCCAAAAGCAGAAAATCATGGCCTCTCCTGGAGACCCCAGAAGCAGAGGGCTGAGTGTTCAACGGTGCCACTCTGCAGAAAGATGAGGAGAGCTAGCTGCAATCTTTTCCCTATTTTCATTTCACTAAGCTCCTCAGATGTCCTTGTGCGGTCTCAGAGCACAGAACGCTCACATGAGCAGAGCCGCACGCCGTGTGCTTCGAGTGGGGTGTTTGTATTAGTGCTGCTTTGATGATTGTGCTTCACAGAGTCATGAGGGAAGCAGAGGTGAAGTTGCTTTAGGCTGTGCTTTGCCCGTCTCAACTTTGGATTCTGACTTTGTGGCAACTCAGTTGCTTTTATTCCCGCTGCAGCAGGAGAGATGTGCAGACATGAAAGTCCTGTGAACAGTGCAGAGAAGAGAAGGGGTGGCACTTGGTGGTTTGTAAGAGCCAGCCAAGCAAAGAAGGTCACATAACCATGCAGTATCCTTAGGGAACAAGGTGTGCTTTTTCCCTCGCTGTTCAGTAAATGACCCAGTTTGTGGCAGTTTTTAAAATCAAATTGCAACTTTTTTTTTTGACACAAGCAGATGGAAGGATCAGCATCTTGGTTACAATGGTTCATAAGAAAAGGCAGGAGGACCCAAAGCAATACTGGCATTGGTTTGCTTTCTTTAACAGAGGTAAAGGTTAAATCTCCCAATAAATCATTTGCTTTGTCACACTCAGTAAGTGCTGCTGCTGAGGATCAGAAGGAAACCGTGATACTGTAGCTTTTTCATGTTCTTTGTGAACACTAGCCACTTTGGGCTCTTTCATGCATATTTTTGTAGGTGCAAGTTGTCCATTTAAACTAGCCAGGAAGCACAATAAAATAAAATTAGCTAAAATCCTGAAGACAGAAGAAGAGAATAAGGTGCAGCACAACCTGCTTGGTAGACATTATATTTGTGATAGCTGGACAGGGACCTCACAGGTTGCAAAGTCAGCATTTTAAGTTCAGGATATCTCATTAAAAGACATAACCTTCATGGGTTATGCAAAACATGCATTATCTGTGGATCTTTTTCCCAAAGCTTCTCTTCTGAAGCATTCCATAACTTGTTTCTTGCTTGCACTACCTGTTTCAAAGTATTATGCTGGCAGGTAGTGCATTGGCTCAGTAGCAAACTTGCAAGTATGAGTCAAAACAAGGCTGGTGGGAAATATATTTTAGGGCAGAATTATCTGAAATAGACCACAGGTGAACTGTCATAGGGCATTAGAGTACCTGAGGAACTGTGTTGTTCTGAAGAGCGAGGGGAGGCTTATCTGGACTTCACAGGTAGGCTGTGACAAACAAGACCAGTCTTGCCCGAGGTGAGAACCAGAGATTTCTG
Organism: Platyrinchus mystaceus; assembly: GCA_035041135.1. Taxonomy (NCBI): domain Eukaryota; kingdom Metazoa; phylum Chordata; class Aves; order Passeriformes; family Tyrannidae; genus Platyrinchus; species Platyrinchus mystaceus. The sequence continues at coordinate 104,792,464 of JAWWLV010000001.1, forward strand.
GGTAATCTGCTCCACACCATGTTCTCAAAAGTGTGGATGAAACTGGCAGTGTAAAGCAATGAAATTACCTCCACAATGAACAGGGGGGAGTGATATATTGTCTTATGAGTGTACAGCTGAGATGAAATCCAAAATGGCAAAAAGTTTGCAAAAATGTGTGCAAGAGGAAAGAAATAGAAAGATATAAATACAGAAAAGTGAGCTGTAGAGTGTTCTCAGCAGTTTTTGCCTACGTAAATCAGAGTGCCTGAGCCCTTTTCCTGAATGGGACATACTGTGTTATGGACAATGCCATAATTAGTCTCAAGGGAGAACAAAAGAACTGGGAGTGGGTCATCAGGTGCATAACAGAAATTAAAAATGTTTGCAGATATTAACAGATTGCTTAAAATAAGTTTTACTTTAATACACTGTTATTTGTACTTCATTAGCAACAAGCCAATGTAAGTAATGGTCCTTGGTTCTTATACTGGAGAAATACCTAATGTCCTTCTACTGAAACAGTTCACTGGTAAAATTGTTTAGATACAGATTGAACTGGACACTCTTCCTTTTGCTTCAACAGATTTCCCCTGGAGTCTGAATTCATTCTTCCCCACAGTCTTGCAGAAAAGTCTGGTGTGTGGAATGATCCCTGCACTGAGTGAGCACAGAGCAATTCCTTCAGTTCTAGCTAAATTAGTTCAAGATGGACCTAGTCCTAAGACTCTTTATTCCTGGATAAGTCCCCATCCCCACTCTCAGAGTTTCTTACTTCGCAGCAGCTCATTTCTCCTTCCCTCTGTGACAAGCAAAGCATTTAATACAAATCTTGCTATGACATCTAT
>JAWWLV010000001.1:104793390-104811487 GCA_035041135.1 Platyrinchus mystaceus
GTTTGCTACTCCAAGCCTTCCAGCATCCCTGCATCTTCTCCCTGTCCTCACCTGCACAGTGGCTCCACACTCAGCTCATTTCTCCTTCCCTCTGTGACAAGCAAAGCATTTAATATAAATCTTGCTATGACATCTATTTTTAAAGTAAGTGGAATGTCATTGAAGGGAATAGGAAGGAAAACTGAGCAGCATGTATTGTTGTCTTTTGATTAAGCTCTCCCAGCCATGAATAAGCAAATGCCATCAGCATTGACTTCCCTTCACGTGTGTGAGAGGCAGCAGGTTCATTTGCAAGTGCTGGTTGCAGCCCTGGCTGAGGCTTTCCTATGAGCAGCCCTGGGCTGGACACCTTCCCAACTGCCTGTGCCTGAGCTCCCTGAAGCCCCTGGCACATCCCTGGGAGCAGTGCTGGCTGGTGTGGCTGCCATCAGAGGTGCAACTGCAGGAAGGGCAGCACCAAGCGTGTGGTCCCTCCTTCCCTCCGTGTGTGATGTGGTTTCCCATGACATGCTGGAAGCTGAAGCGTGCCTCCTCCCAGATCGTGTGCTCTGTGAGCTGTCCTGTTCTCAACTTGTCCCCCTTCTGTGGCCCATGACAGATGAAACAAGAAGCCATCACTTCTCTCAGCTGTTCCTCAACTCAGCCACCCTTTGAAGACACACACGAGACCCCCAGCTCTGTGCTGAGAAACACCTGTACACTATTTTTCAGGTACAGGCTTTCCAGGGATGGACTGCTTCTCTGCTTGGCACTGTTTTACGTGGTTTTCCTTCCCTCTACAGCATTGACAGTGTGCATGTTCACACTTTGTGGCTTCTCACACCGGGAGAGGACAGGGGAGAGCTGTGGTAAGAGCAGAAGCCAACAGCTCATTATGCTGCATCCCCCACTATCCCTCATCCCTTCTCATATTCTTATTTCCTTTCTGCCAGGCATTGTTATTTTAAGTACAGTCAAGTCATTGTTGGTATCTCAATACCTGTTCTTTCTGTTAGAGATCTGCTTCAGAAAGTCTTATCCCTTCTATACCTTCCTTTTATCAGTCCCCTGGAGAACTGCATTCCTCTAGGAGGTGTAAATAGGAATAGGAATAATAGGGATAGAAGCACAGCTATCAGGAACAGAAGATTTTCATCTCACTGTCAATACCCAGTGTTTGGCCAAAGTAGATACAAAGTAAACAGATGAGTTGCAGTCAAAAAAGGGTCCATAGCTTGATATTAAATATGTGTAAGGAATCAACCAGAATTAAAGAACTGTTAAGACTGATGCCCCAAACTGGCTCAAGTGACAGTGGTATGGGTTAAAGGAAGTGCAGTGTTGGTGAAAGAAGGTGTGATAAATGGAAACAGGCCATCAGGAGAAGGTATGTTAATAACATTTAAACTTGTCTGTTTTTGAATGTGGAACAATCACTTTCCTTTTTAAAGTTTTTCTACCCAGTAACAGATAAAGGTAGTCCACAAGAACCTGTTAAAAGCCCAAACCTTCTTGGTTTTCCAAGTCTGCTGGCAGCAGTGTGGGTAGCAGCAACACAGGAGATGTGAATAATTGATTTTACCCTCTGTACCCCAGAGACAGTAATTTCCATCAACCAGCAGGTGAGTATGTACTTGCTGCTTCAAACTGGGTCCAGCTCAGACTGTGTGACAGCAATATCTGCAAGGGCTCATACTGCACTAAGTCACTTAATTACAAACATTCATATGAGGCATTTCTCCTGCAAGACTTACCTGAATCCTGCATGCCTGTGCAGGTTCAGCTTTATTCCTACAGTGAAAAGTTTCCTTCATTCTGCTTCCATAAAAAGCTCGTGTAAACCCAGACTCTGCAGCTACCAGTGACTACATATCACATATTACAATATACCCTGTTCAGGAAAAAGCTCCCTTTGCTCCAGAAGTGACAAACCAGAGACTTGATACCTATGAATATTGGGATCTGGAAGACCCTGGCATGCCAGAATTGCTGAATTACTGGTTGAACTGTAGAGTACTCCTTGCACTTCAGATACTGGACTTTCCAGCTAGAGAGCATGCAGTGAAGGACATTGTGTCAATCTGCAGGCTAGAAAACAAAAGCAAGAAAAATGCATACTACATCCCTGTCCTTGTATATTTCCTCAAGTCTTCATAGCACCTGATATTTGGTTGAATGATCAAATTAGATGGAAAGTGCCATGTTTACATACTTCTTTCTTAGACTCTAGTTTGTGAATTTATGGCAGGGTCACTGATTTGAGGCAAGTAGTTTCTGGCACCTGAAAAACATCTAAGTGGAAATGTTTATCCTGTGGCTCAGGTAAGTACCTCCACTGAGGGGTTTATCTCCAGGTAGAGAAACTGTTTTAACAAACTTATGGGTAGTGGTTTGGGCTCAGGCAGAGGGAGCTGAGAGGTACTGAGCGACAGCAGATAGCATGGAGGTGGTGCTATGGGGCAGGAAGGGTGAGTGGTGGGGAAGATGATTATTTTGGAGCCTAATTTACTGAGAATATGGCCAAAGCCCCAGAGCTGGGATGTCACTGGAGCAATAAGGGCCCAAGTCCTCTCTGTTGTATAGTAATTTGGCTAGTAGGGCAGTCACTCAGCCAGTCACCTAGCCAGACACTAACCTAGCCAAGTTCAGTTCCTTCTTTGCTTGGGATGGTTTGGAATCACATCTTCAGCTTTATGCCAGAAATGTCAAACATTTAGTGGCTAGAAAAATAGGACATGTAGTTCTAAATCCCCCTGCTCAGAGGAGCATTAGAACTATTGCCTGTTGACACTGTGCCTTCCTGTGAATAATGCCCTGGGGATCTCAGTTTCTATTTTCTGTTTTATCTAGAGTCTAATGCAGAGACCTGAGGTAAACAGCTGTACTTCTGAGAAATTAAATTTGCCATCCAACTGAACTGTGGCTGCTCCCCAGGACCCACGAGGTCCTGTTTGTTTGTTTGGTTTGATTTTAAAATTTTCTTTGCAAGCAAACTTAACTTTCTAGTGGATAAATACTCTCATGCATTGATAATCAATCATTGAATTGGCAGTAGAAAAGGAGAGGTCACAATCCCTGCTTTCTCCCCCTTGCCTCTGGCCCGTGTAGGGTGTAATTGAAGTTGTGTGCTGTGATTATGGTTGCATAGGTCTCCTCCGCTGCCAGTGATACAACCCCTTTTGTCCAAAACTGTATTTATCACTGATAAACATCGTGCTTTGTAGAAAGTCTCATCAGATCTGATGTTAAATTAGTTTAATTGCAAGTAAAGAATTTTGCTGGCTAATTCCATCCTCTTCTGATTTTCCATGTCCTTTGATCTTCTGGATCACTGATCAGAGTGTCATGTCCCTTTCGTTCCTTGGCTAAATCCGTCTTGCCCATAGATCTGACAAAACATTTGTTTCCCAGATGCATTCATGATTAGAGCTGGCCAGGAATTTCCTGACAAAGCATGTCTTTGTTGAAAAATGCCAATTTATAAAAATCTAAATGTCTTATAGATGCATTTCTCCTTTGATGCATTTTCAGTGAATTACGGGAAGGTTTCTGCTTTTGGGATTTGCTCCAGATTGAATTGCTGTGAGTTTGAAAGTCCAGAAAAACTTGCCCTGAAAAGGGCTCAGGGGGCTGCTATACTTCTTATTCTGTGGCAGTGGCCTCCCTGAGTGGCTCAGATAATGTAACAGCAGTTTGTTGAGTCCTGTGGAACCAGAACTCCGTGGAGTGATATCCAGCTTTTAATCAGCTTTTATTCCAGCTTCATATCAGAATTTCAGAACCCTGAATGTGCTGACATTTTTTTTCAAAATTTGAAACTGTCACATTCCAGTTGAATCTCATGCCTTGGTGGAAGATGGAAAAATACCTATGTTCAGACCAGGTGTACTCCTGAGAGCTTTTCCCACTTCTGTCAAAAACAGTAATGCAGCTTTTAAAAACTGAATTAGCCAGGTTGAAGAAAAGGAGAATAAATCAAGGTATATTTTTGAAACAAGATCTTGTCTTGAGAAACAGAGCCTTAGGGATTGAAAATCTTTGTTTATCAAAAAGTCAAGCAAAACAGGAAGTGTATTCAGACAGTGGTAATGCACAACATGAATGGTGGCCTTCGGCTCTGTCCAGCAGGGTCTGAAAAGGACAGCAAGTTGAATCTCAACATCCATTAAATCTTTAACCTTTCTTGCTATTCTTAGTGGAAGCTGGTGGAAGAGGAAGTGGGAATATTTTAATAGATTTGAAATGCTCTCTTCATGAATTATTTTTCTGTGAGGAGATGAAATGCATCACCGTATGGACACATTATGTTCTCACGGTCTGCCTTATTTAAAGAAACAGTCATAACAAGCATGGTCACAAAGCTTTATATGGCTTCTTTATTATTTTTCTCTTGTTATTGTGCCTCTGCGGGGTCTACACAGAAGAAAATCAGTAGATCAGCAGAATGCTGCTGCTATTGCAAAGCCTTTGTGTAGATCTGTATGGCAGTAAAAATATGAACAATATTTCACTGAATCCCATCCCTCATTATTTTGGGGCCATTTCCTCAGCAGGCTGTCACACAATACAAAGGACAAGTTGGGTTCACAACTACTTGAATGATGCAGAGAATAAAAGAATATATACCTCTTTGTGGAAAGAAAACCTGCCTAGGCCCAAATAGAAGGAAATCACTACAAATGCACCTTGTATCTACTTGTCTAAACAGACCTATTCATTTCTGTACAATATGCTTTCCAGTTCTCAGGTTGTCCCTCAACCCATTTTTTAAAATCAGTCCATCATAATAAAAACTCCAGGGACAGATTTTGTTGACTCACTTCTTTAAAGCTGTCTTATAAATATGCAGTAACTATATTTGTGAGAATTCAGAGTTCTACGTTCCCAGCTTAAAAGCTCAGTCAGTTTTTAGTTGTACCTCTACCTAGTGACTGATAGAATCACAGAAGGACACTAAAAAAAAAATCCCATTAATCCTATTACTTCGGAAAAGTCCCTTATTTCAATCCTTTCACAGAAGGGACCTGCTACTTGTCTCAGGAACAGCAGAGAAGCTGTGGCTGCCTGATCTCCCACAACCATGGAGCAGGTATCCTAAATACAGAGGCAATTTTAGAAGCCCATAGACTGTATGGATCAAAAGGATACTTTATTGGTGTTTCAAAGGATTGCAAGATAGCCCTAGACCCAGGTAAAAGGATACCACAGAGCTTCAAGCAACTGAGCTTCAAGCAACTGATCCTGGAACAGCAGGCAACTGATCTCAAACTGCCGACATTTTTCCTCAATGCTCCTTATCATTTAGCATTCTCCAAGAAATCTACACACTGGTGATTTAGAGCTCTCAGTGGGGCAGGGAAGCTACAATACTGGGATCATATCTCTGTCATGATTGGGTCTACTAATGACATTCTTAATGTTAATCTAGAAAATACTGCCCCTGGAAATAGTGACTTAATCAGAGGCTGCAAATAGATTAATTTTTTAAGGGGTGGGTTGGTTTTTTTTTCCCTAAATTGCTTTTCGGGAAATGCTTGCAAATCATTTTGCATCTTCAGCAGAAAAATATTTTTTCTCCTTGTTTTGTAAAAAAACAGAGTTGGTCTATCAAAATGAAAAAAAACCCCAACAAAACAAACCACAAAACCTTTTTTTTTTTTTTTCTTTTAAAATTCCTGAAGTAATGGACATTGTTGTTCCCTGGGACAAAAAAATGATAGTGCAGGTGTAGTGTGACAATTCTGGGAATGTAGAAGGTTGGAAAGCTTCTTTTTGGGTCTCATTTTTGCTGATTCAGTTTGAGTATCTGCTGGATACACTGTCGTTAGTTGCACCATCCCTGTTCTGTGTATATTCATTTTCTGTATATCTATTCTGTATATGTCATTTTTCTGCACTTAGACCATTAAGTGCTTAACTTTTTTCATATTGTAAAAATTATAAAATCAAGACTGTTAATGCATTTATCTGAAGAAAATACAGCCTCTTCATCTAAATGTATCATTGTTGCTTCCACAGCAGGCAGAATAATTGCTACCATACAATTAAACAGGTTTAAAATAAAAAAAAAACCAAGAAAAATCATACCCACGTACATGCATGCCCCCTGCCCCAAATATCTCAGATGTTAGACATTGCAATTGAGCTTATGAGATATTCTAGTTAATGCCCAGGCATGGCTTGCATTGTTATAGCTAGTTATCTAAAGTTAGTAAACACATACCCACAGCTTTACAAATGATGCTCTCTATCCAAGCAGTGGGCACTCTTGGACACTCAAGGAATCAGGGAACACCACGAGTAGAGAAGGCGCAGTAAATAGTGAGGCCCCCATACAAAGCTGGCTCAGGAGCTGGAGACCTACAGATGGGATGGCAGTAGGGTAGGGCTGGGTTTAACCACCCACACTCCTTCATTTCAGGGCTTTCTTCACAGGCTCAAGCAGAGAAGCCTGTGCTCTTGTCAGCCCCCATGCACGAGACAGATGGGCACATTGATATGACTGAGCTTATGCATCTCTTGTGAGTGCATCACCTGCCCTACTGCCCTTGCCTGTTCCTCATTCAGAGGTGGCTCAGGTCCAGCCAGCTCAGGAAGCAGTCTTTGTGGGCTAAAATCATCCTTAGCAGACTCTATAAAGGTACTGCAAGCTGCCACTCCTCTGGAGGAATTGGGAATGGAAGAAGACAGTATAAGACCCAGAAAAGATGATATACAATAGAGGCAGGAGGTGCACTATTCCTATAGGCAGGCTCACAAAATATCATGAAGATGCTGTTTTTGAGCTTTTTTTGCCTTTTTGTTCTGATCAGAGATTCTGGGAGCAGGGTATATTTCAATTTTAGTTAATTAAAGACTGATTTGTTTGTAATTCCATGTGGAATTATCCATGACTGCAAATAGTTTGAAGAAAAACAACACATAGCATTTTTCCTTTGGTGCTGTTGCTGATTTAAATGTTATGCAGTCCTGTGGTATCCAGTAACAAGAGAGATGAGGAAACCATGTGAATATTGCTAGACCTATTTGAAAATTAACTGTTTCCCATTGAAATGTGATAGGAACAAATTTTTAGGGCAGAAACTTGCCAAAAATAAAAAACTGAAAAATTATAACATTTTTGATTTCTGTAGCATCACTGACAAGACAAATTTTCAAGCCGGGAAGCAAAAAAATGCAACACTCAACCATCCTTTTCATTTTTGGCAACACAAAAAACCCTGTTTCTTTTCTATTTAGAAAACAGTTTCTCGTTTCTAATGTATTTTAAATTTTAAATGGAATTTTTTTAAGTTTATTTTGTTAAAAAGCTATTTTGTATGGAGCACCATTTCAGCTGCAGTTTCAACAAGCTCTTGTTGCTTCTGAACTCAGGTTTCCTGTGTAGTAACACATTGTGCTGTTGGCACGCTCCTCTAACTAACAGCCTATAGCATATTTAGTGTCATCTGTTCCCGTTTCCTTGGCTAAGACGTGGGCATCATGCATGGCCATATCTTTGTATCCTTGGATCACTGACATTTTTATTGTTTTTAAAAATAAAACCCTACTGGCAAATTAAACATTCCTTGCAAATTTTCTTTTTTTACTAAATGCTACTCTGGGTTTAATGTATTGATGCAGTGAAAGTGGTGTGGGTATTGCTGAGCTGGTTGGCATCTGTTGCAGGGTGATGAGCATTTTCATTTTCACTGAAGGTCACAGGATGAGCCTGCTAAATACTTGGCTTCTTGGGCACTTGCTACATACATGAACATTTATTTGCATAGTCCTTGCTGGAAAAAAAAATCGTTATTATTCTTTGATGTAGAAACAGACATACCTAAGTGCAAGCCAAATTTGCTAGCATGGAGAAGCCAGGGTAGAATTTGTCACAGTTTCTGTTGGGAAAGTTAAGTGTGAAACCAGTACTCCTAAATAGAAACAGGTATGGCTGGGGTAATTATTTATTATGGGGGTGTTTTAGAACCCTGTGTTATTTTGTGTTGGTGACATTTGCACTCTCTTGGCCCTGGGACAGTGTTTGAAAAAAAATCGAAAAGAATAAACCTAAATGTCACAAGGCATTTGATTTGTCTAATTAAATACAGTCATTTGGACTACACATATGTGCTGTTTACCAATAACCATCAGCTCTCTTTGCAGGTAGAAATGAAAAGCAAGTGTAAGTCAGGCAGCTCATTCATGTGGTCAGAGTGGTCTTGTCCTGAAAGAAGAAGGGCAAGAGGGTCAGAGATGGATATCCACGTTACAGCTATCATCCCATACGATGCCATGCTCAGCATATAAGGATGTGGGAAGAAGGAAGGGGGGGACATTTGGAGTGATGATGTTTGTCTTCACAAGTCAGTGTTATGGGTGATGGAAGCCGTACTTTCTGAACACTACCTGCTGATGGGAAGTAGAGAACAAAAACCTTGTTTTGCTTTGCTTACACACATGTCTTTTACTTATTAAACTGTCTTTATCTCAACCCAAGAGTTTTCTCACTTTTACCTTTCTGGTTCTCTACCCCATCCCACTGGCGAAGAGTGAGCGAGGAGCTGTGTGGTGCTTAGCTGTCAACTGGAGCTAAACCGTGAAAGTAATTTATCTTCAATGTCCCTGTGAAGGTGTAAAAGGCTATAATAAACCTGAGAAGACTCTTCTGCTCAGGTGAGGTACAAGACTTGATCAAAAACAATTGATTCAATGTTCTGCAGATGCTGAGGACAAAGCAGGAATGATACTCTATCATACCCTTGGGTCTTTCATCTGGGGGCCTTTGGGAATATAGTCCTCTAATACCTCATCTTGAAGGCTGTGATTTGAAAATTTGTGTTGAAGCCCTTAACACATCCTGGGAGATACCCAGCTGAAACTACAGAGCTGAGTCTGTCTGCTTCTTCCTGCCTGTCTGCCTGCTTATATACTTTGCTTGGACAACTCTCTTAAAGTATCCAAAAATGCAGATTGTGTGTTTCCCAACAAGGTTACAATAGTTGATTCTGTTTCCATATTGAAGTGTGATTGCCAGGACGAGAAAGCACCACCCTGGCCATTCAACACACCTCTCCTTTCAATATGTAATACACAAAATGAGCACATCTCCTTTTGAATATAAACTGTTCTGATAATTACCTCATGTGCCAGGGAGTCAGACCTTACTTCATAGTGGAATTTATATGACCTTGCCTCTAGTCAACGTTTTCATTGCTGCCCTCTACCAGGTCTGTTCTTTTTTTGCCCCTTCAGGCCTACCTCCTCTCTGTTTTGTCTTTTATAAGGTATGTTTTGAGACCTTAAGGCTCATAATACAAACTTTACTCTCAAGCCTTTTCTTCTTTTTCCTGTCTTCCTGTGAATGTGCTCCATATCACAGTGGACAACTGAACCATGCCTGCTATCCCCAACACGCCAGCCCCCTGTACAGCAGCAAAATTCCTATCCTACTGTTTGATATCCCCCCTTTTTTAATGTCAAAGACTGAAGCAATCCTTTACACTACTCAGGAGGTGGGATCTGCCTCCCACACTTTGTCATATTTCAAGACTTTTTTTTTCAACTCATCAGAGCCACTTTGCCATGCAATTGAAATCCCTCTGTAAGGGCAAGTATCTTCCTCATTATTTTCTATGCCACTAATCTCTGTAATGTGCAGACTTTGTTGACAATGATTGTAAATCCTGGTATGGATCTATATTCAAAACTTCACCTTTGAAGATTAATAGGGGTCACAATTAATGTATGACATATGGACTCACTAGTGGTATCTTTTTAAAGTTAACCATATAATTTCAAAAGCTCTTTTAAAGTTGACGGCAAAAGTATAAATGACAAATAATTTTCTTTATATTTCTACGAATATGCTTTTGGAATAGTTTCATCTGTTATATTAAGTGTCTCTGACTGGAATCAAGTTATTTTGATTTATTGAACTGAGACCCAAGTTATACATAACAAAATATGGTCTCTAAGCAATTGTGTGGACAGCCACAAGGGACTAGTAATGAAATGTTGAAACAGGAAAGTTTCAGAATAGGAAATTTTTCTTCATGTCTAACTTTCCAAAAAGCTTTCTGTTTAATTACATTTGTTCCGCTACAGATTCCTTTACTTAGTGTTAATTTATTCTTCTCTGCTAGTCTCTCCTGTTACCAGATGAATTCTTTCTCTTTTTCCCTCATCACATTAGTGGTCACAGGCATGTCATAGCATGATTGAGCTTTTCCTGGAATAATGCAGAGTGGAAAAATGTGACCAGAAAAGATTTTACTGTTAAGTCTAGTCTAACAAGGGAGGAAGTGTACAAGTGTTTTAATGAAAAACAAAAGAAGGTTAAATCTGGTGAGTTTGTGGGGACTTTTAATTCTAAATCATTAAAAATGGCACACTGTAATATGGAGCTGGGGTTCAACAGGTCAGATTGCTTCTGAGAAAATTTCTAAAGGCTAAAGCTAATTGGAATATTTCCTATTTTATTTTACTTTATTTTAAAAAAATTAAATAGAAAGAAATTTTATTCACAGTCTTTGAAGTGTCTTCTTTTGACTCAGGAAGTAAAACTGGCTACCTGAAAAGATGAAACAGGTATGGGACTAGGGAAAAAGTTAAAAAGAAAATTTTATTCACATTGGAAAAATCATGTCCTTTTAGGTCAGAAAGAACTCTCAGCTCTGATAGCTGGGCTCTGGCAAGTCTCATCTGCTGCTCTTAACCTGGTATTTACTGCACAGTGACAAACCTTCATCCTCATCAGAGCAGATAAACTGAGTATTTCAGAGATGGGTAGTAGATGTCTCCTTGGCTATACTGTGAAGTGACTTCTGGGGATAACTATACTTAGGATTGAAAAAAACCCAACAGTATAAGAACTTGAGCAAGCATAGGGGAAAGCTTGGCTTAGGTACTGTCTTCCAGAAAGAGCTGCCTTTGGTTCTGAATAGCTCTGCCCAGACTTTGACATCTCCCTAAGGAGAAACCTGGCAGGTTTCTCCCTGCAGGGTTCTCTCTGGAACAGGAAAGATCCAAGGACAATCTGCAGATTTTTATTTCAGTTGTGTCCCTTTAGATAATAACATTCATTATGAACTCTAAACATGATAGTGTTGTGATAATGCTGTGAACCTACAGCTAGAATTTTTAAATGGAATTAAAATATTTGATGGAAAATATCAGTTTTATTGAAGTAGCTGCTACTTCAAGGCATTTTTTCAAGGCATACTTTGCTTTCATTTTATAGGTTTGCATTCTTGAAGTATAAACAGTAAGCTGAAGTATTCTGATAATGATTTCCATTATTTCCTGTATGCTTTTTTAATGCTTCATTGTGAAAAAGCAGAGATTTTCCACTTTTCTATCCAAAGACTTTAAAAGGTCAGAATTTGCAAGGTGCCAAATGTGTGTATTTTGAGTTTGAATTTCAATATATAAAAATTGGAAAATGTGCTTTTCCCAAAAGAAAGAATAAAGAGGAAGAGATGCAGGGACATATTTCCTGACTCTGAACCAGAACAACAGAAGAAAAGTGAGCTATCAGTAGAAATATATTTTATTGTTGCCTGTAATCTGTGTTTTTCCATTCACACCAATTTCTGAGCAGACTGGGGCCTATTTTCCATTTGTTGTATGTGAGTAACTCCCATTGTTGAAAATGGAAGTTATTTGTTGTATCAAAGAGGAAAATGTGGTTAGAATGTTATTGTAACAGGGTTTTTTTCCCCTAATTTTCTGTACTGTGTGTTATTATTTTGTGGAGAGCCATATTTATTTTTTTCTGCAGTGTTTCCCATATTCTGAATAAGACAATCTTGCAGTAATTTCAAGAAGAAAGGCATCTTTTGCTGCAGTGTGCTATCATTTCAGGGCTCTCTGCAGGCAAACTTGCAGATCAGGATAGTTTTTCCCCCCAGTTTGGTCTGGTTTACTTTGTTAAAGCCATGCTGATGGTCCCAATGATATCTGCTCAGCTTCTGACTTTTAGTACAGACTGGAAGCCCCCAGCAGTCCTTCTGGTTCATATAATTAGTTTTAGGTTCATAGGTTTTTTACAGTAAGTAGCTTAGCACATCACTAGGAGAAAGTAGAATGAATCTTTCAGCTGGGAGTGGGGGTAGGTAAGCCAAGTTGTCTCAGCATTGGAATCCATGAAAGGGAAGCATCACATTTTTAATACCAGGGCAATGCTGGTAATGATTCAAATATTCTCTGTTTTTGCACTGAGCAAGTTAATTTTTTCCAAGCAAATGTGCTGATTCAGAATGATCAAATCTTGTGACCTTTATTGACAAGGGGAATTTTGCCCTCAAAGTAATGGGAATGTTGGGTCTTATTGAATGGTTTCAAGTTGGAGGAGTTGACTTGTGCCAAGCATTCAATATTGTGCAGAAAAGCAACTCAGATGCTGTCCTTTTACTTCTGACTTTCCTTGCATAGTAATATTTGTGCTCTGGTTGTACAGAGAGTGAAATTGCTCATAAACAGATGAAGTTTCACTATTGTCCTTGTGATCTAAAATCTTTTTGGTAGTGTATTTTATATTTTGCAGATTTAGATCTTGCTGAAAATGCGTTTTCAGTCTGAAGGATCCCAGGGTGGAATTTGTCTATTTGGCTTTAAATCACCTTGTAACATTGAGATCTTCATCTGAGCTTTCCATCTACTACCATTGATTGTCATTTGTGAGAAATACATGCTTTTATGTCTTAGTTCTAAAAGAGATCAAATTAACTCATCCTTCCTAGAAGAGTGATATTCCTTTGCAATTCCAGTGGTAGCCGCATTTGAATGTGAAAATTCCCAGTATCTGGGAAAATCTCAGACTTTTTTTTTTTAAGTAGACATATGGCTGTGGTTCAGAGCTCTGTTGGCTGACTACCTGGCTGATTCCTTCTGGAGTATAACTTGGCACTGCAAATAAATCTGCCACCTGAACAGATGTCACTGACTTTTTTATCTGGGGAGCAAAGTGGCCTGCTTCCTAAACAGCACTGTATGAGAAAGGGATGAAGTGTTTGAACAACCAACTATAAGAATCAGTCTCTTTTCCCTGGTCAGTTTCCCACTCATTGAGTCACTGAGGGCACACAGTCTCAGTGTTGAAATTTTCCTTTGCTAAATTCTGGTTGCAGATAAACCACTCTGAAGTACGGAAAACTGAGACCTGTAATGTTCCTACCCAAAGAAGAGAAAGGAGAAGCTTCTGGGCGTCACGGTATGAGCCTGTGCTGCCTAGGGACGAGTGATAACTCAGATTCTGTACTTCTGTGGTGCTATAAGAAATGCTGTTGAACGCCAAGTCTTGCCAACTGTGAAATTACTATTTTTGCTTGATAATGTTTTATTTCGAAGCAGGATTTAGCAAAAACTTTTGAAACAAATCAGACTGCTTGTCAGAACTTTTTCCTTTGGTCTTCAACCAACACATTTTGGGAAGTTTTAGACGATATAATCTCAGCTATCACATGATTTTCTATTTCTCTCAGTTAAACCTGTCTAAGACCTTAACTGAGCAAGGTACTTAAGCCTGTGTGTAGTACCTTGCTTCTAAGCACTATTACTGAGTATAACAAACCTGCTCAAATGCCTAAGCACTTTGGCTGAAGTGGTGTCTACGGGTATCAATTAATTTTTGTAGGGTTCTATGCAAGTAGCTTTCTCATATGTGCATTTGTCCAGTGGTTTCTGAACGTCAGAAATCCAGGAAGAAATTGGAATTATAAGAATCTGCTTCTTAATTTTAATTGTCAGAATCAGTCATGTTCTCTCGTATTCTTTTCCAGAGGGAATAATGATGCTCATTTACATTGTGATTTTTGAAACAGGCAACCAGGATGGACATTTAAGGTGAAGTGAAACGAAATTTCAAAGAATCATTTTGAAGTACTGATAGTTCCAGTGTGTCCTTAATAACAAATGGGCTATGATGCACAGTTACCGAACTTCAAACCAAACAAATACTATTGGCTGGAATAATTTGTCCTATACTTGTGAGAACTGGTAACATTAATGCTGATGTTTAAATATCTATGCTGTCACCATTTTAGCTTTTACAGACTTACTCAGTGATTCATTAGCTAGGTATAAGATCTGACTCATGAAAAGTTTATTCATTTATTCGGCCACTAAATAGTTTTATACAGATTATCACATAGTTTGATCTCTATTGGCAAGAAATCAAACACCCCACCTCTCGCAAATATGACTGAAACCACCAGATTCACTGAGACAAAGATGACCAAAACCCCAAGCCAAATCTGACTGACAGATGGGTTACTTGAAGATTACGAAGTGACAGCTTAATGAGGCTTTTGGAAGTCTCAGAGAGAAAGGATTTAGGTGAAGCATTTCTGAAGTAAAAAGCCCTGAGATTAGTTGGTTAGAGCATGGTGCTAATAACACCAAGGTCGTGGGTTTGTGTGGGCCATTCACTTAGACTCGATGATCCATGTGGGTCCCTTCCAACTCAGAATATTCTGTGATTCTGTGATCTTAAATGTTGTTCTCATTCTCCTGGAGCAAAATCATATCATGAAGCTTCTGGGCTCAGAGGTTTGGCCAGGAAACTTCTTCGGAAATGTTTTCCTGCAAAGATGTGGCCTATTGCTCTCTCAACCAGAGGGTGCTGATATCCAGAGCACCAAGACGGGCGACAGGGAGAGCGGTGGCTTCAGCACCACGGCCAGCGACGGACCCGGGCCGGGGAGCGGCTGTGCGGCGTGAGAGGGCACGGAGCGACTGCGGCTGGTTATCGGGGGCTTCTTCAGCTCTCTCTGCTGCAGATGTCATTCCATGAGAATAATTCACAGTGGAAGTACCCCATCGCTTGAATTGCAAGAGATCTGTGCCGTGCAGCTAATAGCTTTGAACCTGCTGATGGTCACTAAGTGACTGCCTGCAGATTTCTGGAGAGATGGCTTTATTTTTCATTTTAAAAAGAAGCACAGGAAATCACACATGTACACTCTGTGGCAAAGCCAGTAAATTAGCAAAGACTGAAAGTGAGGAGTTACCATAGGTCACAACAAATTTTTCTTCACAAGCTTAATTTCTTCTTCTGTTCTTGCATATTATCTTTCCTGAGGCTCTCTGCCCATATAATAGATATCGTGGAGCTGTCCTAACAATGCATGAAGTATGTTAAGGAAGTGGATGCCTGTAGGACTTGTCAACATCAAATAAGGTACAGTAATTCAGGCAAGAAGAGGTGGAGCAGTTCTGCTGTGCAACTTGTGATGTGCTGTTATGGAGAAATGCATTTTCAGTTTCTGTTATAGAATTCCCCTACAGTGATGGGAAAATTTTTAAACCATGATTTGCACATTTGGCTGCTATTTGCACAGTCTGCATTTTATCATTCCATGTTTGAAGTGATTGTGATTCCTGATTTGCAGAGATTTTGGCACAACCAGCACCACCTGACTTCACTGGAACCTGCCCAAAAGAAGAGGATTCTAGGAACACATCAGGTGATACATAACTGTAGAAACAGTGAAAAATCAGCTCATGTGAAACTCATAGAATTCTAGTTTACAACTTCTGATTTCCATTTTAAAAGTCCCTGTGCTTAACTCTCTACTACTTCATCTTCTTGAAGTGTAGAGAAATTCTTCATATTTGCAAAGTTCTTACACTCAGTAGAAGAGCATACAATATACAATTGTAGACACTATAGTTATCAATATTCATTGCAAGCTTAAATGTTGTGGAATGTAAAGGAAGAATGAAAGCCTACACTAGAACAACTGAGGAAGTAGATAATGGCATAAATGTTATTTCACCTTTTGGTCACCTGTTGCAACACAGCCAAAGCCATCAGTGACTGAAAGTCATTACTGTTTGACAGCTGCTCCTTGTGCTTTTTAAAACAACTGTGTAATTGTTCTCAACCTTCTTTCTTGTGGACAGGTGTCCATACCATGATTAGCACTAATTGGCAACATTGTTGGCAGTCACAGAAGGGAAACTAATGAAAGAATGAGCATGGAGGGGGAATAGATTTCTCATCCCCCAAAGCAATCTGTCTGTCTCCATGCCTGCCTGTTTGGAGAACACAGTGTCAGCTCTGTATCCCCCCCTCCTCCCGAAACATATTGTTTAGGAGAATTCAAGTTGTTTTAACAGAGAGAAACACTGGCTAGTGTAGAAAGGAATTGAGGCTAACAGTAGAAAAAGGCCTGGTTTAGGAATTTTTAAACTGGTGCCTTGATCAATGTTTGTTTGATTTTAATTTGGTTAGAAAGTTTTTAGAAAGGGGTTAAATGTGGAGAAAGAGCTTAAAAACAAAGCATCACAAGGAGAACTCAGATTCCTTTTCCTTCCAGAATAACATCTAATTAGGATATCATTAGGTCTGTCTCTTGAATGCTGTCATCATAGTCTTCATGACATGGTTAAATATATGTCTGTGTCACAACCAACCCACTTTGATCCACTGTCTGGATATGATTTTATACCTTCTTATCAGTTGGAATTGTACAGAACTCTTGGTAGATATAAGACTAGAGTTTGCTTCATGTCTGCCAGGTGAACACTCAGACACCTATAACATGATTTGGGAAGACCATATGTAGCAGATGCTATACATACTCATTTGAATTAACAATTCTCTATTCTCTCACTATTTAACATAATATCTGATTTTTGGTGAAACTGGATGTGTGTATGGTCTCACTGGTAGGAAAGGGTCGTGGTGATCAGTCCATAATGAGCTATTCAGGAAGTTACATCACTCATTCTGAACAAAAATCTGGATTCTGATGTCATCTTCTATTCTAGTTGTTATTTCTTCCCTAGACACCTTAAAATTCTTATCTCTCATGTTTGAGTTGCTAAGTTAAGTATGTTTCCTACATACCAGTTCTGCAAGCTCTGAAGCAATTACCTTTGCCATAAGTGTTTGTAATTATGTCTTTTCCTGAAGTAGAGACTGATAGGTACAAGTTGGTAGCATTTAGATACAGAGCCAAACATATCATAAGCTTGTTCAGGCTTCTACATGATATTGCAGTACAAATGGAAAAAATCTCCGAACTGTGGTGATCAGACTGGAGTAGCTAACACTGAGGGAGGGTGCAGTAATGTATAGCTCTTAGCTCTCAGAGCAGGTAAAATTGCAACATGACTTAAAAGGGCATCGGAAAAGTAAAAACAAAGAGGACTGTGCTTGAGGAAAAAGAGATCATTCCTAGCAAGCGAAGGTGGGTGGCTGAAGGAGAGCTGAGTTGGTGTGGGAAAGCCTGATACTGTTGTGCTACCATGCAAGAAAAAGTGAGAAGGCATGCATTGATTCTTGTATATCATTGCGTTCTCCTCAATGACTTATCAGCATGGAGCCAACTGCATCTTGTATAATGGATGTACTTTCTGTAGGATCAATACAGACTCATCACACACAGCTGGCAGCATTGAACATCTTTTCTGTCTCAGCCTACAGCATTTATTCTCTCTTGCTGCTTATCTCACCTTATGTGTTCTGATGACATGGCAATAGGTTTTGTTGGGTAAGAATGAAAAAAAAGCTCGTCTGCACTCAGACATATGAGTACAGATGAACAATGACAATGTGGAAACTTGGTAATACCCTTCTAACCCCTCTCCCAGCTGTTATGGGGTCTCATATGATTGGGATATAATGACCAGTCCCATGATCTGAGTGTGACACCCTCCACAATGATTCAGAGAAAAGATTCTCTGGAACACCTTTTGGACAGCAGGGATAGCCTATGGGAATATGAAACTTATTATGAGAAGCCAGGAAGCATATTTTGGAAATGCACAAGATTTTTATGGGATGTTTTGGGGAGGAATCAAAGGTGGCGAAGGGGTGTATATAAGTGATTCGGGGCAGAAAAGAATTTGTCAAAAGAGAGGTGTTGTTGTTGGCCACAACAACCCCATGCAGTGCTACAGGCTGGGGACAGAGTGGCTGGAGAGCAGCCAGGCAGAAAGAGACCTGGGAGTGCTGATTGAACATGAGCCAGCAGTGTGCCCAGGTGGTCAAGAAGGCCAATGGCATCCTGGCCTGCATCAAGAACAGTGTGGCCAGCAGGACAAGGGAAGTCATCCTTCCCCTGTACCCAGCACTGGTGAGGCCACACCTTGAGTACTGTGTTCAGTTCTGGGCCCCTCAGTTCAAGAA
>JAWWLV010000001.1:104814447-104830116 GCA_035041135.1 Platyrinchus mystaceus
TGGGCATCTCCAGTGATCCAACAGCGCCCCCTGCTGGTTGGCACAGGACATTATAGTCCGGCCCCCAACAGTGTCTGCGGGACGGTGAACTGACCCCCTGTTTAAAAAGTTTGAGGACCCTTGTCTTAGAAGGTTGACTTCTGATAAGACAGAACTCCTGTGCCAAAACTTGAAGGATAAAACTGAACATCTGTGAATGTAGGAGAAATAATAGTATTGAAACCTATTTCCTAAAAACAAATTTAAAGGTAGGCAGTGGAATGTCAGGCTAAAGTTGAGGAAGAACTATATACAGCTCCTCTCAGTACCCTGCCTACCTTCAGGCTGGCACTTTATGTGCTGGAAGTTACACAGGTGTCCTCAACTCTGACACTAACTTGCACTTTTGTATCAAGCATTATTGGTATGGCACAGGGGCAATACACTTTCAGGTTATATACATTCAAAATCTCACAACTTCTGCACTCTATGTTTTAACTCTGTTCAACTTGATGCATTGATTGCCAAAAGCTTTTGCTTTTGAATAATTCAAGAAAGTCAGCTGTCAGTAGGTATATAATTTGGAGAATTGCCTTTGTACTTTTTAAAATCCTCAAGCATGTGCCAGCAAGTGACTGAAGCTCAATTTTAACAGTTATGTACTAGATCTCAACTTGTACTGAGCTGTATTTATATGAATAGACTCTACAGGTTTAGACTTCTCCCATCATTTTTTTTACATAGACTCCAATATCACATTGGAGAAGAGTTTCACGTCGTGTTATTGAACTCAGAGTTGATAGGTCTAATGATTTCCATCAAGCTTTTCGCTATGTCATGATACCTGAACGTCAATGATGCATTGCTACAAAGCTGTGAGCACTGCCAGCCTAATTTTGTGTTATTGCAAGGCACTAGTGCCACTTGAATTCAATCATGGAGTAAAATGGTAAGAACTCTTTAAAAGAGGGAGAGTGAAAAACTTTCTTGGGGAACCTAGGCATCCTGGATTGCCCACAGCTGAAAGATGAAGTTTGGACACAGAAATTAACAGCACATAAACAAAATATAAACTACTATATGTAAATTAATCTGTATAAACTAAAACATATGACTCATAAGCATGTGACAGGAATCTTACTGCATGTAAAATGAGTTCATATAAAGTAAGTCTGATGAACTCAAGGCACTCAGCACACTAAGTAGCTCCTGAACAGCACTATGAACCTTATGGTCTCCTTTTTACTGAGGAGACACGTGGTGATTCATTGGCTTTTTTGTAGTATGACAGTGGCTTGGGAATCAAACCCTTGTGTTCAGCACTCTGCCAGGATGTTATGTAGAGATCTGCAGAGCCCACACTTGCTAAAAAGCAAGAAAAGGATTTTCATGCCTGCCAGAAATACACTGTGAATATAATATTTAATCTACATATACATTTATATAAAAACATCTATGTAGATTTATTAGGATCTGGACTGTATTTTTTCTTTGGAAATAGGATGAAAACTTTAAAACCTCTTAAAATGCATGGATTAATATGTCTATAATCATTACAGCTATGATTAGCAGTAATTTCTCTCTTCTAGAACACATTCAAAGCAGTAGAGAACAATGCATTTAGCATGATGCCATTTCTCTCCTCTGCAATCCACGACATGAAGGAAGAAGCTAAGAGACATGAGGTGAAGCAACTACACCAGTGCCTCCAGGATGCTTATGTTTCTTTTTATCTGAATCTAGGCAAATCTCTTGGCTTACTAGAATCTGCAGCTATGGGGAGAGAAGAATAGGATGTGTACAGTTAAAATTTAGACAAGTGTGGTGTCATCAGCTTTGGAGGTTTGGCCTGAATTTTACTCCCTCAGTCATATGTCTCTTCCTATTTTTGTCAGAAAGAGACCTCTGTGCTTTTGTCCCATTTCAGGGTCAGTTCTGATATGATTCTTAAGTTATTTTCCACTTCTCTAGTCCAATGTCCAGATTTGTTCCAGCAATGGTGCTGGCTGAGTCTTTATTTAAGGCAATTATATTTGAAAAGAAAAATGCAAAATTTGCTTGACTTTCTGTTAACTTATTTTCTGCGGTGTAAAAGAGTAGAGATCATAATTGTGGATGAGGTGGGAAAGTTAATGTTAAAGCTCTAGGTGTTTCTTTTTAACTGTTAATTTTGTTAATTCTCTGCTCTTTGAACCATGAGAATTACCGTAACTTTTTCTCCTGGGTAGTAAATTATTGTGCCCCTCACTGCCTTCCAAATTACTGTTGTTTTTTTGTCTCCACTTTTACTTTCTACCACCCCCTTCCTGCTTCTCATTCCCTCCTTGCTCCACTCTGACTTCCTTCATAAACCTTGTGTTTTCTATTTCTTCCATTTCTCTCTTCATGCTTTTATCCGTGCTATTTCTTAAGTTTTTCCCCTGCTTAATATTGTTACCTGGCCTAGAGTACAACCTTATCCAATTGTGCAGTGAGTACAACCTTGCCTACTCTTCCACCAAACCAGCCATGTAGCCATTGCTTAAGAAGTAATGAATTCACAATAATAATTAGCAGTCTATAAAAAGCTGTGAAACGATCACTTTTTTTCCCGACTGTGGGCTGAGGTGTTGATAAGAGCCAAAATGTATTTCATTTAACTCTAAAACTGTTCTCTTACTCAATCACAGTGATTTTTTTCAGTTTTGAACAACACCTCTGGGCTAGCTGTGGGACTACATTTTATATGGTTGCCTGCAGAAAGGTAAAACATAGCAAACTGCTTTGGGCCTCTCTAGTTCAAGCCCATTATTTTCTAGTGTAAAGGTAAAAGAAGGTTTTTACTAAATCATAATTAAGACTGAACAAGCCCCTCAGAATATTTTCTAATTAATAAGGCTTTCTTAAAAAGCACCTAAATCTGGAAGCATTGAGCTTCTCAGCCTTTTCATACAGGGATTGTACCAGGCAGACCTCATAAAAAGGCTTTACTGGGACGTAGCTTTGATATTTCAGTATGCCATATTAAGTAACTTCTAGATCTTCTTTTATTGCTTAACTTGTGAGAGTATTTACCGAGTCTTTATTAGAAGTAGGTTCCCAGGTTTCTCTGCTTTTATCTTGCCGCCTACAGTATTTTGTGAAGTCTAACTTGGGGAGGAATTGTTCTTGGCTTTATTCTCTAAGTGATCCAGTCCTAACAATGAGTCCATGATGATCAATTTAATTTAATTTATGTTTTGTCATAAACTGTTACCTTCTTGACTTGTCTGTGTAATATGCAGTCTCATTCAAAAGAGCTGTTGGATACGTTTTCAATTGCTTTGTGTGAGTCATTGTTCTAGAGGGAGCTTTTATTATAGTTTTAATACTGCAGATGATAAATTTACATGTATAAGAGCAAGTACATGCTGTATTAGATTTATACCTGTTTCCTGTGTCTGCATATATTCACACACAAATGTACATTTGCATTAGTATGCACACAGACTCACAGGGTCCTGGAGACAGAAGGATAAGAAGGAAACATTTGTGATGCTGCCAAGAGGAAGCACAGTATCTTTGGTCTTGATTATTATTCATTATTTATTCCTGTTGCTGCATATGACAAGGTTGTTCACACACGGTTGTCCCTATCCCTCTTGCATAGTCACTTAAGCTGCTTGCCTTTTTTCCATGCTAAGTCAGCAACTTCAAAAACAACATGATGTGAGAGAGGAGGAGGAAAGGCTGATTCTGAGCATGCTGAAATGTCAAAAAAACCCCCACCTGAATTGAAAAGCTGAATACCTATTACCCCAAGAGACTATCTTTAACCTCCTGCAAGTACACGAACAACTAATTAGGAAATAACTAACTACAAGAGCATGGTACAGGTGGAGCAGTTTATAAAAGGTGAGACTGAACCATTGTAATTAGAAAAGTAGAGCAGATCTAACTAGAGACTTTTCTGCTAGAGCCATACAAGTTAGGAGTCAGGTGTGTGTGTGTGTTTGTTTGCTTGTCTGTTTGTTTCTGGCAACTGCTTTATGTTGCTGGGAGCAGGCAGGACAAGTTGCTCAAGCATAAGGTCTTGGTGTATCTCTCTCAACTTGCCATCTGCAGCATGGACAGACATATTTGAGTCAGTCCCACTGAGCTCCATCTGAATATCAAAGGCATTTTTTGAGTTCAGTTTATCTGCTCATTTTAGGTATCTGCTTTAAGTTGAGTAGTGTTCTGCTCATGCCCCCTCCTCGCCACTCCCTGCAGTGAGCACCCTGCTCCTATAAACAACCGGCAGCACATGCTGAAAACATCTACACTGGATCAAATGACTCTCAACTGAGCTCTGGGAGCTGGCTGTGCTTACTTTTGCCCTCAGTAAGCACGGGGTCAGCTATACTGCCTGCAGTGTGGTGGAGGATTTGAATTAGTGTAATTTACCTTGCATTTGCAGGAGGATATGTTTGCACGCGTGGCTGGTCACTACTGTTCCTCTGAGGCAAGTTGTCGTGTGTCTCCCCTGGCACTGATAAAGTTACCCTGACAGGAAAAGTGCTTCCATTACTACTTTTTCTACTACGTGAGTCAATATCAGCCAACGTGGCAAAGTGGTTTAGCTTTTTTGCTGGTATAAGCTAAGTCTGTGCTAGGAGCTGGCCCTGTAGTTGTGCCTGTGTGCAGGCTCAGATGTGGGACCCATGAAGGCATCAGTGCAAGGATCTGCTGGGGTGATCCCAGGGTAATAAAGTAACATCAGACATCCAATGAGTGAGGGATGAGGGGTAGAGTCTTTCAGAGAGTGAGTCAAAACACACATTGTAAACTTGCTCCCCAGTGTTATCTCCAGAGGAAATATAATTTTGGATGTCTAAAGTTCGAACCTGGCAATGATGTACACCTGACAGCAAATGTAACTGATAAACACACTCAAGTAAAATAAATTGTCATTTAAAACATAAAGTAAAAGAAAGAAATTAATTTCAAGTTTGTTGCTAATTGCAAAAAAACTTGGTTTGATTTTCAGTTTCATCTTTTTCGCCTCATCTACTTGGGAAACTGTGATATTAAAACTGGACAAGAACAAACTTAATTTTAAAAAACAAGCTTTCACATTTACCGTCAGTGACAATAGCCAGCTTTTGGTGTGTGAGTCTGATAACATCAAAATAAGAAAGGCTGGAAGTGGTGCCCTGTTTGAGAAATTTGGAAGGAGGTTTTGGAACTTACTTTAGGTTTTCTGAACTATTTGAATTATTTACTGGCAGCCACAGGCAAGTGGCATTTTACAGTATGTTAAAACCAAGCTTTGATATCTGAAAATAGCTCCTTTGGTCCAGTGCTTGTCTTCCTTGATTCTCATATAAACTGCATATTTATCATAGCTGAGTGATAAATGGTGAAATTCTGCTGGTTTATATTCAGTGAAATGACAAGGTCAGTTTTAATTAAGCTGAGATCAAGCCCAGTCTGTATTGCACACTTCTGATTAGGTTACTTCAAATTAACATAAGTTTTTGGAGACTTCACTGAAGTCAGTGGTGTTAAACACCAGCTGTGCTGGCAGATAAGCGTGGGATATAAGAAGGAGATAGAATTCACATTGAAATTAGCACTTGGCACAATATAATTCTCTGATTGCAAACTATGCGAAGTTGCCTGCGCTAATTGGTTGATTTTATTTGAAGCAGATGTTGTTAGCTTTCCCACTAATGATCTGGAGAGAAATTTTTTTTTGAAAGACATGCCATGTTAGGTTCTCTGCAGTATAATAAGCTAATTACAACTTTAAGTACTTGCAGTAATTAGCACAATGTGTATAAAGTGGTCCTGATCTTTTCACCCTGCTGCATTATTGTTAGGACATCTAAAAAACAAAAAAAGAGAGCTAGCTGGATTTAGTTTCCCCAATCTAGCTTTTTTGTTTTCCCAGACTTTTATATTAAGGAGATAATGAGCTAGACTTTTATCCTTATTTTTAAGCACACCAAAAAGATTTAAACCTTTCACCTGTTTCTCTCTCTTCTCTAAATCTGTTTAGTTTTATCTATGTCCATTGATGTAAAGTCTTCCAGCATCTTAAAAAATCCCATTAGTAAACAGTTCTGTACAGCAATGGAGTATTTGTTCTCTATTAATTCATTTAATCACTTGCCCATGGATTACCATGATGCAAAGTATATCTGACCTATGGAAAGAAAACAAACAAACCCACCCTGGAAGGTTCCTTCTTTTAGAGCAGTTGTACTCCTTGTGGTGATTAAAAACTGCTGTCAGTTTGCAAAATAGACACAGGAAGACCCATCAAGTGATCCTGCCTGTAGAAAAAGGGATAGTCAAAAAGAGTGATGTGAAAATGGTGATTCAGATATCATCCTTATAATATTTCTTGAAACTCAGTATGGCTGCTGCAGATGGTGGGTACATTACAGAAATGTCTGTTCTGAGAATACAGTTTAACAAATCCTTCAGTTTACCCAGTGGTCTCCTGGCATGGTTTGGTGAAACTTGCTCTTCACAAACTTTCACCCGTTATTTATATCAAAGGTGCTTTCACTTCTTAGTGGAAGTCACTGAAAGCCAGATAGAACCATTTGCACAAATATGATCACACTTCTCAGTTCCCTGTTTTGTGGGCTGAGGAATGACATGCTCAACTGCCTTGGACAAATTATGCCATTTCAGGCATGCCTTCGGGGCCCCAGCCACTTGTGTGGCACACATAAGCTGGGTACCAGAGGCTGGTGGCATAAGGCATTTCCTTGCCAATACTTGTGAGAAGAGTCAGGGGACTGTCCTTTTGAGTTTGTGATCTGGTTAACTGATTTATTGCCTGGAACTGCAAGGGCAGATATTTCCATACAGCAAGTGCCTTGGACAGGCATGTTTTGGTGGGCCACAGACTGAGGCCTGTTCACATGGAGCCAGGTTTAGTCTTGCTGTTTGCAGCCAGTGGACTCTCCCAAGGGACTACTTGCAAAGACTGGCACAGCGAGAAAGAGCGTGACAAAGTACACAAAGACCCACACAGTCTTTTGGGCTGGCATGTGCAGGGGCATCCTTGACACTTGAGGGGGTAGAGCAGGAGGGAGCTGTTGAAAACCTCAAGCAACCAGCAGTTCGACTGGACTGACTGTCTGGAAAGATCCTCTTTGACAAAGTGCATCAGCCCCAAATGTTCCCTCTTTACATCCTTTTAACTGCAAGTCATATTTGTAAACTCTGTCTCCCTTTGGTGCACATTAGAACACAATAGTTATCTTTTGCACGTTAGGTCGTGGGTTGACTGTCCTTGTGTACCTCTCTGTAAAGTGCATGTAAAGAAGGTGTTCAAAAACAAATCTTGGTATATCTCACTGAGGTATTTTCCTGGGTTAGCAAAAGGCACACAAAATTTAAAATATTTATTTACTTCCATCAAACTTCCTCCTTTTAAATAAGCTGGTAAATCCACGTCTTCAGAATGTGGGTAGGAAAAGGAAATATTTCTCATCATGGCAGTAGTGAACTTTAAGGAAATCTCTAGTTAGTGCTAAATCATAACTTACGATAAACCACATCTTGATTTCTGTAACTCCTTAAGACCAAATTAATTACTTTTATTGCCTTGGGCAAAATCTTCTATCTGTGGGTTTAAGCTAAAGCAAATATGCTACTTCCCTTCAGTCTGAAGAATTGGCAAGTAAAGATTCTTTGTTATTTTAATCTCATGATTCAATCTCCTGCTGCAATAATTTGGTGATTTGACTAATTGGTGGTTTAACCTATTATTAATGTTCCACCATTAATTTCCTGATGCAATTTTAATGACATCTTGATGTCACTATTGAATTAAAGTCTGTTTTAGTCTAAAAATAAAAGGAGAGCAGTAGTTTTAGATGTGGTTATCTATTTGCTGAATTTTAATGTCTTTCTTAATTCTAGTAAAAATCATGGAAATACAATGAGCTGTATCTTTTTAATGTAGCAAATTGGGCTTTAATCCTGAGTCAAACATTAATTTACCCAAGAATGCGGTTTAACTGAAATAAACAGAGTCCATTACATTGTTCCTAGCCCATTAATCTGTTTGGAGATCCTACTTTTTTACATGCAACACATGTAAAAGCCTCCATGTGGAAAAGCAGCTTCTGGATCAAGCAGTGGTGACCATGAATATTCCTTCTGGACTATGGCAAAGAGACAATGGAGTAACTGAGTTCTTGACTTTGCTACAGCTCATCCTAAGTCTCCACACAAGTCTTTTCATTTCCTTATGTGTCACTGCCTGCTCTTGACCCAGTTAGATGGAGATCTCACTTAATTCCTTTTGCCTTTTACATGTTTCATCTGTTTGTGGTGTAAATGTGTCAGAGTAGAGACCTCTCCCAGCTACGTTTATGATCTCTACAGTGCCTGTTGGGATCTTGAAGGGCTGTATGGGACACATCAGTAACAGCAACTGTACAATTAAAACTGAGTAATACCAGATATGGTGGAAGCAGAATACCTACAATCAGAAACTAAGAGAAAGAATGACTACTGCCTCTGGAGCCTTGCAACAGCCCTTCTGAATCATGTCTGCATCGCACCAATCTGACGCAGAGAAGAGCAAGGTGTGTTGACAGAAATTGTAAGAAATGCCGTGATGTGAACAGTCACATAATTTTCTAATATATTTAGCAGTGCTGTGCAACTTGCAGGTGGATGAGCCATGCACCTTGCCCAGCAGCAGATGTGGTGACAACGTGTGTCTGGCCATGCAGCACACACACGAAACATCACTGCACCCCAGTCGTTCTTTGGCTAGAGACACTAAGGTCAAGGCACTGTTACCTAGCAACTAATGAGAGCTGATTAATCCATTTGTGAGCATCACATGCTGCAGTGATGTATGGAAGCCTGTGCCGGCTTCTACTGTTTGTGTAGTGGCAGGAAAAGCAAGTAATAAACAACATCAGTAACGCTGACAATGGTATCATTAGATGTATAAATAACCACAGACAACAGGGACTTTCTGTTTTTAATGCTAGCATTAGTTTTTGAATTTCTAAATTTCATTATTTTTTCTTGGAAGGCGTTGGTATAGATGAGATTTAAATGTGAAGGGAATCATCCTGGTAGATACAGGACAATCCAGTTTTTCCAGAAAAGAAAGCTCTTTGCTTTCCAGCGGATTCCCTGTGTAAGCAAAGCTTCCCTAATCTTCATTGTATGTTCCACAAAAGCCTGATCAAACTAAAAGAAAGTGAAACTTTACTGAAACCAATTATTTTGAGTTTTAGCAGCTCCTGAAGAGTTAAATAAAAATAGGGTATTTTATAATTCATCTGCTTGCTGTCTGCACCACACGCTCCAGAAGGGCAGTACCTCACCCCATCAATGTCTAATGAACTGTGCAGTTCCATATGATTTATCATTGCTGGTGTTCCACCAGGAATGATCAATAACATGTTCCATATAATTTCTTTTTACTTCCAAATGCACACAGCAGGGTAGAGGAACTTTTATTAAATTGTTGTAAAAAAGTAGAAGCACTTTCCATATTTTTACAGAGAAGACCTCAGCAGACTTGGTTTACTTTTAAAGGCTTAAAGTCAAAAGCAAGTATCTTTCACATACAGTTTGCTTATCTTTAAACAGAAGATCTCATGAAAAAAATAAGCCTTTGCATGTGAGAAAGAGACTTTAGAGTGAATAGTTTTAACAGAGGAGATAAAACTTAGGAGAATTTATTTTTTACTGTTCAGTTTATACAATAAAGCCATAAAAGCAAACTCCCAGAGGCTCCAAAACAAGCAACAACCAAGGAAGTTTGGTTCAGACTTGAATGAAGTACAATGTTGCTCTGTTTTTCCTGACTTTCATCTTTCCAGTCCCTCAAATGCCCTGCTTAAGACATTCTGTTTTTGGGCATCGATTTTACATTTTTTTTCCCTGGCTCAAGGGGATAATGGAAAGCAAAACTGTCTCTCCTGAAATGATCACATTGTTTTCGAGGCAGAAGTAAAGAGGGAAGGCCAGTTGTCTTGCTGCAACCAGATCAATCTGAGGTATAATACATTTTTTTTGCTTCTATCATGATCACTTACCCTTTTCATTCTTGTTTATTCCAACCACTGAGAAAATTGTGGCTGGAGAAATTTTCTTCTGATTAGTGATTAGACACAAAAGGAAATTTGGGCCATCTTACCCACTCATTCCATTTCCTTTGTGCTAGGCTCTTACCAACACTTATGCTTTCTCACTCAACTTTCCTCAGAAGGCTCTTTCTTGTGTGCTGTATTCACACTCCCCAAAAAACACAGCAATCAGATGTTTGCACCTTGACCAAGGGTGCTTTGGAGCTGGAAGTGTGACGTCTGATTTGCTTTTCTAAATCTCTGCGAGCGCTGTTGGAAGTGACTGATGCTGGATGAGGAACATCTGATAACTTCTGCTGCACAGACCTTGCAAAAGAGCAAGTCATCTCTGTCCACAAAGACAGAACATGAGAGTCAGAGCATGGGGACATTGTAGGCTGTCTTCTTCAAGTGTATTTACATCTCTGGAGCTTATGAGAGGTTGCCTGATGGTCAAGAGTATGAAGATAAACAGGAGGTTTTTCAAGCAAGCAAAGATTCCTTTTCCAGACTGTTCATAACCCCCTAACCTCCTCTCCACCTCCCCATAACTATCCGGTGTCCCCACCACACAGAAACCAAACATGGCAGAAAGGCCTTTATAGCCTTTACAAGAAGGAAGAAGAACCTCCACTGCAACACCCACTAAATTAATTTTTTTTTTTTCAAGAGTAGAAAAGAAGGGAAAGAAAGCTGATGGGTTTTTTCCTGATTTATAGAATGGCTTGGGTTGGAAGGAACACTAAAGAATATCTAGTTCCAACATATAGGGAGCATTTACCTGAGATCAATTGCGCATTTGCTGTTTAGCACATTTTAGTCTCTCACCTTCCCCAGTAGGAAAATATTGCTGGAGGCAGATAAAAGGTGTTTGAAAACAGCTCTGAGACAAATCATGCTGGTGGGAGCAGGGGGTGGATGAGAAAGGAGACATGACAAGCCTGGACTGTGTTGTGCAATTAGACTATTTTTTCCCTACAGGGGATTTTTCTGCCCTTGTTCACTTTTCTCTTTAGTCCAGCCCTCTCTCTCTCTCTCTTTGTGGCCCTGAGTTTACCATCTCATCCAACTTGCCCAGTTCCCCAACAGGAGCTGACACTGCTCTCCAGCTTCAGAAGTGGGAGAGGGGTGAAGCAGTCCCATGCTGTGAGCATTCAGAGGCTTCTTGCAAAGGTTTTGACTTTTAACATGTTTATGGAGATTCACGACCACTTAAACCTGTTTAAAGGTAATTCAAACATACCTCCAAAGATAAATAAAAGGAAAGTGTATTAGGAACATATTCTTTCTATGCTCATGGAAGTTGCAGAGCAGCAAACGGACAGCAGTGGGCAATTCCTAGCCCTTTGTGTTTTCCACCTGGGAAGAGGTGAATAGGGCAGGACTGGGGCAGAGGAGGAGGATGAGGAGAGATGTTCCCCCACAATTAACATAGGGATTAGGTTGCTGCTAGAGGCAAAACTAGGACTCCAGATTTTCATCCTTATTTAATCTGATAACAAATACTGAATTGTCAGCATCTCAGTCTCTGAATTCCAGAAAAAGCAAAAGAATTGGCATTCAAAAGTTTTTGTAGCTCTTACTAACAGATTGTTAACTTAAATGAAATACCTCCTTAGTTATCCAAATGACTGAACAAAGTTCTTTCTATAACCTCTGCTCAGGTCATAGAGAATTGCACAGTTGTCATGAGAAAGTTTAAAATAGAACTGGAGAGGGATGGGTAGCATCTCAGTTATCCAACATGTGGGACTTGCACTGAGAACAGGAACTCTTTCCCTAAAGAAACTGGATTCTGGTCTGTGCCTGCTTGGGGCAGGTCCTTTTTGTCTGAGGTTGCTTGATGCTCCAGTTACATATTTAACAGCTTCCTAAGTGTTCTTCAGCTATTTTTCCCTTGATGTCAATATCTGCTAAGAGCAATGCTCAAAACAGCTTACATGAGCACAGAGGAGGCCCATTTCTTGCTTACAAGAGTGTGCTAGTGAAGGCTGTTTTACTCTTCAAGTGGTTTGGAGTTGGTCCTTGGCCTTACACTGCTGAAAGCACTTGTTGGTCTTGTATGGACTGGCTGGACCTTTGATACACCTCCTTGTGTGGGAGAAGAATTTAGATTTAATTGAAGGGTGGCTTCTGTTCTTAACTAGATACATTCCTAAAACTTGGAGTCACTATGATGCCTCTGAATCACTTTGCTTTATCAGTGGTCACATCTCTGTCCTGAAATGCTGTAGGTTTTTTTTTGTTAAAAATTGTCTGGTAGATAGTTGAGGATGCTCTTACAGTAAAGTCCTTTCATATAAGTATAGTTCAGCACTGGAAGAACTTCTTTTGATGCCTGCTTGGTTATTTTAAGCAGTTTATTTTAAGGTTCATACAAATGCCCAATTAAGTGGTTTAACCACTGGGTTCCCCTTGCTTTCCTTTCATGTAGCTCTGTGAAAGATTGAGAGTGGTTTTTTTCCTCTCCCCACATCCCCTATAGGTGGAGATAAGGATGTTCTTGGGATACAGTTTCAGGCTGGGCCATTTCAGCAGGTATCCTAAAGAGTTCTCACTATGTGGTTACAAGTGGCACACTTAGCAAAGGAAGGACTTGCTTCTTTCCTGAGGAATAAGAAACACCCCACCTTAACAGGCAACAGAAGTCTTTACCATGGACTGACTGGAAGGGGATCACCAAAACCTGTTTCACCTGTGGAGAGGTTAAATTACGAGCATACAGTGCATTGCTCCCTGGTATGCCAACAGAAACTTTCTGTGAAGGTGGAGAGCCTGTGAGAGACATCAGCTTCTCATGAGTCATCTCAGGCCACAGCATGCATCTCCAGCTCCCCTCTAACACTCCCACACCCTCTGTACCTACCAAAACTTGGTGGGGACTAACACTGTGGATATTTTGCCTGGGATGAACCCACTCACCACATGATAGGTGTGTTCTCTCTATGGTGTTATACTCCTTTTTTTTGCAAGGCACATTTTTTGCTTTGTGTTTGTACTGCCCATTTTCCTCCATAGCTGGATCTGTACAACAAAAATAACAGCTTTGTTTTACTGACAGGTGCCAGTCTGTTTTCATTGACTGTCAGTCACTGATATGAGTTCATCTAAGTTTGTCTTCCTTCTCAACTCTGTAATCTGTTTTCTTTATGCACTATTGATTTTTTTTTTTCAGAAAAGAGAGACAAAATCAATTATAACCAAACCATTTTTGACACTTTTGGCTTTGTGCTATGGTACCTGTTAATCACATGTTCATAAATATGCTAACATACAGGTCAGAAAGATGACGTTAAAATTTAATGCACTTGGGGAAAATAAATTAAAAAGGTCTTCTGGAAGGGTTTTGCCATAGTTCTCTTCCTGGAGTCTATCAGAGGATGCAAAAACCTGTGACCTTTTTTGTACACAATTACAATATATCTCCTCTATCTAAAGCTAGATAATTACAAGGTTACATAGTCCCTTGGCAGGCTGAAGAAAAGGTTACTCTCATTTTCTTCCAAAGGCTTTAGAGTAATGCTGTGCTCTGGAAAGGTGCACAGTCATTTAATCCAGTGTGAATGGAGAGGAGGGATGGTGTCTCCTGCCATTGCTGCTTAGTTACTAATGGAATGACAACCCTGAATTCATGTTTTAGTTAGCACTATCATTCTCCTTATGCACACAGAATCCTGCATGCAGGTTTGTCTGCAGGGACTGACTGGAGCCAATGCTCAGTGGTTCCTACCAACATCTCCCAGGTGAAACCAGCAGTTTCTTCAAGATTTAAGCTATAATACTTTTAATGAACTACCTAAGACTGGTTGGGAAGATAAACTTCTGAATGGGAAGCTGTACAGTGCAGTCAAAATGGATGTCTGCCAGATGGCAGAAAAATGAATCAAATCTATGCCTGTGTAGTCAGTGGGACTGAACCTGGGAATTTCTTTTGATCTGTATCTGGGAGGCGTACCCAGTCCCTTTGCCTTCAGCATCAAAGCCAAAACCAGCTGATGGTGACTATGTAAGTGATAACTTTACCCAGCACAGCCTTAGTCACTTCAAAGGGTGTCAGTCAGATATGAGGACTCAAGCTGAGCCTGGTGCTATGTTCTAGACTTGACCCTGACCAAAATGATAATGTAAAAAATGGGGAGTGAGGTGGCAGTTTTCTCCCCAAGGCAGAATCTGTCACAGAATGGTGAGCAGAGTACAGACACTTGTGCTGCTGAACAGCTGGCAACAGCACAGGTATGGCAACTGTGAACTTCTGGACAGGAAAAGAATAAGAAGTGATGGAGACAGAAACAGCTGCAGATGGGCAAATATGTTCACATATTTGTGCTGCAAATTACAAAGAAGAAACCTAATGTTTAAAGGCCTTTAAATTCATCAGCTCACCCACATTCAGTTTAATTGATCCCTCTGCTATAAGAATGCCAGCCACCATATATGATGGATTCCTCATTGTGATGTATGATGCTCCAAAGCTTCGCTGCCATAAAGATGGTGACTGTCCCAAGCAGGGGGAAAAATCCTTTTCTTTTTCTTGCCCATGCACAAAGGCTGGTGAGGTCACTGAAGTGGTTTATTAAAAGACAAGAAATACCCCATACAAAGTCTGCAGCTATTACATCCAACTCACAGCAGCCTAGAATATCATGGACAACCTGTGACAGTCCTGTGAAGGCTGGATTTGTTTCTGGGCAGACCTGACTGCCATCTACTCTGAGCTTGTAGCAAAACTACTGGTCTCTACTGATCAGCATGCCAGGCAGTATTCTGTGCTGTGATCCTAAGACCTTGAAATACTGTTTAACACTTATTGCAATTAGCAAGACTAATAATTAGAAATCTAGCCACAAAATACTCGGAAAGCTTTAAAAGAAAGCAAAAAAAAAAAGGATTAGAAAGAAAAAAAAGAAATTAAAGTGTTATTTTCCTGGATTTTTTTTTGTATTTTCCTCTCATGGCCCACCACCTCTCCTGCTGTTGTGAAGTAAAGGTCTGTTGCCCTGCAGTAAGGAGAATGCCCACTGGATGTCATGATTGCTCCACAAAAGTGCAAACACAGTGTAATTTATCTAGCAGTCAAAATGTTATTCCTGAGAGGAAGCAATTTTAGGACGTATGTTTGGTGTAGTTATTCTCTTTCTCTGTTTCAGCTTCTCATTTATACACACACACAAATCCTTGGATTTCTTGAGCTGTGCAGAGACAGTAAGCCATAGCTAAACCCCTGTGCCTGTTATGTTATATGTGAATTGTGTGAAAGCAAAAAAATGACTTAAAGTTGTTCAAATAAATTACAAAGGAAAATACTCTGAAACACTGTTTTCAGAAAAAGTCACCCACATAACTTTGAGAATCAGGGTCTTATTGCCATGATTAATGAGAGAGAGGGAGAGTCTGTAATTGCAATCAAATAGATTCAATCACTTAATTCAGTGATTAATGAGATCAACAAATTGTATATGGGTCATCTCAGCTTAAGGCTCATGCCCTGCCTATAAGTTCTTTACAGAGAGAAAGCAAATAAGAAATGAAAGAAACAAA
This sequence comes from Platyrinchus mystaceus, assembly GCA_035041135.1. Classification (NCBI taxonomy): domain Eukaryota; kingdom Metazoa; phylum Chordata; class Aves; order Passeriformes; family Tyrannidae; genus Platyrinchus; species Platyrinchus mystaceus. Next base: position 104,830,026 of record JAWWLV010000001.1, read on the forward strand.
AAAAATCTACTGTCCCCCTGCCAAAAACTCTTCTCCAATCATCTGAATTCATAGTGCATGGAAAATATAACTGCAAATGCCTACACTCTGC
>JAWWLV010000001.1:104830216-104847351 GCA_035041135.1 Platyrinchus mystaceus
GCCATTGTTTTAATTTACTATTTAAATGTAATAAACATAAAAAGAATCTTGTTAAATGTCATAATCATAATGACAATCCAAATGAAATTAACTAGAAGAGTCAATTAGATTCAGAGGCCAAGCAGGAAGTAAAATGAGTCACAGGGAAAGGAGGATCTCCCAGACTCTGCACAGCATGGATTACAGTCTTAAATGTCATGTGGAAATGAATACAGTGTTAATGTTTGCATATTTAAGGCAGGTTATTTGCTCAGTCTCCAGAAGGCAAGCTTTTGGTTTTTTTTCTCAAAGAGTTAGAAGATGTGTGGACTAAGTAAGCACAGAAATTGTGCAGCAGTGTGGGGTTACCTGAATTGCAAGCACATGAAGACTGTTTGGATGCACACAGATTAATTTGTAGAAATGAGCCTGACAGGTACGTAGAAATTATGAATCATAGAATCATAAAGTAATTTAGGTTGAAAAAGACCTGTAGGGTCATCAAGTTCAACTGTTAACCCAGCACTGTTAAGTCCACCACTAAACTGTGTCCCTAAGCACCACATTCAAGTTTTTTGAACACTTCCAGGGATGGTGGAACTCCACCACTTCGCTGGGCAGCCTGTTCTAATGCTTGACAACTATTTTGGTGAAGAACTTTTTCCTAATACCCAATCTAAGTCTCCCATGGTGCATCTTGAGGCTGTTTCCTCTTGTTACTTGGGGGGGAGAGACCAAATGCCACCTCATTGCAAGGTCCTTTCAGGTAGTTGTAGACAGCAATAAGGTCCTCTCTGAGCCTCCTTTTCTCCAGGCTAAACAACCTGATCTCCCTCAGTTGCTCCTCATCAGACTTGTGCTCCAGATCTGTCACCAGTTCCATTGCCCTTCTCTGGACTCGCTCCAGCACCTCAATGTCTTTCTTGTAGTGAAGGGCCCAAAACTGAACACAGGATTCAAGGTATGGCCTCACTGGTGCCAAGTATAGGGGGACAATAATTTCCCTGCTGGCCACACAGTTTCTGATAGAATCCTCTTATTTTCAGTATCAAAATAGCTGGTATTCATGTGTGACCAGAAGGCACATTTGCATTTGTGAACAGGATAAATTGTTGTCATTTAAGAAAGAGACTGTATTATTTGTTTTCCTCTCTATCTCTGGCTTTATTTTTCTGAAATGTTGATGGAGGCAGTTCCATGATCATTCTCTGTGTATAGGTTGACCATTCCTACCCACACTGCCTTCTCTAATAACAGGACTTACGGAGTTCAACAACAGATATTTTTCTTCTTGATCCGTCTCATGTAGTTGTATGTCTTGTAATTTTCATGGACTCTCCAGGCACCTATACTTTCATCAAAGATACTTTACAAGACCAGCTTTCTGGCTTGCATTCTACTGTCACATATATTCAGCAAAGAACAACTTCGGATTATGATTATAATGTTATATCTTTTCTGTCACTCAGTCATAGATATCTTGTGACTATTTGTAATAGGAGGAGGTCAGAGCAAAGGTACAATATTAACTCATAGCTTGCAGATAACTTCAGAACTACTTCAAGGATGACAGAATACAATTTATTCATTATGTAAGTTAAAACTCAAAAAGGCCTTATAGTTTCAAAATAACAAATGTTATTCCTATCTTGTCCCCTTCTCCCATTAGCTTGCAATTAATATTACAACTTCTCTGATCTTTGTGCCTTTTTTCTTCAGTCTCAACATAAAAGATTGTGAAGGACAAAATGAGAAAAGCAGGTTAACCAAGTGAAAATGACTCTTGATTAGTTACATTTTTGGTGGATGATTTATCTCTTACAACACAGCTCTGTAGGGCACCAAAACCAAGAGCAATTGCTTTGCACTTTAATGTTTTAGCTATTTTGCCCTTGCTTTGAACATAGCAGATGAGTTTCTATGTCACAGGAAGCAGAAAGAAGAAGCTAGTCTGGGATGGCTGAGGCATCAAGCAGAGACCTATTGACCTTCAAGATGCAGCTGATGGTCTCTAGTGCCTGTGCCTCCTGACAGCTTTGTGCCCCTCATGGGTCTGCTCCATTTGTTTTGGGATGGAGTGGTTGGGAAAGCTGTGGGTGAATGGTGATTTTGGGCCATGCTGCAGTGATGTTTTTCTGCATGCTTTCATTCTCTTTCTCCTATTCCTTACTGTCTTTTTTGCCTTTCTGACTACTGAACATTGAGCTGACATTTCAGGAAATTATCCAGAGTTATTCTGAGACCTCTTTCATGAATTGTTAATGTAGAGCCCATCATTGCATATGTATAGTTAGGATCATTATTTTGCCATGTGCATTACTTTGCATTTATTGACATTGAATCTCTTCTGCCATTTATTACTCCTCCATGAGAACTTTCTTCAAGTCTTTGAGGTCAGTTTTGGTTTGATTTTCCTCAACTGTTTTCTAGCAGCTGAATATTTGCCATCTCACTAAAAGAGACTCATTGCATTAATAGTAACGAACAGACTTCTACAGTTCATTTATGAATATAGGGTGAACAGAGCTGGCTCTAGCCCTGAAATTTCTGAGGGATAACCTCCCTCTAACTTTAAGAACTGTCCAGCCACAATTTTTGACTTCTCAGCTTTTAAAGTAACAATTATTAATTGGCAGGCTCCCTCTTTCGTCTTCCATGAGAGCTTAATATCTTTAAGAGCTTTTAGTGTCCAAACTCTTCAAAAGCTTTTGGGAAATTCAGGTACATGATACAACCATGTCACTTTTCTCCACATGTTCACTGATGTCTTGACAGAGCATCAATAGCTTTTTGAGATACCTCTTTCTCTTAAAAAGCCATGTTGGATCTGACTTTTCTCCAATATATCTATGTGCTATTTATGACAAAATTACCACTATTCAGTGCACTATGCCATCCACGCTCATTGCACAGTAGCTTTCACCATCAATGTAGCTTTTAGAAATCATGGTCCCATGCTGTGCCCTTTATTTCTCCTGTAAAGACAGCCATCTAAACCAGAGAGTAAAAGCTACCAAGCTTCATAGTTTAGCAGTGTTGTGCCTCTGCTCCTTCACCCTGGGTGAAGACCATCTGATCATCTCAGTTTCTTACGATTCTTTCCATTTCTTCATCACACTCTGGCTCGTGATTTTTCCCTGGGCTCATCCTCATGAGTAAAGACTTTGGTGTCAGTGAGTCCCATAGTTCCTATAGGAGGGGCACCATGGGGAAGAATTAATTTAGCTTTTCTTCTTCAGATTCATCTTCTCTGAGCGCTCCTTTTAGATATGACTTTTCGGCCTGGCTTCTTCACTGGCAGCCTTCCAGGTAATCTTGTTTGGAAAAGTTAGAATTTTTTATTTTTTTAGTTCTTTTACAAACCATTCTTCATAGTCTTTCAGACCCATCGGATAAAGTTTTACAGACAACTCCTTAAAATTCAAGCTATTTTTTTTTTTAAGATTGCTTTTTACCTCTAATGGCAGCATTTACTCTGCCACTGAACACTTTTGGCTTTTACTGCGATCAGATGGTAATCTTTTGTCATGGCCAATGCATTCTGAGGCTCTAATGGACAATCTGTAAAAAATTCTGCAATTCTGGTCTCCTACATGTTTTGTGCCTCTGCCAGTCCATTGAACTACCTTCTGTGTAGCCTTCTCATTCTCTCCTCTTTGAAATTAAATACTCCTGGGAAATTTCTGCATTTTGAGTATATTTTATGTACCGTACAAGTACTAGTTTAGGGTGGTTTTTTGATATTGATGTCATGGGACAGCTACTGTGCCTCACTTGGGTTAAAATCTTGACAGGACAGAATTAGCTTGTCTGACCAGTTGGTTCAAGAAGTCAGGATTCATTCTGCTTAATAGTCTGTCTGCAGCATCTCCCATGTATGAATTTCTCAAGTCATAAGGGGCCAGACTCAACTATTTATGAAGATGAACAACATAGCAACAAATGTTGCTTTGCCCTTTCTTTCTTGAGCTTTATTTTTGAGAATGATGTCATATGGTATGAAATATTCCTTTGGTCAATTCATGTCAGCTGTCCTGCCTGTGCCCTCTCTCAGCCTCTTGCCCACTCCCAGCCTACTCATTTTGGGGAGAGGTAGAAGAGAGACTTGACATTTTGTGAGCACTGTTTCAGCGATAACCAAAACAGTGGTGTGTTATCAGGACTGTTTTAGCCACAAATCCAAAGCACAGCACCATACTGACTGCTATGAAGAAATTAATTCCAGCCAGGCCCAGTACAATCTCCACACCTTATTCCAGATCATACATAGGTACCACCTTATCTGGAATTTCCAAATATTCTCTGACCATCCCTTTCATATATTGCTTCATTTCTATACCCTATTCAGATTTCTCACTTACTTACTTAAACCCACATCTCATTACAATTTTTAATCCCTCTATTCCATTTTCTTTTCGTTTGATCTTCACAAAGTTCCCTCTTACCAACATTAACAACATATACAACATACTTAAACCATCTTTACATCCAACAGTCAAGTTAATATATCCACATTAACCATTATCCCCTGTTCCTTGACATACACAGACACATAAAAACTAAATCTTAAACACCTTCCTCTTACCCCACCCTTTCTTTCCCTCCTCCCCTCGTGTGGGGACAGGGTGATGGGAATGAGGGTGTAGTCAGTTCATCACACATCGTCTCTGCTGCGGCTTCTCAAGGGAAAGACTCCCTTTCCCTGTTCCAGTGTGCATTCCCTCCCACAGAAGACAGTCCTTCATGAACTTTTCTAAACTGAGTCCTTCCCACTGGCTGCAGTTTTTCATGAACTGCTCCAGTGTGGGTCACTCCCACAAGGTGCAGCCCTTCAAGAACAGTTGGCTCCTGTGTGGGTCCCCTGCAAGGTTCTGCCAGCAAATGTGCTCCAGTGTGGGCTCCTCTCTCCATGGGTCCTCAGGTCCTACCAGGAGTTTGATCCAACACCAGCTTTCCATGGGGTCACAGCCTCCTCTGGGCATCCACCTGCCCCAGCATGGGGTCCTCCAGGAACTGCAGGTGGATATACTGCTCCACTGTGGATTTCCATGGGCTGCAGGGGCACAGCTGCCTCACCACAGTTGGGTCCATGGGCTGCAGGGGAATCTCTGCACCAGTGCCTGGAGCGCCTTCTCCTTATTTACTGACCTTGGAATCTGCAGAATTGTCTTGCTCCTCTCTCTCCAGCTTTAGTTGTCATTGCACCATTGTCCCCCTTCCCTCATCCTTCTTAAATACATTATCCTGGTGGCACTACCACCATGACTGATGGGCTTGACCTTGGCCCGCAATGGGTTTGTCTTGGAGCCATCTGGCATTGGCTCTGTCAGACATAGGAAAAACTTGTAGCAACTTCCACAGCAGCCACCCCTGTAGCTCTCCCACTGCTAAAACCTGGCCACAACAACCAGATGCAAGAGCAATGTTTTATAAGCAGGCACTGATGTCTTGCACCAGTCCATAAGGGTTAACCCCTGTGCTGCCAGTTGGTTTGTTTCCATTGCCACCCCCACAGGGTATTTGCCCGTGCGGTCACTATAGAAGTAGAATACTGGCCTTTTTTCTGTAAGTCTGTCTGAATGTACCTCACTTCTGCAAATTTGCTTGGCTCACCTTCTCCTTTGGTAGCTTTAATAACGCCATGCTAGACTCCACGCAGCAGCTTTCCACTTCTGATGGTTTCCCATAACATGAGGGGATCTGTTGGTAAACAGAGCACAGTGCCTTTCACCTTCAGGTGTTTCTAGGACTGGTGTGTAGAAGTGTGTTACAGTGTGTCTTCAGGTGAGGAAAGGCTCCCAATACTAAGAGTAATGGGAATGGAACTGAAGAACTGAACTATACCTTTACATGCATCTTCTTGTTGGGGGGGAAGTTGGAGACTTCCATAGATGGGAAAGTCCCTGAGAAAGGAAAGCACTTGTGCCATCAATATAAAGCCCAAAGAGTTCTATATTCTCAATAGCAAATCCCTGATTGTAATCCACAAGGCAAAACAAAATTCAACAGCCAGAAAACATGTTAGGGACACAGTGTATGGTTGTAGCTGTGTGTTTTAGATGTTTATACCGAGATTTACAATAACAGAGGGGCTACAGAGCGAATGCAGAGGTAAGGACACTTCTGCAAATACTGGGGTAACTGCTCTGTCTTGTCTGAAAGAGAAGAGGTGCCCAGCAGTTTGCCCTATAGAAAGTATTGGCACCTGGAAAATAATAGCTGACAGTTCGCTATCAGGGGGTTATTTGCATATAAATATAAATAAATATATGTTGTTGTATGAATATATATCTTGTTAAAGAGTTGGAGAATTTTGTCCTTTTTCATAGAATCACTTGAAAGAGAATATATTTGTCCACACTGTGAGATCTTGCTGCTACCTAGAGTCAGCAGGCAGCCTTTCAGGTTTAGGAGAATCAAAATGTAGAGGTCATGTGTCTATTTTTTGCCCTTTGTAGTTACAAAAGCACTTCATTTCTTTCACCCACCAAAATGGCTTCTGGCTGCTTTCTACACAAAAGGCTGGTTATTACATGCTGAAGAATTACTTTGGCTTTGGAAACAGAAAATTCAGTAGTACTTAAACATAGATCCAGTCATCTGGACCACCTGAAGTGAATTAAGGATATGACCAATGAAGGAAAGGAAGACAAGATGGGCAAGTAGATTTGCTTTTTAAACTTTATCTTCAACTAGTCCAAATTTGAAGATATTTGCTATTTATATCATTATCAGAGGAGTGGGGGAAGGGAAAAAATACATTAAAATTATACATGAAAAGCAGGTCCTGCTGCAGACTTAACTTCCTTCCAGAATATTCTGATCCACAAGGATCATTGAGTCCCACTCAAGTGAATGGCCTGTATGGGGATCAAACCCATTGCCTTGGCATTATTAGCACCAGACTCCTTCACCTAAATTAGGTTTCATGAGCCACCACATGGGCATCTGGGATGTTTAATGGTTAGGTGATATCAGGAGAGGTGAGTGACAAACAGGCGGTGTCAGAACCACCTATTGACAGGCATGGAAATACAGAAGAGGGTTGCTCAGATGTATGCCCAGGTGGTGTCGGACTCTTTGCCTGTTGAACTAAACAGGAGCAGGCATGGGCTGAGCCTCTGATAGGCAGTCATCCCCACTGACACATGGTTGGCTCTGCTTTAGTATCTGGATTTTCCTTTGCTTGCATACACTTCATTAGCAAACAAAAAGTCTGTCTTGGGGCTAAAGACTCCAGTGAGACATCTGAAGTCTGGGCACTGCACTGTCCAGCTGAACAAAGCATTTTAAAAAACAAGACCCTGGTATATCCTCCATTCCAAAACATATCATCCTGGTAAATGAGTCTAGAGAATTGCTCTACCTCTGTAATATAGGAAAGTAAAACACAGAGAAATGAAAACACAGGCATTTTATCCAAAACAAATGGGCTGAAGTACAAAATTGCTCATCAGAGTAATCAACTTTAAAGAGTCCTTCTTTTCTCGACCTCAATCCTTGTTCACTTATTGCACTTAGGTAGCTTTAAAGACATCAGTGTAACTATTCTCTGCCTGCTCTTGTTAATTTTCTTTAAGTACAGTAAAATAACATTTTATTGCTTGCACAATTCCCTGAACAATTGCATATTCTTTGTCACACTTCCTTGGCAAGTAAAACTGCCTGAGCCGTGATGGTTGGGTAAATTAGTATCATTCACAAACTCATTTTGCACTTTGGAGTGTCAAATGTTGTTTGACTAAGAAAACTTCTTCCCTGTTGTTGTTATTGGATGTGGGAGGAAGGGAGAAGATAGGTAAATTTTTGTAATAAAAGAGTGAGACACACTTTTGAATGTCAGTTTTATATATGTTGATAAAACCCGCAGACACAAATCAGCTTGTGACTGTGATTTCACTGGTGTGCCATAACTTCCCACACTGTCTAATGAACAAGCACAAAGGGAATAATAGGCCTATTGATTTAAATATTATTTAACAAAACAAAAAATATTGGTGACAGTGTGCAATTCCAGAGGGAATGTTAGCAAAAAAAAGGAAGTATCGACAGGAAGGAGGGTGAAGTTCTCAAATGTTTATATTGCACAGTGCCAGGGATTTAATTCAGGGGGTGTCTCAGATTAACCTGTGGGGCAGGCTCTAGAGGTCCAGTGCCCTGTTGTCAAGGTCATGGAATCTACAGGAGAGGATGCAGCTCGCCTGCTGCCTGCCTGAGCTCTCTTACTGCAAAACCAGGAGATGGATGATGAGGGGCATTGATTTCCTCTGCTGTCTCCTGCATTGCCATGTGGCCATAATGCAGCTCAATGTGGTTGTTAACACACCCTGGCAGATGCTCCAGTGTCCTGTGCTTCTTATGTGGCCTGAGGGGATCCAGTTCAGAATCCTAAATTCACTCACCAACCTAGGGAAGGAGAGAGACTAAAACTCTGTGAGTCGAACTGGCAAACTCAGGTAAGATATTTGCCTTAGATGGAGTGACCATTTCTACATCAATATAACAGATTTATTTCTCCAAATTCCACTTTTGGGTAACTTTAGGCTTACATGCTGGCATTTGATATAGAGGCATTCTGTTTGGTGTCACCCAGAGACACAAAACTCAGGTTCTGGAGAACAAGATCCAAAATACTGGCTGGGACATTTCCAACTGATAAAACACTGTGGGAGAGTACAGAGATGGGGGGGGCAGGCTTATGAGTGTAGATTTATGCTTGTGGAATATCATATTTATTATGCCACTGGTGCCTTTTGTGATATAAATATTTGTTTTTAATGCCAACTAACACAGACAAAACACATGCAACAGAAAAGTTGCTGATTAACAATTGCATGTAGGTTAGAAGGTCTCAGCTGTATTTCCTTCTGTGCAGTGAAGGGTTATACTGGTGTGATGGAGGAAGGTGGAAAGATGTACTTACTAATGATTAGCAAAGGGCAGAATTTTAGATCTTACAACTGACATGGGCTCCTGAAGTCTGCTAATTAAACCATCTGAAGCTTTGATCAAAGGCATTTAATGTGGAGATTGCTTAGCAAGATGCAGATAATTAAATGAAGGCTACTAATGATTCACTTCTGCAAAGTGTAATCTAGCACTGCTGTCTGGAAAGTGACATTGCCTGCAAATCCTGTGGGTCGTGTTCCTTGGTGTAACAGCCTAATGATTAAATACCAAGTACAGATCACACCAGGAACATGTCTTGTATTCTGCTTCACAGTAAATGTAGACTGAGCTGGAGAACAGTAGTGATGTAGATCAAGAAGGGGTGGATGTCCTTTCTAAGAGATACAATACTCTTCCTGACTGAAGAGATGCCTGAGTGTTTGTGGCTGGAGCTAAGTGAGATGATTTCTACAGCTAGCATGGGATTTAGCTGGGACTGAATCAGCACAAATAACTCTGCCTGCAGTTTTGTCACTGCCTCCTGTGGCTGCTACTTTTGCGTCAAACTTGGGCTTGCTTTTCCTTGTGTACTGCCATGCCCTTTGTGGAGTCTTAGAGCTGAACCCACTCTCCTAAATGCCCCTGTTCTCTGGAGAAGAGAGGTCACCTCTGCACTCCACAGAGCTCTCCTCCAGAAGAGGGGCAGCTCTTCCTCCACCAGGGTCTCTTGGGTGTAGCGGTCCAAACCAAGCTGTCAGCAGAAAGAAGTTTGCAGGGTTTGAGTCGCAAACCTTGGAAAACAGAGGCTGACAAACATCCCGTGATCTAAGAAATTGGACCCCTGTCACAAGATCTATCAATGTACAACCTTATGGATTAAGATGGCTCCTGCAGAATCAAGAAAGGACTTCTTGAGATTATGTTATTAAACTATGTCTAAAACCCCTTAATTCCTTTGATCCTGCTTGAAGAAAAATTAACTATTTGGAAATTACAGTAAAAACTTGTGTAACTCCCCAATTAACATAGGTCGTCCCCTTCATTAACATGTCCAGCTCCAGATGCCTTTAAAAATGTGTTCTCATGTCCAATAAAGTTTTCCAGTTTACCCCATACTAGGATTGTGTTTACTTTGTTCTTCAGACCGCCACTCTTGGGGATGGATTTGCAGGTTAGTTTTGATACCCACAGGAGTGGGAGGTCAACCTGTGTTATTGCTTCCTAAAAACATCCTCTGCTGACTGGGTTATGAGGTAGGAGCAAGCTCTGCTCTTTAAGAGAGGCTTGAAAGGAGTTTGGGGACATTTTCCAGGTGAGTTGCTGTTGTTGCTGAAATCTGGCAGACTGTTACTGTTGCTCATAGGCAGACATGAGCTGTGCTCAGAGGGCTGTTTCTGCCAAGGTGTAGGTGACAGGCAGCACACCTACTGGCAGAAATCATGTACCAAGGGAATTTTGTGGGTCAGAATGCAGGCATCCAGAGAAATTTAAATAAAAGCTAATTTAGGTAGAAGCTAGCCTGAGGTTTTGGACTTGTATGTCATGCAAATCTAACCCCTCTTGAACTACTGGTTTAAACATTCCCTTCTAAATGTCTTAATAATTTATTAATTATTTCTTAATCCTTTGAAAATGGATCTCTAATATGAAGTGTGTTTAAGCTTTGTCCATTTTGGTCCAAAAAACAGCTCCATGCAAGAAATTCCCATAAAAAAGCAGAAGCAATCCTAAGCCTTAATGACAGCATTCATTATACACTTATGTTATCATATAGGATCCTTGGATTTAGTGAAACTCAAGAATGCTATTTTTTTTGTTCATAATTTTAACATGCGTCCTTAGGGAAGCTTCTGTGGAGAGGCAGCAAGCTCTGAAATGAGCTATGGCTGTTGCTGTGCACTACAAAGCAGCCAAATGAGCCCTCCCCTTCCCAAGTCAGGCCTTGCTCATCTGCTGCTCTCACCCCAGAGTACCAAAGTGCTCAGAGGTCACTGCACAGACACCACTGCACTTTTCCAAGCTCTCAACTCACCTCTTGGGCCAATGTCAAACAAGCAGACTCTTCCTTTTTTGGGATCCAGAAGCTGGGTGATCCTTTTTCTGTCAGCTCAGAGAGTCTGGATCATACATTGTGCACCATGGATCAGACCCTGGTACTGAGGTGAGGGAGGAGAGAGGAGTGTGAGTGCATCAACAAAAACGTCAGGGCAGATGGGGTTGATGGGTGCATTTTTGTGGTGTCTACAGCTCCTGGGCCTGCCACACATGCCCATCACCTCGGTGTGGCCTCTGGTCCAGAATCTGAAACGTTAGGAATTGGCTTTATGGCTTTGTCTTACTGTCTGGATGAAACAGTCTTTGGAGTTTCCTGGTTGTGTGCTCGAGATGGACCTGCATCGTGCCTTCATGGCTTTACTGGGAAGCAAACCTGGGTAAGGATAGAGCAGGGGCTGAACATGTGGACTAAGGAGGAGGGTGACAGACAGATCACAACAGATAGAAAATAAATGAAAGAAATCCAAGCTGGATTTATTAGTAATTAAAAATTAGAAGGGAAGGAGAAATAAAAAAAAGAAAAAAAAGAACAAGAAGCTGGTAAGCCAGAAATGGAGTATAACATAAACTCTAGAGCAGAGAGAGCCAAAAGAAATGCAACATTTTAAAAACAGAACAGGGATAGTGGAAGAGATGCTGAAGACCACAAATAATTCCTATTTTAGAGTCATCACAGTAGTTTCTGGTTGATTAGTATTTAGACCGGGCTAGTTCTAAATCAGCATGTCTTATTCCCAGTTTCTCATTGATATTCATCTTTCATTTTGAAATAGGATAAACGTGCCAAATTTTAAGTTTCTGTGGAATGCTACAGTCTGTAGCATTTGTTTTCTCTTGATTGATATGCTTGAAATGAATGTTTATGTTAGAATTTTTATGGTACCACAGAATGTAAAAAAACTTTTAACAATGCTAAAAATAAAATTAAATGAAAAATCGATTTGCAAAAAACCCCCAAAATGTTCCCTTTAAAAAGGCTTTATTTTCCCTACCCAAGCAAATGTTCACAGGAGAACCATGTTTCTACAAAATATTTAATTTCGACTTACCAGCAGTGGAAATTTGCTTCATCAGGAGCTGACTGGCTTTGTTATTGATTCAATCAAGGAAAGAGCACAGAGGAAAAACTCAGTGACTGATTTATTACTGTTTTTTGCTCCTATGCATTCATTTGCATTTATGGACAGGAAGTGTAAAATATACACATATATGCAAAACCAGGCCTGTACAATTCATGCAGATTAGATCCACACAGTACACGTGTAAATAGTTACATAAAGATCAAGGCAATAGGGAAGCAGGTACAATGTCTGTGTTATCCATGAAAATGTAGAATTCATATAGTTTGGGTTTATTTGTCCACGCACCATATCTGATATTCATCTGTTTTGAGTGTTCATCTGCTTTCACCTTAATTGCTAAAGAGACATTACATCTCAGCAAGGATAAAGACCATTTTCTTTGGCATGTTTTTAATAAGAAATACAGTGCAAAAAAAAAGAAGAAAAAAAAAGTGTTCCCATTGGGAATAAAACCCCTCAGCAATTGTAAACTTCTCTGTGGTTGGGGATGATGATATGTCAAAAGGGTAGAGAATTTCCCCTGACACCAGAGAATGAGCAAGCTCTGCATTTGAATGCTCATGCATTTGAGCAAATAGATTACACACAATTCTCTGGATAAAATCAAAAGAAGTAAATAATTGCAAATTATATGGTGATAGCAATTCCTGTTGAAAACTCGGCTGAATTTTCTCTTGTTTAGTAGCTCTCCATCCCACACTGCCCTCTTCTGAGATACAGGAGAGCCTGAAAATGATGGAAAGAGACACAAGCTCTCAAAGTACATCCAATACATCACTTCTCCGTGCTCTCTCTCTCTTGCTTCTTATGGTGGGCTGCTTTGAACCTAGAAGTGCAGATGCAGAAACTCTTTTAATACGCATCCCTTTTAAACCTATATTTGCTTTTCTTCCATTTGTTAACCTTTCCTGTCTTTTGCTTCGTATCAGAGTATTGTGCTTTGCATTTTTAACTCAGATTTACCTAACTTCGTGCTCACTTCTCCCTTTACTGTTAGCTCAGCCATCTCTATTGATATCCAAATTTTCCTTTCACTGTACCTTCCATATGTCCAGCATCATGTCTTTAAACCATGCAGCACAGCCACTACAGTCACTTTGGGTCCGTGAACTGACTGAGAACTTGCTAAACTGTTCCATATGATGTCCAGAAACATTCACACTTCTATCTTGATTCTGGAAGCAGTAAAATGGCTTAAATTAGAGGACAGATCTATTGGGGAAAACAGCTGTTAATGTGCTAAGCGTGGTGTTCATGCAAACTACAGGCATGGTGTTAATATCAGTGTCATTCCTGGGCCCAGTCAGTCTCCAAGAATAAAAAATGTGTGGCATCAGTTTGAGGTAATGCTGCATGTTCAGGTTTGAGGATACACAGCTGTGGAAGCTGGAGCCCAGACATGTGGATTTATTGTCTTCCCAGACATGCAACCACAGCTTCTCTGAAGTCACCCTTGCTCTTGTATGAATTTGTTGAGAATATGGTATCTGCTATCCGGACTTGCCTTTGTCCTCACTGTTATGCATTTCTGCCTGCCTGTTTCCTGCCTTTTCTGCCTATTGCTCCTCCTGGTTCTGTAGGTCAGGTCATTCTTTTATGAACCCTTTCTCATTCATACCTGCTTGACCCTTTCCTGGCCAAATTTCTATTGTTGCCCACTAATATCCATATTAACCATAGAATTTTTCTCTCATTCCTATCTTTCCTATTTCCTACTCTAATGTTACTCACTCCTGGCAAACAGCCTGCCAAATGGACTGTCAGTCCTTTTCTGCACATGGATAAGCTCAATGGTGAGTTAAATATGTATTTTTATATTGTTAGGGACCCTGATTGCTTCATTTTTTTCCCAGCAGTGTAGGTTCTCCAGCCACTGGCTGGGATAATCATCAGGAGGTGGGTGGCATTAAGGGCTCCCTATGCAGTGGGTCAGCAGGTGACTGGCTGGCATGAGAACTGAGGATTCAGTGGACGGTATGGTACGTCCTGCCCATCTGCAAGATGGACAGTTTAGGTAGTTATGGACTTTAGATATATATATAGGTGTGCCTTCTGAATTTGGACGTTAAACAGCAGGTACTCATGATGCTTCACAGTTCGAGATATGGATCTTAGCTGAACTAAAATCACCTTGAATTTGAATGTATTTTTACATTTAATCCTCTGTTCAGAAAGCTGTGTTTCAAGTTCCAAGGATTTCCAGAGTAGTCATCACTAAATATAAATAAATATATTTTCTAGTAAAAGCAGTACACCAGCATTCCACAGCTAGCCAAATGTATCTTCATCCTACAGAAGTCAAAGAGATGCTGTCCAATGACATTGATGATCACATGATAGCCATTAGTCAATTTTTGCTATACAGTTATTTTCATGTCCTTGTGCTAGTGTTAAATGGCTGAAAGAGTTAGTTTAGCCTTTATTTTAAGGGTATTTTTTGTTGTTTTTCTGCATCTCATGAATATATTCAGACTCGTTTACAAATTTACGTAAATTCTATTGTTTAAAGAGAAAAAAAGTGTCAAAATAGATTCAAATATCTTCCATTATGTTCTTTGTTGCTCTGCTGTGTTTCTGTCTCTATCTATATTTTATTATTAAGAAGGTCTGCTTTTACTTTTATGATGTGAAGTCTGTCAAAACAATGCATTAAATAATTCTGAATCATTATTATCCAATACTACATCTGTTGCTTTTTTTATTTTTTTCCCCTTTCCTTAGATGGTCCATGATTTAAACCTGCTATTTCCTGAATATTATTCAGCTGTGGCTAAAATAGTCTTTAGTCCTCCTACTCAGAACCCTTCAAACTATTGTGTTCATCAGTCAAAGACCTTGAAGGGTCTTACTCGTTACTGTTCTGGGGATCTGAATGACATAGAAATGATCCTTACACTGGTTCTTTCAGCTGATATCAAGAAGATGGTCTGCAGCAGTGCTCATGAAGTATGGACATCAAGGTAGACAAGGACAAGTACTATGGCATTATTTTAGAAAGCATGCTGCCCAAGGTCTCAGTATTCCATAGCTTGCACAATTTTATTTCTTTTTGGGGAGGTACTTGAGATCAAATTTAGCCTGCAGCCTTTTCCTTCTGGAAAAATCTCTAAGCATTTGCTTTAGGTCTGAGGATAGGGTCATGCTCTGCAGCCTGTGGGATTGCTCTGTGGGAGATCTACCAATTGGGCACCAATAAGTAGAAAAGAAACCAAAACACAAGAGGCTTCTTAATTCTTGAATCCAGTCCCAAGAAATTGCAGAAAATCATGAATGAATATCTAATTGAAAAATGTCTGTTCAACCCACAAAAGGCCACAAAATATTTCCTCAAATTTTTACAAACTTATGACCTGGCCTAAAATACAAAAAACCCACAGCTAAGTTGTGCTTCAGGAAAAGGTCAAGGGCAAAGTCCCAGGTTCTTTCAATGACAGGAACTGCCCTGATGAAATATTAGATTGTCCTGGCAAGTAGAGTTTCGCCACGCTGCAGATTAGAGCAAAAATCTTCCTCCAGCTCACTCATCATGCCAGGGAAAAAGCCCATCTCTCTCTGAATTAGCTGTAAGTATGTGGACATGGCACACAAATCCAAGACACAAGTGCTACCAGACTCAATCCAACTCAGTACAAAGCATGAATGCACCAGTGCACCCACTGCATCATCTTCGGAGCAGTGGTGGATATTTTGTGCTTCAGAAGGATGGAAACTACTTCTCTCTCCAAAGCTGCTTACATCATTCACTGAAGAAACTGTGTTGGCTATGCCTGTTCCTTTTTGAGACTATTTTCTAGTTTGTTTAAGTGTGGTTTTCATTAGATATTTTTCTAATGTTTTGTCCCCATTCTGCTTTCTTTAGGTGGTCTCTTGCTTTGCCATGAACAGCTTGTGTGTGCCAGATGGCACTTAATATAGGAACAAGAAAAAAAAAACAAAAGAAAATGTAGACAAGAAGTTGTTAGCAGCTGTGTTGGAAGACAGTGTTAGAACTGAGTGCTATTTAATCCACTGGTAGCAGGCTTTATTCTGCTAGTCTCTTCTCCTAGGCACCCCAGCAGTGGAGTAATTCCTTCATGAGATCTCAATCTAGAGACAGACTGAACTTAGTCACTTGAAATGTTGCTTGTAAACTAGTGGTCACTGTAGAGGTGTGTGAACAGGTATGCATGTGTCTATATGTGGTTTTATGTAGTTCAGATTATATTATTAAAATGTTCTCCTTGGTGTTATTTATAAATGGTGTTCCAACCATGGTCACATCATTCTGGAATGAGATAGAGCAGTAGAGACAGAAGATTTGCAGCAGAATTTGATTAACATTCTTGCTGAACCTCATCAGAGGCCCCAAGACACAATACTAGGAGACAGTCTGCATAAATTTTGCCTGAGACACAAAAAAGGTCTTCCTAAAGCTCTGACAGCAGTAGAGCTCATCAACCTTTTTGCAGTGATTTTGGTGCAGATATCTGGCATTTTTTTATCCATTCCTCAGTGAACAGAGGCAGGCAGACTTCCCTTTGGATGTCTTGAGAAAAACTCTAGAATCATAAATTCAGATGCTTTCCTTCTTGTTCTGAAAGTTTCCTATACGTTTCTGGTTAGGCAGCTAGGAGTGCTTTGAAGTACTCAGTTACGACTTCTCAGTCAGCTATGGATAGACGTTCTTTTGGAGAAGTTGCTTATAGCTATGACTACTACTGTCAGTAACAGTGCCCACTTTTGGTATAATCACACCGAGTAGGAGCTGTCTGGGGAGCTGATTAGTGCCTCAGCACACGTTTCAGGGTGATGTCCCAGCCAGTGAACTCTTCACCACCTTGCAAAGAGCGTTCTTTATGCCTTCTGTTAACATAGTGCTGCTGTGTGCTTAAAGGAGAAAACATCATGGGACCTGAAGGGAAACAACCAGCTTGTCTTTATTTTGAGAGTTAGTACACATAGATGGGCAGAAAGAAAGCTCCTAGAGATCCTTCTTAAAAAAAACCCAAATTGATGCTGCTCTACCATAAAATCCTGCACACTTCACAGAATGGGTTCTCTATCTCTTTTTGCCTATCACACAAGAGGGTCAAACTCCACTTGAGCTGTTCACCTTCTGACCTGCTGCTCTTGCATTCCTGGCTCCAACTT